>CAUJRU010000015.1:5053507-5680001 GCA_963277665.1 Viscum album | reverse complement strand
TATATGATCAATATGGAAAACTTATGCATGAAATGAAATTATTAATAAGGGTGCACCCTGATAGCACTCCAATGCATTATGTAAACATTAGTATCATGATATGCCATGTGAAATGAGGGTTTACTCATGCTAATTCATGTGAAATGAGGGTTTACTCATGCCTTTATGTTCGTGTTTCTTTTATGATCCATTGATATTATTATTTCCTAACATGTATTGGATTCTTCATTTTATGCCTTGTTTACTCCCTTGATAGGATTTATAGCCCGCTCTTTTCTTATGCATGTCCCCAGGTTATCCAATGCAATGCTATGCACAAAAGAATGTGTGTGGTCATGTAAAAGTATTTTTCAATAAAGATGTGTATATCATGTTTCATGTTATTATGTAATGTTCCTAAGCCCCAAAGACACTAGAACTATCAATCCTCATGGTTTTCTTAAGTGAAATTTTATGTAATAAATCATGTTTAAGTGTGAAATAAAGAGTAGGGGTTTTATAACTTAGAAGGTTTATCCCTCTCGGAATTTACTTCTATAAGTTTTTTTGAAATATTTTTAAAATAGAGAGTTTTCTTATCAATATCTTTTAAAAGATCTGATACTTATTATGTAAGGATAATTATTCTAGAATTTTCGTTATCAAGATTTTTATTGAGTTTGAAATTCTCAGGCTCAAGTAATTTGGAAAATCTGGATACTTCTTCAAAAGAAGGATAATTATCCTCTACTGAGGAAGATTATTCATCTGAAGAGTAAGATTATTTATCATTAGGGTAATTTTAATTTAAAGACATATTTTTAAGATTTTCTGCATTGTGTACCTTAGCCATGTGACAATGACTTTCAATAAGTAGTCTAACTATAAGTCTTATATTCTTCTGACCAGATGATTCATATTTAGAAGATTCGTCTAAAGAGTCATCACCAATTGCACTCCCAATATCATTTTCTTTTAGGACTTTCATAGTCTTTGACTTGTAACACTTTTTCTTGTTTCTTTCAGAATGTTTAACCTTCATATATTTTCATTTAAGTAAAGGAAAATCTGGTCTAATATGACCTTCTCTTTTACATTCATAACATGTTACTTCTGAGTCTTTCTTGTCCTTTCTATCTTTCTTTTTTAATCTATACTAAAAATATTTAGTTCCAAAAATCTTGTTCATTATTTAATAATTATTGTCTAATTCATTCTCTGAATGATCACTTTCACTGGATTCTGGTACAACAATAGATTTCTTATATTTAGATCTTGTTTCCCTTTTTTGTGTCTTGCCTTTAGTTGTAGTAGTAAAAACTACACTTCCATTACCATTATTTTTATTATTAAAATATGAATCTTGTTTCATTCTTGTCTCATTATATAATATAGTACCAAATAATTCATCAAGAGTGATTTGAGTAACTTTACTATTCTCATCAATAACTATCCTTTTTTATTCCCAATCATTTGGAATGATATCGATTATCTTGTCCACAAGCACTTCGTCATCAAGACCCTTTTCTCTCATGGATTGAAGACTATTGAAAATTTTCATAAATCATTTTATAATCTTGCATAACTATTCTCTAAAGGGAAAAAACCATGATATTTTGATCATATCATGGCACTTCTTGTTTCTATAACTTTACATGTACCAAAATGTGTGACTTCCAGTTTCTTCCAGCTATAATTGGCTGCTTCACATGATGATATCTGACTATATATATTCCTAGTCATAGAACATAACAGAGTATTTTCTACCTTATAATTCAGTTGATATTCTAGTTTCTCTTAGTTGGTGAAGGTTCTGGCTTCCTTGTCTGGAATTTTTTAATCTCCAATAAGCTTAACAAAGTTGTCTACTCCAATGTTAATGAAAAAATTCTTCATTTGATCTCTACAGAACTGATAATAATTCTCATAAATAATAGGTTCTATAATTGGGTATAGATTTTTCAATTGATCCAATATTCATTCCTTCCATTTTATAAAGCAATACATTTCCACCCCACACATTAGTGTAACAAGAAATTATAAAAAAGGGTTTATAATAAAAATAAAATTGTCTTGGAAAGAAATATATAAATTAAAAAAAATCAGTGGAAACCTCCTATCTGTAACACCTCAAGATTTTATGAAAAATATTCTTTTAATTTCATTAATGTCTTGCGTTGTATTCTACACCAAGATTACCTTGCGCTATACGCAACACCGTATTAGCTTGTAGTATACGCAACACTATTCTTGGACCGTGTTACACACAATTTTGATAATAGTTATTTTACGCAACATTGAGTATATATATATATATATATTAAATGTATAAATGAAATATGGTTGGATTCTGTTATACGAAACAATGAAGGATTCTTTCACAACACGCAACCCTGACTTGGCTTGCATTACACGCAATGGCGACCTTCCTCGATAGCGTGTGTTGTACGCAATACCGGGTTTTAATAAACAATGCTATATTATTATAATATTAGCCGTTATTAATAGTATTAACTAAATTTCTAATTTTATAACATTATTATTCATCTTACACATTTCTAGAACATGGTATAAGAACAAAATAAATTTCTCGGGTAAAATAAGTATTTTTCAAAAAATGCAGTTTTACCGCCTTTTGATGGCGCACCCACTTTAAATATAGTTTTTGACATGTTTATATGTTCAATTTGACAAAATAATATTTTTATTTTGAATCATGATATAAAAATTTACATTAGATAAAGTTTTGATATTTTTCCGATAACTTTCATATTTTAATGAATAGTAAAAACACGCTATATTTTAATTAAAAACAACTTTTTTCATCGTAATATCTTATGTGGTTAAATTATAATATTGAATGGTTTTAAAGTATAAATAGAATATATTTTTACCATTTAATATAATGTATGTCATTAGCATTGATTTTACCTTGAATTCGTAGGTTAAATTAATTCAATCTTTTGCAATGTTTTAAACAAAAACCCGTTTTTATTCGACAACGGGATTAATTTTAATTTAATTTCTGCAACTTCTGTGTTTTTAATTTTAAAAAATGGATTCCATATTTGGAATCAGTGGGTCCAAATTATGTTAATAAGCTACTTTTTATTTTTGGGAATTATGAATAGTAACTACGGTAAATTTTATTTACCATAGTTAAAGGTAAATCGGGTAATTAAGGGTAAATATAATATTTTAAAATTACCCTAACAAATGTCAAAATCCTATTGGATGACTACAAGTCGACCCATATCACCTAAGGGTCGGATTAGAATCATTTAATGGACATTTGTCCATGAAAATAACTTAATTATTATTAAAACCAAAGAAAGTGACAACATGTCACTTTCTTAAAGCTTATAAGTATATTAATTTTAATTTAGTGATAAACTTCATGAAACTTCGAACATGAATAGTCTTCAGAAAGATAATGAAATTATCTACATCATATAAATTTATTTATAATTTTTAAGGATTATATAATTATCATTAATTATGAAACAATAGTGATGCAGAAATTGTTTATCTAGTGAAAAATCAAGAATATTGTCTTTATTAAACTAATAGTGACCATAAAATGCACAAATACCTAACCAAAACTTATTTTCCATGTAAATGTAAACCATAAGCATCCAATGGTCGAATATGTGACCATTTGGAGCCTTATAAAAGCGATTATGACACTTATATTATTTTATTTTAAATGATGCCAAAGTTGTCACCTTCATAATTTAATAAATATACAAATTTAAATATTATGATTTTAAGATGATAAATTCGAGTAAAAGTATTATTGTGAAAGGTAATATATTTATCTTCATCATAGGATTTTATTTTAAATTTTTATACAACAAATATGTATATTAAATAATTATACAAAAATGATGTAGTAATTATTTTATTAAGAGATAAACCAAATAAATGGTTTTAAAAATAATAAAATAAATATTATATGAACTATTTAATGTGATACACTAGTTTTATTGATACATATGAACTTTTATTAATATATTAAAGCTTTTATTTCGAACATATCTTCTGTATATATTTTATTTAAATTCAAATAAATGAATAGTGTCAAAATTGACACTATTGTTATTTTACAAAAATAACATATTATAAAATTGTTTAAAAATCACAAAAATATTTAAAAATTATAAATTTATATTTATATGGTCTATAATGTTATAAAGTAAACAATTATGGAAAATTCATAACAAATAAGTAATTATCTGTTATAATTTAAAATTTAGAATTTTATTACAACAAATAAACTTAAATAGATTAAATAAGGATAAATCAAAATGATAAGGTTTAAAATAAGATCCAAACATGTCTAAATTTGATTGGTTGATGAGATTACAACCCTATCTCATCTATTCTTCGAATATGAGTCATTGTTGGAGGTTTTTATGTGGGGTTAGATTTATTATAAATTAATATTTTTAAGAATTCCAAAGATGCCCCTCTCCTCCCTTATAAAAGGGAACCTCCTACCCCTCCTCCTCAAACCAGTTTGAGCACTCAAGCTCGGCCAACCCCTGCCAAAATCTCTTCTCCACTTCCCTAGAAACATCCTAGAGGTTCTGGTCTTCCTCAAATACCAATTTTAGTTCCCTAAGAGGAGGTCTCAAAGAGGCGCTTCAAAGAAGAGGTAATTACCGTTACCAATTCTTTCATCTTTATTTCTTCTTCCACTTCTTCTTCTTAGGTTGTTTCATTATGAAGTAATAAAATCAGTATTACTAATATACTGATATGTTATTATAAGTATGAAACAACCCTATTTCACAATCTATCCATCCTAGGGAAAAAGAAATCACCGCGCGTGCGTACGTACGGAATACCGTCTCCACGCCGTGGTGTAATCTATTTTCCACCATCACCTTACATGGATGGGTATAATGGTGTAAATAATAACTATAAATAGTTATTACAACATCATATTTATTCTTATATATTGTATAATTCACTCCAATTCAATTCAATATTTATAGAAATGATATCATCGCTCGTGCGTACGTACGGACTACCGTCTCCACGACGCGATGAGATTCATTCTCCATGTTAACCATTTAAGAATGATTATAATGTATATATAAGAAATAATAATGAAATATATGAAATTATAAAGCTACTGGATTTATGTATATATATACATATGTATTTCATCTACTTACTTCCATTTAAAGACAATAAGGAAAGGAAAACAGCGTTCATGCGTACGTACGGACTACCGTCTCCATGAACGGTGTTTTTCATTTTATTTATCTACCTATTATATATATATATACTGAATATATATGATATATAAATCATATTTTATATTCTGGAAGTGATTAAATCATGATATAAGTAATAATGATGTCAAGAACAACAAGTCAAAACACCTACGATAAATGAAACGATTTTACCCAAAACGCTTCTTTAACATGAATTTACAAAAGAACGGGTAATATAAAGTCATAACTGGACCATTTATGATATAATAACAATGAATATGATTCTGGAATAAGTCAATAACATGATTTAAGCCATTATACAGGAGCTTCGGACACGTACAAAGAAAATCGGACCTAAGGTAAGGGATAAATTTTCAATCTCATTTTTATCTGAGATTGCTTATACTTAAGTATTTACTGGGGTTACGTTTAACATCCATGACCATGTTTTCTAAAAATGTTTTTATAAAATGTTTACCATTCTTCCATGAATTTTTAAAGTCATTTTTACCCTTTATTGACTTTTTACCACATTGTATGAATGGAATCTTTCCTTTGGTTACCATATAAGGTACTTTTTGACTTTTCCGACAAAAGAACGAGGAGAACGTTATTTTTAACTTATACGGCGTGAAAGGATTTTTACGGTTTCATAACACCTCATTTTCAAGAAGCTTCCTTTACAAGATTTCATGATTATTTTCAAAAAAACCCTTATCTTTTAAAATTGCATGGAATTTTGTGAAAAGAAAATGATTTTAAAGAAGAAAGGATATTTTCCTCAAGAATTCATTTCGAGTGTTTTTATCAAAACTATTTTCCATATAAGATGACATTATTTGATATTTATGTTTCAAGTAAAATGTCTCTATGATTTAAATGGTTTCAATATTCTTATGATTGAATGATATCAATTGTTTATGGATTATGATGGCATGATGTTTAAGATTCCCATTTTTATTACATGGGTTACACTATGATGTATGGTTTATGATTATATGGCACACATAAGAAAGGATTCATTATAAGATGGGTGGGACCTATATCTCCCTCCAATGCATTGGGTAAAGATTTTGTATCTCATGAGATAGACATGGCTGGAATGGTAGGTTATACCGGTTCAGTGAAACAGGACTGAAACGAGGGTTACTCGATTCAGAAATGGACTTTGTCCACTAAGATAGTCTTGGCAATGAGTCATGACTAACAAGAAATGATTTTCCATGATTATGTGTGCATGTCACAAAGTTTCAAGTTTCATGTTATGATTATGGTGATCTTATTTTCACTTCTATGATTTGTTCCATGTTAAGATATTATGATCTCTTTTGCAGGTTATGATTTTCAAAAAGATATGATATGATTTTTATTTCTTTTGTATACCCTTACTGAGCATTTGAGCTCACCCTTTTATGTTTTCTTTTCCCCAGGATATAAAGAAAGGTTTTAGGTAATAAAAAAAATGGAAGATCATTATGGGGGATATTGAAGATCTTTCACCAGGATTAGAAGATTATGTTCCGAGTTTCCAAAGACACTAAACTATTACGATCCTTGTGTGTGTGTTTTTGTTATGTACTAAGTATTCCGCAAATGTAATGTAATGTCCATGTACTGTAGGCTTCGGGTCTCTACACTATCATACCAATTGTTGGATCGAAATATATATGTAAATGTATATGATATGGAATAATACAAGAGGGGGATGAATTATAGGTTTAAAAACTTTGTATTAAAACTATTAATATGGAACTTAGTTTAAGTGGTTTTAAACAAATACAATTCACTAAAAATAAAAATGATCTATTTGATCCTATATTCAATGGATATAATAGGATATGTTATCTCAAGTAATCAAAAAAATTATTTGAATTGAAAAAAATAATCATAGTATAACAAAAGTAAATGATTCTATCATACAGCGTATAGAATCTATTAATACTATATGTAATGTAAATGAATGTATCGTAATTAAAACAATAAGAATAGAAAAAAAATTAATAGAAAGAGAAAAATAAATGATTACATTTATATTACAAAAGGTAACAAAAATATAAAGGTATTGAAATTATTTTAATCCAGAGAGTAGGGTATCCATTCACCTAGGACAAAAGGTCAGTCTTACCACCACCCAGGTAAGCCCTCAATACGATGATCATCACATCTATCTTCCTATCCATAGAAGCCCTCGATTAAGAAGGTAATCAGAAACACTATCTTTCAAATAATTGAAAACCCTCGATACAATGATTAGTAGAACCACATTCCTATCCTCAGAATCCCTCGATCATTATCAGAATGAGCAGACAAAAAAATAAAAAAAAATAACTTTTTGAAATACAATACCATGGAACAATCAATTCACATATTGTATCTTCAAGGATTTTCCGCAAAAAGTAATAGAGATGTCACACAGTATCTCTCTAGAACTTGGAAGATTAAAAATTGGATTTTTATGGTTTTAATGACCTCCTATTTATAGGCCTTAAGTTCCAACAGTCATATTTCCTCCAACAGTCATATTTCTCCAGAAAATTTGGATGTACATGGACACCTAGCATTATAACGATCAAAACAAATAGAATACATGACATCATTTTTATTAGTATATAACTAACTCAATGACATCATTTTGGTTATAAAAAATAAGTATAGAAGTATGAATGAATGAGTAAGATGAAAAATATTGAAAAAAAAGTATGTAGTATTGGACCAAAATATGAGTACAATGCATTACATGAGTACGATACATAACGTGGATACGATGTATAACATATATAATATGTATATCGTGGTAATGATTCATATCATGGTTTTGATACATAACATGGTTATGATGCTTAACATGGATAAGATGCATATCGTGGTTACGATTCATATCGTGGTTACGATATATAACATGGTTACGATGCATAATGTGATTACGATGTATAACCTGGTAACGATGCATGGTTACGATGCATAATATAAATATAATACATAACCTCATTACGATGAATATGGTTATGAAAACATCATATGTGGTAATGATTTTAAAAGAATTTATGTGGTTATGATGAGAAACAATATATGTGATTATGATTGTAAAACAACAATATATTATTACTATAAGAAAACAACATATATGATTATGATATAAGTGATTACGATGAGAATAGAAAATATATGAAAAACAAGAAGTAATTTGTGATTTTCAAAACAAAAAGATCAATGGGAAATTCAAAACACAATTTTACTCAACAATACTCCTATCCTAATAATTAAGAAAATTAAATGCATGATCCAAGTTACCCCGCGCAATGGTGCTCTCTATAACTAGGCTCATCCCAAATCAATTCATCCTTCTATGAACAACAATTTTGGAACTTGATTCCACAAATATCACTCAAGATCATATGATACCACTATATATATAAAAGGGTTTGAAATATATTAAATAAAATAAAGGAAAATTTAAAACAAAATGAAAATAAAGTTTTAAAAACATGACATCCCATTCCAATTTGAAAACCATATTCCACCAAATACCTAAAATAACCACAAAAAATCATTAAATCAAAAATATTTGATAAAAAATACATATTTATAATTTTTATACAAATTTTAATGGTCAAAAAACTTAATTAAATATTTTAATGAGTTTGATTAATTTCACATCTGATTAAATTTTATCAAGAAATACACATTGGAAATATTTAATCTTTTATGATGAAATAAAAAACTAAAATGGTTCCACAATTTTTATCCTAAATGTTTCAAATTAGATAAAAAAATAAATGTAAAACAAAACTCATCAAAATTTTCCATTCTTAACCAAAAATAAAATTTACAAATCTAAAAACATAGTTTTCATAAAATTTAAAATTTGAGTTCTCTCACACATTGTAAGAAAACCAAAAAAAAAATTATATAATAAAACACTATTTAAAATCTATTATATATTTTAGCATGGGTGTTTAACTAAAATATAAATTAAGAGCTTTATTTGTAACCATTTTTAAGGATCCACATACACATTAAGGATCCTAGTTAACTTTAAGAGGGAATAAATGATCAAAAGTAGAGTGAGAATAAAGTTTTCCAACAATACAAAATTTTTAAGCCATATAAAAACTATGGAAAACCCACTTATATAATAAAATTTATTTATTTAATGCTGATTTCACTATTATTTCATGAAACTCCCTAAGTGAAACTTCAAATATCCTAACCCATTAAAAAAGAAATGTTTCAAAATAAAGACAAATTAAAAATTAACCTCTATGATCATATTTCAAGTCTCTATGTTTTCAGTATTACATTTACAAAGAATGAAGCAACTCTTATCTGAATAAATAGTAAACTATTAACAACAACAATAAACTATCCCCTCACATAAGAAAAGTCTAATGGAAACTTAGTATGTGCGACAAAAAATATTGGGTACCCTAATTTTATAAATCACATCACTCTTCCAAAATAACAAAATCCAAATATTTACAATGTATGTAAGGGTTTTATTCACTGAACTAAAAACCATACTTAAGGATTTTTAAAATTTTATGAAAATAATAAGGGACTATTAATCCCTATATCAACCACCAATGATCCTCAATACCATCTATCCATAATACCATCCTCTCAGTAACCACTAGGACTATCCTTACAATACTAACACCCAACTCTATATTATGGACCATATTTCACCCAATTTTAGACCAATAATTTCCAAACCATTGATTAGAAAATCATGTTCCAATATACCCTGTAAAAAATTGGTAAAAAATACAAGAAGAAAGCCACCCATTTACCAAAAAAGCGCTCTAGATTACTATGTGCATAATTAATTACAATTAAACCAAAAACATGGCCTTTCTAACCTATTCCCTGAAAAATACATTCCATAAGGTTAAGAAACCCAAAAGCAAACATAACTAAGATTCAAGAAGGGTAAATTTAAAAATCTACATTGAATAATTTTTATTATATCCTCTTAACATAATTTAAAATAATTAATTCTTCCTGGCATAAAATTTTTATACTCAACCACTAATCACCATTCATTACCAAGTAAATTCTATTATACTTGAAAAAACTACCTAGTTTAAAAAATTCCTCAACACTAGTTTCCCAAGATTAAAATTATTCCAATTTTAAAAACCATTTTCACATCAAACTCTATAAAAATGCATTACTCTAACAAACTGACATAATATGAAGTGATATTATAATCCATATAAATATAAAAATAGAAACAATGCTCAAAAATATCATTAAAACAAGATTATGTTATTTTTTAAAAACTAATCCATGTCTAAGAATCTTCTTCCTTGAGTTTTACTTAAAAAACATCAAACATAAGATTACCCTTTTCAATTTTAACACCCTTTAATTTAATTTAAAAATATATTGGTTTCAAAAATTTATTCTAGCCAAATAAATTTTGTTACACCACATTAATCTACGACTAATCCACCTCATGGATTTTACCCAATAAATATAATATTAAACATCCAAATGTAACATATTTCCCACTCACATAAAATTATAAAATTAGTGTAAAATTTATTTAAATATAAAATTACTCTTTACCCAAGGTTCAATATAGACTAAGTACTTCTTTAAAACTATATTTTCAACCAATATTTAAGTAAATGAGGGAAACTATCAATGAAATAAAAGGAAAAAACTCAAATAAGTCATAATCCCATTAAACCATGGTTTTATTCGTACTATATGAGGTATTGAATTTCATTTACCAGTGAACATGTATATCCACTTAGAGTGGTATATGAATTAATGTGGTTATTTTTTAAAAAATTCATTTCACTTTAATGATTCAAACATCCACACCTATTAGTATGAGTGGACCTCTTTAATGATACCATATATAATCACAAAAAATATAAAATAATTATCAAAAGAGAACTATAACACACAATATTTTCATGTTTCTCTCTTGATATGGTTGACTATATCATTTTTATTTTCAAGTCAATTTTG
This sequence comes from Viscum album, assembly GCA_963277665.1. Classification (NCBI taxonomy): domain Eukaryota; kingdom Viridiplantae; phylum Streptophyta; class Magnoliopsida; order Santalales; family Viscaceae; genus Viscum; species Viscum album. Next base: position 5,668,815 of record CAUJRU010000015.1, on the reverse strand, counting down.
ACACACATATATCAACTATAATAAAAAATGAATAATATAGGGAAGTAATCATCCTTAACCGTGACATATATCTCTAAATAGTTATCAAACTCCCAGTCGGTTCTTTACATTAGATCCCTCCAATTTACAATGGGTGTTCCAATTCCCTTTTTTAATATAACATTATTCTAAATTCAAATATTTCCCAATATGAAAGGATATTTTTTTTTCACAACCAATATTTTCAACAACTATTTGATGCTAATCTATAAAAAATATCTCATTAGTTTTTCTTATGTTCAAAATGATCAATAGATAGATATCACTATAACCTCCATGTTTATTTATTACTTTATAATAGTGATACCTATAATAATCAATAATGACCACTTCTCCATTTGATTCATGATATATTTAACATCACCAACATCGATATAACAACCCTCTCTTTATCAAATTTAAATAACCTTTAATATACTGGATATTCGACACCCCTTCATTTAAGCATATCTCTCCTCCACTTATTTGACTAATCTTCTCTTTTTAAACCCAAAATTGATCATGAGAGTATATTATAATATTAAAAAAGTTAAAATTCATGAAATTAATGGTATCATGATATTCTAATTTGAAATGGGAAAAACATTCACCATGAAAATATCCAAGAATTGATATTCAAAAATGGATTGAAAACATTCTTGTGGAATCATCGATTTTTTTACAAAAATATATTGTTAAATATTTACTATATATGATAATTTTAAATAATCTCAAATATAATATTATTTTTTTATTTTAATTTACAAAAAGTAGACACTTTTTTCCGTGTCTTTACTCTCAAATTCATAAACATTTTAGTGTAAAAACCCTCATCTCACATTGCAATTTTCCTCTCTGAATATCAGCACCATAAATATCATGATTCATGGGACACCAAATAGAATCATGATATTTATTTAATGAATACTAGAACAACATAATCACATTTACTGACACATTTTATAGGATAAATTCAATTTAATGTTTTATAACATATTAAAAGACCATAAACATCCATTAAAGCTTCTATTTACTCTTATTTATCCTCAAAATTAATCTCACATATGTTGTAACACTTTAGTGTTAATCATACATATCAAAAGATTACACTTATGTATTATTTACATTACTATTATTTATTTTCTATGTAATATTATGTATCATTTTGAAATCTTGAGTTATTCTGAAATATCATATATATTTAGTCTTATATTAGTACTTTGAAATTTTTTATCTCTATAAGATCCTATATATTTACTTTTCTATTTTTTTTCTTCCCAAGATATTCTGTTTATAGTGAAAAGGTAGATTTACTCTTATGCATATAGGTTAATTCTCTAGTTACCCTTATTTGTCAACTTGATCATTATCTCTCTATATTCACTCTAATCAAATCTTCTTCAACACATACCCAACCACATAAACTCATCTTTAAATCATTATCAACATCCAAGGGACACATTAACATCATCCATGATTCTTTATTCAAAAAACCCATGGATGGATTCCCACTGATATACCTAGAAACATCCCCAAATTTATCATAGGTATAATATATTTATAATCTTTATATTATATTAAACTCACAAATCATCTAATGAAATAGAAAAATATCTCCATACTTATGATACAATTATTTATTTACAACATATTCATCTAATTCATCGATAACCAAGAACATCAATATTCCACTGTCATGTCATATATAAGTGTAAACAATTCGTGATACTACTAATATCATCAATATCTTCCTTATACTTACTATTTCATTAAGTTTAACTTAAGATTATGTATATGAAATTTCAAGGAGTAGTATCCATATCCTCTCAAGTACTCTTCAATATCTTTTGATCAGATTACTTAATGTTCACGGTAGAATATGTCTTCATTATAAAATACATGCTACATGTCACTAAAATATTCCCATTCAATAAGTTCATCATTATAACTCAAAATATATCAAATCTAAAAATTATTAAAAATCTATACATCACCCTTTATCAACATATATTTTTCATTATGATCACTCCCTTTATTTTTTTTCAATACCCTTTTCTATACATATCGCAAAATAAATTCAATATACACATTTTCTTATCTATATCCCTTAATGAAAATAATTACAAATTATAACACAATTTGAGGGTTATTTATTAATCAACTCAAATTAAATGCGTGCAATTATCAATATATAAAACATGAGTGAACAATTAACTTCCCTTTACCTTAACATCCATGAATTCCTCAATTTTCATGTGATTAAATCATTCAACTTTCTCCCCTTAAATTCAAAATTGTTTCAATAAAAAGAGGGATGTGAAAATATAACTACCTTACCTGAATAATGGCAAATTATTGAATCAAATAGATTTATAATTGTACACAAAATAAATATGTTTTAAGTATTTCCCTACTTTTATCCACCTTAATGTATATAATCCTTCAATATCTTCACTAGGATTGATAATACTTTTAGATGAAATCCATGAATTATTTTTATAATAAAAACTAAAAACTGATATAAAAAATATTATATCACTCTAATATTAATCTTATACCATTAATCAAAATACTCAAAACACTCTTATACTAATCTCCTATATACATCAACTTCAATAACCAATAAAAACAATCAATTAGATATAGGAATATAGTGGATTCTAATTTTCTCATTAGTGAGAGAACCAAGGTTGACAGTTTATTCACAACATAAAAACTTCTTTATTTTTATCTCTAGGTTTATGAGAACACTTAATCCTCACTTATTTGATTTTATAAGAATTATAATACTTGGGAAGCCTATTATTATTATTATTATTAGTTATCTCTTTATGTGGTTTTTTCTTCTTTTCCACAATCATTATATAATATGAATTATTTATTCATTTATTCATTTTCTTTAAAATATCCTTTCTATTGGAATCATTATCATATATTCTCCATGATTTTGTACAATAGTATTTCACTTTTAAAATTGATTCATAATAAATATTAGGTAATTAATTTTTGGAAACTTATTAATAAATTCAAATTCTTCTTTATTATCATTAACACCTTCCACCAAAATACTTTGTTCATTTCCTTATTTTATTTATCCTTTTATTTTTTTCTATATGTTGCATCTATCAATACTAACACTCATGATTTTTTTTAAATTATCCATGATGTGTCCTCTTCTTCCATAATATATGTATCTTTTATTTAGTGTAACATTATTTTTAGCCTTAATGGGTGTGTTTTTTCATTATTTTCAATTTGAATATACCCAAATGTAAACTCATCTTATTCACTTATTTGTTTCATCCTCATATTTAGTGATAATTTTTTTCATCTGCATATGAATCATGCATGGTCGTTATGAAATTGTAGTCATCATCACAATTACCACACATGTTACCATTTATATATAAATTTTTTAAGATATTTAAATATATTAGTGATAGATAGATTCACCTTATTTTACTTACTTTTCCTCAATATAGTATAATTAAACTTCATTTTTTATTTGATTCATCTTTATATAGTCATTATTTTCCTTCTAATAATTGAAATGTTATGCCATTAATTAATGAAATTATGTCCAAACCTTTCACAGAACCAATAGTGACTAAAAATCATTGAATTTTTTCCTTTAATAAATATTTATACATATTGAGTAGCTTTATATTTATAAAAATATAAAATACAACATAATTCTGAATTTTAAAATTTCTCCTCACCCATGGTTCCCTAGTGGGGATCGAGCATGTCATCAGTGAGTGTAATTTTTTCTTTCTCTTAGTTTTATTGATGAAAAATTCATCCTTCTCTAGGGTTATCTTCATTTCATTCAAAAAATATTCTCATCCTAGTGATTCAAAAAATATTTCTTAGTCAGATGAAGTAGAGGACTCCAAAATGATGTAATTTGCACAGCCTACTCAACTAAATCAGTTTCATAGTCTAGTGCTCAATGAAGTGGTATAATGTTTTATAATTAAGGAGAGTATGTATTTTTATTTCAAAGATTAATTGGGTTTTAATTTTCGATCTCTTAATTGTATTTTAAATATATGATATCAAAAGGAGTTACGGAGTAAAATATTAACAATAAGGATGTAGAAGATGATTTCTCCTATAACCTTATTACATTGAATCCCCATAGTTAGATTAAACCCATGTTTTCCTCCAAATAAATTTGTGTTTAGTCATCCTTTGTGGTTCCATTGGTGTTTCCTTTTTCAATTTGTTCTACCATGAGAGTTGATTCTATAAACATAATCTTTTTTGAGTCTAGTACTTCTAAAAAGTATCCTAGGCTATTTTTCCCCTCTTTGATAATTTTATAGGGTGTTTGTAGGTGTGATAAGAACATTGTTGGGTACTTTTATGAAAATAATCTTTATTTTTTTATTTAAGGTTTTATATAATAGATAATAATTGGGGTGGAGATCTAATGGAGGTCATGTGTGATGGATATATGTTATTTTTATTTAATTTTTTTCCAACATGTGACCTAAATGACTTTTTTCAGGATTTTTTTGGGGTTTTATAGTAGGTTAGTTTTTATTCATTTATGGAAGAGTGGTATAGGGTTTTTTATATATTCTTTTGACTCTTTTATATCTTGGGATATTCTTTGCAATGTGCTTATATAAGAATGAAAAATGGAAGGACTCTGCCCAATTGTGGGTGTGGCCAGTCTCCCTCTCATTGCTTATAAACATATTTTAGAAGTAAATATGATTAGTTTTTTACAATTTTTTGTGTATTTTTTAGTGTTGATAAATATTTTATATAGGTCATTAGACTATATTTTTATGAGTAAAAGTCATTTTTTATGATGAATATGGATGGATTCCAAAAAATCCCTATATAATAATACTAATGATGTAGTTTATCTTTATCCAAAGTATCGTTATATTAAACACCCTCTCATGTCAACTTATTGGGTGTTGGATTTTGTTTATGATAATGTCAATAACAAAAATAGTCACAAGAACTAACTAACAAAGAATAAAAAAGGATATTAATTAATATGGTAATTCATTGGAAAATGAAATGGATCATTCCACATATTCTATAAATATTTTCACTAGAAATGAATCTAGTAAAATATTTCCATATACTTTATTGATGGGTACTTATTTTCACCATTGTTTTGGAAATCATATTCACTAATTATTCCTATTTTATCTAATTTTTGTGGGGTTTATCTATAATTTAATTCTAAATCTTTTCACTGGAAATGCATCTGGTAAAATATTTCTATATCCTTTCTGGATGGTTTATTAAAGGGGTACTTTTTTCTAGTTTTTTGTTTATTCAGGATGCATGGATCAACATTCTATCTAGTTTTTCTTTGATAAGGTACAATAAAATTTTCTAATAGTCTTGATGAAACCATTATTGAAGCATTTCGATGATTTTATGCATCATGGTGAATTTGAAACATCTCTTTGGTGTCAATGATTGGAGGGTTTCCATATCAGCTCATATGAGTGGCATTGAGGGTAGGGGATGACTCAGAGTATACTCATGCATTTTTTCTTTCCATTATCATCACATATTCTCATTGTTTTAGTAAATTTTGTATGAAACCTTTGTCAATATGGTCATGTTTTCATTAACTTGTACCATTATAATTTATTTTATATGTATAGTCTATATGATTCATTGGGTTGGAATAATTATTAATATATCTCATATTATGGGTAGAAACTAGACCACAAACATGAAATTAGTGTTTTGTTATTCTTCCCCTGGATGTTAGTACTTAATGAGGTCTTCATGGAGAAAATGGTGATTCCAGACTTATTTTCACGGTGTTATAATTTTGGGACTTTTCTTCTTCTTTGATTCATGTTTTTTATAGATCCTATGATCTGGTATATGTTATTTCTTTATGACTATAATTTTTCAATTATATTTTTACTCAAATAACATTTTTTTTAAACATTCCATTTTATTTCCAAAAAATAAAAGCACCCATTTTTAGACCAAACAACTCTACTTTTAAACACTTTTTGGGGAGTAAAAATTCCTTGTCTTGATCACATATTGCCTTGATATAATTATAGGTTTCTCACAATTTTCCTATTACAACTTTTTTCTATAATTTAGGTTGTAATATGAACTATCCATTGAAATGGCATTAATATGATAAATTTTAAAAAATAAGGGTTATGTTCCTCTTTGAGCCTATAGTCTATATATCAATAGATGATTTAAATGACTTATTTATAATAATATAAGGTCTTGTTTTAGAAATACTCTCACCAATAACTATTTTTTCAAAAACTCTTCTCTTATTAGCTTGGGAATAATTAGCTTATACCACTTCTATATTTCTCAATCTAACTTTCAGGTAAACACAAAACATATTGAGGGTGTTTTTATCATCCTCAACTAATCTCACTCTTTCTTTCCATTCTATAATATTCCTATAAATATGATCTTAATTAATCTAATCCTATTAATTTGAAGAATTTTTAACCTCCTTTATATTCCTTTCCATTAACATGAATTGGGAATTTTTGAAATCAATGAAAACCATTTATATTCCTTCCAATTCATAAATCCTCCCCTCAAATTCATTGTTTACCTTATTTTCACATCAATAATATTTTGAAATTATTCTTCAGTTAAGGAATATTATTATTTATAGAATCATGTAGGATTCTCCTTTACTGCAACATTGTTGATGATATTGTTTAACATTTGAAACTTATCATCTAATTCCTTCTATAATTCATTTATCTTCATATCTATCAATGTTTTCTTATCCTATAGACCCTTGATAAACCTATATATGAAATTGAAAACATCAGTAGGTATATTTTCATGTAATATTTTTTTATTAAAAAATAACAAGTTATTAAATAATAACATACTCATTATATCTTAAACTAGATTCTTAAAGAGGGTAATAATCAGAAAATATAATATAAATTTCTTTACATTGATTACCATTGACTGTTGGAGAATATTCTTATTGGGATATTTATCTGGTATTATTTTTTTTATTAAAAATTACCAAGTGATTCAATAAGAACATGATCATTATATACTAAACTAGATTCTTAACGTGGGTAATTATCAAAAAATATAATATTAATTTCTTTACTTTGATTACCTTTAACTATTGGAGAATATTATTGTTCTATGATTATAGATGATATATTTCTATACATATTTACTTCATGTTATTCCTATTCATAAAGATTTTAGAGGATATATATTCTATAATATCTTGGATATGGAACTTAAAATCTTCATAAAATCTACACTTCATCTTTAAATTTTTTTAAACAACTCATAAATAATATATCCAATTAGATGAAGAACCTTATCTTACACACTAATTGAGATACCCAAAAAAACTCATGGAATCACATTGTGAGAGGGTGAATAACTATGGTTAAATTTTACAACATTATTTTATAGTTAAATATAAAAACCTCTATGTTTATTAAGTGAATGAATTTATTTAACGACACACAACAAAATCAAACCATATAAAAAATGGGAAAAATTAGAAAATAACACATGGTATTTAAAATATTCACCCTTGATGTGTGTTAATATATCATTTTTTTTATTTGGTCGACATTGATTCGTGGATATACAATATAATAAAGAGTGAATACAATAAGGAATGTAAAATTCACAACCATAAGAAATGTCTCCCAACAATTATATGTCACCCGAAAGGTTATTTATACAAGATCTCTCCTATATAAAATGAGTGTTACAACCCCCTTTTTGAAAAATATCTTCCTCCACACTAAAGGATGAAACAGAATCAAATCATATATCCTCTTACTCATCCAAGTAATTTTACTTCAAGTTTATGTTTAATAAAAAAAGTTTTTTATTATATATTCTCACCTTTAGAATGTTCGATGAACATATATAGTAGTCACCTCTACATTATCTTATTTCTCAATGATAGATAACATTTCTTATAAGTGGTAATGATCAATACACTCTTTGATATTTTATATTTTACATAGTATTAGCTTTGACCTCACAACCCACCTCACATCCTTTCAAAAACATTCAACACACAAGATATTCAACAAAACATCACATCAAATTATCTCCCTTCCACATATTGGAATCATATTCTATTATTAAATATAGCATCGATCATAAGTGTATTTTATAATCTTCAAATTTAAGAAAATTTATGAAATGTGTGGCATCGTGATATTCATATTAGAAAATAGTCAAATATTCATCATGAAAAATCCCATCTTTTATCTTCAAAATTGGAGTCAGAACTTCCTTTTTAAATAATTTTATTTTTCTCACAAATATTTTCTAAAATATTTACATGATATACTCAATTTAAATCTCTTCAAATATTGGATTTTTTCTTTATTAAAATTTCCTTATGTTTTTAAGTTTCTTTTATAAGTCTTCAAGATCATAAGTAGAAATAATTCTGATAAAAATATCCAAATCATGGTAACATCTTCCTATTTAAATATAAATATCATTAATAGATTTAATCGTGGATCACTTGTGGAATTATGATATTTATTTAATGAAGAAAAATATAACATCATTGCATTTAATCTTACATTTCACCATAGAAATCCTTTTTAGTCATATATAACCTCATTAAGACTATTACATTTCCATTAAATCTTATTTTTATTCTTACAAATCCTCTTAATTAATCTCATGTAAGCTAAAAGACATTAGATTAAATATTACATATCACAAGATTTCTCTTACATATTATTTTATTTACTCTCATATATTCTCTGTGATAATTATGTGACCTTTGAAAATCTAAAATTATTCTTTATATCATTCAGAATTTATCTTACATTAGTATATTTCCAATTTAAGCCACTATAATATCTTACATAATTCCTTTTCCATTTTCTTAATTCCCAATAGAAAATATCAACAAGAAACACCAAAAGGATAACCCATTAACTTCAAAAAATAAAACCCTCTAATTTACCCACATTAGTCATGTTTTTGAACCCAAAACCTTTATAATAAATGAAATCATTTCCCAAGTCTAAATACCAACTTACTAAGTCACTAAATCCTTATGTGAGCCCAAACAACTCAAATCATTCCCAAATTACCCATGATTATAACGCTACCTATAGCCATGGATCAAAGATATGTTTCACCAAACCCAATATATTTAACCCATAACTACCCTCTATGAGGTAAATTACCTCAATTTAGACCCACTAGACAATTTTTATATCAAGATTAATATATTACTGACAAAACTGACACACCCACAAAAATGTCAGACCATATAACCATATATAAATTCCATATCATGGTAATGAGTTCTTATATAACCATGAAAAATCATGGAATAAGAACAAAAAACTAGGAAATCATAATCATTAAGCATATATAAAAGAAATCAAGCATTTAAAAGTAAGTTATTTCTTACATAAATTCAAAAAAACCAAATCAAATCTTAACCAAATACCTTCCATATTTCCATTAAAAATTGAGTCAAATCCACTTTATAAGACATTTATTAATGGTATTTCATGACATATTCACTCAAACTAAGACCTTTTATAAAACCCAAATATAATTTTTCATTATAATATCCCAATTTTTTTAAGATTCCATTTCAATACCAAAAACATTAAATCTCCCTTTTAAACATGAAATTATATTTTCAACCATTTCCTTTGAAAATAATTTTTTCATAAAAACCTGTTTTTTTTTCAAGGAAAATAAATACCCATTTCATATCTAAATTTAAAAATTAAAACCAATTTTCATGGATAATCCAACTCAAACTATGAAATTTTTTATAAAGAGATTCATTATCACCCACCTGACCAAGGTTCCACTAACAAACTATTTAGCCGGCTATATGGTCCCTTTTAATTGTTATACTAATGTGATCACATCCCAATTTTCTATTCTAGATCACAAAATTCTTAAAAAATGTAGAAATAATCATAATTATGAACACATAGACAAAAATTAATCTAAATAACCAGGAGACTTGACAATATAAAGGCCACACACCTCAATCAAAAAACTTTAAATCAATCCCAAGATCGTAAAACCACTAATGAGACCAAGTGGCCATATATCAATAATTTATACCATTATATTAATAAACATATGATTTAAAAACTCACCTTCAAAAAATGTAATAGATTATTCCAAACTCATTGGGTGGAATAAAGGAGCTAAAAACTCAATCCATGGGGTACAATCCACTTGAGACACACACTAAGACCTAATCCACACAAAATCCATGATTTATTCACAAAATGTAATGGCCAATTAAGACCAATTTATAGAAAACAAATAAATAAATTTTTGATTAATCAAACCTCAAGAGAAATAGAGCACTATTTAGTGAACATCTCTTTATTGAGCCTCCCATACACATCTCACATCAAATCCCCTTGAACCGGGATACTGACAAAATGATCCATTGAAATCATCTCCAAAATCCCATATTTGAGTGAAACAAAATTCAAGGAGGGAAAAATGAATAATAAGAATTAATGGATAGATATATTACCTATAATAGATATGATGAAACCCTTTCAAACAATGTTGATCAATGAGATACAGGGGGAATTGGAGAGCCAACTAGGGGATATCCCTCTTCTTCAAATCAAGTGAAGTCAAGGAAGACTTAGTGGTTCCAAATTAATACCTTCAATGAATTCCCAAAAGGGTTTTAAAAATAACTATATAGGAGTTCATTGTGGTAGTTCCCTAGGTATCATGATCCAAATAACCCCATTCATGTCCATGTTTTGTTGTGACCATAGGTTTCGTGGTGCACCCCAAAACCTAGGGTCTCATTGAAACATGACAAAAGATTTATTAAACAATGTTATAATCTAGAGATGAACCAATTCAGGTTATCATGGTTCAATACTTACCACTTTGTTATGATATTTTCCCAAATCCAAAACTCAATATTTTCTCAGGTGGATGGTGTACACCAATCGCACTACATTTTTATTTCCCAAACAATTCTAGAATTTTATTCTTACTCAACACCTCTCTATGATGTAGTACCCCTTATTATATTATGTTCTTATATCTACTACAAAATTTAATCCACTAGCACCCATTTTATTTATATAAGTGTTCTCCCAACAACCTACCACCCTAGAAACATCCAAAAGAACCTTGTACACGATTTGAAACACCCTTACATGAATTCAAATTCAAATATTGAAATTAACATGTACACCAAGATTATGAAGATCTATCCTGACACCTAGTTAACTCACACTAAAATTTAAGGGATGTTACAATCATGAAATAGATGAATGGACCATCAAAAAACATAATAATCTATGATATTATAAAAGATTCATCCTTAAGAAGAAAATAAAAATCTAATAAGAAGAATATTTTTAAATATACAATAGGTAAGAAAATATTTAAGACAAATAAGCATCATGAGTATGAAACATATGTCGGCGATGATTCCATGTAATTAAATGAGCTTATTATTTAGTCGAAGACTCATATTTATCCTGTTTATTAAAAATAAAAATTCACTCACATTTCAAATATATTTTGATATAAATATTTCATAATATATTTATTATTTCTTTCATGTTCATAATGTAACATCTGACTATATTCATCGGGAAGTATGCACTGAAGTGTTCTAAAAAATGATGTAAACACTGTGATTTATTTTAACCATTAGATAGTGTAGTATAAAGTTAAATAAACAAGATGATTTTTATCGAAATCTGATAATGTTTAAACTAAACAATAAGTTATTATAGTCAAACCATATGAGTTAGTTACAAATATGTTGACTGAAGTTTCTAAGGCTCTTTGGATTAGTATATTTTTGAAAGTTGCTAGAAAATTGATTTCTAGAGAATCCGTGAATACTCTCATTACTTTTTAGGAATTTAAATATGTTATATTTTTATGATTTCACTGAGGGATATAATCATTAAGGCTATATTGTAGAGTTATCAGTTTTCTTTTTGTAATAATTCATTTTCTAATCATACATTATTAAAGGGTTTTTAATATGAAAGCATTTTTTTCTTATTATTATGGTCAGGAACTTCTATTTTTAGGAATAAAGAAGGTATGACTGGACTTTATGATTAATCCCTTCCATGGTTTTTTAGGATAATTCTTTAATAATATGCTAGATTTAAGGCTTACATGGTTTAGAATATATAGTTATTATCGAAAAACGCTTTTACAAATGATGAGTTTTATTGAAGGAACTTCCATGTGGAAGTGGGATACCTTGGATTAGATCTATTATACTCTTTACACCTTAGATTAAAAATGTGGTTTAATCTTTGATAATATTAACCATTTTTTAGTATTTTAGTTATTGCTAATGAATTCATATATCATTGTAAACTTTTTTTTTACATTACATTTCATTTTCTTTTATACTTATTTCATTTTTCATATAGCGATTTAACTTTTTACAATTTCATTATTAATTTATTTAAGTTATTTAGTCTGATATACTTTGATTTTTTTAAAAGGTCCTATTGTCTGGCCAACATAAATTTTAGTTTGAAAAAAAAATTATTTTAATTTAGACTAAAATTCACCACCTCTTTTAGTTATATATATCCATACACTATAGGACCAACAATTAGAATGGAAGAAAGTATCTTATCATTTTGTCTATTTTTTTATCAAAACATAGGTTTATTAATACACTAACATGTGAAAGATAAAATATATTTTTGTTCTTAGAGATTTTTGGATTACATATAAGATCAATTGACAATGTAAATCCTAAAAACAACCAATTTGTTATGGTGGATATTAAAAATATGTTCGGGTTATATGGAATCATATATGATTAACACTAGTGTTCAGAATTTTATTTTATTAGAAATTATATGATTCCTAAGAAAGATATTTCATCAGACATCTCGAAATTGGTTCAGTCATATGTAATTGAACCTGGTTGGCCACATGTCCTCAAGCACACCTACCCATATGTTATAATCTACGGACTAGAAATTAGGGTCTATAGCCGTATAGTGGGGTGACTATAACCTCTTGATCCAAGTGGTACAATGGTTAATATTAATTAAATCAATGAAATCAATATAATGGGAATAAGTGTAAGTAAATCAACTAGATAAATATAAAAAATTGAAATATTATCTAGTATGAAATGTCATATACAAAATAATGATATCAATATGTAATAAAAACGATAGTAAATAGAAATAGGGCAGAAACCATACACAATATATACAATACAAAAATGTAAAAAAGAGAAAAATACAAGATCCGATAGCATCATTAGTAGTGTTTTGGTCCTCTACTCTTGCACCCCATCCTAGTATAGAAAATCAACCATCCATAGTTGGGAACTTTCTTTTATCCCCACCTATATCCAAGAAGATTATCCCAGTACCAATCACTAGCCCAAACTGTGTGTGGATAAAAATTAGTAAGCCACCACCAACAATGTGTAAAATAATCCAATCTATGAGTATCAAATGTAATAATGTTTAGGTAAAAAAATAAGGTAGTGAAATAAATAGTAAACATGTCATCTTGGGTCCCATTCTTGAAACTCAGTCGAATCTACCCACTTCAGCTAGATCTGGATGTCACTGTGTGTAAAACATATAAGGAAAATATACAAATATCTATGTAATAATAATATAGGACCTAAGTTTAATCAAATGCATCATTTACCTTAGAATGTTTATCCAACTCACAGTAGTAACTATACTGCCTAACTCTATGGGGCCTAAGTGTAATCAATGCGATGTACCCTTTGCATTCCATTAGAAAAGTCTCCAACCAATTCCATGGAATAAGTCTAGAGTAATATCAGGCTAAGAATGATTGGATCCTGAGGATATAATCCAATTCAGCCATTGTTTTTGGAAATCAAGCTGAATCCAAGGCATTCTAATTCCTAACTTTGTGATTGAATCATCAATGACATGTTGAGTAAGTCACATATTTATGTGAATTATCAAACCATTTTGTGGTTTCCCACTTAATAATTGCATCAATGAAACAAGGTTTTTTCCTCTGATTGCTTAAGGAATTCAAATGGGAATCTGTGTCTAGATCAAGATAGACCACTCCTTTAAATAAAAAAGGGTTTGTAAGAAATAGGTACCTCATTATTACTAAGTATCATAGTCCATGTAATTCCATGAAAATTAAAATTCATTAAGAATAATATAAATTATTCCATTCGAGGAAAAGTAATAAAAAGGGTTCAAGTGAAGGATAATTTCCATTTTACATTTAATTAAACCAATGTACCCTTTCATATTTATCCATAACCAATCCCAATACACCCATGTAGTGTTTTGTCTAATTATAGGAAATGAACATCAATGGTAGATAACAAGTCACACCTAAAAGGGTTTTTCATGGTGTGGTATCAACCTCATACAATGTGAACGGGTATCATAATGGATCTACGTTGTGGTATTAATAATTAATTTAAATATTTTCATGTTAAATGAGAAACACATGGAAAGATTGACATGTGTAACAATAGAAACAATATATAAATTATTATACTTTGAGAAAAAATTTATAGATCACCTACCATATAACAGTAGACGAATACTAATCTTGTATCAAATTTATATTCAGGATAAAATGGGATAAATCATAGAAACAATAAAAAATCCCAAAAGAGTTCATATTAGTACATATGAAGATAATTTCGAATATATTAATAGAAACTAAGAAAAGAATAAAGTGGATTGAGAGACTTACCAAGGGTGATCCAATGTGATGAATTATGATCCGTTATGAACTCAAGTGGTGGATATCCTATAAATCCTAAGGAGGAAGAAAATAAGATCTCTCAACTAAGGTCTTATTATACATGAATGAGGAAGAAGGAATGTTCCTTAAGGGTTAAAAGTTAGGAGGGGAAAATTGTAATTTCACCATTTTTGTAGGGGCACATGGTTTGGATGCATGGTTTTCCAAACTATATGCCAACTGTGTAGTTGGAACTATCTAGTGATCTACCCCTCACACTATTTAGGTTCATTGTTATAAAAATCATGCACACACCATGTATATTCCCCCTTAAATAAATTAAATGTTTCAAAGAACCATTAAAATTCTATTACATGGTTAAAAAAACCTTGTGAAACCCATTATTGGTCATATGGATGAATCACATGGTTACTACTAACCATGCACAAACAATAAAATTCACCCCTTTCCTCTAAAAATTGGATCTTTAGTCCTCAAACTACTCCTGAACACTCCTAAAACCTATGTGACCACATTATTTATTCTTATTTAGAATAAAAAAGGGATTCAAATAGAAATTAAAAGGATCTGACATCATGGGATTATCATATATCTTACAACTACCCCTACTAAAAAAACTAATCCCTGAGTTTCCTTGAGGGTGGTTGATCTACATCCAAGAACAACTCCGGCCACTGAGCATGTGTATTAGCCTCCCTCTTCCAGGATTTTTCCTGCATATTTCCATGCTACCATAGCACTCGTACTAAAGGAACTGAATTTCCTCATAAAGCCTTTTTGCTATAATAAAAAATTCAAACTGAATAATCTTCAATAAAAGCATGAATCTCTAACTCAACTTTATCATGATCAAAAACACAGGAAATGTCAGAATGATAAGGATGTAACTAAGAAACATGGAATACATATTGAATAACCATGTATATCTGAGGGAGTGTTATCTAATAATCCCATGGTCTGACCCTCTCCCAAACCTCAAAAGGTTTGATGAATCCGGGATCTATCTTTCCATGCCTCCTAATTTTTTTATGCCCCGTCCTAGGAGAAATTCATAAGAATACTCGAACCATGACCCCAAACTCTAGAATTTCTCTACAATGATCATCATAAGACTTTTACTTAGAGTGAGACATATCCATACACTTTCTAATCAACCATACCTACCTTGATGTCTCTTAAATGAGATGTGGTATCAATAGCATTTTCTTCCTACATGTAACCAGTATATAAGTGATCAACATCGCCTACCATATAGGGCCTCATAAGGATCCATTTGTATAGTTTCTTCAAATATATTATAATAATATAACTCTATGATAAGTAGATTTTTATTCCAAGAACCTATAAAATTTATGAAACATTCTCGAAGAATGTTCTCAAATACTTGTATAGTACACTCAGACTGACTATTGGTATACGGGTGGTAGTTTGTGTAAGAAGCACCTGTAAACCCATATACTTCTGTAACTCATACCAAAACCACAAAATAAACCAAGAATCCATATTTTATAAGATGGTTCTTGGAACCCCCTAGAGGCATATAATCTCTCAGACATATATTATTCCAAACTTGTCCACTAAGTCAGTCTCCTTGATAAAAAATAAACAAGAATTTTTTTCATTATATCCATGATCCCACATAACACATTGCTACTATGTGGTGATCTCAGTAAACATATCATAAAATCCATTGTGATTTAATCTTATTTCAACCCATGAATGGGTAATGGAATTCAGATCTATACAAGTCACTAGTTCTCCACTTTCACTTAATGATAGGTTGAACATTGAGTAACGAAATCCACTATCTTCTTTATCATCTCGGGCCTAAAATACTAGCGACATAAGTAGCAATAATTTTTTGAAAGTATGAGATGAAATTTTCATTTATAAGAATGATTTTACTTCATTAATTCACATCACGTGTCTTAAAGAACCTAAGAACATTTATGGATTCAAATGATCTCATCCTCATCAATGACCCATCCCGACGGTGGTTCCTCACCTAAAATATTATCCATTAGGAATTAGCCTTTTGGAACAAAAAGATGTCTCGTCTTCACTCGATCAAGAAGTAATGGGTTAAATTATAAATCTATAAGAATAGGCTTCCCTTGACTCTTATAAACCTCAAAATTCATCTAAAAAAAGGTCCATCAATTTCCTTTCACTACTATATTCATGAACAGTTAGTGTCTGAGTATTATAGATCATAGAATAAATCATTTCATTTCCCTTATTAGGCATATAAGAATGGAAAAAATCAGAATAATATTTGTATTCAACAAATATCCACTATCTTAGGTTCGAGTCACATTGAGTGAATATTTATTTAGGACTTTTATGGTTCATGTATATAACAAACCCTTCTACCAATAAATAATCTCTCCATCAACCTAAATCATGTACAACTGCTACTAAATAGAGGTTATGCAACAGGTAACTATGCTCTTTTTTCATAATTGAAGAGACATGTATACCATGAATCATTCCTCTTACATCAAAACATCCCCCATCTTGATACCTACTGCATCACAATAAACTGTATAGTCCTTTACAAGATTAGGAATGATCAAGATACCAACTAAATTTATTCATATTTTTTAACTCTTAAAAGGATTCCTCACAAGCTTCAGACTATATAAACATAACACCTTTCTTAGTCAATCACATAAGATGTGGCTTAATCCATTAGAAATTCTAAATAAAATTCCTATAGTATTTGGATACCCCCCAGAAACTCCAAAGATTAATGATATTCTTGGGATGTTCCTAGGAAACTATGACTCTTACATACTATAGTTCCATAAACACAACTGTTTGTAATATAAGGTGATTCTAGAAGTGAATTTTATCAATAAAAATAGTAATTTTTTAATATTATCATATAGCCTTTTCTCTCTCAGTGTATTCAATGCGATGTCATGGTGTATGGCATGATTATGTCGAGTTTGAGAATACACCAAGATTTCGTCCATTAAAACTACCACAAAGGAGTCCAAATATGGGTGGAAAAATTGATTCATCGAAGCCATGAAAATAATTGGCATGTTTTTAACACTAAACGACATAACCAACCACTTGTAAATTACATATCAACTTTAAAAAGATGTATGTGCTATATTTAATGTCCTAAATCATACCTAATGATATATTTAACTCTATTTAATCTTCTAAAAAGTCCTTGTATCCTTGAAGCTGGACAAATATATCATTTATATGAGGTATTGAGTTCTGATTCTTCATAGTAATTTGATTCCTATATCCGGTAATCCACACATAGTTTGAGGGTCCTATTCAATTTATTAGTGAAAAGGAAGGGGTGAACCAAAAATATAAGTATTGATTCGTATAAAACCGTTGGATTATAGGTCCTCTAACTCTATCATGAGATTCTAAATCTTATTAAGAGTCATTATATAATATGGAATAGAAATTGATGCTACACTTAGAACCAACTCAATGGTGAAATATACCACTCTATCGTGAGGTATTCTAGAAATACCATCATGATAAATGTCCTTTAAATGATCCACCACTAGATTAAAATGGATTTATGTAATCCAAAATCATTTAGGAAAAGATTAGTAGCCTGGGCTAACGTCTCACCCATACGACATTTCTAATTTTTGGGTCATATTTTCTTGACATCCTGGTCTCCTTCATGTATATACCTACCACATTTGAGAGATTTAATAGACACCATCTTGTGATAAAAATAAACATATTATTAATAGGGAACTAAGAAATCTATCCTGAAAATTATATTTAGTCCTATCATCCTATGGATGAAAAGATTCTAAAATAAATGATGACCTCTGATCTGAGGAGGACACTCCTTATATTAGTAAACACTTTCTAACCACACTCCCAATGGAGTATCAAGAGTCATCATCCCACAAAAGTACTCAATTTTGAGAACAAGAAACTATATAATGTCCAAGGATATAATTTAATCTGATGTTACTATATCAAATAAAGAAAATACTAAAGTTTAGGAAACTAGGACCGTACCTCGCACTGCAAATAGCCAATTACTCTGCTCCTTGGATGTTGGATATTCAGCATGTAACTAGCTAGATCATTTTCCTTGAGCTATAAAATGACATCCCTAAGAATTTACTTTACATTGGAACCGAATAACATAAGTTTTTCTTTATCAACCACGTACACCTTATTGGTTTGTATGGAGAATACTACTCTAACTTCGTACCTGGCATGGAGCTACTGATCCTTCTCTGAAGGGTAAAGCTGGTACAAATTCTATCAATCTAGGAACCTATGTTAAGGTCCTCCAAAATATTTATAGGTGTACCATTAGTTTATAGGATTGATGGTCAATTGGGTCCCTTACACCATGAGCCTTTAAATGACCTTTCCTTACACACTAATGGCATATAATAGAACCACCAATAAAAATACTCTAGTTTCCACTCCTCTGATGTGAACCGTCAAGGTAGTACTTTGAGCTATTGGTTGAAACACCTCCCTATCTAGTGGCTAACTTCCTTTCCTTATACCATTAGCTTCCCTCAAGTTGCATTCAGGTATAGGGGTCATGTTCATAATTTATAAAATGGTATCCACTCTGAAGACCTTCACATGAGGTAGGATGTCATACTTGAGCAACAAAAAACATTACTCTCTATAGCTCAACACCATAAATGTTTGGTGTAAAATTATAATTCTAAATGAAGAGAGATAAATAGTACATGACAGACATAGTTACCTATTCCATCTATAATAACCCTCTAGGTTGGTTTTCTCTTATTGTATTTGAGAAGAATTTATTATAGAAACTATATTGAGAATCCCTCTAAACCATACCACCATGCTAGTCTGATTGGGTAAAAACATCCCACCAATGCTTGGAATAACCATGAAACAAGTAAGTGGTGAGTATGGATCTCATTTATAGAGGTGTCTCTAGATAATTTCAGATAGAAAGAATAACCACTATCCATGATTTAGTATCTCAGGAGCCACCATCCCCAAAAAAATAGGTGGTTTCTGTTGTTGGATCTCTTACATCAACTGGGTCGTAGTCGGCGTTGGTTGGGGAGATCCCACCATAGATTTCACTAATAGTATAAAATCTATATCTAAAATGGAAAGTAGTTCCCCAACCATGAATAATAGTAGGTGTTGCAGGTGGGACTGTAGGAGGAAAAACTAGTGGTTTAGGTAGCACCACTAATGGAGCATGGCTGTCAGCACCCTCATGGAATTTGGCCCAAGGTTATCATGGAGGAATATGTATATAATTCCAAGAACACACCTCAATAAATGATTCAAATAAAATTGATTGAGGATAGGAAAACTTGAATATAATCAAGTCCTAATTAAAATAGTTTTAATTATGATAGGAAGACAGTTATAAGGGCTGACTACCCATAATATACAAACCCACCTACCCAATTCTAAAGTTCGAGTATTGGTAAAATCTTAAATTCTAATAATAAATGTCCCATTATATTTAGTTTCAGTAGTAAGTTATAGAGGAAAATTCCCTTTATGTTGGAATTAGAATCCCCATTTAACAGAAACCAAATCACTTATGAGTATGATCTCAATAATCTCATATATATATATATAGGTATAATTAGATGAATTACCATTCCCAAGTTATAAAGTCCAAATATTTATATGTTACAATTGGAATTCATATAGGTTCAATGTAACACCCCAGGTAAATAAAGAATATGACATTTTCATATTTATCCCTATTTGTGAATAAAATATTAATATGACTTTAAAGGGGGCGCTATGCTCGATGGCGTACCCAACACGCAACAACGAGTTTCTTGGGAATCTTATGTTGCACTCTAATAATAAAATAATAATATTTTAAATGGTAGTTAACATGTAGCCGTTGTATTGGAGGGAATGGATAGAAATAACTAAAATATGATTATATATGTTTTTAAATGTTTTCACATTTAACCAATAAAGTATAGAGGCTTAAAATACGGAAAGAATTCAATTTTAGGCATATATGCCCTAGTTTTCACTAAAGGTTCACTTATCACCTTTTGATGGCGAACTGTCATTAAATATAGTTTTGATCACTCTTATACATTATTTTGGACCAAATAAAACTCTTCTTTAGAATTTGGACATCAAAATTTACTTTGTGTAAATTTTTGGTATCTTTCTAATAAAGTTCATTTTTTAATGAATAGTGTAAAATGTTGTATTTTAATTCAAAACCTCTTTTTAATCTAATTTATTTATATGATTAGATTATCTTTTGAATTGGTTTTAAAGTGAAATTAGAATATATTTTTACCATTTACTCCAATGGTGGTCATTGGAATTA
Organism: Viscum album; assembly: GCA_963277665.1. Taxonomy (NCBI): domain Eukaryota; kingdom Viridiplantae; phylum Streptophyta; class Magnoliopsida; order Santalales; family Viscaceae; genus Viscum; species Viscum album. Next base: position 5,647,745 of record CAUJRU010000015.1, on the reverse strand, counting down.
ATTTCACTTTGAAATTAGACTTAAACTTGTGTCAATCTTTTGATACTTATTGTTTTATAAAAACACGCTCTTTGCTCTGACAGCGGGAATTAATTATTAAATTAATTAATGTGACGTATATGTTTTGAATTTTGTAAAATAGACTTCATTTTTGAATTCGGAATATCAAAAATAGCTTAGGGTGAAGTTTTGGTAATTTTCTGAAAAACTTCAATTTTTGATGAATAGTGAAACCACTAAGTGGTAATTATAAAAGCTGATTTTTCGTTTAAATGAAATTTTACCACTTATGTGTTTTGAATTTCAAAAATCCGACATACATGGTTGTCATTAAGAAGTGAAATGTGGTTCAATGGGATAAAAATAATTTTTTGGTGAATAGTAACTTCTTATGTTTTTAATCGCGTTTAGTGGTTATTAGTGTAGTTTAAGGTAAAAATAATGCTTTAATAAAATGAAATGAACTTGACACATGTCCCAAACTCATTGGTTGTGTCATGGCAGACCATGAAAAGCCCTGGGTCAACTTGGGGACCCCATGGATCCACTTTTTTTGGGAAATGACATAAATTACTTTTTATTTAATGTTAAAGTGAAAATGACACAAACATAATATGTTTTACGAAAACAATTTTTAAGTGGGGTTATACAAGTCCACATTTTGATTATAAATAGTAATTGGAAAGCTAAAAAGTTTTCCTATGTCATAGTAGTTTTTTTATAATTTTTAGACATTAAAGAAATTAAATTATTTATGACATAATAATGATGCAGCGATGACATCATTATTTGACAATTTAATTAAAATGGAAAGATAATGAAAAATCTACAACCTACACATGGACAAAACCAATTGGACGAGTGGATTTATATGCCTTATCAACTTATCCACGAATTATATCAATGTGGGACCTTTTGAAACCGAAACACATTTTCAAATAAAGTAATATTTCTTACTTTCCAAAAGTGCCCCTCCTCTCCTCTTATAAAAGGCCCCCACCTCTACCTCTCTTCCCACACTCCTCAAGCCTTTGGCTCGGCCAAACCCTGCCCATTTACTCTCTCCACATCCGTCCCCTCATACTAGAGGTTTCCCTTTGGGCAGAATACTTACAAAGGAAGCCTTTAGGCTCAAATCAAAAGGAGTTACACTTTTCAAGGTAATTCATTCTCTCATGTTCATTTGTTTTATTTTGCTTCTCCAACCCCCTAAACTCTTTTTATTTACTTCTTTTGTAACAACACCAGTATCTTAAATATACTAGGATGTTGGTATAAGATTTATTTGAGCTACACTCTCACACAACTACATCAAATGGTTAAGGAACATACGGTTTCCGTGGATGGTGAAATTCTGCCTCCCGAAACGATGATTGTTCAATACTCATTTAACACCTTCAAAGGTGGCCATTATGATGTCACTATTTTTATATATGATATATAATATGTTTATGTTTTATTTATGCTTCTGTATTTTTCATTTTTTTCTTAAATTTATGGCTTCCATTATGGGTATACGCGATATCTTCATTTAAGGAAGTGCGGACTACCGCCCCCTCAAAGTGATTTGATTCGTTAAATACCATATGTGGGATGTATAAAGGATGGAAATATGATATTATATATGACATTATACTGGAATTATAGTATACCTTTATATCATTATTATTCCATTCTATAAAATACAAAATAGAAATGAAAGTAGCGTTCATGCGTACGTACGGCTTACCGTCTCCATGAACGGTGCATTTCATTTCTTACCTCTAAAATGATTATGTAATGTTATAAATGCATGAATGTACTGGATATATATGACATATACGATATCTACATCATGAATACAATTCTGGATATAATAAACATTTGACCACACGAACAACATGTAATTGTAAGAAGTCCACTTTCGACTTAAGAACCAAATATCGGCAAAACAAACATTATTAACATAAATGATTAAATAATGTTTATAACACTGAAATAAGTGATCTAAAAGGAATAATGAACTATAAAAAGGTTCTTAATAAAGTGGAAATTAACTCAAGTTTATTATTCAGGACGTTAAAGAACGATCGAGTCAAGTCGGACCCGAGGTAAGGGATCCTACAACTCTATTTCTTTTTAAGTACACTCTTTTATGTAATTTTTTTTAAGCTCATCTTTCTTATGATTGGGTTGTTATTTTATATTACTCCTACTGTAATTTTTATGTTCATGTGATGAGAGACCCTATTCTCTCCCATCAATCCTTTTGGAATTTTTATGTGGCGTCGTTAGGCTGCCGAGTTTTCGTAAGGGATTTTTCATCTCACTTTTATCCCCGTGAGATTCATGCTACATTTGCCACAATTTCCTTTGAGTGGTGTATGTACTACCCATTATTCTACTATTTGTGTAATATACTTTCATTTATGAGTATTTACATCAATTATCTATTGTCCTTCTTTCATGGGGTGTATGTTTTGAAAGATACCCAAGTCGGTAAGGGAACCTTTCACCCTCCTCTTTTTAAAAGACTTATTTTATTGGGTCTTTTAATTTACATATTGTTATGTTGGGATATGTTCTCATATATCCTTAATGATGTAAATTTTGTGTCCATGTGATGAGATACTCTTTTTATCTCTCATCAACTCATTTTGATGTGACGCCGTTAGGCTGTCAAGGGAAATTCTTAACCCAATTTCGATTTCTTTGGGTTCAACATGTAGTCATTGAATATGTCATCCATTGAATATGTGTGAATGACCTTTTATTGTTTTACACTTAATATCCACTTATATTGGGTGTATTTATATTTTTCACACATATTTTTGAGATTGATTTGTCCTTAATTTAAGGATACCTTCTTTATAAGGGATTTCATCACATTTGACATTTCTATTGAGGGTTCATTGTTGTTATGCACCAATTCACTCTTATATGGTGTATATACTGTCCTTTGGAGTATTATATCATGAATCCATTTATTCTCATGATATTATAAAGTTCTGACTAAATGTTATTCCTCAATTATTGTATTCAAGTGTCTCTGATTTTGGTAAAACCCCTTTAACCAAAATATCGTTTTAAATGTTTTAATTATTTGTTCTTATTAATATCCATGTTTTCAAAATGGTTTTAAGGATTTATTTATATGGATATTAATGGTTTAAAATTTTAATCTTCAAGGTGGTATGGGACACTTTGATTCAAAAATATCTTTATTAAATGTTTTAAATGGTTTTGAAAATGGTTTTTAATGGATTCGTTATTTCAATATCCTAAAATGTTATATTGTGATTGAAATGTGGAAATGTTATGTTTTATGTGATACGATTATGTTATGGTTCTTGGGCATTTTTATGAAGAACGGGTGGTTCCGTGATAAACTAAGGGCGGGTGAGCCCGATATAGCTCTCCAATGCATTGGGTAACGCGAAGGAGTGAAACGTTAAGGTTTCTTCGAAGAGATTTTAGGGAATATACTGTGATGGGTATTCCAAACGTAACCAAGAGGGTTACTCCCTACGTAAGAATGTTATGAATGCCTCAAGTTACCTCTATGTCTTATGTTTTCTATGATTTATTCATGATTTGATATGCCTATGTTTTATGGGTAAAGTATGATTTCATTCTTATGTAAATATGAACTCATGTTTTCTTTCCATATTTTTATAACCCTTACTGAGCCTTTTATGCTCATCCCAAGTTTTTGAAATGTTTTTCATAGGTCAAGGGAAAGGTACATGACGTGATGATAGTTTCGAGGATGTGTCAAGAAAGAATCCATGTTTCATTTATAATATGTTTCCGTTGATGGGAAGAATGAATACTGTCTTTTATGTAACCACTTTGTTTAAATGTGGAATGTAATGCAAGTTTCATGATATAATTCTCTAAAACTCTAAACATGAAATGATCCTTAATGTGTAATCTTGTAATAACTCAAGATTAAGTAAGGTTTAAGGCTGGGGCCTTATAGTTGGTATCAGAGGTCGGTTTAGATAACTTTAGAGGTTAGGGTATTCTCTAAGCACAAGTGACATTACCATAATGGTTAGGATTTCAGAAAGAGTACTAGTTTTAGATAAAGTGAATGAGAAAGTATATATTAGTGTTTATCTTACTCATTAGTAAATGATGGTTATGTTGATATACTCACACTGACCTTTTTAATTTTAGTAAATGGCTGGATCTAGCAAGCACCAATGTGACAATGGGTTTGAAGGAAACTGTGGTGGTTCTCTGATTAAGAGACTGGATGAGATGGGGGATTCAATGAGGAATCTCATGGTTGTTCTAAACCAACTATCAAGGAGTCATGATCAACCACTTCAACCTTGGTGAGTTCTCTAATGCATCATGTACGAGATGGCCAACTCGATGTGGAAATTCAGGTAATAATTATTAAGGTAACCATTAGGGTTTATATGATCCTTACTTTTGAGGTAATTATGGGTTATTATATGTTATGATGGAAAATGAAAGGCAAGAGATAAACTTGAGGTTAAAATATGTTATGATCATCTTTGAAGATTTTATCTCATTTCGGGGATTGTTTTAAGAATTATATAGTTTTGGAAAAAGGACAACACGCAGACCGTGTGACATCCCGTCGCATCGGACAAAGCTGCGGGAATCGAACCCACAACCAAAGTGCGATTGGTATTTATTGCCTACCACTGGACTACGTGAAGTCCCTGGTTAGTTTGAATGATTCTTTCTGGTTATATGATTTTATGAATTATGAGTAAGATTATTTTGGGTTATTTATGAAAATGATTAACCTATCATGGAGGATATGTGATTAGGTTAATTACTTTTCAATACGGGACTTTAGGAGAAACTGATGTTGTTTGGAGATAAATGTTACGATTTAACTTGGAAGACTATGTGAATAAATCCTTAAAATGTTTGGGTTTCAATCTTAGATTGGTTTACTTTGAGGAATTTTTATGGACAAATTTGTTTATCGGATGGTCCTCGTTGAACTTTGGATTTTGTTGGACAAATTTTGGAGATTAAGAATAGATTTTCTTTTTTATAAAGGGTTATCCTTTTCTGGATTATCTGACATTGTACTAACCTTTTTGGTTTTGGTTATGGTTAAGGTCTAATGATATGGGAAGTATATAGGTCTCTTTTGTGGATTAGGTGATTCTCTAGAAGTTGATTATAGTACTCTTAATGTGAACAAGTCTTCCTAAATACTCGTCTTTTGGAGAAAATATGAGTTTGTGTAAGGAATCTAATGAAAGTTGAAAGTCAATATGATAAGTGATTATGTTTCCTTATGAATAATTTCCTCAATAAAAAGTAACTTAAAACAAAAATGTTGTCTATTAACTTTTCCTACTGGGGAATCGAATACCGTTTATCCCATCACAAGTTTGTGATTTTCTCATGGTTAACTTTCTCCTAAACATGTTTTCTATCACTCTCCATCAGAACATGACCCTTTATTTTTTCCTCCATGTCCATATTTTCATACTTGGAATCCTAGTATGGGTTAAATCGGGTGACCTTTATACTTATCTCTCTTTATTTTAAAGTGTTCATTTTACCAACTCTTGTTCCGATGTGGGACTTTCAAGGATGTTTTCAAGCGCAATTTTAAAATTGCGAGGATGCAATTCCCAAAAGGGGGGAAGGATGTAATACCGCAGGTAAATAAAGAATATGACATTTTCATATTTATCCCTATTTGTGAATAAAATATTAATATGACTTTAAAGGGGACGCTATGCTCGATGGCGTACCCAACACGCAACAACGAGTTTCTTGGGAATCTTATGATGCACTCTAATAATAAAATAATAATATTTTAAATGGTAGTTAACATGTAGCCGTTGTATTGGCGGGAATGGATAGAAATAACTAAAATATGATTATATATGTTTTTAAATGTTTTCACATTTATCCAATAAAGGATAGAGGCTTAAAATACGGAAAGAATTCAATTTTAGGCATATATGCCCTAGTTTTCACTAAAGGTTCACTTATCACCTTTTGATGGAGAACTATCATTAAATATAGTTTTGATCACTCTTATAAATTATTTTGGACCAAATAAAACTCTTCTTTAGAATTTGGACATCAAAATATACTTTGTGTAAATTTTTGGTATCTTTCTGATAAAGTTCATTTTTTAATGAATAGTGTAAAATGTTGTATTTTAATTCAAAACCTCTTTTTAATCTAATTTATTTATATGATTAGATTATCTTTTGAATTTGTTTTAAAGTGAAATTAGAATATATTTTTACCATTTAATCCAATGGTGGTCATTGGAATTAATTTCACTTTGAAATTAGACTTAAACTGGTGTCAATCTTTTGATACTTATTGTTTTATAAAAACACCCTCTTTGCTCTGACAGTGGGAATTAATTATTAAATTAATTAATGTGACTTATATGTTTTGAATTTTGTAAAATAGACTTCATTTTTGAATTCGGAATATCAAAAATAGATTAGGGTGAATTTTTGGTAATTTTCTGAAAAAAATCAATTTTTGATGAATAGTGAAACCACTAAGTGGTAATTATAAAAGCTGATTTTTCGTTTAAATGAAATTTTACCACTTATGTGTTTTGAATTTCAAAAATCCGACATAGATGGTTGTCATTAAGAAGTGAAATGTGGTTCAATGGGATAAAAATAATTTTTTGGTGAATAGTAACTTATTATGTTTTTAATCGCGTTTAGTGGTAATTAGTGTAGTTTAAGGTAAAAATAATGCTTTAATAAAATGAAATGAACTTGACACATGTCCCAAAATCATTGGTTGTGTCATGGCCGACCATGAAAAGCCATGGGAAACTTGGGGACCCCATGGATCCACTTTTGTTGGGAAATGACATAAATTACTTTTTATTTAATGTTAAAGTGAAAATGACACAAACATAATATGTTTTACGAAAACAATTTTTAAGTGGGGTTATACAAGTCCAAATTTTGATTATAAATAGTCATTGGAAGGCTAAAAAGATTTCCTATATCATAGTATTTTTTTTAGAATTTTTAGACATTAAATAAATTAAATTATTTATGACATAATAATGATGCAGCGATGACATCATTATTTGACAATTTAATTAAAATGGAAAGATAATGAAAAATCTACAACCTAAACATGGCCAAAACCAATTGGATGAGTGGATTTAGATTCCTTATCACCGTATCCACGAATTATATCAATGTGGGACCTTTTGAAACCGAAACACGTTTTCAAATAAAGTAATATTTCTTACTTTCCAAAAGTGCCCCTCCTCTCCTCTTATAAAAGGCCCCCAACTCTACCTCTCTTCCCACACTCCTCAAGCCTTTGGCTCGGCAAACCCCTGCCCATTTACTCTATGCACATCCCTCCCCTCATCCTAGAGGTTTCCCTTTGGGAATAATACTTACAAAGGAAGCCTTTAGGCTCAAATCAAAAGGAGTTACACTTTTAAAGGTAATTCATTCTCTCAGGTTCATTTGTTTTATTTTCCTTCTCCAACCCCCTAAACTCTTTTTATTTACTTCTTTTGTAACAACAACAGTATCTTAAATATACTAGGATGTTGGTATAAGATTTATTTGAGCTACACCCTCACACAACTACATCAAATGGTTAAAGAACATACGGTTTCCGTGGATGGTGAAATTCTGCCTCCCGAAATGATGATTGTTCAATACTCATTTAACACCTTCAAAGGTGGCCATTATGATGTCACTATTTTTATATATGATATATAATATGTTTATTTTTTATTTATGCTTCTGTATTTTTCATTTTTGTCTTAACTTTATGGCTTCCATTATGGGTATACGTGATATCTTCATTTAAGGAAGTGCGGACTACCGCCCCCTCAAAGTGATTTGATTCGTTAAATACCTTATGTGGGATGTATAAAGGATGGAAATATGATATTATATATGACATTATACTGGAATTATAATATACCTTTATATCATTATTATTCCATTCTATAAAATACGAAATAGAAATGAAAGTAGCGTTCATGCGTACGTACGGCTTACCGTCTCCATGAACGGTGCATTTCATTTCTTACCTCTAAAATGATTATGTAATGTTATAAATGCATGCATGTACTGGATATATATGACATATATGATATCTACATAATGAATACAATTCTGTATATAATAAACATTTGACCACACGAACAACATGTAATTGTAAGAAGTCCACTTTCGACTTAAGAACCAAATATCGGCAAAACAGACATTATTAACATAAATGATTAAATAATGTTTATAACACTGAAATAAGTGATCTAAAAGGAATAATGAACTATAAAAAGGTTCTTAATAAATTGTAAATTAACTCAAGTTTATTATTCAGGACGTTAAAGAACGATCGAGTCAAGTCGGACCCGAGGTAAGGGATCCTACAACTCTCTTTCTTTTTAAGTACACTCTTTTATGTAATTTCTTTTAAGCTCATCTTTCTTATGATTGGGATGTTATTTTATATTACTCCTACTGTAATTTTTATGTTCATGTGATGAGAGACCCTATTCTCTCCCATCAATCCTTTTGGAAGTTTTATGTGGCGTCGTTAGGCCGCCGAGTTTTCGTCAGGGATTTTTCATCTCACTTTTATCCCCGTGAGATTTATGCTACATTTGCCACAATTTCCTTTGAGTGGTGTATGTACTACCCATTATTCTACTATTTGTGTAATATAATTTCATTTATGAGTATTTACATCAATTATCTATTGTCCTTCTTTCATGGGGTGTATGTTTTGAAAGATACCCAAGTCGGTAAGGGAACCTTTCACCCTCCTCTTTTTAAAAGACTTCTTTTATTGGGTCTTTTAATTTACATATTGTTATGTTGGGATATGTTCTCATATATCCTTAATGATGTAAATTTTGTGTCCATGTGATGAGATACTCTTTTTATCTCTCATCAACTCATTTTGATGTGACGCCGTTAGGCTGTCAAGGGAACTTCTTAACCCAATTTCGATTTCTTTGGGTTCAACATGTAGTCATTGAATATGTCATCCATTGAATATGTGTGAATGACCTTTTATTGTTTTACACTTAATATCCACTTATATTGGGTGTATTTATATTTTTCACACATATTTTTGAGATTGATTTGTCCTTAATTTAAGGATACCTTCTTTATAAGGGATTTCATCACATTTGACATTTCTATTGAGGGTTCATTGTTGTTATGCACCAATTCACTCTTATATGGTGTATATACTGTCCTTTGGAGTATTATATCATGAATCCATTTATTCTCATGATATTATAAAGTTCTGAATAAATGTTATTCCTCAATTATTGTATTCAAGTGTCTCTGATTTTGGTAAAACCCCTTTAACCAAAATATCGTTTTAAATGTTTTAATTATTTGTTCTTATTAATATCCATGTTTTCAAAATGGTTTTAAGGATTTATTTATATGGATATTAATGGTTTAAAATTTTAAGCTTCAAGGTGGTATGGGACACTTTGATTCAAAAATCTCTTTATTAAATGTTTTAAATGGTTTTGAAAATGGTTTTTAATGGATTCGTTATTTCAATATCCTAAAATGTTATATTGTGATTGAAATGTGGAAATGTTTTGTTTTATGTGATACGATTATGTTATGGTTCTTGGGCATTGTTATGAAGAACGGGTGGTTCCGTGATAAACTAAGGGCGGGTGAGCCCGATATAGCTCTCCAGTGCATTGGGTAACGCGAAGGAGTGAAACGTTAAGGTTTCTTCGAAGAGATTTTAGGGAATATACTGTGATGGGTATTCCAAACGTAACCAAGAGGGTTACTCCCTACGTAAGAATGTTATGAATGCCTCAAGTTACCTCTATGTCTTATGTTTTCTATGATTTATTCATGATTTGATATGCCTATGTTTTATGGGTAAAGTATGATTTCATTCTTATGTAAATATGAACTCATGTTTTCTTTCCATATTTTTATAACCCTTACTGAGCCTTTTATGCTCATCCCAAGTTTTTGAAATGTTTTTCACAGGTCAAGGGAAAGGTACATGACGTGATGATAGTGTCGAGGATGTGTCAAGAAAGAATCCATGTTTCATTTATAATATGTTTCCGTTGATGGGAAGAATGAATACTGTCTTTTATGTAACCACTTTGTTTAAATGTGGAATGTAATGCAAGTTTCATGATATAATTCTCTAAAACTCTAAACCTGAAAAGATCCTTAATGTGTAATCTTGTAATAACTCAAGATTAAGTAAGGTTTAAGGCTGGGGCCTTATATTCAACCAGAATTTTCACATTCGGCGTCTGAATTTAAGAATCCATATATGTTGATCCAATTCTAAGGATCTACATTACCATTTAATAGAGGCACAATAATTATAAAATAAAATTGGAATCAATTTAATTTCAATCAACTAACATTTTTTCTTATGTAACCATAGTTATATAGCTCAAACATGTAATAATTGGTTAATTAAAGTTCCAGCATCAAGTTATATTGGAAGGAACCATTTAAATTGATGAAAACACCTTATGTAATTAATCATACTTCCTTAGAGGAAACTTTATAAGGAAAATTATATATATAGAAATAATTTCACACCAAAAAAACATACAAAATACAAGATATGTGAGAAATGGAGTAATCATGGCATGGAATGTGAATACCTAAGTTCCTATAATGATGCGTGATAAATGGTTCCTTTCTATATCAGGCCAAGGGTGTAAATCTATAATCATATTGCACATCAAAATTCATGTGTGTCACTATATGGAAAAATCAGTAAAATTATAAAAAAGGAAATACACAACAGTAAGTCTATCCCATAAAAATTTCCATTTTTCATTATATGTGGGATAACATCGTCCAAGAACATGATCATTATAAAATTATTACACATCCCAGTCCCTTGTCTACCATCCCAAAATATTAATAAAAGGAAAAGAACCTCTGAAACCAATTTGTGACATCCCAGAACTAGTTCACTCATAAGTAACTAAACTTGGTTATCAACATGGACTCAATTATTCCTCCCTATACACTATAGGATTCCAGCTAACATCAAGGTTATGCGGTGGTACAGTAGAGAGTCTATACCCCCATGGTCAAAGGGGAATAGTGGTGAATAATAATTAAATTAATATAATCAATACAATGAAAAATAGTATAAGTAAATAATCTAAATAAATAGAAACATATCAAATAATATCCATTAAAAATTGTGTTGGATCATAAGAGTTTATGATGGACAATCTAAGGATGATTGTTAGTTTATAATTTTAAACTAAGATAAAACATAAATCCAATTATGTAAAAAATATCAAACTCAGACTTTTTCTGATGATTAGAGTATTGAAATCAGATGCAGTTATTTTTTGATATGTCAGATTTATTATTGGTATCATAGACATGCCGATAAAATAGTATATTAAAAAGATTAATATAGGAAAAAATTTCAAATGTAATTGCACAATAGAAATTAAAACATGTATAAAAAAGGAAATATGAAATCCTATAATAGTAATAATGAATTAAAATCTTTATAAAATAATTTAATCATTAACCTTAAGAGTTATGGATGTATGGAATCATAATTTAATATATCCACAATTTCAATACCTATTGTAAGGAATTTAATTAATTACTAGTAAATCTATTGATACTGTAACACCCCGAGATTTTATGAAAAATATTCTTTTTAATTTCATTAATGTCTTGTGTTATACGCTACACCAAAAGGAGCTTTTAAAACACACATCTCTGACATGGCTGGAATTACACGCAATCGCGACCTTCCACGATAGTGTGTGTTGTACGCAACACAAAGTTTCGCTAAACAACGATATGCTATTAAAATATTATTAAAACTAGCCGTAATGAATAGTAATAACCACTTTTTGAAATTTTGTAAATTTTATTTTTCAAAATGTACTTCATTTTTGGATTCAGAATATCGAAATTATCTTAGGGTGAAATTTTGGTGATTTTCGGATAACTTTCATATCTTGATGAATAGTGAAAATTACTAAATTTTAATTAAAAACAACTTTTTCAATCGAAATAATTAATAGTGATAAATTATTAATTTGAGTGGTTTTAAAGTATATTTATAATATATTTTTAAAATTTAATACAATGTTGGTCATTGGATGTAATTTCACATTTAAACCATACATAAACAAGTGTCAATCTTTTCATAGTTATTATCTCTTAAGAACACGCTATTTGTTTTGACGACGGAAATTAATTTTTAAATTAATTAATGCAACTGATATGTTTTGAATTTGGTAAAATAGAAATCATTTTTGAGTTCATAATATCAAATATAGCTTAGGCATAATTTTTGGTATTTTTTCGAAAACTTTCAATTTTTGATGAATAGTGAAACCACTAAGTGGTAGTTAAAAAAACTAAATTGTTCATAAAACTTAATTTTACCGCTTCTGTGAGTGGAATTTCAAAAATCCGAGAGACACAGTTGATGTCAGTAAGTAAAATGTGGTTCAATGAGATGAAAATAATTTTTTGGTGAATAGTAACTTTTTACTTTTTTTACCACGGTTAAAAGTAAATAGGGTAATTAAGGGTAGAAATGATATTATTATTACCCTAACACATGTCCTAATTCTATTGGATAAGTGTAATTCGACCAAAAACAAACATAGGAATAAAATATGACTATTTAGGCCCACTTGAATTAGATTAGGAAATTTATTATTATTTAATTCAAAGAAGAGTTAAAAGAGTTAAAATCAAAGTTTATTTAATAAAACATTTTTAATATAGGGTTATAAATAAGATAAATTCGACTGCAAATTTTCATTAGAAAGATAAAAATATTTCCTACATAATGGTATTTTATTTGTAATTTTTAGACATCATATAATTTAATTTATTTATGACACAACGATGATGCATTAATTATCTTATTAATGAAATATTGACATAATTGATGTTATAAATACCAAAATAAATATAATTTGAGACTTTTTATGAATTACACTAATTTTCTATGTTAATATGACATGTTATTATTGATTTAATTAACTTTTTTAGAACTTATCATTCTGTTATGATTTTCACAAAAATCAATTACTAAATAGTGTCAAAATTGACATAAAATAGTTTTTAAAACAAATATTATATTATTAATTGTTATTTTATTCCTAAAAATATAAGGTTCGTCCAAATGACTTAGATAAGGTTATATATATTAATAATAAACAATTTGGGGTTCGTTTGTCTTCTTATAATAAGTTTATTAACCTTATAGTGTAAGAACACAAGAAGACACGGTAAAAGTAAAATTATTTAACTTAATGTTAAATCTAAATGATAAGGTTAAAATAGGAACCTAAACTTGTCTTAATTCTATTGGATGAGAGGATTTCGACCCATCCCCACCTTAGCCTCGAAATAAATCAATTTGGAGATATTTAAAACCGAACTTGACTTTATAATAAAATAATATTTTTAGTTATTCCAAAGGTGCCCCTCTCCTCCCTTATTAAAGGGAACCTCCTCCCTCTCTTCCTCACACCACTTTGAGCCTTCAAGCTCGGTCAACCCCTGCCAATTTCTCTTCTCCACTTCCCTAGAAACATCCTAGAGTTTCTGGTCTTCCTTAAAGACCAATTTTAGTTCCCTAAAAGGAGATCTCAAAGTGGCGCTTCAAAGAAGAGGTAATTTCCTTTACCGATTCTTTCAACTTTATTTCTTCTTCCACTTCTTCTTATTAGGTTGTTTCATTATGAAGTAATAACATCAGTATCACTCATATACTGATATGTTATTAAAAGTATGAAACAACCCTATTTCACCATCTATCCATCCTTCGGAAAACGAAATCACCGCGCGTGCGTACGTACGAAATACCGTCTCCACGCCGTGGTGTAATCTGTTTTTCCACTAACACCTTACATGGATGGGTATTATGGTATAAAGAATAACTATACATAGTTATTATAACATCATAATGATTCTGATATATTGTATCATCCACTCCAATTCAATTCAATAATTATGGAAATGATATCATCGCTCGTGCATACGTACGGACTATCGTCTCCACGATGCGATGAGATTCATTCTCCATGTTAACCATTTAAGAATGATTATAAAATATATATAAGCAATAGTAATGAAATATATTACATTATAAAGCTACTGGATTTATGTGTATATATATGTATGTCATCTACTTAATTCCACTCAATTCAATAACAAAAAGAAAACAGCGTTCATGCGTACGTACGGCCTACCGTCTCCATGAACGGTGTATTTCTTTCCATTTACTAATTTATTATATATATGTATATTCTAAATATATATGATATATAAATCATGTTTTATATTCTGGAAGTAAGTAAATCATGATATAAGTAATAATAATGTCAAGAACAACAAGTCCAAACACCTACGACAAATGAATCGATTTTACCCAAAACACTCTTTAACATGGAATTTACAAAAGAACGAGTAAAATAAAGTCATAAGTGAACCATATATGATATAATAACAATGAGTATGATTCTGGAATAAGTCAATGACATTATTTAAATCATTATACAGGAGGTTCGGACACTTACGAAGCAAATCGGACTTAAGGTAAGGGAAATATCACAATCTCATTTTTATCCGAGATTGTTTATACTTTAGTATTTACTGGGGTGTATTTTATCATCCACATCCATGTTTCCTGAATATGAAATATTATTTCCATCCACCTACAAATGTTTAAATCCAATTTTACCCTTCGGTGAGTTTTTAGTAAAGAATATGAAAGGAATCTTTTGTCGTTTTTCGTACGAGGTACTTTTTGACTTTTCCGACAAAAGTATGAAGAATGTTTTTTTTAACTTATACAGCAAGAAATGGATTTTTAAAACATTATTTCCAAGAATCTTCCTTTATATGTTTTCAAGTTTATTTTTAATCAACTTCTTTTAGTTTATAATTGTATGACATGTTAAGAAAAGAAAAGTGTTTTTTGAAGTAGAAAGGATATTTTCCTCAAGAATGGAGTTCAAATGTTTTATCAAAATTATTTTCCATCTAAGATAATATAGGGTTCTGTTTTTATCCCTATTATTACATTTAATTGATTATGTTTTGAGGGAATTATTTTTATGAAGTCATTTACCTTATATGATTTGTTTTATGATGTCATGATGATTCAAGAATCCCATTTTTGTTATATGTGTTATGCGATGATGTATGATTTATGATTATGTGGCACACATAAGAAAGGATTCATTATAAGATGGGTGGGACCTATATCTCCCTCCAATGAATTGGGTAAAGATTTATATCTCATGAGATAGACATGGCTGGAACGGTAGGTTATACATGTTCAGTGAAACAGGACTGAAACGAGGGTGACTCGGTTCAGAAAGGGACTTTGTCCACTACGATAGTTTTGGCAATGAGTCTGGACTAACAAGAAATGATTCTCTATGATTATGTGTTTATGCCACAAAGATTCATGTTTTACGTTATTATTATTGTGATTACATTTCACTACTAAGATTTATCCCATGTTATGAAATTATGATCTATTTTACAGGTTAAGATTTCCAAAAGATATGTTCTTATGAATATGATGTGATTGATATTTCTTTTGTTTACCCTTACAGAGCATTTGAGCTCACCCTTTTTATGTTTTATTTTCCCCAGGATATAAAGAAAGGTTTTAGGTATTAAAAAAAAGGAAGATCTTTATGGGAGATGTTGAAGATCTTTCACCATGATTAGAAGATTACGTTCCGAGTTTCCAAAGATACTAAACTATTACGATCGTTGTGTGTGTGTTTTTGTTATGTACTAAGTATTCCACAAATGTAATGTAATGTCAATGTACGTTAAGCTTCGGGTCTCTATAGTTGGTATCAGAGGAAAGGTTTAGTCAACCTTTGGAAACTAGGATGCGAAAGCATTAGTGAGATCCCTAGAGATATTTCTAAGGTATGTCTAGGGATGTCCCTAAGGATAAGTATACGTATAGGATATTGTCGTAGAACTATGGTAACGATATTAGATTAAACAAAAGATGTTAGATATTGAAGTTACTTCCCCTTTATTATGATTTTTTCCTCTCACGCTATTATTTTTGGGTTTTAGACGATGGCTGGAACCCGAAGGAACCGTGTTGATCAATGCAATGGAAAATGCAATGATTGTCCTCCTGAACAAACAAATGTTATGGGAGATGGAGTGCAAAATCTTATTGCTATACTTACACAAGCTATGAATCATTTTGGACTTCCAAATGAGCAGAGAAGGGAACAATATTCTATTGAGTCCTTCATGAGGCAACGTACACCTTCTTTCAGTGGGACTTCCGATCCACTTGTTGCTGAACAATGGATCAGTACCACTGAAAAGATATTTTCAGTTCATCAATGTTCTGAACATGATAAATTCATCTTAGCAGTATATCGTTTGGAAGGTGAAGCTGATTAATGGTGGAATCTTATCAATAATAAGAGGCCAAGAGATAAATTGAGTCCATGGAATGGGACGAGTTCAAGAACTTGTTTTTCATTAAGTACTTCCCTCGTATTCTTCGAACAAAGATGGAAAAGGAGTTTCTTGAGCTGAAGCAGAAGGATGATGAATCTGTTGGTACATACGAAGAGAATTTTACAAGACTTGCAAGGTATGCATCTGGCATTATCATCCAACCTGAAAGTAAAGTTGATTGATTTTTCAGTGTCTTAAAACCAAGTCTTCGAAGGGCATTAGCTATAAGAGACTTCAGTAGCTATGAAGAAATTGTGCGTTGTGCTATCAAGTTAGAAATGGAAGTTGGTGTTACATATCCATCTCATGGTTTTGACAAGAAACGAAAGATGGAGTTCAAGGAGAAATCTCAGAATAATGGTGAAAAGAAGATGAATGTTTCTTTATGCACAAAGTGTGGAAAGAAGCATGGTGGAGGTTGTCTTAAAGGGACTAGAAAATGTTTTAAGTGTGGAAAAGAAGGTCATCGAGCAGCTGAGTGTCGAAGTAATGGAAAAAGGGTTTCTAAGGACGTTAATAAAGAAAACACTGCAGAGAACGCACCACCAACACTTCAATGCTTCAAGTGCAAGGAAATGGGGCATTATGCTAATAAATGCCCTAATCCAAGGGTTAGTAATGATCAACATGAGAAACTGCTTAAGGCAAATGACAAAGGGAAGTCACATGCGGTCATTATTGGCGATGTTAAATATGACAACGATGTGGTGGAATGATTAAGTGTTTATGTAATGGGATTCCAAAATAATGTTGTATCATGGAGTATTGGAATATTTATGTATTGGTCTAATGTGGTATTCAAAGTGATTGAGATATTTTTGGAAATAAGATGATATGCGCATAATGAAGGGAAAACGAGAAAAAGAAATGTTTAACAGTATTCATGAGCTCATGATTGATATAAGGACTAAGTGATATCATGGTTTGAGTATATAGAATTTTGAGGATTTTGGTATGTGGAAAGTGTTAACTTTTAACTGCATTCATGTTTTCACTAAGGTTCAATGGGTATTCAAGAGAATACATGATTAAGGACTTTGAATGTTTGGAATGTGACCAACAAAACATATCTTATGATATATGGGGATCAACGATGGTATTAAATCTCTGGTAATCGTTTCCACTATGTGATGAGAGTGGACTGCAGTATTTTAGATAAGCCTAAAGATTAGAATGGATTATGTTGGACATAAGTTAGGATAAAACGTTTTTTGATATTATTGATGGGATATTATAGTAATATAGCTTTAGAAAAAGGACAACCTGCAGGACGGGGGACAACCCATCGCATCGGACACGGCTGTGGGAATCGAACCCACAACCGAAGTGTGACTAACCTTTATCGCCTACCACTGGCCTATAGGAAGTCCTTGTTTAGTAGAAACTAGTTTTATTTTATTATGCGGTATGATATATGAAGTATAGGTTCATTCTTGGAATCGTATACGATTAACCTCGCCATAGATGGACTTATGTATATTTGATAACTTTTGCTAACCTTTTGTTTGAAACAGATGGAATGACCCATCATTCTATCACATGATCAATTAACACTTCACGAATAACAAACTAAACTTCATTTATTTAAGAGATGAAGTGGAAATTTTTCAAGGCACGAACAACAGTGAGATTGTACCAAAATGAAGTAAGTATTTATTCTAATTCAAATTCTTCAACTTTAGGGAAACGATCTTGAAAACCAAAAATGTTGTCCTAGTGCTCTTATATCTGATTAATCAGATGGTACCTTAGATCTTCACAAATTTATGGATTTGTGATTGTTGGCTTTTCCATAGCCATGTTCTCTACCACTCTCCATCAGAACATGATGGTTATATTTTTCTTCCATATCCATATTTTCACCTATGTGGAAACCCAGTGATTAGTTTATTTGGGTAACCGTTACGTTTCATACTTTTGTTTTTAAAGATTGGTTTTGGTATTCCTTTTTACGATGTGGGTTTCGATTAAAGAAACTTTTGAATAGTAAACCATTTATAACCTCGACGAATTTCGAGGGCGAAATTCATTTTAAGGGGGGTAGAATGTAACACCCCGAGATTTTATGAAAAATATTCTTTTTAATTTCATTAATGTCTTGTGTTATACGCTACACCAAAAGGAGCTTTTACAACACACATATCTGACCTGGCTTGAATTACACGCAATCGCGACCTTCCACGATAGCGTGTGTTGTACGCAACACCAAGTTTCGTTAAACAACGATATGCTATTAAAATATTATTAAAACTAGCCATTATGAATAGTAATAACCACTTTTTGAAATTTTGTAAATTTTATTTTTCAAAATGGACTTCATTTTTGGATTCGGAATATCGAAATTATCTTATGGTGAAATTTTGGTGATTTTCGGATAACTTTTATATTTTGATGAATAGTGAAAATTACTAAATTTTAATTAAAAACAACTTTTTCAATCGAAATAATTAATAGTGATAATTTATTAATTTGAGTGGTTTTAAAGTATATTTAGAATATATTTTTACAATTTAATACAATGTTGGTCATTGGATGTAATTTCACATTTAAACCAGACATAAACAAGTGTCAATCTTTTGATAGTTACTATCTCTTAAGAACACGATATTTGTTTTGACGATGGAAATTAATTTTTAAATTAAGTAATGCAACTGATATGTTTTTAATTTGGTAAAATAGAAATAATTTTTGAGTTCATAATATCAAATATAGCTTAGGCCTAATTTTTGGTATTTTTCTGAAAACTTTCAATTTTTGATGAATAGTGAAACCACTAAGTGGTAGTTACAAAAACTGAATTGTTCATAAAACATAATTTTACCGCTTCTGTGAGTGGAATTTCAAAAATCCGAGAGACACAGTTGATGTCAGTAAATAAAATGTGGTTCAATGAGATGAAAATAATTTTTTGCTGAATAGTAACTTTTTACTTTTTTTACCACGGTTAAAAGTAAATAGGGTAATTAAGGGTAGAAATGATATTATTATTACCCTAACACATGTCCTAATTCTATTGGATAAGTGTAATTCGACCTAAAAAAACTTAGGAATAAAATATGACCATTTAGGCCCACTTGAATTAGATTAGGACATTTATTATTATTTAATTCAAAGAAGAGTTAAAAGAGTTAAAATCAAAGTTTATTTAATAAAACATTTTTAATATAGGGTTATACATAAGATAAATTTGACTATAAATATTCATTAGAAAGATAAAAAGATTTCCTACATAATGGTATTTTATTTGTAATTTTTAGACATCATATAATTTAATTTATTTATGACACAACGATGATGCAGTAATTATCTTATTAATGAAATATTGATATAATTGATGTTATAAATACCCAAATAAATATAATTTGAGACTTTTTATTAATTCCACTAAGTTTCTAGGTTACTATGACATGTTAGTATTGATTTAATTAACTTTTTTCGAACTTATCATTCTGTTATGATTTTCACAAAAATCAATTACTAAATAGTGTCAAAATTGACATAAAATAGTTTTTAAAACAAATATTATATTATTAATTGTTATTTTATTCCTAAAAATCAATGGTTCGTCCAAATGACTTAGATAAGGTTATATATATTAATAATAAACAATTTGGGGTTCGTTTGGCTTCTTATAATAAGTTTATTAACCTTATATTGTAAGAACACAAGAAGACACGGTAAAAGTAAAATTATTTAACTTAATGTTAAATCTAAATGATAAGGTTAAAATAGGAACATAAACTTGTCTAAATTCTATTTTATGAGAGGATTTAGACCCATCCCCACCTTATCCTCTAAATAAATCAATTTGGAGCTATTTAAAACCGAACTTGACTTTATAATAAAATAATATTTTTAGTTATTCCAAAGGTGCCCCTCTCCTCCCTTATAAAAGGGAACCTCCTCCCTCTCTTCCTCACACCACTTTGAGCCTTCAAGCTCGGCCAACCCCTGACAAATTCTCTTCTCCACTTCCCTAGAAACATCCTAGAGGTTCTGGTCTTCCTCAAAGACCAATTTTAGTGCCCTAAAAGGAGATCTCAAAGAGGAGCTTCAAAGAAGAGGTAATTTCCGTTACCGATTCTTTCAACTTTATTTCTTCTTCCACTTCTTCTTATTAGGTTGTTTCATTATGAAGTAATAACATCAGTATCACTAATATACTGATATTTTATTATAATTATGAAACAACCTTATTTCACCATCTATCCATCCTACAGAAAACGAAATCACCGCGCGTGCGTACGTACGGAATACCGTCTCCACGCCGTGGTGTAATCTGTTTTTCCACCAAAACCTTACATGGATGGGTATTATGGTGTAAATAATAACTATACATAGTTATTACAAAATCATAGTGATTCTGATATATTGTATCATCCACTCCAATTCAATTCAATAATTATGGAAATGATATCATCGCTCGTGCATACGTACGGACTACCGTCTCCACGACGCGATGAGATTCATTCTACATGTTAACCATTTAAGAATGATTATAAAATATATATATATAAGCAATAATAATGAAATATATTACATTATAAAGCTACTTTATTTATGTGTATATATATGTATGTCATCTACTTAATTCCACTCAATTCAATAACGAAAAGAAAACAGCGTTCATGCGTACGTACGGCCTACCATCTCCATGAACGGTGTATTTCTTTCCATTTACTAATTTATTATATATTTGTATATTCTTAATATATATGATATATAAATCATGTTTTATATTCTGGACGTATGTAAATCATGATATAAGTAATAATAATGTCAAGAACAACAAGTCCAAACACCTACGACAAATTAATCGATTTTACCCAAAACACTCTTTAACATGGAATTTACAAAAGAACGGGTAAAATAAAGTCATAAGTGAACCATATATGATATAATAACAATGAGTATGATTCTGGAATAAGTCAATGACATTATTTAAATCATTATACAGGAGGTTCGGACACTTACGAAGCAAATCGGACCTAAGGTAAGGGAAATATCACAATCTCATTTTTATCTGAGATTGTTTATACTTTAGTATTTACTGGGGTGTATTTTATCATCCACATCCATGTTTCCTGAATATGAAATATTATTTCCATCCACCTACAAATGTTTAAATCCAATTTTACCCTTCGGTGAGTTTTTAGTAAAGTATATGAAATGAATCTTTTGTCGTTTTTCGTACGAGGTACTTTTTGACTTTTCCGACAAAAGTACGAAGAATGTTTTTTTAAACTTATACGGCAAGAAATGGATTTTTAAAACATTATTTCCAAGAATCTTCCATTATAAGTTTTCAAGTTTATTTTTAATCAACTTCTTTTAGTTTATAATTGTATGACATGTTAAGAAAAGAAAAGTGTTTTTTTGAAGTAGAAAGGATATTTTCCTCAAGAATGGAGTTCAAATGTTTTATCCAAATTATTTTCCATCTAAGATAATATAGGGTTCTGTTTTTATCCCGATTATTACATTGATTTGATTATGTTTTGTGGGAATTATTTTTATGAAGTCATTTACCTTATATGATTTGTTTTATGATGTCATGATGATTCAAGAATCCCATTTTTGTTATATGTGTTATGCGATGATGTATGATTTATGATTATGTGGCACACATAAGAAAAGATTCGTTATAAGATGGGTGGGACCTATATATCCCTCCAATGAATTGGGTAAAGATTTATATCTCATGAGATAGACATGGCTGGAACAGTAGGTTAAACCGGTTCAGTGAAACAGGACTGAAACGAGGGTGACTCGGTTCAGAAAGGGACTTTGTCCACTAAGATAGTCTTGGCAATGAGTCTGGACTAACAAGAAATGATTCTCTATGATTATGTGTGTATTCCACAAAGATTCATGTTTTAAGTTATTATTATTGTGATTACATTTCACTACTATGATTTATCCCATGTTATGAAATTATGATCTATTTTGCAGGTTAAGATTTCCAAAAGATATGTTCTTAAGAATATGATGTGATTGATATTTCTTTTGTTTACCCTTACTGAGCATTTGAGCTCACCCTTTTTATGTTTTATTTTCCCCAGGATATAAAGAAAGGTTTTAGGTATTAAAAAAAAGGAAGATCTTTATGGGAGATGTTGAAGATCTTTCACCATGATTAGAAGATTACGTTCCGAGTTTCCAAAGACACTAAACTATTACGATCCTTGTGTGTGTGTTTTTGTTATGTACTAAGTATTCCGAAAATGTAATGTAATGTCAATGTACGTCAAGCTTCGGGTCTCTACATATACAATGATCAGCATGGATATGTCTTCTAATCCCTTGGAATCCCTTGATCTGATAGATCGATATTAGCTATGTCTTTCTTAAATAAGAAATCCCTTTATATGATGATCGATATTAGATCTGTCTTCCTAACCCCAAAATCCCTTGATCTGAGGGATCATAAATAATATCTTATTATCCCTAGAGTCCCTCAATCAGTAACATGATTGGATACAACAAACAAAAAAGAAAGGTGTTATATGTAATTTATAATACTCACATGGATTCTTTAGAATTTCCACTCTCTAAAAGATTACAATGAATAGGAATTATATGTTCGTATAGAGTAATTTTTAGACATGTTTAGTTATGAATTTCATCTGATCCCATATCTAATAGTGACCTCCTATTTATAGTCAATACTCTAACAGACATATTTCTGAGTTGGTTGCAATGGCCTCAGATAGCATTCACTTTCACAGCTCATAGTGATCTCGATCTTGATCTTGGTATCTAAGAATTAACTACACATCATTTTTCGAATTTTGTTTTTTTAGTACCATTAAAATATTATTGTGTATTTTTTAAAATATATATAATTCTAATTAATATGATTATAAAATTTGGGTTGTCCGATAGAAATCACTATTTTTAGTCAAACCAATAAATTGAAAAAGGTTATTCTGATGCATCAATGTTATTTCTAGTATGATGGTTATGAAATTTTTTACTCTAATGTAAAATAGAATAGTCTAACCACAGGTAAAAAAATAATTTTCTTCATGTACCAGACACAAATTCAGTCCAATCACTATAGGAAACTGGACTTACACCAACAGTTTTGGTCAAATCATTGGTATAGGTACTATAAATTGACCTTATACCAATGTCTTGGCCAAAATGTTGGTATAGGGTACTTATACAAATTTTTTTGGAATAATTGTTGGTATATATGAAATTAAATGACCCTATACCAATGGTTTGGCTAAAATCATTGGTATAGCCTCCATTTAATGAACCTAAACCAACAGTTCTTCCAAAATTGTTGGTAGAGTTCCCAAAATTCGAAATACCAATACGATTGGTTTGGAAAACCGTTGGTATAATAATTTTGATTCATAAGGAATTATTTTCTCAAATAATGTTGAAAAAATCAATAATTATTTTACTTATAAAAATAAATATATGTATTTATCAAATTATGTTTCAAAAAAATGTGTATCTTAGGGGTAAGGTTGTTGAGTTATAAGTCGGAGGTCGAGGGATCAAAACCAGCCAATTTTTTTGAGTTACCTATACCAACAGTTTTAAAAACTATTGGTATAGGTAATTAAAATGACATATACCAATGGTTTGGAAACCATTGGTATATCCACCCACACCAGTGGTTTCCCAAAACCGTTGGTATAAGTCTATAATGATTCCACGATAGCCTGTGGTCACCCAAACCATTGGTATAGCCTATACCAACGGTTTTGGGACCTATACCAATGGTCCCAAACAGTTGGTATAAGTCCATTTTCCAACAGTAGATGGATAAATTTTAATAACAAACCATTTTAATTATTTTAATATTATAATAATTTCTAATTTTGGTATAAAAAATTTTTTATAAAAAATTACACAAAAACAAATTGGATATATAAAGTTAGTAATATTGTTGTCAATAAAGTGTTTGGGATTACCAAAACTAAGGAAATGAAATGTATAAAGTAAAACATTAATATCAAAAACCCACCCCCCCCCCCTTCTAGAAATCAAAAACCCCAAAAATTAAATGAAAAATAATAACTTTGAAATATGTACCACCCTTTGTTCTTTTAATAACTTCAATAAAATACTTCATATGAAATTTGTTCCTTTATAATATTTACACTCCCCTTGATTTAACACCTTAATTTTTGATCTAATGGATAGTATTGACTCTTCATATTATACCCCTTAATAAAAATATTCCTTAGAATGATTTTCTCCTAGGAATATTCCTTTATTTTTATGAAAATATATCCCTTATAAAATTTCCAAAAAAATTATCAAATCTTCCCCCAAAAATTCTACAAACTTCTCCCCCTATTTGATTTAAAAAATGGAGTAAAGAAATAATATAACCTCTGGAAATGTTAAAAAATTATAACATATGAAAAAATTGTATGTAAATTAACTATTTGTAAATGATATAAAATAAAGAGAATACATCCAAAAATAATTGACGAAATTCAGACATATAACATTTGGATAAAAATTCATTCAAATTAAATATTCATTCAAAAAGTTTTTGATTACATTAAGAGTTTAGATAAATAATAAATCCTTATTTCTTATAAATAATTTTTATGATGGCCTTCATCTATGTGACATAATCATGATCTTTTTCATCTTCAGAAACAATTGATTTAAGGTTTAACATCCTATGATCCATAATTTTTTGTCTCTGATTCTCTGCCTCTAACATCTGAACCTTCTCCCTGATCTCTTAATTTTATACATTTACACTAAAAAACATGAATTCAGAGGATCTGGGTCTATTTTTTTCTAATTTAAAATATTGAACCATTTCTTTAAATAAATTAATTTCATCATCGTGGTTATTTTTCATGTCTTTGAACTCTTCAACAAACATTACTCTATCTAAAACATTCAATTAAATTTATGAAAATAATCAAAACTATCAACCAAAGTTTTCTTCACTTACATAATATGATCATCATGTTATTTCAAATAATTTTAAACCAATCCTAACCATATAACCATATTATTAAAATTTATATTGTGATCCATTGTTTAACTTTTGAATTATTTGATTTCTTCTACATTTTGGATGACTGTCTTAGTCGACTTCCTAAATGATTCCAATTTTTCATTCATGGAGTTCGTAATTTGGTTTCATATGGAATCAATATTTAAGAGTTATATTATTGATTCACATAACAATTTCAAGGTTTTGAAAATATAGCCAATTTTATTTTTTGAATATATATTTGAAGATTAAAACTACTCTAATTGAACCACTGAAACATGTGTTCTGGAAAGACAAACATTTGACTTCATTTCTTTTTATTCAACTCTAACTTCTTCTAAAACATTCATAATATATACTTATTTATAAGACATAATCTTTCTAGATAACTTCCATGAATTATGATATTGTTCTTATTTATAAGATGACTTAACATCCTCTAAAATATCAAACTCTATATTTTAATCAGACTGATAAGTAAAAGGAGTTGATCTTCAACATAACTACAATGTACATTTTTTATCCTTTGTTTCTTATTTAGTTTCTATATCTCATTATTCTTATTACTCTTCATATTCCTCTTCTAGTTCATACTCCAAATATCACATAGTTATAATAACGCATTTTCAATCTTTATTAAGATATTTAGGTTCTTCCTTCTCTGCTATATTTTGAACTTGTTTTGGCATTAATACTTGAGGTTATTTTATAATCTCTTTACCTTTCCAAATGTCAACAACATCTAGAATCACTGAAGGAACTATTTAAGACTCTAAAAAAATTAAACCAATATATGAATTCCATTTTTCATTATGGGGAACTATTATAGACTCTTGAAATAGTTATACAACTAATAAAGGGTAAATGAATAATAGTGGAGCTTCAAAAGTTATTTCTACTCTGTTCATTAATAATTTAATGATTACATCCTCAACCAATATTTTATTTTGTTTCTTTATTTCATTATCCTTATTTAGTTCATTAGTTGACTGAATATTATGGTATAAGTCATTAGTAATATTAATATCAAAATATAGATCACCAGGTTTATTTTGGGACTTATGTTCTAGGAGTTTCTTCATATCAAGATCTGAAATTGTTTTTAGTTTATTTTTCTTTTTCAATGGTGATGATTTTTCCCTTATATTTTCTATCATATATTAATTTTTATTGGTTTATAATTATACATGGTTTTATTCATTCCATCCCCAAATTTCTTTAAATTATAATAAAAATCAAAGTTTTATCTTTTCCATTATCTCTTCACCAATCTGAGAAATATTTTCCCTCATAGAATATGTATAATTTGTAATATGAAAAATTTCAATGCAATTGAAAAAATTTTATTATATGAAGCATGCAAACAAAAAATTTCTATACTTCATTGATTCCATCATTATTGATTCTACTGATAGAAAAATGAACTTGAATAGGTTTATTTCTCCCATGTTTATCAAAAAATATAAGAAAATTATATCATGAACTTTGAGGGTATCCATGTCACCCTTTATCGGTATTAAATAACCTTATATCCATAATGTTACAAATATTGAATCCTACATTAGATGTGAAACCTTTCTCTCTTTTTCAAAATATGTAAACAAAGTTGCTTCTGCGTTTGACTTTATGAAACTCCAAATCTTTTCTTGAGTATTTTGAGAAGGAAGATAAGCTTCACCCTCCAAGGGTACATCCAATAACTCAACTAATTGTTGATAAAAAATGTTTATACTTATAACCAAACTATTACAAATAATCTTTTTCCTTAACCGTTTTTGAAAGAAACTATACTTAAGCATAATAATATCTCATAATTACTCGGTAAAATAATTCAAAATCCTCTTTTTGGAGGTATATATTTTTCCAACAATGAAACATTATAACTCTATTAAATAAGGAATTATACTTATTATACTTGGTTTTCTCAATAATTCTTTTTATTAAAACATTTCTTTTAGAAATTTCTTTAGAAGTGGCCATTGTACTAAGTCTGGTGTTGAAAATAGGATGAATGTAAAAGAAATCGACAGAGAAGGAATTTAATGTTGAAATAGTGGGTGCCCTAGACCCAACTATTCTATGATTTTGATTACCATATCGTGTATACAGTATGGTATGCATGATGTCATCATACCATTATAGTGTAGACTTTTCTGTATCCACTATTAAAATGGTAATTTCCAAATATTAATTGTTGTATCGAAAGGTTATAGCAGTTCCCAGGCTATAATGAGAACCTCTAGATACTATGACATTAATCTTAAATATATATGTTCTATGGTCTAGATACATCTTACTAATTGGACATAGTAGATGTCTGACCATCTGGTGCTGGGGGCTCATAAGCATTGAGACTTCTTCTCATGAAGTTCGCACTTGGTGATCTCTAGTAGTGAGATCATGAGGACTGACCCGCCAATAGGAACACCACATGTTTCAGGTGTCATTGGATGTTCCTATCTACGATCATGTGTAATGGTCTCCTGACTTGAGATCATTACCAATGTATGTCATTTGATTGCGTACTTTGATGCAAGATGAAAACCATGGCAATGAAGTCGTGGCGAGGTAGTTTGTGTCGGGTGCGTCATTAGTGGCATGTCATTGGTTGAATGGTCAAGAAAGGATTTGTCGCTTCCAGGTTATGGAAGTAATATATCTCTGGCCATGTTGATATGGATGGCAGTACCTTTATAAGACCATGGCCATGGAAATCGAGGGTAAATCCGTCCAGTTACATCAATAAACAATAAAGAAAGAAAAGGGCGATGACATGAGAGTGCGTCCTGCTTTATGAGATATTATAAACAAAGAGATTATATTACACAGTGCATGTTCGTAGGTCGGTTGTCGCTGCTGTGGAAATCCTTATTTCTTCAGGGGCCATGATGGGTTGCTAGATCCCACTCTTGGTCTGTGAATACTTTTCACGCCTGTCGAAATAAGGGCCTAGAGGGTCACACACAATAGCGTATTCAAGAATCTACCCTATTCAGTTGAATAGAAGTATTGGACATAGTGGGCCCCACCACAGGGTTCTGGGAATTGTCCAAAGTTAAACGATCACCAATGCGATAAATAAATTCATATTATTCGAGTTTAGAATAATGAGTATTGAATTTATTTATTAAATGTATTTACGAGTTTTAAGTAAATACATGAAAAAATATTAATTGACGAATATTAAATTATTCAAGGTTCAATTAATATTTATGGGAGCGACGAGTCAGGTTAATGACTTAATTATTATCATGTAATATATTTTAATATATTACAAGTGAATGATAATAACATTTATGGCTCAGTTTAGTAGTCATAAAATGTCGTTAATAGTGCGTTAAGTATTCGGGTCTAGCGAGGCGATACCGGGTATTTTAGTTGAGCACTATAAATATAAGAGGAGGGGACTTTGCCAAAGACTATTCATGGAGTTTATCTCTCCTCTCCTCTCTCCCACATTCTAGAGAGAGATGCTCTGGATCCATGGAGCTCGGATGGAGCTCTCTCTCGGGCATCGCTAACAAAGCAATGCGGTGGTCGTTGGAGCATCGAAGGCATCGTTGCAGATCCGCGCTAGCACCCGGATTACGACGAACGGCGCTCTTGCAGATTCCTTGAAGCGCGTGTGGACGATCTAGAGGAATTCGGCTTCGGATTCTTCGAGCAGTGATCACCAAAGATGAGAAGACGTCGTGCGCGGCTTTGGATTCAAACCAGGTATTTTACGGTTTAATATTGTGCTTAAAATCCTCCACGCGTGGTCCTCGGCTTTGACCGGGCTTCCCTTCACCGACGTCGACAAGTTTACGGAGAACGGCAGTGGAAATTTCTTAAAAACCCACCTATTTGGGGCTTCCGCTGCACGCCCGGTTCCAACAAGTGGTATCAGAGGGAGAGCGTGTCGATTTTAAGCCAAGAAAAATTTAAATTTGCATTAAAATGTTAAGAGGGTGTCGAAACGGTCCCAACGCCGCAGACGGAACCCGAATTGGATATCGGATGGTCAGTTTGCAGCCATCCGAAGTTTCGAATTCGGATTCGATATTGTTTTTCGGTACGAAATACTCACCGGAAAATCAAGTTGGTTTTGATATTAATTTATTAAAATTAATTATATTATTATTATAATAATAAAATTATTTGGTTTTATTATAATAATAATATTGATATTGTTATAATAATATTATTATTATAATATTATTATTATTTTTCCAAAGATTAATATAGGGTTTGGAAAAATATTTAAAGGAGGGAAGACATCAATGTAAGTCTTTAAGTTTTTTTTTAAAAAAAAATGGTAGAAGACCTTCTTTTAGGTCTTGCAAAAAAAAGGGGGGGAGGACCTGCTTTTGCAGGTCATTAGAAATCAAAAAAAAATCCAAGGGGTCGACGGCCTGTAGCAGCGCGCCGACACAGCACCCCGCGGCCTCCTCTACTCCCAGCACAAGGTCGGCGTCCCGCGAAGCCGAACCCAGCAGCGCGCCGAGTGGATCCCCTCTCCCATGCATGGCCTACTTCCCATATGCAAACCCCAGCCTCCCGCACACCTTTCCTCTTGCTCCCGCGGAGGTGTTCTGCACCGAACGGCCTTCTTCGGAGCAGCCAAACCCAAGCCGACACCCTTCTACAACCAGACCGTGGTGGCACCTCCCTGTCCAGCGCACCGCCGAGGTCCGCCATCACCAGGACTGCACTGCGGTTACCCTCGTGTGATGCAGCAGCGCACCAAGCCTGAAGACCAGGCCGCGCCTCCCGGTTGCTCCGCTCCCGGCCGCCGCAGTGACTCCACACCAACCAGATAGTGCGCATGCACCACCCGCAGGACACCCCGGCGGTTCCCTCACGGAGACCCCATGCAGCGGCGGTGCCACCTCCCACAGCACCTGCACCAGGCCTCTGGCCAGGCCGCGCGTGCCAGCGCCTCCCTGCAGGTGCACCGAGACCAGGCGGAAACCTCCCTCCCTTCCCCTCCAGGTCGCAGCACACCGGACTGCCCTCCGGCTTCATCTCGGATGCGCAGCAGGCGCCGCAGTCCCGACTTCTCCCTGTTCGAGCCCCTAGGCCGCCCGAAAACCTGGCACGAGCCGCCTCGGCCACCTCGTCCGCACTCTCCAGCGGAGACCCGCGCACCACCGTGAGGTACCCTTTTCCGGGTACATTTTGGTGTGCACTTCCTGGATATACCTTGTTAAGTGACGGGGCGGGTCTGCCCAGCTAGAAACGAGCATGGGCGGGCCTGCTCGGTCTAGAACAACCCCGCACGAGGTCGGCACTACCTGGGATGTGCCTGCGCAGGTTCGCCCCGACCCGTGCAGGCCCTGCCCGTGGTTGCAGGGGCTCAGGTATTTTTTTAATCAAAAATTAATTAAAACAATTAATTTAATTACAGTTGATAATTAAATTAATTAGGTATTTTTTTTGGTTGTAGCGGCGTAATTAATTGGGAGATTAATTAAATTAATTAATTAATTTAATTTATAGTTTTAAAAATTAAATTTGTTGGTCGGAGTGGACACTCAAGAGGGGGGGTGAATTGAGTTCCAATTAAAATTTTCTGTTAAAAACAGTTTCTAATAAAATCCCCCAATTTCAAAAACAAATTAAACTGTAGTGAATTTATATAGATTATAAAGGTTCAATTAGCTTCTCAAAGATTGATTAGTTCTCAGTTAACTTAATCTTATGATTAAATTAACTTTTGAAACTAATTTACTGATCTGTAATAAATATAAACACTTGCGAATTTAATTATCAAAGTAGCTTTGAAGATAGATTATATTTCAAAGTAATAGCAGCGGAATATGAAATAAATATGTATAGTATGGATATAGAGTAACTGTAAACACAGAGAAGTAACCAAGAGGTTCAGTCTCAAGCCGAGACTTAGTCCTCTCAAAAGTTTATATAAAAGTGATCCACACCCTGGATCGGGGTTAACAACAGTGAACACACTGTCCAGGTCACAAGACCTCTACCACAGTTCTACGTGGGAAAAACAAACAACAGCAGCCAGCTGTCCAGGTCACAAGACCTCTACCACAGTTCTACGTGGGAAGTGAAGTGTAAAAGGTTTGCTGAGGATTTACAGATCCTCCAGTGAAAGTACAGGAGTCAGTGTGTGTGTTTAATACAGCAGATAACACACACTGCTCAAAATGTAGAATAAATAAATCACAGAGCAGAGATGTAGAGTTTAGAAATGGCTCTAGTGATTTCAGTGTAGCACTGGACTCGTTTTGGAATTAATCAGAAGTGATTCTGAGTCCTCTTCTCGATTTTGTTTGAGAAGCAGAGTGTCGAATGCTTCAGGTTCACAGGCAGTGGAATGTAGTCGATGAAGCTCTTCAATATTCTATTGTATGCACACACTCTTCTTGAGTAGGCTTGATTGTATATATGATTTTTTCTTGCTTGGTTCTTCTTGTATGCACAGAGCTCTTCTTGAGTATGTCGTATGCTTCCTTGTCTGTGTGTGTGTTGTCTCTCTCTTCTTCGTTTTTCTCTTCTTCACTTTTCTCTACTACGCTTCACTTTTCTCTTCAGCAGAGTCTTCTTGTATTTACATCACGTGCTCCGTAGGACAAAAAGGTTTCCTTTCCGCATGTACGAGGTACGGTTTCCTGACATCCGACAACCTTTATTAATTAATTGTCAGGGTATTAAAATATAACTAATATGACCGTTGGTTAGAATAAATAAAGATAAAGATAAAGAAATTCAAACAGTTGTTTATGACTGTTCAAGAGATCGGTAGGTCATCAGCATTAGAGTAATGATCAGTGACTCAGATAGATTAGCATCGGTCTGTCATCTGATCGGTGAGTCATTTTGATCAGCATCGGTCTGTCATTTGATCAGTGAGTCATTTTGATCAGCATCGGTCTGTCATCTGATCGGTGAGTCATTTTGATCAGCATCGGTCTGTCATCTGATCGGTGAGTCATTTGCATCGGTGGCTCATTTGCATCGGTGGCTCATTTGCATCGGTGGCTCATTTGCATCGGTGAGTCATTTGCATCGGTGAGTCCTTGGATCGGTGACTCTGATGGATCGGTGAGTCTGATTGATCGGTGAGTCTGATTGATCGGTGAGTCTGATGGATCGGTGACTCTGATTGATCGGTGAGTCTGATGGATCGGTGAGTCTGATTGATCGGTGAGTCTGATGGATCGGTGACTCTGATTGATCGGTGAGTCTGATGGATCGGTGAGTCTGATTGATCGGTGAGTCTGATGGATCGGTGACTCTGATTGATCGGTGAGTCTGATGGATCGGTGACTCTAATTGATCGGTGAGTCTGATGGATCAGTGAGTCTGATGGACCGGTGAGTCTGATTGATCGGTGAGTCTGATGGATCGGTGAGTCTGATGGATCGGTGAGTCTGATGGATCGGTGAGTCTGATTGATCGGTGAGTCTGATGGATCAGTGAGTCTGATTGATCGGTGAGTCTGATGGATCGGTGAGTCTGATGGATCGGTGACTCTGATATCTGTTGAATCCAGAAGACTTCCAACATACTTTGTAAGTCAATAAGCATAGTTAAAAGCATGATAACTGATTCATTCATAGATTGGAATTATGTTTATGAGACATCAAACCAGATTAATCACCAATGAGTTGTGATGATTTGTGATTATTAAAACATCAGTTATAAACATGAAATCAGAAATCTTTCAGAGGGCTCAACAATCTCCCCCTTTTTGATAATCACAAATCTTCATATATATATATAAAAAATAAAATTAAAGAGAAAATAAAAAAAAAATCTGCCTCTTAAAATAACATTCCCATATATATAGTATTCAGATTTCTCCCCCTGAGATATTGATCTCCCTCTTCATATAGAGTACTCCCCCTTAGATATATATTTCACCCATTATATATATCTTCCTCCCATTATATTATATATATCTTTCTCCCCCTTTGGGATAATCAAAAAGGAGAGAAAACAGATAAGGGAAGAGAGAAGCAGGGTGTAGAGAGGATAGAACATAACACAAAGGAAAAACAAATTTGATAAAGTCACAGAAAAAGATAAGCAATACATAGATCACCCCATCAAAAACAATACATGGCTATTTGTTGGGATACAAAGGGGCTTTCCCTTTATCCTTTGGATCAATGGTAGGTAAGGTAGAAGGCTTGGAGGCAGGCTGTGGTTCACGGAGCTGAAGTGGCGGCAGGACAACTCTGGCAGGTGCAGTTGGAGGTGTCACAGAGGGTTGTTGAGAAGGAGCAGGAGCTGGATGAGAAGCTTTCTGAGAGACTGGCCACAACTGAGATAGAGCTTGGGCAACAGACAGCTGATTCGGAGCGACATCAGAGGCACTGAGAGGTTCAGAAGTAGGGAGTACAATTGCAGTGGCCTGTGCATCCAAGTAAGGCTTCAACAGATGAATGAAGTCCTGAATGACTTCTGCTCCATACTTCATAGCTTTTTCAAAATCATCCTTGTTTTCCATGAACTGAGCCAAGGAAGGGACAAAATCTTGCAATTGGAGAACTTGAGTGTTGAAGGCCTGAGTGACTGGAGGTAATTTCAGATTCTCTGCCAAGATTTGGAAGTTTGCATCCATCTCATGTTTTGTATAAATCTTGGAGAAGTAAGTATCAACTTTTTCCTTGATCTCTTGCAGGGCATTCTTAGCATCTGCTGAATATACTAAGGTCATCTTATGACTATTATCACAGAGATCTTTCATCTTCATCAAAGATTCTAAGTGAAGAATTTGTCTTACAGCAGCTAGCTCTGCATGCACAACTTCTCTGAGGGCTTCTATCTCACGGGTAGTGATTTTGGTTACCTTGCCTGTACTGGCTTGGCCGACTATATGAGTTAGTTCAGCTTTCAACTTCTGCAGGTCAGACTTGTTGAGATGTTCAATCAGATTTCTCAAAACTTCCATCATACCAGAGATGGTTGATCTGAACTCATTTGATAGAGAAAGTAAGCTAACTTGGAGATCCTTCAAAGTTTGAGTCAAAGAGGCTATGTGCCTACCAACAAATTCACCAGTAGCAGTCAAGTCTGGCTTGAGAACATCTGAGACTGCAGTTGAAAAAGCTTCCAAGGAATTTTCAGAAACTTGCAGAGATACTTGATGAAGGGCATTGGAAAGTTCTTCTCTGGCGATATCTCTCACAGTGGTTAGCAATTCAGTCTTGAACTTATCAAGATCAGCTCGAGAGATTTCAGAACCAGGTAAATTCACATGTACAGGATCAACAGTAGGAATAGACCTTGCTTCTCTTGGAAGGTTCCTTTTCACAGCTGCAGCAGATTCTGGCAATTCGTCTTCTTCTTCAGAATATTCTAAGCCCAAAACAGCATATCCAGGGTAGTCATCCCAAACAGCAGCACACAGGGTGTAGTTGGGTTTTTCATAGCTTGCTGTTCCACTAATTTTTGATGAGTCAGCTTTGTCACTGATATGGATTTCTGGTACTGACTGAGGTTGTTCTACTTGATCTTCAGCAAGACCATCCACTGGTCTGTTAACACCATCAACAGCAGCTTCAACATCATCAGCATCATCATCATCACCACCATGATTGTCATCAGCATCACCTTGCTCATTATTACTCTGCTCAGAGGCTTCACTGTGATATTCCTCAGTATCAGAATCTTCTTCATCATCAAGAATAGGTTCAGACTCTGGTAGGGTTAAGGGTGGACTAGCAGGTCCAAATTCTATTCTTTTCTTGGGGCTAGCAGTGTCTGGATCACTCCTATCATCAGGAGAAGACACACTTCCTTCTTCAGTTGCAGCTTTTTCTTGTTCATCATCATCAGAATAAATTGGTTCCTCATCTGGTTTTAATCCAGGATCTCTCAAATCCTTTGGCCTCTTGCCATGATTTATGGGATTGTAGGCTTCATACAACTTATTTTCATCTGCAACCCAGCACTTCTTCCATGGATTCCAATTGATTTTCATCCTCTTGCAGATCTCTTTGTTGAGACAGAAGGTACGCTCTGTTTCAACAACTTCATCATCTTCATCAACACATTCCAGATTCTGGAGCATAGTAGATATCATTTTTGAATAAAACAGCGTTGTGGCTTTCTTGGAAGGTTTCAGCATACTAGCTATGTGGACCATCACATATCTACACAGGTTTATCTTTTCATGGGTTTTGAGCAGAAATAATAGAAAAACATCTTGATACTTAACAGCAGCAAAATCTCCTCTTCGAGGGAAAAGTTGGTGCTGAATAAACTTGAATAGGAGTCTGCTTTCACCATCTAATTCTGAAGCTGTGATTCTCCTCGATTCTCTGTTTCCAGTTAGAAGCTCTAGCGCTAGCTCATAAGAAAAATAGTCAGTGACTGGGGGTATATTGCCAGCATAGTCCTCATATCGACCTTCATGAGGTACGTTTAAACATTCAGCTCACTGCTTAGATGAGAAAGATATTTTCTTTCCTTTTACAACAGACGACATCCTAGCAGCTTCCACACCATCAAGCGTGATTTTCAGGTTCATGTAAAACTCATGTACTAGCTTTGGATAATCTATTCGGGCGTTGTCTGAAAACCAGTCTATCCATCCTTGCGATTTAAGAACTTGTAGCAACAGGGACTTACTTGACAGAAGCCACTCCGAGTTTACTTCTTTTTCTACAGCTACAATCCGAGCTTCCAGGTTCGGATTTACTGAGCGTTGAGAGGTACTGCTCGACTCTCCTCGAGCACGCTTTGAAGGTACAGGGCTATCTGGTCCTTTGCTCGGTCTCTTTTTCTTAGCCATCCGAGGATTTTGGAGAGGCAGGAGTTCGAAGGTTCGAAGGTTCGAAGCAGAGGGGAAGAGAGGTTGAGAGGTTCGGCGGGAAATGAAAGGTCAAAGGTTTAGGGAAGATAAATAGCCACGTATCATTTATTTTATCATTTAGGGTTCCCATAAAAAGTAATTTACTAATTAATAAAACGTATTTAAAAAAAATCGGTTTGACAGAACAGTGTGACAGATCGGTTCCACAGATCGGTTTCACGGATCAGTTTCACAGATCAGTTTCACAGATCAGTTTCACAGATCAGTTTCACAGATCAGTTTCACAGATCAGTTTCACAGATCAGTTTCACAGATCAGTTTCACAGATCAGTTTCACATATCAGTTTGACAGATCAGTTTCACAGATCAGTTTCACAGATCAGTTTCACAGATCAGTTTCACAGATCAGTTTCACAGATCAGTTTCACAGATCAGTTTCACAGATCAGTCATACACAATTCATGTTTAATAAATGTCATTCTTTCAGAGCATAAGGGCTTTGTGAAGATGTCAGCTAATTGATTTTCAGAACTAACAAATTCTAGAGAAATATCACCCTTCTGGTAATGATCTCTTAGAAAGTGATGTATGACATCAATGTGCTTAGTTCTAGAGTGAGACACAGGGTTCTTGGATAAGTTGATTGCACTAGTGTTGTCACAGTTAATTGAAACATGTTTAAGATCAAATCCATAATCCAATAGAGTGTGTTTCACCCACAAAATTTGTGCACAGCAACTTCCAGCAGCTATGTATTCTGCCTCGGCAGTAGACAATGCAACTGAATTCTATTTCTTACTACACCATGATACTAGGGATTTTCCAAGAAAATGACATGTTCCTGATGTGCTTTTTCTATCTAACTTACAACCAGCAAAGTCAGCATCTGAATAACTCATTAACTCAAAGGATTGTCCTTTTGGGTAAAACAAACCTAAATTTATAGTATACTTAAGATACTTAAAAATCCGTTTAACAGCTAATAAGTGTGATTCTTTAGGATTAGCTTGAAATCTAGCACACACACACACACTAAACATAATATCTTGTCGACTAGAAGTAAGATAAAGTAAGCTTCCAATCATACCTCTGTAATTGGTTTGATCAACTGGTTTCCCAGTTTCATCAACATCCAATTTACAGGTGGTACTCATAGGTGTATTACTTTCCTTAATACTATCCAATCCAAAACGTTTTAAAAGATCCTTTGTATATTTACTTTGATTTAAAATAATACCATTTTTAGTTTGAAAGATTTGAAATCCAAGAAAATACTTAAGCTCTCCCATTAAGCTCATTTCAAATTCATTTTGCATAACCTTTGAAAAATCAATACATAAGGAGTTTTTAGAAGATCCAAAAATAATATCATCAACATATATTTGTACAACTAAAACATCTTTAGAAATTCTTTTAATGAAAAGAGTTGGATCAGCAATCCCTTTAGTAAAACCTTTTGAAATAAGGAAATTGCTAAGTCTATCATACCAAGCTCTTGGAGCTTGTTTCAAACCATATAAAGCTTTAGAAAGTTTAAAAACTTGATTTGGAAAATGGGGATTAGTAAATCCAGGTGGTTGTTCTACAAAAACATCTTCAATTATAAAACCATTTAGAAATGCACTTTTAACATCCATTTGATATAATTTGAAATCCAGATGTGCAGCATATGCAAGTAAGATCCTAATGGATTCTAGTCTAGCTACAGGTGCAAAAGTTTCCTCATAGTCTATACCTTCTTCTTGACTATATCCTTGTGCAACTAGTCTAGCTTTGTTTCTGACTATATTTCCAGATTCATCTACTTTATTTCTAAACACCCATTTTGTGCCTATTGTCAAAGTGTCCTTAGGTCTGTCGACTAATTCCCAGACTTTGTTTCTTTCAAACTGATTTAATTCTTCTTGCATAGCCATTACCCAAAATTCATCATTGATAGCATCATTGATATTTTTAGGTTCTGACTGTGAAAGAAAAGCTTGATGTTCATCCTGGTTTCTTAGAGAAGCTCTAGTTTGTGTTCCTCTATCTAGATTTCCTACAACAGCATCTAAGGGATGATTCTTTAGAGTCCTAGATGGTCTTGAAGAGATAGGGCTAGAAATTTCAGATTCATCTAGAGATTGAGGTTCAACAGAAGCAGATTCTGGAGAATGTCCAGAACTGGATGCTTTTATAACAGGTTCTTTAGATTTATCATTAAGGTCCAGAATAGACAAATCTTCTTCAAGATTCCCAAGAGAGGTTTTAGGCTCATGTGGATCAGTTTCATCAAATTTTATGTGAACAGATTCTTCCACACATTTGGTTCTCTTATTGAAAACTCTATAGGCTTTACTAGAGATAGAGTAACCTAGGAAAATTCCTTCATCACTCTTGGATGCAAATTTATCCAGATTATCTTTAGTATTCAGAATAAAGACTTTGCATCCAAAAACATTGAAGTAGTTTACCTTAGGTTTCCTATGGTTCCACAACTCATAAGGGGTTTTCTTTAGAACAGGTCTGATCAAGACTCTATTAATGACATAACAAGCTGTATTAACAGCTTCAGCCCAAAAGTAAATTGGCAGGTCATATTCATTGAGCATGGTTCTAGAAATTTCTTGCAGGGTTCTATTTCTTCTTTCTACTACACCATTCTGTTGGGGTGTCCTAGGGGCAGAAAAGTTATGAGAATAGCCATTGAGTGAGCAGTAAGATTCAAAATCTTGATTTTCAAACTCACGACCATGATCACTTCTTAGGGTCTTAATCTTGAGTCCACTAAGATTTTCTACTGACTTGGAGTATTTAACAAAGTAAGAACAAGCTTCACTTTTGTGAGCTAGAAAATATACCCAGGTATATCTAGAAAAGTCATCTACAAGAACATAGACATAGTGCTTCCCATTTAAACTAGAAAGTCTTGATGGTCCAAACAAATCCATGTGAACCAGTTCAAGTGGTTGAGAAGTTGAAACTTCTTTCTTTGATTTAAAAGAAACTTTGTGTTGTTTTCCCTTTTGACAGGGATTACAAACTTTGTCTGCTGGAAATTCAAGTTTGGGTAAGTCTCTAACCAAGTTCTTCCTAGAAAGTTTTCTAAGTGAGTGCACATTGTAGTGTCCTAATCTTCTGTGCCAAAGCCAAGACTCTTTATGAAAAGCATTTAAACAAGGAATGTTCTGTTTAGCTAAAGAATCTAAATCAACAGCATAAACATTTTCACTTCTTAAAGCAGAAAATACTAAAACATTTTTAGAGTTAAAAACATTGCAAGAATCATTTTCAAATCTAACATGAAAACCATCATCACATAACTGAGAAATGCTTAACAGGTTATATTTAAGTCCATCAACAAATAAAACTTTAGAAATCAAAATTGAATCTGTGTTACCAATCTGGCCTAGGCCGATGATTTTTCCTTTAGAGTTATCACCAAAAGTGACAAATCCTCCATCAACTTTTATTAAGCTCTTGAAGCAAGAATAATCTCCAGTCATGTGTCTTGAGCACCCACTGTCTAAATACCATATCTTCTTGTAACAGCTCTTCAAGCAGGTCTCCTACAAAACAGATTTAGATGGAAGATGATTTTGGTACCCAGATCTTCTTGGGTCCAGACAGGTTAGCCAATAACACTTTAGGTACCCATATTTTTCTAATGGGTCTCATATAATTTTTAGAAATAACATCCTTTGAAAGATAAACCTTATTAGATTCATAACTATGAATATAACTGGTTGAGGCATAAGAAGTTCCAGAATTAACTATCTTCTGTCCAGATTTAGGAATGA
This sequence comes from Viscum album, assembly GCA_963277665.1. Lineage (NCBI taxonomy): Eukaryota > Viridiplantae > Streptophyta > Magnoliopsida > Santalales > Viscaceae > Viscum > Viscum album. Next base: position 5,607,731 of record CAUJRU010000015.1, on the reverse strand, counting down.
ATCTAGTTTTGGCAACTTTCCTTTGTCCAGGTTGGTATCCTATACCAGTAGTGTATCTAGGTGCAACTTGATTTCCTAGAATTTGTGTTAGAGTATTTTTACCATTGGTGAACTTCTCTAAGTCTTTCTTGAGTTGCTCATTAGACAATTTTAGTTCAGTATTCTCTTTAAGCAGCTGAGCATTCTTTTCTACTTCTATATCCAGATCAGATTTATGCTTAACACTTAAAGCATACTGTTTCTTTAGACCTTTATATTTATCTTTAAGCTCATTACATGTTTCTTCTAGCATGTCACATTATTCAAACAATTCATATTTTGACATGTTTTCTGAGTCAGAATCTTCTCCAGAATAGTATGACTTAAAAGCAGGAGTCTCTGATGTTACCTCAGAAGTGTTTGTCATGAAACACATGTTGGCCCGATTCTTTTCAGAGTCTGAAGATTCAGCTTCACTTGTGCTATCTTCTGAAGCACTCCAAGTAGCCTTCATGGCCTTCTTGTACTTGTTATTCTTGTATTCATATTTCTTTTTATACTTCAGCTTTGGACAGTCGGCTTTAATGTGTCCTTTCCTCTTACACTCATAGCAGACAACATCATCTGATTTGTCGTTCTTCTTCCAATCCTTTTTCCATTTGCCTTGTTGGTCATACTTTCCCTTGTAATTTGGTTTCCTAAAGAATTTCTTTTTCCTATAGAACTTTTTGAATCTCCTGGCTATTTGAGCCATCTCATCATCACTGTCAGAATCATTCTCACTTTCCTCACTGCTTGAACTTTCATTGATAGCTTGAAGCTTTTCCTTATCCTTATTCTTTGAGGTTGTAGTCTTGAAGGCAATAGACTTCCTTTTAGGTTCATCATCTTCTTCTTTATTTACTTTAAGCTCTTCTTCATATATCATCATCTTACCAATTAATTCCTTGACAGGTAGAGCAGCAATGTCACAGGATTCTCTAATGGAGACAGAGGTTCCTCTCCATCTTTCAGGTAGACATCTCAAAATTCTCATAATTTGTTCCTTTGCTGGAACATCCTTTCCCAGAGAGGTCATTGTGTTGACAATTTCATTGAACCTGAGATACATATCAGAAATGGGTTTATCAGGCTTCATCTTAAAATTATCATACTTAATAGTATAGGTATTCAATCTCATCTCCTTAACATTAGTTGTTCCTTCATGAGAAACAGCTATGGTATCCCAAATTTCATATGCAGTTTTACATGCAGAAATTCTATTAAACTCTTCATCTCCTAGAGCACAGTACAGAGCATTCATAGCTTTATAATTGTTATTGTAAGCAGTCTTTGTAGGTTCATCCCAAGTAGATCTAGCAGTAGTGGGAATTTTGTATTCAGATTCAATAGCAGTCCAAATATCAAAACCTATGCTTTCTAGATGAATTTTCATTTTCAGTTTCCACTAAGCATAATTAGTTCCATTGAAAAAAGGTGGTCGGTTAGTAGCAGCACCCTCAAGTCTATTATCCATGATATTACAAAAAGGAATTTTAAAGAGATAAAAATTTAGAAATAACAGAAATTTTAAGAACTTTAAAATACAACTAAAATCACAGGTCAAAAGCAGAGCACTTTTAGAAAGTATTTACTCCCTATGATACCAAGTGTTGGTCGGAGTGGACACTCAAGAGGGGGGGTGAATTGAGTTCCAATTAAAATTTTCTGTTAAAAACAGTTTCTAATAAAATCCCCCAATTTTAAAAACAAATTAAACTGTAGTGAATTTATATAGATTATAAAGGTTCAATTAGCTTCTCAAAGATTGATTAGTTCTCAGTTAACTTAATCTTATGATTAAATTAACTTTTGAAACTAATTTACTGATCTGTAATAAATATAAACACTTGCGAATTTAATTATCAAAGTAGCATTGAATATAGATTATATTTCAAAGTAATAGCAGTGGAATATGAAATAAATATGTATAGTATGGATATAGAGTAACTGTAAACACAGAGAAGTAACCAAGAGGTTCAGTCTCAAGCCGAGACTTAGTCCTCTCAAAAGTTTATATAAAAGTGATCCACACCCTGGATCGGGGTTAACAACAGTGAACACACTGTCCAGGTCACAAGACCTCTACCACAGTTCTACGTGGGAAAAACAAACAACAGCAGCCAGTTGTCCAGGTCACAAGACCTCTACCACAGTTCTACGTGGGAAGTGAAGTGTAAAAGGTTTGCTGAGGATTTACAGATCCTCCAGTGAAAGTACAGGAGTCAGTGTGTGTGTTTAATACAGCAGATAACACACACTGCTCAAAATGTAGAATAAATAAATCACAGAGCAGAGATGTAGAGTTTAGAAATGGCTCTAGTGATTTCAGTGTAGCACTGGACTCGTTTTGGAATTAATCAGAAGTGATTCTGAGTCCTCTTCTCGATTTTGTTTGAGAAGCAGAGTGTCGTATGCTTCAGGTTCACAGGCAGTGGAATGTAGTCGATGAAGCTCTTCAATATTCTATTGTATGCACACACTCTTCTTGAGTAGGCTTGATTGTATATATGATTTTGTCTTGCTTGGTTCTTCTTGTATGCACAGAGCACTTCTTGAGTATGTCGTATGCTTCCTTGTCTCTGTGTGTGTTGTCTCTCTCTTCTTCGTTTTTCTCTTCTTCACTTTTCTCTACTACGCTTCACTTTTCTCTTCAGCAGAGTCTTCTTGTATTTACATCACGTGCTCCGTAGGACAAAAAGGTTTCCTTTCCGCAGGTACGAGGCACGGTTTCCTGACATCCGACAACCTTTATTAACTAATTGTCAGGGTATTAAAATATAACTAATATGACCGTTGGTTAGAATAAATAAAGATAAAGATAAAGAAATTCAAACAGTTGTTTATGACTGTTCAAGAGATCGGTAGGTCATCAGTATTAGAGTAATGATCAGTGACTCAGATAGATCAGCATCGGTCTGTCATCTGATCGGTGAGTCATTTTGATCAGCATCGGTCTGTCATTTGATCAGTGAGTCATTTTGATCAGCATCGGTCTGTCATCTGATCGGTGAGTCATTTTGATCAGCATCGGTCTGTCATCTGATCGGTGAGTCATTTGCATCGGTGGCTCATTTGCATCGGTGGCTCATTTGCATCGGTGGCTCATTTGCATCGGTGAGTCATTTGCATCGGTGAGTCCTTGGATCGGTGACTCTGATGGATCGGTGAGTCTGATTGATCGGTGAGTCTGATTGATCGATGAGTCTGATGGATCGGTGACTCTGATTGATCGGTGAGTCTGATGGATCGGTGAGTCTGATTGATCGGTGAGTCTGATGGATCGGTGACTCTGATTGATCGGTGAGTCTGATGGATCGGTGAGTCTGATTGATCGGTGAGTCTGATGGATCGGTGACTCTGATTGATCGGTGAGTCTGATGGATCGGTGACTCTGATTGATCGGTGAGTCTGATGGATCGGTGAGTCTGATGGATCGGTGAGTCTGACTGATCGGTGAGTCTGATGGATCGGTGAGTCTGATGGATCGGTGAGTCTGATGGATCGGTGAGTCTGATTGATCGGTGAGTCTGATGGATCGGTGAGTCTGATTGATCGGTGAGTCTGATGGATCGGTGAGTCTGATGGATCGGTGACTCTGATATCTGTTGAATCCAGAAGACTTCCAACATACTTTGTAAGTCAATAAGCATAGTTAAAAGCATGATAACTGATTCATTCATAGATTGGAATTATGTTTATGAGACATCAAACCAGATTAAGCACCAATGAGTTGTGATGATTTGTGATTATTAAAACATCAGTTATAAACATGAAATCAGCAATATTCCAGAGGGCTCAACAATATTAATTAAATGGGACCGAATGATGTAAATATTGGATTAAAAATTAGAGTGAAAATTTTAATTCAATTAAAATTCCCTCAAGTTTAATTTTAATGCAAGTTTAATTTTTATTCTGCACTTATTTAATATACGAAAGTTTAATGCGTATATAACTGATCATGAGCTGAGACCGACCAATGCATGTCTGGTGTTTGTTTATTTATTTTATTTAATTATTTATTACATGTGGTTTTGTAATAATTATTATTTTAAATAAAAAGGCGATCTGCGTGTCGTCTCAGAGTCGTTATATGTATAAGGGCCTGCGCGCCCATTCTCATAGTTGTATATTTATACCCCGAGACCCCCTCGCCTGCGTGCGAGTACAATTGTATAATGACGAGATGACCAGTGACGCATTTCGTGCCAAGTGACGGCGACACACCAGGCATGAGTTTGATGCATTGGATGAGCATACATTGTTATTCAAGTTGCAAGCCACGCGACTAAAGGTATTTACCCCTAGGGTTTCGGTTGGTCCGTTATTCACTCAACGGATCAACCAATAGTACCGGCTCATGATCAGGTGTTCGTTTTATTTCTGCATGGTTTATTATTTTGTGCATGTGTAATTTATTGCGCGATCACATTATATAATAATAAACAAGCATGCAAGATAAAATGAACATGTGACGCGATGAGATTTCTATTTCTTGCACGGCCAGTTGTGAGTGCGATCACATAGTTCGTGCTTATAAAATTAGAAAAATGATTTCTTTCGTCACACTAAAAATAATAAAACCCTCAATGATATATTAAGTCTAAACAGCATTCCGTCTTTCAAATTTGGATAAAACCAGCTGTTTGAGGTGTCGGTTCATGCCTTAGCTGAGGGTGCCTCTTACTACTGGGGAGTCCTTATAAGAATGATGGGTCGACATAACTAAAGTGCTAGTAAGGATTATCCCTAGCTAATTTGCTATCATTTTAGAGGCAAGCATTGAGTAAATCAAAATTTGATTTTAAGAAGCTGGGACTTCACTCAACAGATCAAGGAACCTCAAGCTAAAGCGGTCGGTCTGCCAAAAGCCTACCTAGAACCCTCCAAGTAGTGGCGTAGCCTTAGCTTGTAGACTATGAGGGGTGGATCCGGGATCCTTGCCACTAGAATACTCAACCGACAGAGTATTTCGATTCTAGCACAGAGGGTTCCTAGAATCCGATAAAATAGCGGGAGACATAAAATGATTTAAGTAATTTATCAAAAATGTCTAAACTGGTAATCCATATAAAAGGCACTTATCTTCTAAAATTTATTTTTGTAGAAAAATGGCAAGTTATACCACAAGATTAAAACTGCAATATTATAATGGACAAAGTAAATGTCCACAGTGACACGAGTATCCATGAATAGTACATGTGCGTGCGCATAATACTATGATATAGGAAACTCAAGGTGTTAGTGTCCCCAACACTATTAAACTACCTCAAGAAGCGAGGGTGAAAATTGCTTACAAGAGACTAATATACAAAGCATATGATAGTTATATCATTATGCTTTCATCAACGTCCGGTGTCAGTTGCGGTCGATACACCAGGACATAGATGATATAACATAAAGTCTCATCTCCGAGATGTTTGTAAGGAGAAAGTGAAGCACTGATATGAATAAGGTGAAGTTTACACCGACATGTGTAAATTTAAAGATTGATCATGATCTTTAAATATCATTTTCACCACATTACTCAAGTCTTGTTTTAAGTTACAAAACGAACAAGTATTGAGTAAACGCTTCATTACCTATCTAGGTAAGGTACTCCAAGTGAATAAGAATCAAAGACAATTAAGCTTTAATTCTTATGGAGGATAAATGGAAAGACAATGTGAAAAGGCCAAAGGCATTTAATGCCAAAGACAAATTTGCGACGTCCTTCAATTAATGAGGTAGTAACAATGGTTATATGCATTGCATATTATAAAATAATGCTTTGGAAGTTTAAAAGCAATAAACTGATTTAAAGAAGCAAGTTTCCGCTTCTACATCAGGCATATTTATCATTATAATGTTTCTCTTTTACTACTTGGGTATTAAATACAATATGTTGGCAACATATGTGTATTTTAACACGATAAAGAAGTTAGTAAAGAAACCTTACTAGAAGTCAGGTGTATTCTCCAAGTGGCTGTGAAAGGGTGATACCTAGGCCAGTGGTGAGAAGTACATGACTTCTTTAATTTCCATGTGAAAGATTCGTGTTGAACTATTGATGAGTATAACCACAAACATTAATCTCATGTGTCCTTGGACGCAAAGAGACATTCTTTCAGTCTCTGAAATGAATGTTGTTTTTGGTAAACTCAATCACTATTTTAGTGATACATGAATCATAGGCAATTAGTGATGAATATAAATGTAAGACTTACACCCAGTTGTGACAGGATAATTCTTTGTCAAGTAATACTAAAAATGGACTTCATGAATATACCAAGTATGGTATTTAGGCTCGGCACAGCTAAATACTTTTGGTATTATCGATGTCTTTAGTTTAGACAAAGGAGCCTTTAGAAATAAAGGTATGTCACAAAGCTTTTGGAAATAGTTCAACACGAAAGTATGAACTATTCCAAGTATAAGCTAGAGGCATATATGCTTCATGAGATTCTTTTAAGTAATTAAGGAATATCAAAGTGAAGTATTTTCATGGTCAGGAGATATGAGTTGCTTCGGGTTGGGATACCGAAGAATATCTCGACCAAGCATTCATCAATCATGATAATGTAGCGTGGAGCAATTCCTAAATGCACATTACCTTATCAACATCACGACATTGATGTTAATGGGGAGTATTGATGATGAAGTATTACATATCAACATTGATCAACAAAATGTAGTGTGGAGTAATTCCTAAACGCACATTTTATACATCCATGTAGTGATGTAAGTAATATCAATGTTGGAACTAGCAGAAACTTCCACTATATTTCATGAAATTCTTTGCAAATAACAGCAATATCCCACCACCATATGCCAACTATAATGAAACATGGATATCATACAAGTCATAGTATGTTGTAAACCCATTATGTCATAAGAACATGTGTTTGGATGCAAAGAGTTTGTTAGGACATAAACAAACTAGCGTCAAGACAAACACATTGAGCATTTAGTGTAATAATCCTAATAGTTGTTTAGGATTTTACAAGATAGAAGAATAGGTAGTCAAGCAATAGACTACACTTCTATATAAGGGTGCACATCTCTATTAGAGATAGTGGGAGCTATATTGACTTGTGTTTAGTCAATGCTCAAGATGCACAAAATAGATGGCATAGGAAATAGTTCCACAAGCACATGTGGAACAAAGTATTTTCCAGAGACACATACTGCGTAGGAAGGATAAAACCATGGTGATGATTTTTATATTCACCACGGTCGGTGATCTATTACTCAATGTGAATAATATTTCCTACAAGTAAGCAGTATATGGAAATTAGCTAAAATTGATAACACCAACTAAAATTCAATTAATGGATTCCATGTATCAAAGTATGAAATGTGCTATTCTTTTGAATACTGCGGTGGGTATTCAAGTGAGTTGATACATGGATGGTACGAGCTTAGTACCAATAAGGCTCAATTGGTTTCACCAATTTTTCATGCCTAAATCCGTTAGAATTTTACTTATCATAGCTAATGTCTATGATCAATTTATTTGGCATTAGATGTCATGACCACCAATCTTGGATGGTGTCTATATGACACAACCAGAAAGGGATGGTCACATCACAGGATGCTGATAAAGGTTTCAAGTTACTAAAATCCGGTTTAGGATTAAAGTAAGAAACATGATCATAGTATATACATTTAAAACAAATGTTTTCCATGTGTCTACTAGAGGTTAGTGGGAGCGCTAAGGTTTTCCAATAAGAAATGTGTTCTGTAACATATGGAAAACAAACATTGGTCTGACAGTTAGTTAAGACCAAAATGAAATTTACTCTCCAATGATTGACTTAAAGTAGCTACCTAAGTTCTAGGGAACATGATCTACTAAGGTAGATCTATAGGTTGCTTGGTTCTAGTCAATCGTACATATAGTGACATTATATTGAAAAATACATTTGGAACAATTCAAGAGATGAATTGTTGCCTATGTCACAGGGCATAATCTCTCCATGTTGACCTTTCCGTGACATGGGAAGAGATAAATGTGGTGAGTTTAAATCCATACGTCAGAGCGATGGATCAATCACGTATGCCATGATATGTACAAGAACCGATATTTCCAAGGTATATTTTACAATAGGCAAATATCAGTTATATCCAGGAGCACTACAAGGGATGTAGTCAGAACAATCTAATTGTACTTCAGCAAGTACAAAAGATATGTACCTGGTAAGTAGAGAAGAAGGATACTAGTTTTTGGGGATAAAAACTAGTTTTCCATAGATCAATGTGATCTAGTATTGCAGTTAGGCTAAAGGCGATGAGTGAGTCAAGCTCATATCAGCCTGTGGTGGCCATATCTATAAGACCGAGTACATTGCAGCTTCTAAGATATCTAAGAAGCAGTTAAATGCAATAATTTGTTCCAGTTATTGGAATCGCACCTGGTGAGAAAAGTATTATCATAATGTAGATTATGATATTCTTACTAGCCAAGATGTCAAGTTATGACAGTGGACAAAAAGGGTATATACTCAGGATACCATCTCTTGAGAAGTTTTAATCAAAGAGATGAGGTCGCTATAGCAGAATAGCCATGTGGCGGAACCGTGGCAGACCCAGTATCTAAGGCCCTTACTCACCAGAAACATGATGCTTATCATGTGAGTAACTAACAAGTTTGGTTAGCAAGTTGGCTCTAGTGCAAGTGGGAGTGTTGAAATAGTGTGTGCCCTAGACCCAACTATTCTGTGCTTTTGATTACCATATCATGTATACAGTATGGTATGCATGATGTCATCTTACCATTATAGTGTATACTTTTCTGCATCCACTATTAAAATGGTAATGTCCAAAGATTAATTGTTGTATCGAAAGGTTATAGCAGTTCCTAGGCTATAATGAGAACCTCTAGATACTATGACATTAATCTTAAATATATATGTTCTATGGTCTAGATACATCTTACTAATTGTACATAGTAGATGTCTGACCATCAGGTGTTGGGGGATCATAAGCATTGAGACTTCTTCTCATGAAGTTCGCACTTGGTGATCTCTAGTAGTGAGATCATGAGGACTGACCCGCCAATAGGAACACCACATGTTTCAGGTGTAATTGGATGTTCCTATCTACGATCATGTGTAATGGTCTCTTGACTTGAGATCATTACCAATGTATGTCATTTGATTGCGTACTTTGATGCAAGATGAAAACCATGGCAATGAAGTCGTGGCGAGGTAGTTTGTGTCGGGTGCGTCATTAGTGGCATGTCATTGGTTGAATGGTCAAGAAAGGATTTGTCGCTTCCAGGTTATGGAAGTAATATATCTCTGGCCATGTTGATATGGATGGCAGTACCTTCATAAGACCATGGCCATGGCAGTCGAGGGTAAATCCGTCAAGTTACATCAATAAACAATAAAGCAAGAAAAGGGCGATGACATGAGAGTGCGTCCTGCTTTATGAGATATTATAGACAAAGAGATTATATTACACAGTGCGTGTTCGTAGGTTGGTTGTCACTGCTGTGACAATCCTTATTTCTTCAGGGGCCATGATGGGTTGCTAGATCCCGCTCTTGGTCTGTGAATACTTTTCACGCCTGTCGAAATAAGGGCCTAGAGGGTCACACACAATAGCGTATTCAATAATCTACCCTATTCAGTTGAATAGAAGTATTGGACATAGTGGGCCCCACCACAGGGGTCCGGGAATTGTCCAAAGTTAAACGATCACCAATGCGATAAATAAATTCATATTATTCGAGTTTAGAATAATGAGTATTGAATTTATTTATTAAATGTATTTACGAGTTTTAAGTAAATACATGAAAAAATATTAATTGACGAATATTAAATTATTCAAGGTTCAATTAATATTTATGGGAGCGACGAGTCAGGTTAATGAATTAATTATTATCATGTAATATATTTTAATATATTACAAGTGAATGATAATAATATTTATGGCTCAGTTTAGTAGTCATAAAATGTCGTTAATAGTGTGTTAAGTATTCGGGGATAGCGAGGCGATACCGGGTATTTTAATTGAGCACTATAAATATAAGAGGAGGGGACTTTGCCAAAGACTATTCATGGAGTTTATCTATCCTCTCCTCTCTCACACATTCTAGAGAGAGATGCTCTTGATCCATGGAGCTCGGATGGATCTCTCTCTCGGGCATCGCTAACGAAGCGATGCGGTGGTCGTTGGAGCATCGAAGGTATCGTCGCAGATCCGCGCTAGCACCCGGATTACGACAAACGGCGCTCCCGCAGATTCCTTGAAGCGCGTGTGGACGATCTAGAGGAATTCGGCTTCGGATTCATCGAGCAGCGATCGCCAACGACGAGCAGACGTCGTGCGCGACTTTGGATTCAAACCAGGTATTTTACGATTTAATTTTGCGCTTAAAATCCTCCACGCGTGGTCCTCGGCTTTGACCGGGCAGCCCTTCACCGACGTCGGCAAGTTTACGGCGAACGGCGGTGGAAATTTCTTAAAAACCCACCTATTTGGAGCTTCCGCTGCACGCCCGGTTCCAACATTTAAGTGGTGATATTCGGAAGAAACTTTCGTGTAAAGTGATATAGGACTTGAGGTGACCCACCTTTATATAGTATTTGGAGGTGATAGTTCATCTTCTAGATAAATCAATGGTTGATATTGAATATAATTTTTTGATTCAACGATAGAAATTATATCTAAGAATGATTTTAGAAATAAATATGAACTCTTAATGTTTTTTTTAAAAAAAATTCATCAGAGTTAGAAACAATCTGATTAGAAAAATTATCATGTTTTTAACAAAATATTAAAAGGAAAATAATTTTTACAACAACATTTATAAACTAAAGTAATTGATAACCAAAAAAATAAAATTTTAGAAGAGAAACATCTAGGGTGAAAGTTTACTTTCATTATGAGTAACCTTTTCTTCTTGGTTTTTTAATAGAAATTGATTACGATAAATTTTACAAAACAATTATTGTATGGAACAATTTTATTAAAAAATAAAGTAAAAAAACATTACTTTATAAATATTTTTTATTAAATTTTAATTTCATATTTTATTAAAAATAAAACTCCAAAAAAATTTATAAATGTTTTGAATCTAAAAATACTTATAAATGTTTATACTTCGAAAATATTTTTAAAATATGACAATTTGAAAAAGTAAATGATACGAAAGAATTTTTTTAAAAAAAATAAAATATTTTGTAAAAAATAAGCTCAGAAAAGTAAAAATTTTACAAAACTACATGTTTTTAGAAAACTAAAAATTTTAAAAAGAAAAAGGCTTTTAGAAAAACAATAACTTTGAAAAAATGTTTTAGAAAAGACAAAACCAATAAAATCCCCCTTTGAAAGGGTATTTGTTAATGTATGTATATTTGTAAACATGAATTATATATGAATAATCATTTGATATTGATCATTATTAACATTTATTTAATATATTCAAATCATCCATAACTAAAGGATTGAGTAAAAATATCTACATGTTGTTTTTTTGTTCTGATAAATTGAAAAATGATATCTCATTTTAGTGTGTGGTCCTAGAAGAAATGGTTTCTAATGTCAATGTGATTAGTATATGAATTATTTTATAGTTTTTTACTTGAATCAATGACACTTTTGTTGTTACAAAATACTTCAGTTTTAGTAAATCTCATTCCGTAGTCAGTGATTATGTATTGCATCCACCACACATGGGAATAACAACTTCCAGTTACAACATATTCAGCTTCAGAAGTGGAATGTGATACTGTGTGTTGTTTCTTACAAGAAATTGAAACAAAATATTCCTCTAAGAAAATAAATTTTTCAAATTTACTTTATTTATCCATTATATATCCTCCAAATTAAGCATCCAAGAAACATCTTAAATCAAAATAATTTCTAGAATATTAGAATAAGTTAAAATTCGTAATTCCCTTATGATAACGAAAAAAATTATTTTATATCTTTAAGATGAGACTCCTTTGGATTGGATTAATATCTAGAACATTAGAATACTAAAAACATTAAATCTGATCACTATTTTTCATTTTAATTAAACCTCCAATAATACCTATAAAAGGTTTTTGATCAACTACTTTTTGAGCATCATCTATATCTAAATTATATAAGGTTTCAATTGGAATACTAGTACAGTTATTATTTTCAAACCAAAATTTAATATTAAGATATTTTATATACCTATGTTGAGTATAAAAGTTCCTTTTTGATTTTTTGAAATTTGAAAACCTAAAAAGTATGTTAATTCACCCATCATACTCATTTCATGCTCATATTTCATAAGGTCTATAAAAGAATAATTTCAATAATTTTGAGTTGAACCAAATGTAATGTCATCTACATAGTTTTTTAAAATAATTATATTTTTATTAAATACATTTATAAATAGATTTGCATCCACATATCTCTTAAAATAATTGTTTTGTCATAATAATCATGTTGAACTATCATACAAGGATCTAGGGAATTTTTATTTATTCTATATAGTGCCTTAGTATGTTTATAAACCTGTTTTGGATGTTTTGAATTTTCAAAAGTTGGTGTCTTTTCTACATAAACATCCTCCTAAACATATCCATTAAGGAAATAACACTTCAAATTCATTTGAAATATTTTGATATTTAAGAATGCTGTATAAGCTTGAAGTTTACAAACATCTTCAAGTCTAGCTACCAGAGCAAAATTTTCTTCCTAGTCTATTCAATTTTATTTATTATAACCATTAGCAACCTGTATAGAATTTTTTATAACTATTATAACATTTTCATCACATTTTTTCCAAAATAACAATTTTACTCCAATTATAGAAGTGTCTTTAGATCATTTAACCAAATTCCATGATTTATTCCTTTCAAAAACATTGACTTCATCTTTCATAGGTTTTATCCAATCCTCAACGCCTAAAGACTCATCAGGATTTTTAAGCTCAAATTGTGATAATAATTCTAGATGTTTAATTTCATTTCTCAAATAACTTCTATTTAAAATTGTTTTATCTACATCACCAATAATATTATCATTAAGATGATTCCTAAGAAACAACTGAATTCTTTTATTTGTAAAACTATGTTCTTAAACACTAGTTTGAAAATATTCTTCAGGTATAACTTTAGAAATATATTATTTAGTTTCTCTATCATTAGAATAACTTTCCAACATACTTTTAAAATTAGTTTCTAAAATAACATCTGCAGATGTTGGTTGGAGTTGTTTTGAAAACAAAAGGACTAGTTTCATCAAAAAATTTAATCAATAGTACCTATATTTTTATTAAAAACATTATAGGCCTTACTAGTTATAGAATAACCTATAAGTATTCCTTTATCAGTTTTTGGAGAAAATTTATGTAATTTAACTTTAGTATTCAATAGGAATATTTTTCATCCAAATACATTAAAGTACGAAAGTTTTGGTTTTCTACATGTCCATAACTCATATGGATTTTTATTTGTAAAAGGTTGAATTAAAACATGATTGATAGAATAATGGTATTACTAACAGATTCAACCTAAAAATGTTTAGAAATTGAGTATACACTCATCATGGTTCTAATAATCTCTTATAGAACTCTATTTCACCTTTTAACTACCTCATTTTTTTTTGTGGATTTATAGGTGCTGAAAGTTATGTATTATACATTTTTTTTTAAAAAAATTGGTTCAAAATAAGAATTTACAAATTCTCCACCATGATCACTATGAATAGGTATCAAGGAGAGGTTTTTCTCATTTTTAATTATGGTTAGATAAGTTTTAAAACAACTAAATTCTTAATAATTTCTTTTTAGAAAATATACCCAAGTATATCTAGTGTAGTCATCAACTAAAACATATACATTTCATTTTCCATCGATATATCTAGCTTGTGTAGAACCAAATAAGTCAATGTGAACTAAATATAAAGGATTAAAAGTTTATAATTCACTAAAAGAAATAAAACTTTACCTACATTTATTGCTAAATCGAAAAGGATCACATTCATTATAAGTATCAAACCCATGTTCCAGTAGATCCTTAACAAGTATTTTATTTAAAAACATTGCTAAAATTATAAAATTATAGTTTCATAATATTATATTTCATAACCATGATTGTTCTTCCAATTAACTATAGAAAGGTAAGTCTTGAATCATAAGGACTTCTATGTTTATATTGTATACATTATCATTCCAATTGTAAGAAAGCATAAACTAATCTTTATAACTATGAACAATACATTTATCATTCCTAAATTTCATAAGATAAACCTCACTGAATAATTGAATAATTCTTATAAGTTTTTTATTTTGTCGCATAAAAAAAATTAAATGTAAAATATTTAGCAATAATAATAATGTTATTTATACCAATAATTTCTTCTTAAGCCTTATCTATGAAATTTTCTTTTACACCTTTAATATTTATTATATTCTTAAAAAAATATCTTTTTCCATTTCTATCCATGGAATAACCACTATCCTTGTACAAAATATTCTTGTTGTTGGTACTTTCATTGTTTTTCTAAAAAAACAAAAGTATTAGTTTTTCAGTACCCACACCTTCTTTGGGTGCAATATTATTTGAAAATAATATTTTTGGAATACACATTTTTTTAAAATTACAACATTGAGAGAAAAATAATTTTAATTGAAACAAATTCTTTATTTAAAACCAAATACTAAACATAATTTTAAGAATATTTTTTCTTCAAGATTCATCCACATTGACATTTAGAAAAAATTAATTATTACTAAAAATAGTTTTTCTATTAATAAAACCCATTCTGGAAAAATATCTATGCGGTATAATTTGTTTTTAAATTTTATTAAAGTTTTTATCCCCAGAGGTAAAATTTTACATAAGTTACTTAAAACGAGAAATTTTATATTGTACTTTAACAACAAATTTTTTATCATTATTAGTATTATTATTCAAACTAGGATTTAAAACAAATCAGTTTGTAAACCATTTTTATAAAAAAATAGTTTTCTTAAGAGATTTAGAAATTGTATCCTTTTAAAAATTATACTTATCAAGTTATTTATAAATATATGGTTTTTAATTAGTTAAATTATTAATTCTGGAATAATCCTTTTTAATTTTTTCTTTGGAATAATCTAGTTTTTTTAAGAAACATAAAAATTTTCATTTTCAAGATGTTTTGAAATCCTAGATAATTTTTCAAAACATTGTAAGGTTTTATCCTCTTTATATAAGGAAGATTATTCATCCGAATATGTAGAATTATTCTTATCATATTCATTGAGGTAATTTTCACTTAAAGTTAGGTATGTAAGGGCTTCAACAGTAGATAATTTATCCATGACAAATTTATTCTCCTTTTGTATTTCTGCATATAAACCTATATTTGTTTTTCTAGAAATTTCATTTCTTGATGATTTTTTAGAAGAAATGCCTCCTCCAGTAGAACATCAAGTGTCCAAATATTTCAAACTTTTCTTTCTCTTTTTCTTATAAAACATATTATTATTCCAATAGGAATCTGTTCTTTATTATCCATCCTTATAATTTTTGGAAAATCATGTCTTATGTGTCCTTCCTTTTTCCATTCCAAAAAAATAGCCTCTGTAGATAATTTATTGTCAGTCTTATCATTATTTAGCTTCTTATATTTATATTAAAAGTATTTATTTCCAACAATATTATTTATTGTTCTTACAAGAATTGCTAACTCATTTACATTTGGCCTTTATGAACTAGTTTCTGATTCAATAACAACATTATTCTTATTATAATATTTCATAAAGTTTTCATCAGATATAGATTTAATAATAATAATAGATGTAGTTTCAAAATAAACACCTCAATTTTTATTTTTCATCTTCTCTTCATCATTTTCAGTCTACCTTTATATTTCATAAGAGTACCAATTATATCTTCATTAGTTAGATTTGTAACCCTCCTCGTATCATCCAAAATATTTCTCATATATTCCCATTAATTAGGCATAATTTCTATGATTTTCTCAACTAATATTTCATATATTAAATCATTATCTATAAGATAGTTTAAATTAATTACAATATCCATGAATATTTGATGCATCTTAGCCACTAATTCTTTGAGTAATATATCAAAATCTTGATAATTATCTCTCAACATGGCTACTCGGGTTTCAATAACATTATAAGTTTCAATGTGAGTAACCAGTAATTTCTTCCATATACTACTAGCTTCTTTAGAAGAAGAAATTTCACTGTAGATACTTATTTTCATAGAACAAGGTAGATTATTCCTTACTCTATAATTTTATTGATCTTCATGGTTTTCCTAATTCATAAAAGTTTTAAATTTATTTTTGGGGATATTATAATCTTTAGTTAACCTGAGGAAGTTATCCACACCAATATTGATAACAAAACTATTCATTATGTATCTCTAGTATTCATAATCATTCCCATCAAAAGTAGACGGCTTACTAGGATACATATTTTCTAATGTACCAACATTCAAACCTAACATCTTATCAAATATATAAATTCTTTTCTATGAAACATGTTAGTGTAAAAAAAATTATAACAAGAAATTTAAAAAAACTTAATAACTTTCAATTGATAATAGAAGTCAAAACACACCAAGTATAGTAGTAAAACCAGATTTTATACTAATTATTGTATCATAAGTTTTTACGATGGCTACAAGAGGGTGGGTGAATTATAGTTTAAAATTTTAAACTAATACAGAAAAATCCTATTAAGTCAAAAATATCAGAATTAGAATTTGTACGATGATCAAAGTGTTAAAATCATATTCAGATACTGTCTAATATATGAAATTTATTATCAGTATCACAGCCGCACTAATAAAATATTTTATTAAAAATTTAATTATAAAAATAAAATTATAATGTAACTAGAAATGTGAAAGTAAAACATATATAAATAATAAATATGAAATATTATAATATAAATACTTACATGAAATATTTATAAAATAATTTTCTCTATAACTTTAAGTGTTAACGAAGTCATAAATCCTGCCTTAAAATATCCATCGTTTCAATACCTATTATAAAGGTTTATATATCCCTACCTCTCGATATGATGATCAGTATGCCTCTGTCTTCTAATACCATATAAGATCTTTGTCCTATTCTTCGATATAAACTCTTTCTTTCTTGAACAAGAAATACCTCAATATGATAATTAGTATAAGATATGTTTTCCTAGCCCCAGAATCCCTAGATCTGATGGATCATAATCACCATCTTCCAATCCAAGGAAACCCTTGATCAATACCATGATTGTACACAATGGATACCAAATCAAAGTGTTTTAAGGAATTTACAATCCTCACATATATTCCTTATAACTTCAATTCTATGATATATTACAATGTTTAAGAACAAGATGGTCATGAAGTGTGATCATTAAAAGTGTTGAGTTTTGATTTGAATTATCTCATGACTCTTCAAATAAACTTCTATTTAAAGGTAATCCTCAAACGGTCAAATTTTTATATTGGTTGAAATGACCTCAAATAGCTTTCACTTTGACAGCTCATAATGATCTGGATCTTGATCTTGATATCAAAGAATGAAATATATTTCATTTTTTCAATTTTTTTTAACCATTACAATGATATTATGGATTTTTTTCTATAGATATAATTCTAATCACTATAATTATAAAAATTGGATAGTATGATGGTCATCAATATTGATAGTCAAAACAATAAAATGAACAAAGGTTAATCTGATGTTTCAGTACTAATGTCAGTCTAATGGTAATGAATTTTTTCAATATAATATACTGGACATTATTTTAACCACTATTTAGAAAAAATGTTGGTCCAATGTACCAGATACACCTTCATTCTAATGTATTGGATTTAATAATAAAAAGTTTATTTTAATTTTATATTATAAAAAAATTTTATTTTTGGTATAAAATAATTTTTTTACAAAAACATACTAAAAAACATGGTATATATAATGTTAGAAAATAGTTTTTATTAAATTTTTTTTATTTCCATAAAAAGGAAATGAAATGTAAAAGGTAAAACTTTTGACTCAATAAAGTCTCATCAACAAAATGATGTTTATAAATTTTTTAAAAAATAGAAACCTATAATCCCCAATAGTATCATGTGCACTAGATAAGTACCCTTATATATTACTCCATCATAGTATATAAAATCGAGTATCCATAGTTGGGTTATTTACTTTATCCCTACTTGCACTTAATAAGTCTTTTAGGTACCAATTGGTGGCCTAAATAGAGTGCGATTAAAACTAAATAGGCCACCACCAATGGTGTGTAAACTTATCAAGTCTGTGTGTATAAAATGTTACATTTTGTATGTAAATAAATAAGGTAGTGAAATAAATAGTAAACATGTCAGCTCATATCCCATTCTGGAAACCTGGTCGACTCTACCTACTTCAGCCTGAGCCACATGTCTCTTTTCATAATACAAATAATCAGTCAGGAAACTGAGAAACATAGTTAACTATCTATGAAATAAAAATATCGGACCCAAGGTGAAACCAATGAATCCTTGACCATAGAAGCTCAATCCACCTCATAATATTAATTATGTAACATTGATATAGAGGTTTAAGTGTAATCCAAGGGATTCACCATTGGAATTGCACTTGAAATGCCTCTAATTGGGTATATAGAACAAGTATAGAGTAATCATGGGATAAGTATGAATCGATCCCAATGAGATAATCCAAGGTGTCATGTGTTTGGGGAAATTAATCTTAATCCAATGAGATGATATAAGGAAATATAATTTTATAGTATGTAAGTTGATCACCTATTACACTCTGCGATATTAATGTATATAAGACGTCGACCAAACCCTAGTGTGGTGTCTCACATAGTGGTTGCATCAATGAATCAGGATGGATTCATTTGAATGATCAAGAAATTCACATGTTAATTCAATCCTAGATCAAGTCAAGTCACTCCTTTAAATAAAGAAAAGGGTCTACAAGATGTTAGAACCCCATAATTATTAATTAATCATAGTCCATGTAATTACATAGCAATTAAAATTCATTAATAATCATATACATTGATCCATTTAGTCAATAATGGTAAAAAGAGGCCACTTGAAGGATAATTTATATTTCAAATTTCATTAAACCAACTTACCCCTTTATCATTATCATGATCCAAGACCAGCACACCCAATTGGTGTTTTTTTAATTACATGTAATATTAACAGACGGCATAAAACAAGTCACACCTGAAAGGATGTTTCATATCAAGGTAGAAACCTCCTATAATGTCAACAAGTTTCATAAAGTGTCTATGTTATTTTCTATAAAATTAATTTAACAATTTTAATGTTAAAGTATTAATGCATTGAAATACCAACATATAGAATAGTGGAGATAATTTATAATCAATGACACATTGAGGGAAAAGTTATAGATGACATAACTTTTACAGGTAAATAACTCCTCATATGGTATCGACTTAAGAGTTATTATATAATTGGATAAATTATAGAAACTATAAAAACACTCTAAAAATATCAAATATATATAGAGAACCCAAGAAAAGAATCATGTTGAATGAGGGACTAATAGAGGGTGATCAAACATGACAAACTATGGTTGATTCTGAGATCGAAAAAAGATATCCCTTAAATCATAGAGAATAAAAAAAGGAGATGCTTTAGTAGATGGGATTATCTGCATGAATGAGGAAGAAATAAGGTTTATTGAGGGTTAAAATTATGCATGAATAAAATTGTAATTTCACCCTTTTCAAAGGGGTGGATAGTTTGGCTACATGGGTTGGAAAATTGTGGACCAATTATGTATTTGTCATTGTAGAAGGAGCCACACCTTCAATGAATTTAGTGCACAGTTATAAATACCATGACCAAACCATTTGAAACCCTTATGAAATTAGTTTTCGGTTTTTCATGATTATGTGGACTTTGGTTCATAGTTAAAAAAATTATGTGACAGTCTTTAGGAGTCACTTGATTGAGCTTTGTGGCTACTACTGACCATTTGTGTCAACCAGTTCCTCAAAAAATGGATATCTGTGCCCTCATCTATTCCATAAAACTCATGAAACCTTCATGAAATTCATTGGAATTCATATTTAGATAAAAAAGGAGATTCAATCTTAAATATAAAGGATCATACCTCATGATAATAAATGAGATCTTACATTTTCATATTCAACAAAGAAGAAAATATTGAGTTCCAAATCAAATTCAATGTTAGAAAGAAACCTCTATGATCTATTGAAGAATATATTTATAGTCAAGTCTCATATTTTTGGGTAGATAATTATATTTAAATAAAAATAAAATTTATGACTTTTAGAACCTCATATGTTCTTGAAACTAAATGAGATATGATCATAGTATAAAATTATTGTTTTAACTTCATACCTGGTGAAACTGTTTCTTAGATGCATCGACATTTCATTAATATAGCAAAGAGTCTGTTGTAACATTGAGAGAAATATAGAAATAAGAATTATGTTCCTTCACTTCAATATCTGGAACATTAAGTAATTGTTCTCGAAATTTTAATTCAAGCTCTTTACAAAAATATTATAAAAATTATTCATAGGATAGTTATCCAAAACATACAGATGGTAAAAATAATCAAATTAATTAGAAGATTATTGAAAGTCTCACTTTTGGGTCTAATTATAGATATTTAAAATATTAAATAAATTATATATATTTTATTAATGACAAAAATAATTCTTAAAAATATATTTTCTATAAATGAAGAAAACCATAACACATTCGACCTTACTATTCGAGATTCAAAACAAAAGGAAAAGAATCAAGACGACTTTATAAAAGAAAATAAATTACATTTTTTAAAGATTTAAATGGTATATGGGGAATAAATGAAGATCCATCATATGATAGTTAATTGGATTATAATAATTTTATCTAGAGTATTATTTCATTTTATGATGATGTTCCCAAATATTCCACACTAAATAAAAAGTTTTTTATAGGAAAGATGACAGATGATTGTCTGTCAGACTTTCCTTTAGGACCATACATTCTATGTCCATCATTCAATGAATTATATAATGAAATGGGAGGTATTTATAGAACTAATATAGAAATATAGGAATATATTTAAGATATTTAGGACACATTTTACATTTTATTCAAAAACTTCATTGGAATTATATATAGAGTTGTAGAGAGAAAGGGAGAACATAATCAGTTTGTGAATAATTTGGTTAGGGAAGTATTTAAAATGTTTTTCTGACATCGGATTTGGACTTTCTGAAAATAAGGTTATTAAGATAATTTATGATAAGAAATGAAATAATGTATATTTTTTCAAAGGTAGGGTGTCTAAGATTATCTCTGAAGTTAATAATAACGATGCTAGAAATTTTTAATTGATGAATGAGAAGAATAAAATCATTAAAGAGTTGGTTGAATCTATGATATAAATATCTAAGTAAAATGTTTTTGTAAGAAATCAAAAAAATATGTGAAATCATAGGAATATCAGATTTTTTTGGAGATATAATTTAGAGAATGAAATCAAAAATAAGTTACTAAAAAATTTTATAACCAAGAGTGAACAATTTGAGAAGTTATATACATAGTTATGGTGAAATTGAACTACTTTTGGACTTGGATATAAGTCCATAGGAAGTGTTCATTCTCAATAAAACTATTTTATTACATGTATTGACCATTACTATACTATGGTTCAAAGTGGAAGACATAGTAGAACGTATCTTTCTATAAATAACGTTTATTCATTTGTAAAACACAAAGACTATATTTTAAATGAGGTTTTATCTCTTTAATATAGGGTGATCAGCTATATTAGGGTCCCTAAATTTCTATCTATAAATTCCCCTAGATTTAATAATGTATGGATTACCCAAACATAATCTCATATTGAGTAAATTCATTGGGTATTGATAGTAGAATATATATATATATATATATCCATTAGTAGGTAATATTTAGTTTTTTCACAATTTACTTAATCCATATATACTTTATAATTTCTAGAATTTTCATTTATTTGAAAGCTTTCTTTTAAATGTTAAATCTATTATTAAGTTGGTGTTTATTTTAATTATTTAAATTTCATGTAAATTTTTAATTCTGTCATTGAATTAAATGGGATATGAGGATTTATTTTTTGTAATTACATCTTGAAACATATTCTATATAAGTAGATCAATTTTTTTTACTATGGAAGATAACTTCCAAAAAAATTCAATATCACATTTCCGTATCATATATTTTTTACTGGTTATAATTTTACTCCACATAATTATCTTTTTTTAAACTTAAATTCATGAGTAAATTATTTCTAAAATACATCATATATCTCTCTAAAGAAATTGAATTTTTTTTCTTTTATTAGGAATTATTAAATATTGATTTCTAACAGGATTCGATATAGACCATTAGATAAGTTAAGATCTAAAATTGGTATTTCTTCTATTTAAAGTAATGTGGAACCTCTTGGTTCACACATATATCATTTAAAATAATGTTTTGTTTCCTTTGATTCTTAATGTCTAATCTATTGATATTTTTTCTTCTAAATAAATAATTCATGTTTATAGAGATATTTTGACTAGAGAGATTATTCATGAAATTTGATTAATTTAGCTTGGTTCAAACATAATTTTCCACTTTTAAATATTGTGATCATATTTCAAGGATGAGATTTAGTGGCTCTCCCATATGGGGAACATGAAAAAAAATTCCCTTAATTCTTCTTTAGTTTTCTGCATCATCTAGTTTACATGATTTCGATAGAGAAAATCGAATCATGTTCTTAGTTTAAGACCATCTATTTTCAATGACCATATGGAAAAAAGCAATGGTCATTTTAATGCCTCTTAAATAAGATTTTTTCATCATTACACATAAGACTCCGAATTATTATAGATATTTTAATAAATATATATCTGACGAAAAACTATTTACTTTTATGGAGAACATTTATAAAATGAATCACTTTTATCTTGGAGGAAGAATTATTTTTCAATATGTTCAATACTTTTTGTTACTAGGAAAAGGATATTAAGATACTCTAAAAGTTCAAATTTTATGTTGTAGATTTCCTTAATGGGGTGAGGAAAATTAATCATTTGAAATATATCTAGGATTAAATGGGAGCTATTTTTTCTAGTATGGTTAAATTGAGAGTTTTACATTATTAAATATTTTTGAAATGGGTGATAGTAAATATCCTACAAATCAAACGTGTCTCAAATTTTTTATCAGAATACAAGTTAACTAATGTTTTCATCAATATTGAAACCATATCCAAGATTAATCTAGCTTATATGAGTGAATAGAAAAAATTAACACATAAGGAGATATAAACATATATACATGAAGAAAAAAAAGAAATTTTTCATGAAAGAAAATAAGAGAAATTTATTGGATGATATGGAACTTTTGATATTAGGTCATGTATCTTATAAAAAATTGAATAAGTTTGAGACTGATGAAGAGAAATGAAAAAAAAGTATTTTAGATAAGTATGGTGACTCATGGGCTCAGAAAGGCATTGAGATTCATTGATCCTTAGAATAAAGTAAGTCCATTAAACTATTTTTAATTATATCAAAACATAATGTTAAATCCTATAGAGAAGAAGAAGTGATTCAAATGTTTTAACATGATAAAACATATTTCACACTAAATCATTTAATGCCTCAAATCATTCTACCTATCATTTATATCAGATATATTTGAATATAAGAATGGTTTTTTTCAAATAAAGCTTATACACCTGGAACTCTAACCATAAAAATAAAATAAATTCAATATAATGTGGCACTCAAGTATCATAAAAAAACTCCATATTATCCTCTTATTTAAAAATGGGAGACATGTTTTTCTCTTGGAAATATTTTAGAATAAGTATCTTAAAATAAAATTACATCATCTAAATAACTCAAATCGAAAGCATTATCAATTGAATTTCATCTATTGAAATATTATTCTAAATATATAATGTCTGTTTCTTGAAATTTTCATGAGGAATAAATAGACTTTAAAACCCATTAAAAAAGTTATCAAGTATAAATATAAATTACATTAAGGAATTTATATTTTTTTCCTTTTCTTTAAGACATATAGAAGAGTATGGTATAGTAACAAAATGACAAAGATGATTTTTAGCTCAAAAGGTTTATATAAAAACACATCATGTTACTAATATCAGAAATTTGGAAAATAGATTAACTTTATTTCTCATTGGTTATTGAAATTCTCAAGTTTGATATCATTTTGTTACTATGTTAATTATAATATTATTTCATTGTAGTTTCAGATCTTAAATCTTCTGGACTTGAAATAGAAAAGGTATTTAGCATATTTTATATATATATCAATTCAATCATTCTTGACCATGGAAAAGGTTGTGAATTTAATTTTTATATTCTTAAAGGTTTTAAAAAAGTTGTTAATTCTTGGTATTTTGGTATACATTTTTTGGTTAATGAGTTAGATGAAGCTATGTTTTTTTAGATAACCTTTATCAAAAGTTAGAAGATCATAATAATGTTGTTGAGAATCTTAGAAGAGTAATCAAAGAGGAGAATCATAAGATATATCAATAGGAGAAGATATAGGAAAATCTAGAATCCATAATTTCTAAATCATAAAATAAATTTTAAACCTTAAATATTTTCAATCAATAAATATATTTTTTCATTCATGAGTGTTTAATTATTATGTATTTATTTTAAAATTATATTTCATTCCAAGAATAAATATATAAAGGGAAAACATCATATAATATAAAAATATATCTCAATCTTGGGTTTTTTATTTGAAAATTTCTAATAATCATGATTTATTTAATTAAATTATATGATTTTTTAAAATAAAATATTAAAATTTTATTTATTTTCATTATATTTAATATTTAAAATCAAATAGTATGGGATTTTTCGAGTTTTTAGAAGATTATGTTTTCTTGTCTCCACTAGTTTATGTATAATATATTTTAATTATGTCTTATATAAAAATTTTATAAATAGATAAAATTATTTTATAAAGATCATGAATAGTTTGGGAAGAATACTTCTTATAAATTATAGAATTTTATAGAAGCTAAAATCATCCAAATGTTATTTTTTTTCATTAGATGATACAGAGAGTTCTCTTTTAAATTATGTCAAACATAATCTTTTTCATTTATGATTGTGAATTTAAAAAGGGGGATATTTTTGAGTCATCGAATCAACTTCATCCCTAGTTTTGAAAATCATAATAAATAAAAATTAATCTTGTTTTTATTTAAATATTGGTTTATATGTTTTTTTAGTTACATCTTATGGAGTATGTATTATAAGAGTACATTTGTTTAATTATATTCATTTAAGTGTTTTCAATCGATGATGAGAACATTGTGATGGTGTTGTACTCATCAGAAGATAAGGTTTGAGGCTACACCCACCCAATGATTTTTTAACAACACTACTCTTTATTACACACTTAAAAACGATTTATTAGATAAAACCTTCACTTGATAAAACATGTAATATCAAGAGGTATAGTTTATTTGGGGATTTCTAACATTACATAACAACTTAAAACATGAAATACACATCTTTATTGAAAACTTCTTTTACATAACCACACAAATTCGTTCGAACTTAGCATTTCATGGGATAACCCGAGGACATGCATAGGAAAAAAGGTGAGCTATAAATCCCAGTAAGAGAGTAAACAAGTAATAACATGAATAATATAATAAATTTTAGGAAATAAGAATATCAAAGGAGTATAAGAGGAACATGAACATAAAGGCATGATATAGCATGATTTCCATAACATAGAAATGTGATTACAACGTTTAACATGATATTAGCATGAGCCAAGGCTCATTGCACATGGAGTATGATTAAAACCTCATTGAACTTGAATTATCATGATTAAATCCTCACTGAACTTTATGTATCATGATACTAATTTTTACCCAATGCATTGGAGCACTATCAGGGTGCACCCTTCTTAATCATTTCATTTCATGCATAAGTGTGACACATGGATCATATAACATGGATTCATTAAAGATCATCATTTATTCGATGATAAAGTAATGTGTAACTAATACATGAAAATATATAATAAATAAGTAAATGTGCATAATGGTGAATACCCTTGATATAGAAATGGGCATGGTATTCACTACACAATGAATTTGGACTGGAAAATTGTGGTGCAATTTCAGTAGCAAAACAACATGACATAAGAATTCATAAAAATGGTTGATGATAGATAAAGGGGTGTCTCATTCTATGTAAATGAAATTAAAAGTAAGGAGATCATATAGATACATTTCCCAACATATCTAATGGAATTTAGATTCATAATAAAAAATAATTGCTTGAATGTAAATGAGGAGAGATAAATCCCTTACGGGATTTCGGCATGGTAATGGGTGTACATGAGAGGCATTAATGAGAGATAAATGGGTCAATAATCATTAAAACATAAGTATTGAAGTATTGGGGAGGTAAAAAATAATACACCAACATTTTTAATTGAAAATAAAATGGAATAACATTTTAAAATGCTTTGAAAAATATGAGAAAGGAAGAAATTCCTTACTTGGATGTGTGATACCAATGGCATGGGAGAGTCTTGAAAGAGGATTATTGGGATCTTGGGGTGACTTGGGGGGATTATAGAGAGAGTATGGAAGATTTTGGTCGATATCCAAAGGTTTTTATTAAAGATAAGTGGGATCTTGGGTGGGTTTATATTGGAAAAGGGAGGGAATTTTTTATTATTTAGGTTTCGGATCCTACACATTAAACTATTCAAAACCACAAACCAACCTTTGATTTTTTTTCCCATGGTTTTTTCCAAAGGGGAGTGTAAACATTATTTTATAATTCCAATGGTATAAATTATCAGAATATTAGGCTTTCTTATGTGGAGGTGAGTCACAATCTCAAGGAAATGATTTTAAAAAGTTAAAATGTTTTATAAGTCTTGGAGGGTTCACTAAAGCTTTGTAAAATAAATAAAACAAACCTAAAATCACATTTTTTTAATGGTAAAACATATATTGGCCGGACAAACCATTTATAGTATTTTATTACATCACTATTGGGTCATTATGATGTTATAAAACACGTTATATAATTAAATGGTATTTAATTTTTACCCAAAAATAAGATTGTCTTAGAAAATTATGAACAATTCACCACTGGATAATTTTGACATCTTGATTACAAAAATAATATTCATTTTATCTAAATTATTTTATAAATATGTGAAATTTTACTTTTAAAATAAAAACTGAAATTTATCAAAAATTCATTGGTTTTGACAAAAATGGCTTTCATACCTTAATAAAAATCACAATTGTATTCATACAATTTATAAAGTCATTTATATTTGATAAAAAGTAACATATTGTTTAATTAAAAAATCCATTAATTTATCAAAATAGATTTCTTAATATAATATTAACTAAAAATAAATTTTTTCTTTAAAAACTATTTACAAGTTAACTATAATGAAATGAAAGTATATTCTCTATAAAAAAAATAATGCACATAATAATAGTTCTAGGGTCTAGTTACATAACCCCTTAAAACACCCTCATAAGAACTAAGGGTTAGGTGTGAAATGGTGAAAAACTCTTGGGATGGCTCGGATAACATTGGTTGGGTGGTAATCTTAATTAAATTCCACTTCTCTCGTAGGTGGTTCCATTCGAGTTTAACATGTTCAAGCTCGTCTTGGACTTGGTCAAGAAAAAATCCCAATGACGCCACCTCATTTTCGAGTTCCAATAAATGGGCTTCCAATGTATGAATTATACTGGATGAGGCCATCACTTCTTTTTTCTGAGTAAATTGGATTTGTTAAAGCCCTATATTTATACTAATCATGTGATCACTTTTCAACGGATATATTAGCAATGGTAAAAATTCATAGCGGTAATTTGAAATCCAAATACATAAAACCAAACCATTTTATATAATAAAAAAGAGGAATTTTTATTAATAAATGTTTGGGTCATTAAAATCTTCCCCCCTTAAGAAATTTCACCCTCAAAATTTCCTTTTCTGACACTAAAAGAGACGTGGGTAACTCTGCTTCATCACCTCCTCTGATTCCCATGTTTCCTCTTCAAACTTGTGGTTTCTCCACAAAACCTTGACGAGGGGCCTTGTCTTATTTCATAGAAATTTTTCCCTGCGATCTAAGATCTTCATCGACTTTCCTTCATATGAGAGGTCATTCTCCAATGGCACCACCTCTGATTTGAGTAAATGTGATGGGTCATGTATGTACTTCCTCAAGAGTGATACATGGAATACATCATGTACATGAGATATGTTCAGTGGGAGTTCTAGTCAATAGGCCACTTCTCCAATGCGATCAAGGATCTCAATAGGGATGATGTACCTTGGACTAAGTTTTCCCTTCTTCCTAAATCTCATAAATTTATTCCATGGTGATATGTAGAAGAATTCCATGTCTCCAACATCAAATCTAGATCTCATCAATAATTATCAGCATAACTCTTTTGTCAAATATGAGAAGATTTAATTTGTTGTTGGATGGTATTAACCTTCTCCACCATTTCATTGATCATTTCTAGAACTAGGATTTTTCTCTCACAACTTCATCTCAAAATGTCGGCGTTCTGCACCTGTTCCCATAAAGTGCTTCATAAGGAGCCATCTGGATGCTTGAGTGAAAACTGTTTTTATAATAGAACTCAACCATAGGAAGATGTTGATCCCATCCTCCTTTAATGTTCATTGAGAATTCTCTCGACATGTCCTCAAGTGTTTGGATTGTCCGCTTGGATTGGCCATCAGTTTGGGTATGATAATCCATACGGAAGTTCAACTTAGTATTCATAGCATGTTGAAGACTCTTCCAAAAGATAGAGGTGAATCTTGGATCTCGATCGGATACAATAGATAGCGGTACTCCATACAACCTTTCCAATTCTATGATGTATATCCATTCCAGTTGATCCAATGATAAATCCTCCAAAATTGCAATGAAGTGTGCATTCTTTGTAAGATGATCCATAACAACCCAGATAGCATTGTTTCCTTTGGATGTCTTCAGAAATCTGGTGACAAATTCTATGGTGATGTTCTCCTATTTCCAGGTTAGTATGGGTAACTGTTTCATCATCCCCTTATACTTCTACCTATTATCCTTCACTTTATGACATACCAAACACTTTGATGTATACTCAGTGATCTCCTTCTTCATGTTATCCCACTAATAAATCTCTCGGAAATCTCGGTACATCATTGTGTTTCCAGGGTGAATTGATAATTTCAAACTATGTGAATCATCTAAAAGTACTTCATTTAACTCTGGATTTGACGGAACACGTAGTCCTGACCCAAATCTAGCAATTCTGTCTTCATTGACATTGAACTCCAAGGATTTACCTTTTCTTATATTTTCCACATTCTTCTAAATTCTCACATCATTCTTTTGGGAATCCGTTATGCTTCCCAAAAGAGACGGTTGAGCGATAATTTGTGAAAGGATTGATGATGTTCCGTTATTTAGGACTCCCATGTCCATCTTCATCAAATATAAGAATATTGGATCCTTTTCCATTCTCATAAATAATATAATTATGGGGTCCTTTCTACATAGAGCATCTTCCACCTTGTTCTCTTTCCCACATTGGTAATGGATTCAGTAGTCATAGTCTTTGATCAGCTCTAACCATCTTCATTGGCACATATTCAACTCTTTCTGTGTGAATATATACATTGGTCTTTTTTATCCATATATATTTCACACTTATCCCCAAATAGGTAATGTCACAACAAAATTTAAGTGAAGATCACTGTAGCCAACTCCAGATCATGTGTGGGATCATTTTTCTCATGAAATTTTAATTGACTTGAAGCATAAGAAATGACTTTGTCATTTTTAATCAACACACAGCCCAGTCCCTTCTTTGAAACATTACTAAATACCACAAAAGGTTCTCTACTTGGGGGTATTGTGACCATGAGCATAGTGATAAACCTCATTTTCAACTCGTTGAAGCTTTCTTTGCATTCATCACTCTAAGAAAACATGACTCTCTTCTGGATTATCTTGGTAAGAGGGTTTTAAAATCATGAGAAATTTCTCACAAATCAGTGATAATATCTAGCTAACCCCAGTAATCTATGGATATCCATTGCGGATGTTGGCCTAGGCCATCCCTCAATTGCAGATGTCTTGGAGGGATCCATTGATATCCCATTTCTTATGATTATATGACCCAAGAATGATACCTCCTTCAACTATAACTCACACTTTTTGTACGTTCCATATAGCTTCTCCTTTTGAAAGTTCTCTAGTACAGTACTTAGATGCTGCTCATGCTCCTCCTTGGTTTTGGAGTATATTATAATATCATGTATAAAGACTATCAAAAAATTTCGAGTTAATCTCTAAATACTCTATTCATCTAGTCCATGAAGATTACTAGATAATTAGTGAGTCTGAATGGAATTAGTATGAATTCATAGTGCCCATATCTTGTACAAAAAACAGTCTTGTGGATATCCACCTTCTTCACCTTTACTTGGTAATATCACGAACACAAATCCACCTTGGAGAAGTATTGTTATCCACATAGCAGATCAAACAAGTCATAAATCAATGTAATAGGATACTTGTTCTTTATTGAGATTTATTTTGAGCTCACAATAATCAATGCAATGGCGCATTGATCCATCCTTCTTCTTGATGAAGAGGACTAGTTCACCCCATGGTGAATCACTCGGGCATATAAACCCTTTATCCAGATTCTCCTATAGTTTTTTCTTTAGCTCCTCAAGCTCCAAAATAACCATTCTATACAGAGTCTTGATATTGGAAATTCCCTAGGTATAAGATCAACTGAGAATTCAACATCTCTCATGGAGAAAGACCAGAAAATTACTCTGGAAAAACTTTAGAAAATTACCTCACAATATGTATGTATTAATGGATGGTTTCTTCCTTAGACTCAATCATCTAATCTAAATATGCATGCTCATAGTGCATTAATACCCATGCTTGAGATGATGGTTCTAAAGAAGATTCATCCTCTTCCTTTCACTTGTACAGAATCGGGGGTCGATTCTCCATATGGAGATTTATTTCCCTCTCAAGGAAATTTTTGTCAGATCTATATAAGGAAAGCCAATATGTGGCAATAATTGCATCAAATTCCACTAAAGGGATTATGAAGAGGTTTTTTGTGAAGTTCAATCCACAAATTATGATATGGGAGGAGGTATATTTAGGGGTTTCAATGATTTCCCCATTTTTTGTTCTCACTGATGTCTTTACTTCCATGACTTGTGGTGATGTTGGGATTGTTATAATAAACATTCTAGATATAAAACAATGTGTAGAACCATAATCAAAAAAGTATGTTCACTATTCAGAAATCAATAACTAATATAACTGTCACCACTTCCTTGTCGGGGTTCATATTGGTGGTAATGATGGAAAAATCTCACACTTACTGCCTTAGAGGTTGTTGGTTGCCTCCCAAAACCCTTGACCTAGTGCACTGGTTTTTTTCAGTTGAAACAATGAACAATGCAGTGAAGATCAAATAGAGCATTACTCTCTTCTGTCACAGCCACAGGTTTCTATTATCGTCAGTTAATAGCTAGCTTCCCTTATCTTCTACACCTAAATCATTTTCTCATCCCCTTCAAGAAATTTCTATGGTGCTTCTTTCCACACCTTTGGAAAGTAGTGTGCTGGATTTTCATAGCACCATTAGATTTATCTATTAGACTTCTAGAATTAAATTTCTTATTACGCTTCTTATCCCCATGATACCCCTGAGATTTGTCGATCTCCATTTCAACTTTCAGGGTGCATCGGACAATTTCTTTATAGCTCTCGAAGTCACCAATTGTTAGGGCTTTCCAAAGGATAGGTTTTATCCAAAAAAAGAAGTAGTCAACCTTGCATTCAAAGGTAATGAGAAAGATGGAAGCATATCATGCAAGACTTGTGAATTTTTCCTCATATGCTCTAATGGATTCGCCGTCTTTTTCTTGAGGGAAAGGAAGTCCCATTCCATATTAATTCGGAGGGTGCAAGGAAAATATTTATCGATTATTTTTTGAAAATCCTTCCATCCTAAAGCCTCGATATCCTCCTTAGGATTTGTATTTTTGATTAATGTCCACCATTGATCAGCTTCACTGTCCATATAATAAGCATCGAGAACCACCTTCTCTTTTTCAGAACATTGAAGGATGGAGAAGTTCATCTCAATGGAGTTGATCCATTGTTCGGTGATTGAGGGATCATATGATCCAATACAAGTAGGAGGCCTTTGTCTCATGAAGCTATCGATTGTGAATTTTTCTTTATTAGGTGGTTTGAATGTTCCTCTTGACCCATTTTTCTATTCAAAACATGATTTAAATGAGATATTATTATGGCAGAGTTTGTGATTCCCACTCCCATAGGATTGGGGATCTCATTAGAATAGTCGTCACATTGATCCTCGCATCGGTTGTTAGCCCAAGTCATCCTATTACCGGCCATTGGATGGAATTAGGGGTAACACATAAAGGGGAATCCAAAGACAAAAAGGGATTACTTATAAATTACTTTTATTCCCTTAACTTATTAATTTATAGGTTTCAACCTATGTTATTCATGATCTACATCCCAAAAAATATTCTTCGGGGATTTTAGTTTATTCCCTTAATAATGGTTCATACTATGCTTATGAATTTACCAAATCATATCCCTCGAGAGTTTCATAACCAAGAGTGCATCAAGTCACATTTTTTTGCACCAGTTCTTGTCCAAGTCTAGCTCAAAGAGGTGTTTTCGGGTCTTACCCCTAGATACATTTGTGCCAGATCCACCTCCACTTGCTCGTATCTAGAAAGGAATTTATTTTCTTGAAAAAACACTTACTCATTACTTATAAAAATTTAGGGATGTTTTTATTATACTTAGTCTTATCCCGAAGGCTTTCACTAGGGTTTTCTAATCCTAATCCCCAAAATAACTAAACCTATCCTCTAACACTAACTATAACAACCCTGCTCTTTATTACACACATAAACATGATTTATTACATAAAAACTCACTTGATACAACATAGAATTTCAAGAGTTCTAGTTTCTTTGGGTCTTAGGAAAATAACATAACAACAAAAATCATGAAATACACATCTTTATTGAAAACTTCCTTTAAATGACCACACACATTCCTTCATACTTAGCATTTCATCGGATAACCTGAGGAAATGCGTAAGAAAAAGGTGAGCTATAAAGCCCAGTAATGGAGTAAAAAAGGAATAAAATTAATAATACAATACAAGTTAATAAATAACAATATCAAAGTAGGATAAGAGAAACATGAACATAAAGGCATGATATATCATGATTATCATAACATGGAAATGTGGAAACGACATTAAACATAATATTAGCATGATACAAGGCTCATTGCACATGGAGAATGATTAAACCATCATTGCACATGAATTAGTAGGAGTAAACCCTCATTTCTATTGATGTATCATGATACTAATCTTTACCCAATTAATTGGAGCGCGATCAAGGTGCACCCTTCTTAATCATTTCATTTCATGCATAAGTGTGCAACATGGATCATATAACATGGATTCATTAAACATCATCATTTATTACATGATAAATTAATGTGAAATTTATACATGAATCTATATAATAAATAAGTAAATATGAATAAATTTGAATAACTCTGATAGATAAATGGGCTTGGTATTCACTACAAAATGACTTTGGCTTGGAAAATTGCGGCGCAATTTCAGAAGCATAACGACGTGAAATAAGAATTCATAAAATGGTTTATGAGAGATAAAGGGGTGTATCATCATATTTAAATGAAATGGACAGTGGGGGGATCATATTGATACATATCCCAACATATTTAATGGAATTTAGATTCACAATACAAAATAATTTCTTGAATGTAAATGAGGAGAGAGAAATCCCTTAAGGAATTATGGCTTGGTAATGGGTGTAGATGGGTTGAATTAATGAGATATAAAGGGGTATATCATAATTAAAAAATAATGAGGGAAGTATTGGGAGGTTTAAAATCATACCCCAACATTTTTAATTGAAAATAAAATTTAATAAAAATATAAATAAACTTGGAAAAAAAATGAGAAAGGAAGAAATCCCATACTTAGAAGTGTGATCCCAAAGGCTTGGGAGAGGCATGAGAGAGGCCTATTGGGAGTTTGGGGTTCCTTATAAGGATTCTAGGGAGAGTAGGGAATAGGTTCGTCGATATCCTATGTAACACCACAAGATTTCATAGTGTGTTATTTCTTCAAAATAATTCAATAACTTGCACTACACGCAACACCGAGTTCAAGCGCACCATGACTTACCAAACAAGCCGTTCAAAAAAGGTTATGAATAGTATTAACTAAATTTTAAACTTTATATAATCCTTATAATTTTAGAATCCATATTATGAGTTTCTTAGACATAATGTAAGAACAAATTCATCTTCAGTATTGTAGTTTTACCAACTTTTAATGGTGAACCCTTTTTTAATAAAATATTTTAAACTTTTTGACTAAATGGGGACATCAAAAAAAAATTTAAAATAAAACATCCCAAGCTTCCACGGTACGCTTTCCTTTGAATAAAACAGTAGCGTGTGTTGTACGCAACTTCGAGATTTTAACACACCACAACCAATCAAACTAGCCGTTATGAATAGTAATACCTACTTTTTGAAATTATATATATTTTATATTTCAAAATGGACTTCATTTTTGGATTCGGAATATCGAATTTAGCCTAAGGTGATATTTTGGTACTTTTCGGATAACTTTCATATTTTGATGAATAGTGAAAATTACTAAATTTTAATTAAAAACAACTTTTTTAATCAAAATAATTAATAGTGATAAATTGTGAATTTGAATGGTTTTAAAGTATATTTAGAGTATATTTTTACCATTTAATATAATGTTGGTCATTGGACATAATTTTACAATTAAACCGAACATAAACAAGTGTCAATCTTTTGATAGTTATTATCTCTTAAAAACACGCTTTTTGTTTTGACAGCGGGAATTAATTTTAAATTAATTTCTGCCACTTCTGTATTTTGAATTTAGAAAAATGGATTCCATATTTGGAATCAGGATTTCCAAATTGTGTAAATAGGTAACTTTTATTTTTAGACATTTTGAATAATTACTGCGGTAAATATTTTATTTACCATGGTTAAGGGTAAATCCGGTAAATAAGGGTTAAAAAATAATATTATAATAATACTAAATTACCCTAAAATGTGTCTTAACCCTATTGGTTGATACATGGTCGACCATGGGCATATTTGGGTCAATTTTGGGACCCCATGGATCCACTTGTAAGTGATAATGACACTTTATATTAATTAAGTTAAAATGAATACAAAAATGACACAAGCATATATCTTTTAGCAAAACAATTGTTACATAGGGTTATATATGCTGGATTTTAGATTATAAATATTCATTAGAAAGCTAAAAATATTTAATACATAATTATATTTTATTTATAATTTTTTGACATTAAATAATTTATTTTATTTATGACACAATGATGATGCAGTAATTACTAAAATAGTAAAAAATTAACATAATTGATATTATAAATACCCAAATAATTATAATATGAAACTTTTAATGAATTAAACAAATTTTCTAGGATAATATGATATATTAGGATTGATTTATTTGACTTTGTTCGAAGTAATCAATCTGTTATGAGTTTCACAAAAATCAACTAGTGAATAGTGTCAAAATTGACATAAAAGAGTTCTTAAAACAAATATTATATTATTAATTGATATTAAATTCCTAAAAATCTAAAGTTCGGCCAAGAGACTTATATTATGATAGGTTAATCATTAATGGACCCCTTGGGGGTCTTTTGGATGTATATAGTAAGTTTATTAACCATATTATATAAAAATACAAAGAGACATTGTAAAAGTGAAACTAATTAACTTAGAGTTAATACTTAAAGATACGGTTAATATAAGTACCCAAACCTGTCTAAATTCTATTGGATGAGTTGTTTTCGACCTATACCCACCTCAACCTTTGAATAGTCAACTTTGGAGCCATTGGAAACCGAATATGAATTTATTATAAATTAATATTTCTAGCTTTTCCAAAGGTGCCCCTCACCCCTCTTATAAAAGGGCACTCCTCCTTCTCATTTCCTCACACCTCTCAAGCCACTTGGCTCGTCCAAACTCTGCCCAAATAAGCTCCCCACATCCCTCTCCTCCTCCTTGAAGCTTCCCCTTAGGCAGAAAGCATTTCAACAAGTCCTTTGGTTCCAACCAAAGTGAGTTACCTAAATTAAAGGTAACGATTTCTCTTAAATTATTTTCATTTATTTTGCTTCTTCAACCCCCAAACTCTTTTTATTTCCCTTCTTTTGTAACAACACCAGTATCCTAAATATACTAGGATGTTGTTATAAGAAGTATTCAAACTACACATACACACAACTCCATCTAATGGATGATGAACATAATGTTTCTGTGGATGACAAACTAACGCCTCACGAAACGATGATTGTTCAAAAACAACTTACCGCCTCTCATGGTGGCCATTATGATGGCACTGTAATTAAATATGATATTAATGATATATATTTTATATATAAGCTTCTGTAATTCCATTTTATTTCATACCATTATTCGTTTCATGTCGTATATACATACGATAATTTCATTTGAGGAAGTGCGGACTACCGCCCCCTTAAAATGATATGACTCGTTCATACCACACATGGAACGTATAAAGGATGGTGTTAATGAACTTAAGTAACATATATAAAATATTATATTATACTGGAATAGTAATATACCTATGTATCATTTGGATTCGATTCTTTTAGAATAAAAAATTAAATGGAAGTAGCGTTCGTACGTACGTACGGACTACCGTCCCCACGAACGCGATGAGATTCATTCTCCATCGTATCCATTCAAGTATAATTATCATTTAATGATTTAAAAATGATTTTTAAGGACTTGATATCATTCTGGATATGAATAAGATACAACAAACATGACTTATGTAACAAAACATATAAAAGAAAATGAGTAAGTTAACACCCGAAACGGCGTTAATACTAAGATATTATTAACAAATCAATGTTAAAAGATCATATATGATATCATATTAAAGTAAATGATTCTTGTATTATTCAATAACAATTATTTCACCATTATACAGGAGGTAAACCTACCATCGACCAAGGAAAAAGTACAAAGTAAGGGATTTTCTTATCTCACTTTTAATTCCGTGAGAATTCCATTGATCACCACTTAATTATTGCATGTGGTGTATGTGTACTGCCCATGATTGTATTCATTGTGTAATATACTTTAATTTATGGGTATTTACATCATCATGGTATGATACTTATTTCATGGGTGTATGTTTTGAAAGTTACCTAATCGATAAGGGAATTTGAAATTTCAATTTCCACTCATTTGGCTGTACGCATATTTCATTGATTATATTACCCCAAGATTATGTGTGGAATCACTATTAATTTGATTATGTCATAATTTACACTCCCCTTCCTGTGGATATAAGTTTGATACACATAATCACTCCATTGATAATTCTCAAGTCATTGATATGAACTTGATAAGAGTAATTTTAACTCTTTCACCATTTGTTGAGTTAAACATCCAATTCGTTGGTGTTGTTTTTACAAGAATATGTGTGAATATCCTTTGATTATTTTACACTGAATATCCAATCATATTTAGTGTATTTATATTTTTCACACATAATTATGTTGTTGATTTATCCTTAACCTAAGGATATGGCCTTTATGAGAGATTTCATCTCAACTTACATTCCATTGAGACTTCTTTGTTGATATACACCAAATCACTTTTATGTGGTGTATATAATGTACTTTGACATAGTATATCATGAATTCCCTTTATTCTCATGATATTACAAAGTTTTGATTACCTCAATTATTTGTATTCATGTGTCTCTCTTTTGGTCAGAATATCTAACCAAAATACCATTTTAAAATGTTTTAAAGAATTATTCTTCTAAATCATGCTCATTAATGTCCATATTTTAAAAATGGTTTTAAGGATTTATTTATATGGACATTAAAGTTTTAAAATTAAAAATCCTTTTTAAAAAGTTTCAAAGTGGTATGGGACACTTTGATTCAAAAATCTATTTTTAAATGGCTTTTTGACAAATAGTGTGACTTTTAAATGATTTCAAGAAAAGGGGGATATTTCTCTCAAAAAGTTATGATGATTATTTTCATCTATGTCAACATCCTTCATTATTCATGATTGAGGTTAATGTGATACAATAAAATCTTTCATATTGTATCAAATGAGTTATGTTTGACTGTGGATGTTCTATTTTTATACCATTCATGGTTTGTGGTTAAAGTATTGACATTTCGTATGCTAGTTTTAATACGAATGTTTATTTTATGCTTAAACCTATTCATATGAGGAATGCATTGGACTTAATAAGTGACGGGTGGAGCCCTCTATAGCTCCTCGATGCATCGGTAGTTCTCATGAGACAAACTAGTGTCTTGGCACAAGGCCTTGGCAAAATCTTATTTGTAGTCTTGGCACGAGGCCTTGGCTATGTGGTTATGATAGTCTGGCATTATGCATTCCATCATTATGAAAGTGGTTATTGATATTGCATGTGATCATTCGACTAGTAGAATATCCATGTGAGTAAGTAAATGGAATTATTTCATTTTACCTTCGCCATTTTATGCTGAAGTTTAAATTTAAAAGGCTTTTGTTTTAGTTATAAATTGCCTTAAGTGTTTATGCTTATTTATGAAAGCTTCTCCTATAATGTTATCCTTACTGAGCATCCGATCTCACCCCTTTCAATGTTTTATTTTTCCCAGGATTATGAAGAAGTAATTTATGAATGACCTGCAGGGATAGTATGAGGGGATATGAAGACAAGATGTTTTTTTTGATGTAATGTAAAAATTTATGGATGTATCTAGTTATTCCAAGGCTACTAAACTAATCGGTCTTTCGAGACTTGATCTTTCTCATGATCATGCCAATGTTATGTAATAATGCACCGACTCTAGGTAATTAGGGTCGGGGCGTTACAGTTGGTATCAGAGGAAGTTTAGTACAAACCTTGGAAGCTAGATTTAGATAAACTCTGATTAGAGCACGTAGACCTAAGATGAACTTTGAGGATTAGTATAAAATAACTTCCTAGAATTTTGGTATTGTAGAGATTTTGTTAGTTTTCCGAGCAATACATCCCTGTCTGGATACGAGCAGGTAGAGGCGGCTCTGGCACGGATGTACCTAGGGGTAAAACCCGAAAACACCGCTTTGAGCTAGACTCGAACGGGAACTGGTGCACGACAACGGGCCTTGCTGCACTCTTGGTTACGACACTCCCGGGGGATATGCTTAGGATAATTTACATTTTCTTTACAAACCAATTTAAGTAATATATATATAAGATGAGAGTAAATGACCTTGGTTAATCCTAATATGTTTCAAATTGAGAATATGGTGACATTTTAATCCCTAAATGATTTTACGACTACTATTACTCACATAATGCTTTATGGTTTTAGTCAATGGCTGGATTCCAAGGAAGTCATAGTGACTTTGAGAATGATGTACAAGATGGGAACGGTGGTGGCAATGAGCAACAAAATGGAATGTTGATAGGCGTAAAAGATATCGTCTTTATGCCAAATCAGTTTTCCAAAAATATGAACAACAACATATATATTAACCAACTCCTAGACTCAACAAGGAAGAGAAAGGTGATAAATGATAAGAGCTCCAGCAATGGAGACCATGGAGAAAAGAACCCTCAATTTTCATCATGCAAGAAATGTGGAAAGAGACACCCAGGAAAGTGTCTCAATGGGACAACGAAATGTTTTACGTGCGGGAAGGAAGGACATAAAGTAAAGAATTGCCGAAGAAAAATGAAGAGTACTATGGAAGAAGATAAAAATGGTCCCAAGAGTC
The DNA here is from genome assembly GCA_963277665.1 of Viscum album. Taxonomy (NCBI): domain Eukaryota; kingdom Viridiplantae; phylum Streptophyta; class Magnoliopsida; order Santalales; family Viscaceae; genus Viscum; species Viscum album. The sequence continues at coordinate 5,567,724 of CAUJRU010000015.1, read as the reverse complement.
CATTTACAGTCATTTGCCGTAAATGTAGGGGACCTGGCCATTACCCGAGTGAATGTCCTATTCTATAGGATATTTTCTTGGTCAAAATAGAAGCTATGTGGGAATAAATGGTTGGATAAATGTTTAAAAAGTATTAGCACTCCTTGTTGATGGGTTTACTATGGAATAATTTTCTCTTGTATTTGTAACCCCGCAGTTTTCCATGTGACAATGATATTTGAGGAAGAATTGTCTCTTCTCTTGTGGATATAGGTATAAATAACCATTTGGATTTATATGATCATTGGGGTTTGAGAGAATTATAAGTTATTCTAATTTGGGATGAAGATTCAAGGTATGATATAACATTTGTGGTTAAATTTATGATATAGTATTTTGAGGAATTTATCTCATTTTGGCAATATTATAAAATATAGTTTTTGAAAAAGGACAACACGTAGACCGTGTGACAACCCGTCGCGTCGGACAAAGCTATGAGAATCGAACCCACAACCAAAGTGCGATTGGGATTTATTGCCTACCACTGGACTACGTGAAGTCCCTGGTTAGTGTGACTTTTTTTTAGTTAAATGATTTTATTGATCAATAATAAGTTGATTTGGGAAAATGATTTGGTGATTAAGTGATAAATGTTATTTTGGAAGATGTTCGCTTTGTTGGGAACACTATATGCCCAAGGAAAATAGAATACTATGGGGTTTCATTTGTGGAGTAATGATAGATTTTTATCTACGTTTTTATTGTGGATTTATAGTGATTTGGGTTATTTATGGAAATGATTAACCTATAATAGAGAATATGTGATTAGGTTAATTACTTTTGAGTATGTGACTTTAAGAGTATCTGATGTCATTTGGAGATACAATTTAACATGGGAGACTACATAATCAAATTCTTCTATGTTTTGGGTTTCAATATTAGTTTGGATTATATTAAAGGATTTTAAGGACAATTGGTTATTGAATGGTATCTATTTAACTTTGGGGTATTGTTGGTTTAATTTTAGAAATTAAGATTAGTGCATATTTATCTCAATGAATATCCTTTTGGGGGATCATTAGATCATTCACTGACCATTTTGGTTTTGATTAATCTTCAAAGATAATGTAAATATATGGTTTATCCTGCATGGATCATGTGATTCTATAGAAGTTTATTCTAGCTCTTCCAGTGTGACCAAGTCTTCTTGAATACTCATCGTTTAAAAAAAATTGAGTTAGTGGTGGAAATTTATTAAAGAATGAAAATCTACTTAAAATTTAAGTATATCTCATAATGTTCTTAGTCAATATCATAAATGAATTCCTCTTCCTTATGTAAGGTAACTTTAAAAAAAATGTTGTCCTAGATGGTACCTTAAATCATCACTAATTTATGGCTTTGGGATTGTTGGCTTTTTCATAGCCATGTTCTCTACCACTCTCCATCAGATAATTGATGGTTAGATTTCTCCTCCATATCCATATTTTCCTACATGGAACCCTAGTGTGTGTTATTTTCGGTAATCTTCATACTTTACACTCTTTATTTTAAATAGAGGCCTCATTAATTCATTTTTCGATGTGGGATTTCAACTAAGATATTTTGAAATGTCAAAAATGTGTGATCCCAATACCCTATATTTTGTTGAACCGATGGTACTTCAAATCATCATAGATTGATGAGTTTAAGGACCTCAATTTTATACTTGTTTGTGATTGATGACCTCAACCACTACCTATAAATATTTACGTTTTTCCTCCAATTATATGTCTCTAATTGCCACCAATGTTCTCCTAATCGAGATTATAATTTGGTGGTGACCCTTTCATTTCTCTTTTCCTCATATTAAGACTAAATTTTAGTAAACCAATTTCCGATGTGGGTTTTCCCACAAATATATTTTCTATTTTCAACCTTTTATTTTCGAAGAACAATTTCAAATTGCGAGGACGCAATTTATTGAAGGAGGGGAGAATGTAACACCCCAAGATTTCATAGTGTGTTATTTCTTCAAAATAATTCAATAACTTGCACTACACGCAACACTGAGTTCAAGCGCACCATGACTTACCAAACAAGCCGTTCAAAAAAGGTTATGAATAGTATTAACTAAATTTTAAACTTTATATAATCCTTATAATTTTAGAATCCATATTATGAGTTTCTTAGACATAATGTAAGAACAAATTCATCTTCAGTATTGTAGTTTTACCAACTTTTAATGGTGAACCCTTTTTTAATAAAATATTTTAAACTTTTTGACTAAATGGGGACATCAAAAAAAAAATTAAAATAAAACATCCCAAGCTTCCACGGTACGCTTTCCTTTGAATAAAACAGTAGCGTGTGTTGTACGCAACTTCGAGATTTTAACACACCACAACCAATCAAACTAGCCGTTATGAATAGTAATACCTACTTTTTGAAATTATATATATTTTATATTTCAAAATGGACTTCATTTTTGGATTCGGAATATCGAATTTAGCCTAAGGTGAAATTTTGGTACTTTTCGGATAACTTTCATATTTTGATGAATAGTGAAAATTACTAAATTTTAATTAAAAACAACTTTTTTAATCAAAATAATTAATAGTGATAAATTGTGAATTTGAATGGTTTTGAAGTATATTTAGAGTATATTTTTACCATTTAATATAATGTTGGTCATTGGACATAATTTTACAATTAAACCGAACATAAACAAGTGTCAATCTTTTGATAGTTATTATCTCTTAAAAACACGCTTTTTGTTTTGACAGCGGGAATTAATTTTAAATTAATTTCTGCCACTTCTGTGTTTTGAATTTAGAAAAATGGATTCCATATTTGGAATCATGATTTCCAAATTGTGTAAATAGGTAACTTTTATTTTTAGACATTTTGAATAATTACTGCGGTAAATATTTTATTTACCATGGTTAAGGGTAAATCCGGTAAATAAGGGTTAAAAAAATAATATTATAATAATGCTAAATTACCCTAAAATGTGTCTTAACCCTATTGGTTGATACATGGTCGACCATGGGCATCTTTGGGTCAATTTTGGGACCCCATGGATCCACTTGTAAGTGATAATGACACTTTATATTAATTAAGTTAAAATGAATACAAAAATGACACAAGCATATATCTTTTAGCAAAACAATTGTTACATAGGGTTATATATGCGGGATTTTAGATTATAAATATTCATTAGAAATCTAAAAAGATTTACTACATAATTATATTTTATTTATAATTTTTTGACATTAAATAATTTATTTTATTTATGACACAATGATGATGCAGTAATTACTAAAATAGTAAAAAATTAACATAATTGATATTATAAATACCCAAATAATTATAATATGAAACTTTTAATGAATTAAACAAATTTTCTAGGATAATATGATATATTAGGATTGATTTATTTGACTTTGTTCGAAGTAATCAATCTGTTATGAGTTTCACAAAAATCAACTAGTGAATAGTGTCAAAATTGACATAAAAGAGTTCTTAAAACAAATATTATATTATTAATTGATATTAAATTCCTAAAAATCTAAGGTTCGGCCAAGAGACTTATATTATGATAGGTTAATCATTAATGGACCACTTGGGGGTCTTTTGGATGTATATAGTAAGTTTATTAACCATATTATATAAAAATACAAAGAGACATTGTAAAAGTGAAACTAATTAACTTAGAGTTAATACTTAAAGATAAGGTTAATATAAGTACCCAAACCTGTCCAAATTATATTGGATGAGTTGTTTTCGACCTATCCCCACCTCAACCTTTGAATAGTCAACTTTGGAGCCATTGGAAACCGAATATGAATTTATTATAAATTAATATTTCTAGCTTTTCCAAAGGTGCCCCTCACCCCTCTTATAAAAGGGCACTCCTCCTTCTCATTTCCTCACACCTCTCAAGCCACTTGGCTCGTCCAAACTCTGCCCAAATAAGCTCCCCACATCCCTCTCCTCCTCCTTGAAGCTTCCACTTAGGCAGAAAGCATTTCAACAAGTCCTTTGGTTCCAACCAAAGTGAGTTACCTAAATTAAAGGTAACGATTTCTCTTAAATTATTTTCATTTATTTTGCTTCTTCAACCCCCAAACTCTTTTTATTTCCCTTATTTTGTAACAACACCAGTATCCTAAATATACTAGGATGTTGTTATAAGAAGTATTCAAACTACACATACACACAACTCCATCTAATGGATGATGAACATAATGTTTCTGTGGATGGCAAACTAACGCCTCACGAAACGATGATTGTTCAAAAACAACTTACCGCCTCTCATGGTGGCCATTATGATGGCACTGTAATTAAATATGATATTAATGATATATATTTTATATATAAGCTTCTGTAATTCCATTTTATTTCATACCATTATTCGTTTCATGTCTTATATACATACGATAATTTCATTTGAGGAAGTGCGGACTACCGCCCCCTTAAAATGATATGACTCGTTCATACCACACATGGAACGTATAAAGGATGGTGTTAATGAACTTATGTAACATATATAAAATATTATATTATACTGGAATAGTAATATACCTATGTATCATTTGGATTCGATTCTTTTAGAATAAAAAATTAAATGGAAGTAGCGTTCGTACGTACGTACGGACTACCGTCCCCACGAACGCGATGAGATTCATTCTCCATCGTATCCATTCATGTATAATTATCATTTAATGATTTAAAAATGATTTTTAAGGACTTGATATCATTCTGGATATGAATAAGATACAACAAACATGACTTATGTAACAAAACATATAAAAGAAAATGAGTAAGTTAACACCCGAAACGGCGTTAATACTAAGATATTATTAACAAATCAATGTTAAAAGATCATATATGATATCATATTAAAGTAAATGATTCTTGTATTATTCAATAACAATTATTTCACCATTATAAAGGAGGTAAACCTACCATCGACCATGGAAAAAGTACAAAGTAAGGGATTTTCTTATCTCACTTTTAATTCCGTGAGAATTCCATTGATCACCACTTAATTATTGCATGTGGTGTATGTGTACTGCCCATGATTGTATTCATTGTGTAATATACTTTAATTTATGGGTATTTACATCATCATGGTATGATACTTCTTTCATGGGTGTATGTTTCGAAAGTTACCTAATCGATAAGGGAATTTGAAATTTCAATTTCCACTCATTTGGCTTTACGCATATTTCATTGATTATATTACCCCAAGATTATGTGTGGAATCACTATTCATTTGATTATGTCATAATTTCCACTCCCCTTCCTGTGGATATAAGTTTGATACACATAATCACTCCATTGATAATTCTCAAGTCATTGATATGAACTTGATAAGAGTAATTTTAACTCTTTCACCATTTGTTGAGTTAAACATCCAATTCGTTGGTGTTGTTTTTACAAGAATATGTGTGAATATCCTTTGATTATTTTACACTGAATATCCAATCATATTTAGTGTATTTATATTTTTTACACATAATTATGTTGTTGATTTATCCTTAACCTAAGGATATGGCCTTTATGAGAGATTTCATCTCAACTTACATTCCATTGAGACTTCTTTGTTGATATACACCAAATCACTTTTATGTGGTGTATATAATGTACTTTGACATAGTATATCATGAATTCCCTTTATTCTCATGATATTACAAAGTTTTGATTACCTCAATTATTTGTATTCATGTGTCTCTCTTTTGGTCAGAATCTCTAACCAAAATACCATTTTAAAATGTTTTAAAGAATTATTCTTCTAAATCATGCTCATTAATGTCCATATTTTAAAAATGGTTTTAAGGATTTATTTATATGGACATTAAAGTTTTAAAATTAAAAATCATTTTAAAAAAGTTTCAAAGTGGTATGGGACACTTTGATTCAAAAATCTATTTTAAATAGCTTTTTGACAAATAGTGTGACTTTTAAATGATTTCAAGAAAAGGGGGATATTTCTCTCAAAAAGTTATGATGATTATTTTCATCTATGTCAACATCCTTCATTATTCATGATTGAGGTTAATGTGATACAATAAAATCTTTAATATTGTATCAAATGAGTTATGTTTGACTGTGGATGTTCTATTTTTATACCATTCATGGTTTGTGGTTAAAGTATTGACATTTCGTATGCTAGTTTTAATACGAATGTTTATTTTATGCTTAAACCTATTCATATGAGGAATGCATTGGACTTAATAAGTGACGGGTGGAGCCCGCTATAGCTCCTCGATGCATCGGTAGGTCTCATGAGACAAACTAGTGTCTTGGCACAAGGCCTTGGCAAAATCTTATTTGTAGTCTTGGCACGAGGCCTTGGCTATGTGGTTATGATAGTCTGGCATTATGCATTCCATCATTATGAAAGTGGTTATTGATATTGCATGTGATCATTCGACTAGTAGAATATCCATGTGAGTAAGTAAATGGCATTATTTCATTTTACCTTCGCCATTTTATGCTGAAGTTTAAATTTAAAAGGCTTTTGTTTTAGTTATAAATTGCCTTAAGTGTTTATGCTTATTTATGAAAGCTTCTGCTATAATGTTATCCTTACTGAGCATCCGATCTCACCCCTTTCAATGTTTTATTTTTCCCAGGATTATGAAGAAGTAATTTATGAATGACCTGCAGGGATAGTATGAGGGGATATGAAGACAAGATGTTTTTTTTTGATGTAATGTAAAAATTTATGGATGTATCTAGTTATTCCAAGGCTACTAAACTAATCGGTCTTTCGAGACTTGATCTTTCTCATGATCATGCCAATGTTATGTAATAATGCACCGACTCTAGGTAATTAGGGTCGGGGCGTTACATCCTAAGGTTTTGAGTGAATAGAAGTGGGTGTTCGGGTGGGATTATATATGAAAAGGGAGGGAATTCATTATTATTTAGGTTTTGTACCCTAAACATTAAACAATTCAAAACCACAAACAAACCAAGGGTTTTTCACATGGTTTTTTCCAAAGGGGAGTGGAAAAAATTATTTTATAATTCCATTTTCTGAAATTATTAAAATATTAACTTTTCTTATGTGAAGGTGAGTCACACTCTCATACAAATCATTTTATAAAGTTAAAATGTTTTATAAGTCTGGGAGGGCCCACTAAAGCTTTGTAAAATAAATCAAACAAACATAAAATCACATTATTTTAATGTTAAAACATATATTGGACTATAAAACCATTTATAGTATTTTATTACATAAATAATGGGTTATTATGATGTAATAAAACAAAATATATAATTAAACGGTATTTAGTTTTTACCCAAAAATTTGACTGTGTCGAAAAATTATGAAAAATTAACCATTCGATAATTTTTATTTAATGATTAGAAAAATAATATTCATTTTATATAAATAATTTTATAAATATGTAAAAATTTACATTTAAAATAAAAACCAACATTTATCGAAAAATCATTGGTTTTCAAAAAAATGGCATTCAAACCTTAAAAATTCACAATTGTATTCATACAAATTATACAATCATTTAGATTTAATAAAAATTAACTTATTTTTTAATTCAAAAACCCATTAATCCATCAAAATATTTTTCTTAATGAATATTAATTAAAAATACTATTTTTTCTTTAAAAACTATTTACAAGATAAAAATAATAAAATGAATGTATATTCTTTATACAAAAAATAATAGACATAATCATTGTGCTCGGGTCTTGTTACATAACCCCTTAAAACACCCGCATAAGACCTAAGGGTAAAGTGTGTGATGGTGATAGACTCTTGGGGTGGCTTGGATAACATTGCTCAGGTGGTAATATTAATTAACTTCCACTTCTCTCGTAGGCGGTTCCGTTCGAGCTTAACGTATTCATGCTTAGATTGGGCTTGGTCAGGAACAAAGCCCAATGACGCCTTCTCCTTTCTAATCTCCAACAAATGGGCATCGTATGGAGAAATTATACTGTATGAGGCCATTGATTCCTTTTTCTATGAAAATTGGATTCGTTAAATCCTCCCTATATTTATACTAATCATGTGATCACTATTCAACAGATATATTAGCAACGGTAACAATTCATAATAGTATTTTGAAATCTAAAAACATAAAACCAAAATATTTTACATAATAAGACAAGAGGAATTTTCATTAATAAAAGTTTGGGTCATTACATATTTTGAGTTATTTCTAATGTTATTATAACTAACCCTAAATTTCATAGAATCTAACCATTGGCATTAGTTATGAATATGTCTATAAATAGTTCCTGAGGATTTTTGGATCAAGATAATTTTTCAAATTTCTATAAAGTTGATTTCTTGTGAACCCATGAAATATATAATTTATTTTGACTTATTTCCCTTGTATTTTTTAGTGGACTAAGTGTCCCAATATTTGAGTATTTATCGTAATGATATTAGTTTTTTCGGTGTAATCATTATTTTAATGATCCTTCGAGATTGAGGATCTTCTGAGTCTGAAGTAGGTTTTTATGATCACTGAGGCTAAGGTATTTTGAGTTTATAAAGATAGAAGATTATTATAATATTTTATGATTGAGGGATTCTGTGATTTGAATGATATATATTGTCTAATATTCTAGATTGAGGGCTTTCATGGCTAGGAATATAGGGTTTTATTAGCCAGGAAACTAGTACCACTAATGTGTTTCAGTCAAGGAACTCCCCGCTATGGAAGAGGGATACCATGGATTATGTTTATGGTCCTCCTAACATTTTTTATTAAAAATGTGGTTTAATATATGGTAATAATATCTCTTTGGATTAATTTAGTTATTACTCAATAATATTTGTTTGATAATTACCATTGTTTTTTAAATTTAATTGAATTTTTTGTTATGATTTTTTAATTTTTCGGATAGTTATTTAACTATAGATAGTTTAATTTCCTCTAAATTTATGTTTTTACGACATCTGAATTTTATTTTATCAAAAAATCCTATCATCCAATCAACTTACACTTGATTGGGATAATAATTATTAGTTTATGTTTAGACTAAAATCCCCCCACTTTTAGTGCTATTACACCATGCCCTTTAGTATCAATATGTATTTCTTTATTCATAAAATACATGTGGCAAGGAAAAGGTAAATATAAGGGTACAATTTAATTTTAGTGTTTCAATTATAGAAATATTAGACACTTTTCTTAGAATTTATGTAATAAGAACCATGATGACGAAAATGATAACCAATATTAAGGATCACCATGAAGGAACAAGGTGAAATTTGATCAGGGTGGGTGAAAAGTTTTTAATGGAAAAAAGGAAAGTCCAATTCAAAGACAAAGGATAATTTTTTTAAGAAATCATGAGGATAAATCTTTTGATGAGTAAGGTGAAAAATAATAAGATAACTTATAGGATGATGGGACAATGACTTTCATGGTTAAAAAAATTAGTACAAATATCTCTTTAGTGAAGAAAAAGAAGAAGAATGGTGTTTTGAAGAGGATGAAAGTAATGCTAAGGAGAAACATAAGGACCTACATTATCCTTTCATGTATCTCCTTGATTTAAGTGAAATATTCAAAGGAAAAATGATGGATTTCTCTACTTATCCTCTTTTATTTATTTCACCTTCAATTTTATTTGAATATTGAAACCCTATTTTTCCATAGAGGGTGATTATAAGGTTAAGGATGGGTGTTTATTAAATTTATTAGGTTTTCATGATTATGAGGACCCATTCTCTTCATTTATTATGGTTTTAATTGAAGACATCATTTTTTTCCTTGGATTTGAGGTAGGATTATATAAATAAACAATCATTCCTTGGTCATACCTAGATTTACTTGAATTACATAATTTAAATGGATTAATTGTGTTTGAAATGAGTTTTTGAGGGAATAATTATATGTGTTTCATGTGATTGTTAGATTATATTAATTAAAGGCGTTATTTCATGTGGTTTTCTTTAAAAAAACTAGTTTTCTGAATACTTAGTGTTGGATATAAAAAATTAATATAATTTTAACTATGATTCGGATTTCAAAGAATGTTTTGAAATTGGAAATGATTTGGGTTGATATTCCTTGATTTTATGGAAAAGGTATTATTGATTATTTTATTGAATGAATTATTTTTCTTTGTGCACTTGAGTTTATTTTATGGTGTGGAAAATGGGAGACCTTGGGTGTGTATGGGTTTTATGAAAGGATAATTCTATATTGTAGATTCTACACTAGCTAAAGAATTTGGCATGAGTATCTTAAGAGTGAATGTAATGGTTACTTGTAACCTAATGAGCCAATGAGAACCCCTAAAAACTAGTTAGGTTGTGGTATGTTAGCTAGTATTCCTTGAATGAGTCTTTTTTACCCTTAGGCCCAAGGTCAAATCCCTATTTGATAATGTTATGTTTATTTATCCATGCTTTTCTGTATACCCTTATTTTTTTATCCAGATGTTATGATATTGATTTATCTTTATTCCCTAAATTACATTTATTTTTTAGCCTTCTTCATATGTTAAGGTACTTGTCTTGTTGTAATAAAAACTAAAGGAATTTCTAAATGTTTTACAAAAAATAGTTCATTCAAAATGAATTCCCTCTTTGAAAATAAATGGTTTTAGACTAGATATAAAATTTTATAACGTGGAAGGTGTGATGTTGATTCCTGATGGAATACTAATGGAATTTTCCTCACACCCTATATATTCTCTTTGGTGTATGAAAACATTGTTTTACAGTGAATAATTAAAGGCAGTGGATCCAAATTGAATGGTGGTTCTCTTTGATTCTCTTAATCCTTCCTTAATTATTATCGCGTGGCAACCATGGGTCACTAGGAAAGTTTCATGTGTGTTATTGTTCATAGATTCCATTATGTCATTATGTGTGGGATGATGGATATATTAGTCTTATCAATATTGAATTATTTTATAGAATTTCATTTATCTGTGTTGTCATGCTAAATTTATCCACAAGTTATAAAGTGATGGATGGTTTATTTTTCTGTTACGTAATCTCTATTTGATTTTTTATTTTATTTGGAAACTATTTATTTTGTTCATGGTCATCCAATATATGGATAGTTCATGAAATATTTATGGGTGAAATCTATGATGTGGTTATTTGGATTTAGAGCGTGAAATAATTATTACTTAGTTAGTTTTGATACCATAACACTAGTTTTCAGCCTCAGGTGATTAGGAGTGCACCTTAGGCCTTGTGGAAAGTCGGATCTGGTGATACGTCAAGTCAATCCAAGATGGTTCACAACAATGATTCATTGATAAAAAATATTTATGATTCAAAACCAAAATACATTATCAAGATAAAAGTGTAATTCATATGAAATATGTGTCATTTAAATTATATCCTTGAATCTATGGGTAGGATTAATGATATTACAATGACACATTAAATGTTCCTGACATAGATGAATCTCTTATTAAGCCCCTTCAAACTCAATTTTTTTTTGTTTTTAACAAATAATATACAATTTACATGATGATAAATTTTATGAACAATTAATTAAATCTGATGAAAATTAATAAATATTATTATAACAAATATAGATAATATTTTCACATTAAATTTATAATAAATTTAATTAGAATAAAAACCTCAGTCTTGGGAATTCTTTATTCAAATAAGTTATTGTTCATACAAAATTCTGTTTTATTTTACTATTGATTCATTGAGATAATATAAATAAGAATCCTAACAAAAGTGATACACATGTTCTCTTATTATATTGAAGTGTCATCAATGTTACACTATATTCTACTTCAGTGGTATTGGTAATCTTGCATCATTTCCTTTGACTGCCTCATAATCCTTAGGATTGATTCTTATTCCCTTATTTGGGAGAAGATGACATAGGTGGAAGCTCTTAGTTCTTGGTTTAATTATTGATAATATCCTCCCTAGGGTTGAGATAATCTCTAGAAGGTATTTTTTGTGAGACTCAATGTCTAACCCTAAGAAATTATATAACTTGGTATTTATGAAGCTATGTTAGTGGATATTTAATTGTACAGAGGCCCGTTTTTATTCTCATAATCAATAAAATTGTGTGTCAAAATATTATTATTATTATTATTATTATTATTTACACAGAATTCACTAAACTCACAGATAAAATTAATTTAATTTCAATAAATTAATAAAATAATATTTATTTAAACAGTATTTAATATATCATTCCTACAAGAACTGAAAGCTATATGTTTAATTCCTTCACATATACACCACCTCAAATAATAAATATTATTCATTCAAAAATTAAATAAATATTTTTAATATTTATTATTTTATTAATAAATATTTATTTTATTATTCAACTCATATATAAATATAGTGACTTAATATTTACGATCAATGGATCTTGAATAAATATCATTCCCTAGTCTAAAGAATAATATGAATATTAATAAATAAATTCAAATATAATTTAATTTAGATCAATAGAAACACTAATTTTGTGACCATCTAGGATTATTCTTTAGTGGAATTAGTTGGGTGAAATTCTAGTATAATATAAGCAATTAGGAAATGAAAAAGACACCTAATAGGAATAATTTAATGCAATCCCTTTGTCTTAATATATCATCAAGAAGGTTTCTTACTCATTTCATTAACCTATATTCTATGTATGACTTTCACTGACTATCTAAAATTAATCCATCTATACACCATGTCTATTTAATTTAGTTTGACAAGTCCATTCTAATAAAAGTGATGAGATATCAACTTCCATAAATAAAAATAGAAAAGTACTTTTTGGAATAATTCATTATTAACATATCACTCATGACACACCCAATGTATCCTACCTTTCCATAACTATTAGTTTCCATGGTTTCCATCAATGCATCAATTTACATGAATCGTAATATGCATTAATAATAATATTAAAGTCTAAGTATCATTACACATGTTCAAGAATAGGATTATCAAATAACATATAAACATGTAGAATTCTTACTGGTATTTCTTTCCTCATAATATATTTTATTGGAGTTTAAGAAGTGTGAACTTCTGGACAAGAAGTCACATTCACTTAAGAGTGCTAATACGTGATAGTATGCATTATCTATGCCCCACCAAATGATGTCATACAACCATGGTACATATAGTTTAATAATAGTATCATAGAATTTTGAGGTTCTCATTATAGTAGAGAACTGCTTATGACATTTTCAATGTGATAGATATTATTATACATTACCACATTAATGTTACATAGAAGAGTAATAAATATATTATAATATAGTTATTGATATTCAAGCCTATGAATATAAAATTTATCTAAAGTAAAAAAAAGTAGTGGGTTATAGGGAACCAACTCTAACAGACCCGCACTTTCACTAGAACCAACTAATAACTCACTAGTTAGTTATTACATAAAATCATTATTCTATTGAGTATAATTATATATTTTATTTTTGTCACATTTATGTTTCTAGGTTAGTTATAACCAAATTTCTATATAGATAATCTTCTTATTACAACATCACTACCTTGAGAAAATACATCATGTAATAATATACACTAGTATACATATATTATCTCGATGTTATAAAACTATCATCTTAGATAATAACATATCCAAAGTCTATAATAATAATAACCACCATATTACTATTTCGGAATAATATAAATTTGAACAAATGATTGCTAAATTACTTTATAAGGTACATCAGAATATGTAGCATACTAGGTTATTAATGATAAAGAAACCATAGGATGTAATAAGCTTTTATTTTATATTAATTTAGACTTAATGTGATCATTGATTGAAATAGCATGAAGGAAAATTATTTTTATATTACTTGGACATTGTTATTCACATTAATCCTTTTACCAGTAACTTTATCCAGTTCTTATATTCTCAAGTATTATAAGATAGTTCTATCTACTTTTCTATGTAGTTCGGCTAATATTTCTTGATATTTTCACTTAACAAAACATCAATAAGTAATATCAAACACCAGTAAATATCATGGAATATTAGATATATTACGATCAATTTATTTTGTGAAGTTTTATTCATAATATCATCACATTCCCACAAATGTTATCGTGGAGATCTTTTATTCCATGTGACATAGACAACGATTATCTATTGAATTGTTTCATATTTTCATGGTATATACCATGAATATTTTAAGAAAATACATTGATTTTTAGATATTATTCCACAGAAATAGTTTTCTCTCTTCATTCATTTCTAGATAAATTTATTTCTTTACCCTTATAAATTTGGTAAAATAGAAAATCTATTGTCATATGTTATCAATATATCATTCCTAGAAAACTATACTTCTCCCACTAAACTATTGAATACACTTGGAATTATCTCATTACTAATGACTATTATATGATCATTATGCATGATTCTATCAATAAATGGATATATAAATTTTTTCTACTTTATTGGAATTCCTTGGTGTCACCAACCCTTTTTTGTTATTGTAAAGACCCATAAATTTCAAGGGAAATTTTTTCTTAATTTCTTTGGGATTTTACGACTACGTAGTTTCTAAGGGAACCTAATTCGGAGGCCTGGTGTGCCCGGAATCAATTTATGAAGTTTAGCTTGGGTAGGTTTAGTGAACGAACGAGCAGGTTTTTCTATCTTTTGAACCGGTGCTCAGAATCGAATTCCGAGGGCACCGATGAAACCACAGTGCTGGTAATTACTTAAGAAAACCTTTGCTGGAGTTGAGTTCTCTTGGGAGGGGTTGTTAAAAAAAGTGGTTTAATTGAAGAGTGAAATAAAATATGTGTTACAATTTTATTTCTCTTCTAAGTTGTTTAATCCCATGTGTGGGAGTTGGGGTGGGACCCACTTAATCCTAAAATCCTCTTGATAGGATATTAGTGAGGTGGGGTCCACATGAGCCCCAGCCGTTCAAATTCCCTAACTCCTCTAAACCCTCCCACATAAGTTATGTAACTATCCCTCATTAATCTTGCCAACTTAACACCCAAATTAATTAGAAAACATAGTTTAATTAATTATGTGTGTTTGTTTTTGTATTTTGAAAGGCTTGGAAAAGTAAAATAAAATAAGGTGTAGCTTATTTTATTTTGGCGGTTTTGTATTTTTGTGTTGACAGAGGGTAACCTATTCTTCCTTAGAGAAAGAACTTCATCTTCTTCATTGAAGAACGCGAAGAACGTCGATTCCAACCTCAGCTTCCTTCTTCCCGACATTGACGAAGCGATGCCATTATCCCGCGGCAACGTCAACGGAACAACGAAGCTTTTCCTTCCTTCTTTAAGTAATCAGCCTTCTTGATTCGAGGTAGGGTTTAAGTTCAAATTTAATGAATTAAATTTTTGAATTATTTGTCGTTGTGAATACTCGTTCTTTGGCCGCCTGTTATCGTCTCAACGGGAAGAGGTCGGACCGCACAAACACGTCCGATCCTCCTCCCCTTATCTTGTTTAACATTTTTTTTCATGGTGGCGAAGATGGCGCGGTCTCATTGCACCATGCGGGAATGAGAGAACCACAGCCGGAGCGGGCCGTGGCAGAGGTGCATGGCGCCGTCGTGCCGCGCCGGTGAAGCTGATGGAATCGCGGCCGGAGCGAGCTGTGGCGGTGGTGCGTGGTGCCGTCGCGCCTTGCCGGAGAACCTGAGGGAGCTGCGGCTGTGGCGGGCCGCGGCGAAGAATCACGGCGCCGGCGCACCGCACCGGTTGGACAGGGGCAACTGCCTAAGGCCGCGACAGTTCAGAGGAGGCGGTCGGGCTCGGCCGGACGACGGCGCACCAGGAGGCGGGACCGGCGGGTCCCGCGGCAGCCACACCGGCCGACCATTATGGCCGACCTTTTCCAGGATATCCGGGAGTTCAAAACCCCCGACCAGCTCAGCTAGGGCGGACCCCATGGGTCCGCCGTTTCGGGACAAGGGGCGAGGCTCCTTCGCGCCCACTCGGCCACCGCCGAGCCGCCCGCGCCGGGTCGGACCGCCCGCATCGGGTCGGACCGCCCTTGCCGGTCCGGACCACCCATGCAGGGTCGGGCTGCACCCAAATGGGCTGGACCCGGTCCCGGGTTGGGTCGACCTGGTTCGGGCCGACCCAGGGGGTATCGGGCTGGGTCGGACCGGGCCCGAACCCCCTATTTTCGGACAGATCTATTCAAAGGCCCATAACATGGGCTTCAGAGCTCCGATTGACGCACCGTCCATTGACTAGTGATCCTGGGATCGAGACGGTCATTTTGGTATATTACACTGAAGGTTTTGGAGAACTTTGGATATGGCCGGGTTGGTTTGAACACGAATCAACCTGGCCCTCAGAGAGGAAACACTTATAACTTGAGCTCCGGATGTCCGATTGATGTGCCGTCGACTTCGTTGGATTCCCCTTATTGAGACGGTCCTTTTGAATTACTCCCCTCAAGGTTTGGCTGCAGCTGGAGTACGGTCAGGTTGGTTTTAGCTTAAAAACCAACAGGGCCCGGGGACGGAAAAGCCAATATCTCTCAGACCGGGCGTCCGATTGACGCGCCTTCTGTCACGTTGAGTTCCTTTTAACGAGACGGAACATTGTGATACATCAAATCTAGAATTCTTTATAGTTGATGTATCGACCCCCGCTTGGCTCGTGGAGCGGACCCTCCTGGAATCGAGCGTGCTGTGTGCGGGAACCGTAGAGCTGGCAATGACTGCGACGATGATGTGACTGTACTTGGATCCTACGTGGGTTCGGCAGTGATGACGACTGTACATGGATCCTATGTGGGTTCGGCAGCGAGGACGACTGTACTTGGATCCTTTGTGGGTTCGGCAGCGACGACAACCGTACTGGGATCCTCCGTGAGTTCGACGACGATGACTATTGTTCTTGTATCTCATGTAGGTCTGGCAGTATTGACCTCTGTACTTGTATCCTTTGTGGGTCCGGCAGAGTAGCTGGTCTTGTATCCTGTGTGCTTCCGACAACTTAGCTGGTATTGTATCCTCTGTAGGTCCGACAGCTTAGATGAATCAGTGGCTACATCTAATCATCTCTATCTCCTTACGAAATGTATACCTGTGTGAGCTGAGTCTTAACTTTCAATCATTATCTTTTATATGATTGACTTGCTTTCCTGTGTAGATTGAGTTGTGCTTTCTTGTGTGGATTGGATTGTACTCTTCTATGTGGAATGGGTTGAACTTGGGCTTGGAAGTTGGAGTCGAACTGGAATTGATGACTTAGATATATGTATGGGCATATACCTAAGTGGTGTTGGTTGATACTTCGTGATTGTATCTTTCCTTTGTTGTTTATCCTTCGTGGATTCTGGGAGACCTTCGGGAGTCTAGGGGTCCCGATTGATTATCGTATACTCATCCCTGTAGGGGCTATGCCCTCACTATGTTGTGTTGGTTGTAGGCGACGAACAACGCTGATCGTGGTTGAGGCTTGTAGAGCGGGACGGTACCTGGTGGTGGACTATCAGGCGGGATGTACACGGATTGGACGGTCGGACTCGAGGAGCCGACGAGAGTATCTGTACTCACCCTTCAGGTGGGTGTTCCGGAGGACGTCTTGGTGGTTGCTGTTGTACTTTTAAGCTATTGTACTTTCTTTTCTCAGTTGTACTGTACATTCAGTTGGGTTTGTATACTGGGCCGTTTACTTTCTAGCACTTACATTTGTATTCAGTT
Organism: Viscum album; assembly: GCA_963277665.1. Taxonomy (NCBI): domain Eukaryota; kingdom Viridiplantae; phylum Streptophyta; class Magnoliopsida; order Santalales; family Viscaceae; genus Viscum; species Viscum album. The sequence goes on along the minus strand of CAUJRU010000015.1, from coordinate 5,550,114 downwards.
TACTTAGTGTTTACTTCAGCTTCTGTACTCTGTGGTGTTTTTTTTCTTATATAAAGGCAATGCCTTCCCTTTTTATCTGGATTTACGCCTTTGGTGCTAGTCGCCAGCCCCTGGCCTATGGAAGGCTGGCTTGAGGTAGTCGCAACACGGGCCCCGAGGATGGGTCGTGAAAAATTGGTTTCATAGGAGTTCGGTTCTACCGCAGAACTCCAGACTATGATCTTTCTTCTATGTGAAGCAGTGGTGTAAAGGGTATTGAGTGTGGTTAAAAGTCCAGAAGTCCAGTGTTGCGGCGGCGGCCGACGTATCCATACACCCGGACCCTGACTTCTGATTTCCGACTCAATGAATGAAAATATTGATTGCATGTGTGTTTCAAAAGTTTCCTTTGTAATTACTTTGTGTCAGCTCACCAAGTATACTGTATTGATCGTGGCACACCGGTCTCTTTTCAGGATGGCCCCACAATGGCAGCCAGCTAGGGTTCCAATCTTTGTGCGAGATGGAAGCCCACCGAGCGACGAGGCCTCGGTGCAGGGCCCCATTATAGCGGAGGCACTGGTGGTACCTCTGCCCGCTGAGCCACCGATTCCACCAGCCCCAGCAGCTGAGAGTGCACGCCGCCTTAGTGCACTGCATGAGTTTTAGCATTAGAGAACGCCTAGGTTCCGCAAGGAGACGGACCCTCAGGCAGCCGAGGATTGGATGGAGGCTGTTGTTCGAGTTTTCAGATTATTAGGGACACTAGTTGACCTCATGGTGATCCTTGCGGCGAGTCTCCTGCATGTGACAGCAGGTAGATGGTGGAGCCTGATTCTCCAAGTGCACGATGAGGCATCTCTTCTTTGTACGGACTTCGAGATAATCTTCTGCTCGGAGTTCGTTCCAGCCACCCTCCGTGCGGTGTGCATTCAGGAGCTACTACAGCTGCGGTAGGGCTGCATGACAGTAGCCTAGTACTCAGTGAGATTTACTGATCTCTCATGCTACTCCAGGGACATGGTACCAGACCCATTCTTCCAGGCCCAGACCTTCGAGCAGAGACTGAGGCATGAGATCAGGGAATCGATGATATCCCTTAGCATTCTGACACAGGCAGGAGTACTGGAGCGAGCCCCTCTTATGGAGAGCAATCTTGTTGAGCCTACACCAGCAGCGAGACCTACCGCAGGGCGGCACGTAGCGGAGTCTTCTGCAGCTGGCAGCCAACAGATGTCACAAGGGTCCAATATGACCATACCATCAGCTGGATGACCTCAGGATACTGGTTCGGAGGTGTGGTGCACACGCAGAAGAGCCAGTCAGTCGAGAGGCAGATAGAGCTATGCATGCAGCCGGCAGGGCAACATGGCTCGTGAGTGCTTGACCCACCATGCAGAGGAGTAGCAGACGGTTGAGGGACCACCCAAGAAGAGGAAGATGTTCGACCGTGGCAGTCCGCAGGGAGCAGGTGGACGAGGTAGAGGATCTGGTCGAGCAGCAGGTGGTGGACGACCTTTCGGAGCTCTACCACCACCACCACCAGGAGGTCCACCCCAACCATAGGGAGCTAGAGGACAAAGGCAGGCTTAGCTTCAGGCAGTGGAGGCCTACGACCACGGCGTACTAGAGATGATTCGAGGTACTATTTGTGTCTAATCCACCCTTGATGAAATTATTATAGACATAGGAGCGAGTCATTATTTCATTTCCCCTACCCTTGTTTGGAGCTCGGAGATTCTGATGGAGCCGTTGGATCAATCCCTACGGCTAGAGACTCCTACGGAAGTAGAATCGATGATTACGCACTGGTGCCGGTAGTGTGAGCTTACTCTAGGAGGCATGATCTTCGGCTGGGATCTTCTTGTAGCGGCGTTGAGGCCTTATGACATCATATTTGGAATGAATTGGTTATCTACGGTCCATGATCATATTGACTGTATTAGGCGCAAGGTGCGGTGTGTCCGCACCGATGGGAGCAGGTTCACCTTCACCGGTGAGAAGGGAGACTTTGCAGCGTAGGACGGGCTCACATAGAGGATAGGATATCTGATCACTCATTAGTTGTATAGCCTCATCCTAGGAGCAGTTGACGTGCAGAGTCCGAGTTTCCCTGTAGTGGTGGATCTGTATGCGGACGTTTTTCCTGACGAAATTCCTGGACTACCTCCTCGCAGAGAGGTAGACTTCTATATTGACCTGTACCGTGGCACAGCCAGAATATCTACTCCAGTATATCGGATTACTCCTGCTAAGCTTCAAGAGATACAGGTACAGATGGAGGACTTGCAGGGCAAGGGATTCAACCGACCCAATGTTTCACCCTGGGCTTCCCCGATATTGTCTGCCAAGAAGGCGGAAAGGATCTTTTGACTGTGTGTAGATTACTGTCGCCTGAACCAGGTGACCATAAAGAACAAGTATCCACTTCTGAGGACTGAAGAACTCTTCGATCCGCTCAAGGGATCATGATGGTTTTCGAAGATAGACCTCGGGTTAGGCTATCATCAGCTCAGAGTTCAAGACGAGGATGTGCAGAAGACGACCTTCAGATGTCGGTATGGCCACTATGAGTTCTTGGTTATGCCTTTCGGCATAACCAAAGCAGCATCAGTTTTCATGAGTCTCATGAGTAGGAACTTCCATCCTTAACTCGATCGATTTGTCGTAGTCTTCATCGACGACATATTGATTTACTCGACTACTGAGGAGGAACACGCATACCATTTGTGGGTTTTACTAGAGACACTCCGAGAGCACCATCTTTATGGTAAGCTATCGAAGTTCTAGTTATGGATTCGAGAGGTCTACTTCTTGAGGCATGTTATCTCTTAGGCAGGATTTGCGGTGGATCCTGCAAAGATCGAGACACTAATAGATTGGGAGCCAGCCAGGAGTGTGACGGAGGTGCGGAGTTTCCTAGGTCTGGTCGGGTACTATCATAGATTTGTGCTAGACTTTTCCAGAGTTGTAGCACCACTTTCATCTTTGACAAAGAAGGGAAAACCCTTCATGTGGTCAGATAAATGTCACCAGAGCTTCTAGGAGCAGAGACAGAGATTGACCAGTGCACCCATCTTGAGGCTACCAAAGGAGGGAGTTGGGTACGTAGTTTACTGCGATGCATCAGGGACCAGAATCATGTGTGTCCTGATGTAGGAGTGGGCAGTGATCGCCTATGGATCATGACAGTTGAGGCAGCACGAGAAGAACTACATTACCCATGACCTGGAGTTAGCAGCCGTGGTCTTCTCCCTAAAGATGTGGCGGAATTATCTGATGGGCGAGCACTTTATAGTCTATTCTGATCACCAGACTCTCAGGTATATCTTCTCACAGAAGGACCTGAACCTAAGATAGAGGTGGTGGCTCGAGTTCCTCCAGGACTATGACTTTGAGATAGTATATACTCATGGAAAGTGGAACGTAGTAGCTGATGTTCTCAGCAGGAGGATGGTCATTCAGCTACTTGGAGAGGGGACAAAGCAGCTAGCCGCGTTGCAGATATCCACCATGGATTGAGATGGGGCAGCCTTTCTACACTCGCTCACAATCACTCCTCCACTTCTTCAGTGGGTCAGAGAGGCACAACGATGGGACGTTGACTGTGAGATGCGACGTGCATAGATATCCCCAGGACAGGCACCTGATGGATTCTCTATAGGAGGAGAGCACATTGTCCATTTCAGAGGACGTACCATGGTACCAGCTGTATTACAGGAGGAGGTTCTGAGATAGTTTCACACTTCCCCTCTAGCGGTACATCCTGGATTATAGAAGATGTACCCGGATCTCATACGACAGCACTGGTGGATGGGTATGAAGAAGGATTTGGTAGAGTTCATTTCTCGATGCCTCACCTAGCTGCAAGTGAAGGCGGAGCACCACATATCAGCAGGCTTGGTTTAGCCCTTAGAGGTCCCAGAGTGGAAGTGGGATGGGATATCTATGGATTTTGTGACTATCCTTCCACGTACTTCCAGAGGACACGACTCCATTTGGGTGATTATAGACTGACTCACCAATTCGGCCCACTTTCTACCGATCAGAGAGCAGGGCTCAGTGGAGAGAATGAGACACCTCTACGTTCAGGATATCGTACGGCTTCATGGTGTACCATCATCTATCATCTCCGACCGAGATACTCTCTTTACTTCCCGTCTTTGGAGGGGGTTGCAGGAGGCATTTGGGACGCAGCTACACATGAGCACCGCCTTTCACCCACAGACGGATGGTCAGCCAGAGAAGACCATTCAGACTCTCGAGGACATGCTCTGTGCATGTGTCCTCAACTTTGGTCATAGTTGGGAGAATCACGTACCTTTGGTGGAGTTTGCGTACAACGACAGCTACCACTCCACCATCTGGATGGAACCATACGAGGCATTGTACGGACGACCATGCAGATCACCTATGTGCTGGACAGATCCTGGGGAGTCAGCACTAGTAGGACCAGAGATGGTCCAGGCCATGACGGAGAAGGTTTAGGTCATCCAAGAGCGGATGGGGACAGCTCAGAGCCGACAGAAATCTTATTCTGACAGGAGGCGGAGACCACTAGAGTTCGAGGATGGTGACCACGATTTCTTATGGGTCTCACCTCGACGTGGATTATGGAGATTTGGCCGGGGCGACAAGTTATCTCCATGCTTCATCAGAATATTCCAGGTTCTTAGCAGGATAGGTGAGGTGGCTTATCGCCTGGCTCTTCCACCTCATTTGCATCGGGTACACAATGTCTTCCACGTATCTCAGCTGAGGAGATATGTGAACGACCCGATGCATATCATCCATCACAGGGAGCTGGACATCGATGACAGGAAAACTTTTGTGGAGGTCCCAGTGGAGATCGAGGATCGATAGGAGCATGTCCTACATGGATGGTTGATTCCTCTAGTGCACATCAGGTGGCATCACGAGAACCTCCAAGAGAGCACATGGGAGTGGGAGGCTCAGATGTGTGCACAATATCCACTTTTGTTTACCTAGTTTGTGATGTATCTTTACGGGGACGTAAAGCCCTGAGGTGGGAGTAATGTAAAGAACCGTAAATTGCAAGGAAATTTTTTTCTTAATTTCATTGGGATTTTACGAGTACGCAGTTTCTAATGGCACTTTATTCTAAGGCCTGGTGTGCCCGGAATCAATTTCTAAAGTTTATCTCGGGTATGTTCAGTGAACGAACGAGCGGGTTTTTCTATCTTTTGAATCGGTGCTCAGAATCAAAATCCAAGGGACCCAATGAATCTACAACGCTGGTAATTGCTTAATAACACCTTTGTTGGAGTTTTTTTTGCTTGGGAGGGGTTGTTAAAAAAAGTTGTTTAATTGAAGATTGAAATAAAATACGTGTTACAATTTTATTTCTCTTCTAAGTGGTTTAATCCCATGTGTAGGAGTTGGGGTGGGACCCACATAATCCTAAACTCCTCCTGTTAGGATATTAGTGAGGTGGGGCACACACGAGCCCCACCACATCAAATTCCCTAACTCCTCTAATCCCCCCCTCATAAGTTATGTAACTCTCCGTCATTAATATTTCCAAATTAACACTGAAATTAATTAGACAACTTAGTTTAATTATTTATGAGTGTTTGTTTTTGAATTTTGGAAGGCTTGGAAAAGTAAAATAAAATAAGGTGTAGCTTATTTTATTTTGGGGGTTTAGTATTGTTGTGTTGAGAGAGGGAGAGCTCTTCTTCCTTGGGGAAAGAACTTCATTTTCTTTGTTGAAGAACGCGAAGAATGTCGGAGCCAACCTCAGCTTCCTTCTTCCCGATGTTGAAGAAGCAACGCTGTCATCCCACGACAACGTCAACGGAACAACGAATTTTTTCCTTCCTTCTTCAAGAAAAAAAACCTTCTTGATTCGAGGTAGGGGTTAAGTTCAAATTTAATCAATTATATTTGTGATTTTTTTTCGTTGAGAATACTCGTTCTTTGGCCGCCTGTTATCGTCTCAACGGGAGGAGGTCGGACCACACAAACACGACCGATCCTCCTCCCCTTATCTTGTTTACCTTTTTTTCATGGTGGCGAAGATGGCGCGATGTCGTTGCACCGCATTGGAACGAGAGAACCGCAGCCATAGAGAGCCGTGGCGGAGGTGCGCGGCGCCGTCGCACCGCGTCGGTGAAGCTGAAGGAACCACGGCCGGAGCGGGCCACGGTCGGGGCGGGCCGCGGCGGAGGGGCGCAACGCCATAGCGCCGCGCCGGTCGGACAGGGGCCGCAACCTAAGGCCACGGCAGTTCAGAGGAGGCAGTTTGGCTCGGCCAGCCGCCGGCGCACCAGGAGGTGGGACTGGTGGGTCCCGCGGTAGCCACACCAGCCGGCCATTATGGCCGGCCGTTTCTAGGAAGCCCGGGGGTTCAAAACCCCCGGACAGCTCACCTAGGGTGGACCCCATGGGTCCGCCATTTCGGTACAAGGGGCGGTTCCCCTTCACGCCCGCTCGTCCAGCGCCGAGCCGCCCGCCCTGGGCCAGACTGCCTGCGCCGGGCTGGACCGCCCGCGCAGGGCCGGACAGCCCGCGCCGGGCCGGACCGCCCGCGCTGGGCCGGACCACCCGCGTCGGGCCGTGCCGGGCCTCACCCAAATGGTCTGGACCCAGACCCATGTTGGATTGACCTAGTTCGGGCCGACCTAGGGGGTATCGGGCCGGGTCGGACCGGGCCCGAACCCCCTATTTTCAGACAGATCCATTCAATCACACATAACCTGGGCTAAGGACCTCTGATTGATGCACCGTCAGTTGTGTAGCGATCCTTGGATCGAGACGGTCTTTTGAAAATATTTCAATCAAGGTTATATAGAACTTTGTGTATGGCCAGTTGGTTTGAACACGAAACCAACTGGCCCCTCGGAGTGGAAATACTTATAACTTGAGCTCCAGACGTCCGATTGATGTGCCGTCGACTTTTTTGGATTCCTATTAGTGAGACTTTTCTTTTGGTTTACTCCGCTCGAGGTTTGGACATAGCTGGAGTACGGTCAGGTTGGTTTTAGCTTAAAAACCAACTCAGCCCCTGGGATGGAAAAGCCAACATCTCTCAGACCGGGCGTCCGATTGACGAGCCTTCTGTCGAGTTGAGTTCCTTTTAACGAGAAGGAACTTTGCGATACATCAACTCTGGACTTCATGATAGTTGATGTATCGACCCACCTTGGCTGGTGGAGTGGACCCTCTTGGAATCGAGCATGTTGTGTGCAGGAACCCTAGAGATGGCTGTGACTGCGACAACGATGCGACTGTACTTGGATCCTACGTGGGTTCGGCAATGATGAAGGCTATACTTGGATCCTACGTGGGTTCGGCAGCAAGGAAGACTGTACTTGGATCCTCCGTGGGTTTGGCAGCGACGCCGACCGTACTGGGATCCTCCATGGGTTCGACGGTGATGACTACTATTCTTGTATCATGTGTGGGTCTAGCATTATTGACCTCTGTACTTGTATCCTGTGTGTGTCTGGAAGAGTAGCTGGTCTTGTATCCTTTGTGGGTCCGACATCTTAGCTGGTCTTGTATCCTATGTGGGTCTGATAATTTAGATGAATCAGTGGCTACATCTGATCATCTCTATCGCCTTATGAAGTGTATACCTGTGTGAGATGAGTCTTGACTTTCAATCATTATCTTCGATATGATTGACTTTATTTCCTGTGTGGATTGAGTTTTGCTTTCTTGTGTGGATTGGATTGTACTTTCCTGTGTGGACTGGATTGAACTTGTGCTCGGAAGTTGGAGTCGATCTAGAATTGATGACTTAGGTATATGTATGGGCATATACCTAAGTGTTGTTGGTTGATACTTCGTGATTGTATCTTTCCTTTTTGGTTTATCCTTCATGGATTATGGGAGAACTTCATGAGTCTCGGGGTCCCTACTGAGTATCGTATACTCGCCCCTGCATGGGCTATGCCCGCACTACGTTGTGTTGGTTGCAGAAGATGGACAACGCTGATCGTGGTTGAGGCTTATGGAGCGGGACAGTACCTGGAGGTGGACTATCAGGCAGGACATACACGGAGTGGATGATCGGACTCGAGGAGCCGACGAGACTATCTATACTCACCCTTCAGGTGGGTGTTCTGGAGGACGTCTTGGTGGTTGCTGCTCTACTTTTCAGCTACTGTAATTTCTTTTCTCAATTGTAATGTACTTTCAGTTGGGTTTGTATACTGGCCCTTTTACTTTCCAGCACTTACTTTTGTATTCAGTTTACTTAGTGTTTACTTCAGCTTGCGTACTCTGTGGTGTTTGTTTTCTTATATAAAGGCAATTACTTCCCTTTTTATCGGGATTTATGCCTTTGGTGCTAGTCGCCAGCCCCTGGCCTATTCAAGGTGGGCTTGGGGTAATCACGGCACGGGCCCTGAGGATGGGTCATGACAATTATGTCATATATACATGTTCCTTGGGGTCTCAATTAAGGAACCACGCCTTGAAAACCAACCTCCAAATAAAATGATCCTAGAATACTTGTATAAAAATTATAATTCAAATAAACATTTGCATTATTATTGAAGTAATGGTTTTCTTATAGACTAAAACCTAGACATAATTTCAATAATAAATAATTATTTTAATAGTATATACTTGTACCATCAAGATAATGTTTCCCCTAAATACAAAATAATGGTATCAAGTCTAAAGATATACAAAATATTGTGTACCTAAATTTTTTTACATGAATTCCATTACTGAATACACAATTTTAAATTTTACCTGGTGTCAATTGATTGATTATTTATAAGATTCACTATTTATATTGAATTATATGTCACTATTCTTGGAAAATAAAAACCAAAATTTGGTTTTAAATTCCTACACATTATGTGTCTCTTAGAAAAAAATCCCCCCACTAAACTGGGTGAAGTGAATTTTCCCATTATCTCATAAGATATTTTCTTTGATCTTATATAAATATAGTCATTATAGTCTAATAAGTTGTATCAATATACATATAAGTTATCTTATAATTAACAGAGATGCACTTAATATAGGATTTTTGTTTGTATATAATTAAAGCCAACTTTTGGAAAATGACTCACATTAAACACTAGCAACTATAACTGATGTATCCTTTATCATATTTTAGTAAATATTATATCCATTAGTTAATGTAGTTGGAATAAGGTAAGTGGTTTTTTTTATTTTCAAAACATTTATTAGAAGAAATTACATAATATTTTTAATATATATAATAAATTACATCAATCCCCGTTTACTTCGATCAAAAATTTTATGTATATGGTAACGTGAGTTAGGGATTACCGTTAATCCAAAAATTAATGATCAAGGAACATTTGGTTGTGACACACTCAGACAAGCCCGCAAGGAGGAGCATATTTCCTTTATCAAGTGTATTCATTTCGTCACAAGAATTATGAAAATCACTTTAAAGGAAAATCTAAAGTTTTTGAACTTACCTCCTAGCTACAAATTTAGAATAGTTTACATGTTTTTTATGAACAAAACCTAGAATACTTGTGTAAGAACGTTATTTTTAGAGGTTTTTTGTCAAAAAGTTGATAGTGAATTAGTTAATATACCTAGTTTCTTAGCTCAAAAGGGACCAGAACACCATTCTGAATATAAACATGTCAACTAGTATCAATATTTCTTTAAAATAATTATAATTCCATAATTATTTATTCTATGTCTTATATCTATATTCATATTTGATTTTTGATTTGAAATATTTATGATTTATGAATTTATTTACGATTATTTTAGTATGAAATACCATAACAACATCTATTCTACAAGGCACGTCATACATTCACTCCCAATTCATGTGATAAAATATAATTATTTAAGTACTAGAATAGATAAAAAGTGAGATGAACCAAGATAAAAAACAAATATTTAACATCGTTTTCAAAACATAAACATTACATCTCACAATATTCTCAAAAATCCAAGAATAAAAGGTTTGGTGTCGTTAAAGACTAGTTATATAAACTAATTATTTTTCAAAAATTATTAATGTTTCTCCATAACATAGCCACACTAGACTCCCTTTTATAATTTTTATAAGTTATACACATCTGCATATCCTGGGGAATGGAAACATAAGAAAGAGGTGAGATCAAATGTTCGGTAAGGGAAAACTTATCAACATGCCATAAAGGGTTAGATCATAAGAATATGATAAAACAGGATCAAGGGATAAATATATTAATACAAATTATAAGAAATAATAAAAAAAATTACAAGGAAAATGTTTAGATAGAAATCCCAATAAGGGAATAATCAGAGTAAAGCATGTTAGTGAGAGAAGGCATATAAGATAGGAGGCATAACATGATATCAAATAGAGAATGAATATAAGAAAGAAAACATGGTATAAGATAATAATATCATAAGTATATATAATTATAAATATATTGAAACAACATGAAACATGGAATCTTAAACATAAGTCAAGGATCACTATTAAGATAGCATAACATAGTGTTCTAGGCTAACGTCATGTGCACCATACATGATATCTCATGAGATGACATTAAAATCGCAAGAAGCTCTTGATTGTGCCTAGAAAATAAGAAATCTTCAACTCAAACCATGGGTTTTTCGCATTTTTGAATGGGATCACATGTTCAAACAAAATAATTCTTGGAACACAATGGTGAAAATATGTGTTAGGATTCATGGAATTAACTGGTATTTCTGGCATCTGATGATTTTGAATGATATTTCTTCATGCATAGGTACTCCTCTGAAAATTTATCAAAGAACCCTCAATGTTGAAATAGGATTATATGCCCGGGTCTTGGCGGAGGTAGATATTACAAACAATCTTCCGAAGACCATTCTCTCCAATGAAAATGGCTTTAAAATTGATGTCCGAAAAGAATTTGAACGTATTCCTCCTTATTGTGAGCTATTTAAGATTTTAAGACATTCCTTTCTCAAATGTAGGATTATTAAGAGTCATGTATCTCAGCCGACTGATGACGGTTGAATGGAGGTTCGTAAGCACAAAAACAAAATGGTTGTGGACTCTCAGGAAGTCTCCAAGAAAAAATCAGATGTTTGGGTGAAGAAGCCCACCTTTCTGGGAGAAAACTCAGGTAAGACCTAGGCAGTTATGATAGAAGATGAAGAGAACATGGAGGCTGATCAGTACATTTCAGAAGAGATTGAACATCTTGTTTTGGATACTTGTAAGCAAACTCAAATGGATCCTTTAGTCCCAGTTACCTCTACTCATATTGAGGTCTCAGATCCCTCCAATGGTGGTCTTAAAGGAGTAACCCAAGAAAATAATGATGTCTCTTATTGGCAACATGAATCTGCTGATGCTCTGAAGGGCGCTGAACAATCAGTTGGCGGTGCGCCGGTATGTGAGACATAGGAGAATGGCCAGTACGTGCTTCTGTAAATGGGGCACAAAGCCAAAGTTGGAAGTTATCCTATGGATGTTGCTACTCTAGCATCACTAGACAAGAATTCAGGTATCTCTAATATCAATATTTTAAATTTTTCTATAGATAATGAACAAAATATGGACTCTGTAAGTCCAAAAAGTAAGGAAACTGCCACTTTTTTGGCCCCGCTGGATAAGAATTCAGGTGGATATCATCAAAAGGGCCTCCCCCTAGTTAGTAAACCTACAATATCACTCCACACACATATTTCTCCTAATAAGATACATGTATCTAGTAGGGATCACCAAAAGGAAAAACCCGAGGAAGAGGGATCACAGCCTTTTGAACAGGACTCTATTACCCATATGGATAATCCCTCTATGGCTTCAAAAGTTAATCTCATTGAACCACCTGAGACTCTGGAAACACCTAAAAAAACTAGACTATTCCTATTATAGGTGCCGTTATGGAAAATTATGTTTCTTATATGAGTGAACATGTTAAACAGACCAGTCACCCTTCTTCCCAAAATATCATAAGATCACAAAGGAAGAGGGGCTCGGGTGGATCAAAAAAAAGGGGGCTCTAGCCCCAAGAACATGTTTTAAGGGACTGCCACTTTTGGAACTGTTAGGGAATTGTAAGTCCTGACACTTTTTCTGTACTTAAATGATTTATTTTGAGAAAAAACCTAAACTCTTTGCTATAGCTGAACCTAAAATGAATTTCTCTCAAAATTTTATACATATATGTGCTTATGGTTATAATTATCTAGGTTCTTGAAAAACTGGGTCATCAATTGAACCCCATTGGATGTTTTATCATGAATATTTACAATAAGTTAGTGCTTTAATTTCCACTGAGCAAATTTTATCTTGTAAATTTTCTTTTGATGGAAAGCCTAATATTTGTACGATGATCTATTCCAAAATAGATATCAGGAACATAGAACCCTTTGGAAATATCTTGTTGATTTATCTCGCAAAACACATGATCCTTGGATTGTGTTTGATAATTTAAATTCTATTCTTACCTCCAGGGAAAACATTGGTCATTCCTTCTCCTCCATTTTCTCAAGAGATTTTAGAGGTTCTATTGGTAATTGAATTTTTTTTGAAATTATTCTCACTGGTTCCAATTACACATGGTGCAGAAGACACTACAATAGGGTAGTTGCAAGAAAACTGGATAGGGATTTCACTAACTCTCAAGCTATGGACAATTGGGATACCATCTCCAGCATCACTTTACCCAAGATTAATTCCGATCATCACCCTATCCTTGTCATACTCATCTCTAATAATTAGAAAAACATTTTTCATTTCATATTTAACAATGCTTGGTCTTCTGAATTATATTGTTCTAACATCATAAAAAATTGTTGGGGGTCTATGAACCATCAAAAAGATACTTTTTCCTGCTTTATTAAATTAAAGAACCTAAAATAATGTCTTAAGGGTTGGGGAAACAGAAAATACATGCAAATGGACAAAGACATCTCTATCATTGTAAAATAACTTTCCCTAATTTAACACAACTCTACTTACTGTTATTTTTCTAGTGACTGTCATGCTGAAACCAACACTACTCTCAAATTGAAATCTCTCCTTGTTTTAAAATACAACATTAGTAAGGAAATTTTCAAAACAAATTGGCCTTCAGATGGTGAGAGAAACACTAAGTTTTATAACTCTCTTCAAAGAATGAGGAATGTTTGTCATCCTCTCTTCTTCCTTAGGGACAATGACACCCTCATTGACATAGAGGAGACCATTACTAATCATCTGGTCAAATACTTTGATAACATTTTCAATGACCCAAATATTAATAAAGACCTTCTTCCTGAGGCCATTTTGATATTGGTGAATGAAGAAGATAATATCTCTCTTATAAGCATCTCTATTGACCAAGAAGTCAAAGACACTGTCTTTAGCCTTAATCCAGATAGTGCCCTAGGACCTGGTGGTTTTAATAATGGTTTTTTTCAACATCATTGGGAATTCATTAACATGTATGTGTGAAAACATGTGAAATCCTTATTCTCCAACGGGGTTCTCCCTCATGGTCTAAGTTCTCAATTCCTTACTTTAATCCCCAAAATTTCTAATTCATCTGAAATACATATTTTCTGACCCATTGCCCTTATTAACTCGCTCTATAAATCATCACCAAATTGCTTTCCAATAGTCTTTCTTCTCTATGTCAAAAATTTATTTCATGGAATCAATTTGGTTTTATAAAGGTAAGAAACATACAAGATTGCATTTGACTTTCCTTGGAATGCACCAACATTCTGAATAAAACTAATAGAGGATGTAATTTCATCATTAAACTTGTTATTAGGAAAGCCTTTGACACCCTTTACTGGAGCTTTATCTTCATGGTTTTGAAAGCCTTTGGTTTCAATGATATTTTCATTAGTAGAATCAATTCCTTGTTAAATTCAGACTCTATTTATATTTTTGTAAATGTCTCTTTTAAGGGATACTTTAAATGTACCAAGGGTGTTAGTAAAGGTGATACTTTATCCACAATCCTTTTTTCCATAGATGATGATTACCTTAGCAGGCTTCTCACCAACCTGGTTACTCAAAACAAACTTAAACCTATTCAGGAAGCTAGAAACATAAGTGTTACTACGCATCTCTTTTATGCCGATGACATCATTCATTTCTTACATGGCGATAAAAGAAATATTCACAATCTGAAAAATGCATTGACTCATTATGAAGAGATCTCTCGTCAATCTATAAGCTGGGGAAAATCTTTTGTTTACTTTGGAAAAAACTTTTCTCATAACAGAAAAAATGACATCATCAATTGTTTCAATATCAAGGAAGGATCCATCCCCTTCATCTACCTTTGTGTTCCTATATTTTGGGGAAGGCCTAAATCCATTTTTTTCTGCCATTGTTGATCAAGTGGTCAACAAGATTTCCTCATGGAAGGTTAAATCCCTATCCATGGCGGTATGGATTTCATTGGTGAAATATACTATTATGTCAAAAAAATTCTAATCCCTGATGATTTATAAATGGCTTATTGGTCTTCTTAAAAAAATTAATTTCTATATTGAGAAATTTATGTGGATGGTTATCATTCTTGAAAGAAAACTTGTGACCATCCCTTGGGATACTTGTTGAAAACCGTTGGATAGATGTGGTATTGGTTTTAAAAACCATTGGCTCTTTAACGATTCTCTTCAAGCTAGACTCACTTGGATATTGATTAATAATAACTATGACTCCATCACTTTTCTTAGAAAATATTCACTGAAAAACATAGGAAAGTGAATTTGACCAATATCCAATCATCCATCTGGACCTCCATTAGACAATATTTTTCGCACATTATGTCCAACTCTAGATGGATGGTTAATGTAGATTCTTCCATGAACTTTTTTGTTGGATAACTTGACTTGTGTCCCTCTTATCCCTATGTTTCCTCCTAACTCCATAACGGTGAACACTAATTGTACTATAAAAGATATCATGCATTTCGGTAGATACAACCTGCCTGATAACATCATGCATATTATCGACAATTACTCCTATGAAAATGATGATTTACTTATATGGGAGACTACTCACAATGGGGTCCTTGACTCAAACATTTTTTATAAACATAACATTACTAATCTGGATCTCAGTTTGTTTGGTTAAAATACATTAATAAGAATTAGATTAAGACATCAAGACTTAATCTTGTCTGGCATATTGCCCACAATAGTGTTCCCACTGAGGTTCTTTAATCTTTTGGAATAAAACATTGTTATAAGTGCCATTTTTTCCATCAGCATAGGGAAGATGCTAACAATTTATTTTTGTCTTGTGCTAAGGCTTCAGCGCTTTGGAATTATATTACTGACTTTTTTAGCTGTAGATGGTTACACTCCAACACTATTAGTTCTCAAATAAAATACTTTTTGGAGATGAAATCTTCACAAAAAATCAAAAATCTCTTCTTAGCAGTGGTGGCGGAGCTCCTACACGTGATCTGGTAGGATAGAAATGCCATTATTCACAATAATTACTCATTTATTCTTAATATAGGTCGCATGAAAATTTGAATGGCCATCAATGATGCTGCTTCAATACAGAAATCCTATTGTGATAATTCGGTTATTGATTTTAAGATCCTTCATTTCCTCAGAGTTGATGGTATCTATAAGAAACTGAAGCACACCATTGATGTTTTCTGGAAAAACCTGCTACAAGGATGGATTAAAGTGAATGTTGATGGTTCTTCCAAAGGCAATCCAGGACCTACTGGCTGTGGTTCTATCTTCAGAGATTCTAAAGGGAGATACCATGGATGCATTTTTTCTAGCTGTGGTACGGCCTCATCCTTGCAGGAGAAAATGATGGGTGTGATTCACGCTGTGGATTTCATCAAGAAAAATGGATGGAACAACATCTGTATTGAGAGTGACTCAACAACCATTGTTCAAGATATTTGGAACAGAGAAATACATCTAGCCTGGCCTATTACTACTCTCTGGATGATATTCTTGACTTCACTCCGGAAGATCAACTACATTTCCACAAACACCTTTCGTGAGGCGAACGGGGTTGCTGACAGTCTTGCTAACATGGGTATCAATCCGGACATTACTTGGAAGGAGGACCTACCTGTTGAGCTCCTCCCTTTTTATTAAAGGGATTTTAAGAAAATCCCTTACTTTAGAATCATGTAATCCCCCCCCCCTATTTTTTAATAAATTGTGTCTTGGTATTTTACTGAGACACCACCATTTAAAAAACTATTTAAATTAATTTAATGGGGTGGTATTTGACATTAAATAAGAAATATGGAATCTCTCTTAAATAGGGTTTACGTAAAAGAGGGAATTATGATGGGAATATAAAACATATATTATCCAAAAAAGGTAAGTTAAACTTGGTATATATATTTAAGGAATATGTATATAATATAGATGAAACATATGAGAAAATATTTAGTAAAATGGAGAAATATAACGATAATGTGAAACCCAAAAGTTACGAGTGTGGATCGGAAGATCCTTTACCTCGGGTTCTAATTTTCTCTGCGTGTGTGATTAAAATCTTGAAAAATAAAATAATGTTTATTAAAAACATTCATAAAAATAACTTCATATATATTTCATTTTCTAATACCTATTTATCATCATGTGATATTTACATATTAAATATTTTTCACATAACTCGGTTTCTTGAGGTGGTTCGAGCAATTTCTTTAAAACATCCTTAGTATATTGAACATGGTTAAATGTTCTATACAATTACTTCATAATATTCCGAATTGTATATTTTTATGACTTTTATTATGTAATTAGCTCAAAAATTATACAGTTTCATAATTTTTCAAAAAATTGGATAAAATTAAGAAAGAAGCTTTATATTTTTATTTAAGCTGGTTAAATTTACTAGAACCGTTTATTATTAATATCTGTTATATAATAGCTAATATTATCCTTACATAATATTAATTTTTTAATAAATATTTTTTTATAACTTAAATTTATTCTCAAATTCATTCATGTTAGGCAGTGATAGAAAATAGAACATATCATTCATGGAGGTTGTGCCCCACACTTGACGTTATCTTCATTTTTTGAATGTTTCTGGAGGGAGGTAAAAAATTGATATACCGTTAGTATAATAGAATTTAATATTATTTTTAATAATAATTTTATCATACTTTCATGGATAGAGTTTATTTTAGGGGGGATAAGAAGAAATAAATTAAGAGATCTCAGTTTAGAACATTACATTTCCCTTCATATATTCTCCCATGTGTAACTATTAAAGGCTCATTATCATGGAATTTTATAACGAAAATAGTTCATAATAAGCGGGGAAAGAGTTTAAAAGAGAATAATAAAGAGTTTTGGAAGAGAAATTGTTTTATAATGGGTGGAGAAATCAGGTATAGGTGTGATCCTTTTATAGGTGAAAGGAATGACATTTTATTAAATATAACTTCTTAATATAAATAGAGCACATGTTTTATAGAAAATATGGATCCAAAGTGGAAAATAATGAAGTGGGGTACGTTTAAGGTATATAATCCATCAACCATTCATTTTCACACATGTTTTAAATAAGTTTCCTGGATTTTTATGCTTTGATTTATTACTTTTACTATTTTAGCTTTCACCACGGTAACTAATTTTTAAACATGTAATTAATTATTTATGCGTAAAAATAAAATTATTTTATTACATAATTTATAAAAAGTTATTCCAAATATGAATTAAATTTTCTCAATTAAAATTTATATGTGTAATAAAATTTTATTTTAACATTTTTACATGTAAAACATAAAATATTATATTTAAAAAAGTATGTTTTAAGCATAAATTCTATGTTTTGGAAAAGATTATAATTGTTTTTGAATTTATTGAAGTTAATTGCTTTATTAATAAACAAAGGATCATTATGCTTATTTTAAGGAAATTAAAAATCTAAATTTCATCTTGTAAAAACTCAATTAAAACAAATAGACTCAAAATATATTTTTTAATAGAACTACTTAATTTTCAAAATGTTAAACATGGGTTTTATAAATTCAACATAGTATTTTTTAAATTTATTTTTTTCATATTAAATTAAAAAATTATAAATTATAACTTTTTATAAATATAGAAGTCTTTCATGTATAATAATAAAATAATAAATTTCACAGTTGTGGTTAGAAATTGTATTTTTCACCATTCACTA
Source organism: Viscum album (assembly GCA_963277665.1). NCBI lineage: Eukaryota > Viridiplantae > Streptophyta > Magnoliopsida > Santalales > Viscaceae > Viscum > Viscum album. The sequence goes on along the minus strand of CAUJRU010000015.1, from coordinate 5,532,056 downwards.
AAAAATTAATTATTTTATAAAAATATTAAAATTTATCCTGTGATAATATTGTGATTATATGTCTAAAAATGTTGTTAAATTTTTAAAATTAAAACTATAAAATTTTATAATTTATCTTTTAAATAAAAACATGAAAATATAATGAAAATTATTTTCACATGAAAATGTTTTTTAGAAAAATTATTTTTTTTATTCTTATTTTATATAAATTTATAATTATATTATTTTTAATATATTATTAATATAATAAATATATTTAATATATTTAGTCTCATTAAATATAGTTCAGAAAACTCCATTTCTAAAAAGAATACGAATAAGATGATATCATTAATTTTATTTTTGCATTATCAAATAAACATTAATTTTCTTTAAAAGTAAAAATTCTAAATCTGTAAAATAAATGTGAAAAATAACTTATTATATTAAAAGTTACATGATTATATCATCATAATTTCTAGTTACATAAATCCTCAAGATATCTATGTATGATCTGAGTATAAGGTATGCTTGGGATGCAATCATGGGTGGTGATTCTACTAGCATGGATCTAATGGAAATTTCCCTGAACTTGATCTTCTCTCCCATAAAATTTTTCTCATACCAAAATTTTTGGATTTCCGATTCATCTTGGTCTATGGAAAACCCCTGTGAGGAAACCTCTTTTCAAATCTCAGAAAAATAAGCCTCATAACAGACACTTCCGATACCTTTTTCCATTTATTTCCTTTTGTTCATAGATTTTTTAATATAGTCACATCCTTTTATAACCACTAATTTAATTTATATATTATAAAATTAAAATTTAATATTTTATTTTAAATTATCAGATATTTTTTTAGTTCGATGTTGTGTGTGAAACAAACTCTCTAACACATTAGGTTTTAAAGGAAAAAATTTATATTAAAATCACGCGGTGTTACAATCTCCACCATTAATAAATTGTATCCTAAAAATTTTAATTAATAATCACTGTAGAAATATTTATTAATGTACTTATGATATACATGACTCGGGATTTTATTTCTAATGATGTATCAACCTTATTAACATGGGTAAGTCAAGGAAACTCATATATTACTTTATAATAGACATATCACAGTATGGAGTTCCTTCCTATCCATTTAAGATAAATACTCCTAATGATTTGGTATAAGGCCTATGTAATGGAATAAGTTTTCTTGGAGAGTTCATTTTCAGCCTTATAGTGATAAGTGATCATAAGCTAGTTTGAGATATAAAATATGATCTCTATATTTTTTAAATATGGATTCTATGTGGAGATATCCAATCCTTTTCCAAAATAACATTAAATTCATCTAAATTAAGGATAATAATATTTTCACAAGCAACATTACCATAAAATTAAATATGACAACCCTAATTTTATTACAAACTTAAACATGATTTATTACATAAAACATCACTTGATAAAACAAAGAAGATCAATAGGTTTAGTGTATTTGGGGATTAGGATCATTACATAAAAACATAAAACATGAAATACAACATCTTTGTTGAAAACTTCTTTTACATGACCACTACATTCCCTCATACTTAGCATTGCATGGGATAACCTGAGAACATGTATAAGAAAAGGGTGAGCTATAAAGCCCAGTAAGGGAATAAACATGGAATAAAATGAGGAGTACAATACATGTTAGACATTGGGAATATCAATACATCATAATAGAAAAATGAAAATAAAGGAATGATAAATCATGATAATCATAAAAGGGAAATGTGGCAACAACACTTAACATGGAATTAGCATGAGCCAATGCTCATTGCACATGGAGCATGAGTAAACCCTCATTGTACATGAAGCATGTGTAAACCATCATTTCAATTTAATTATAATGATTCAAAATTCATTGCACTTGATGTATCATTATATGATACTTTACCCAATGCATTAGAGTACTATAAGGGCGCACCCTTCTTAAACATTTCATTTCATGCATAAGTGTGCCACATGGATCATAAAACATGGATTCATAAAACATAATCATTTATTCCACGATAAAGGAATGTGGAATTCATACATGAAACTTTATAATCAATAAGTAAATGTTCATAACGGTTAATACCCTTGATGGAGAAATGGGCATGGTATTCCCTACAAATGGCATTGGCTTAGAAAATCGGTGCGATTTCGGCGGCGTAACGGCGTGACATAAAAATTCATAAAAATGGTTGATGAGAAAGAAAGGGGTTCCCCATCATATTTACATGTAATGGACAGTAAGTAGGTCATATAGATAAATGTACCAACAATTGTAATGGAATTTAGATTCATGATACAAAAGTATTGCTTGAATGTAAATGAAGAGAGAGAAGTTCCTTTCAGAATTTCGGCATATTAACGGGCATACATGGGAGGCATTTAATGAGAGAGAAAGGGGTCTCCCGTCATTCAAACATAAATAGGGCAGTATGAGGGAGGTTCGAGACCATACCCCAACATTAATAATTGAAATTAAAAGGGCATAACAATATGAAGAAAATTGGAAAAAAATGAGAAAGGAAGAAAAACCCTTACTTGGAAGTGTGCTTCCAAAGGCTAGAGAGAGGCTTGTGAGAGGCTTATTGGGAGCTTGGGGAACCTTGGGAGGATTATAGAGAGAGTAGGGCAGAGTTTTTATGAACTCCAAAGGCTTTGAGTGAGGAGGAAGTGGGAGCATGGGTGGGTTTATATAGGAAAGGTGAGGGAATTATTTATTATTTAGGATTAAGACCCCTTATATTAAATTAGTCCAAACCACAAACCATCCCATGGTTTTTTCCCATGGTTTTGTAAAAGGTAAGAGGAAAACAATATTTATAAGGCCAATGTCCGAACTTTTTAAAATAATAGGGTTGCTTATGTGGAGGTGAGTTACACTCCCATTGAAAACAATTTAAAAAGACATGGTGTTTAATAAGTCTTGAGGGGTCCATTAATGCTTTGAAAAGTAAGTCAAACAAACCCAAAATCACATTATTTTAATGGTATAACATATATTGGACGAAAATAAGGATTATAGTATGTTATTACCTCACTATTGGGTCATTATAATGTCATAAAACACATTATATATTTAAACGGTATTTAATTTTTACCCAAAAATTTGACTGTCTCAAAAAATTATTAAAAATTCACCATTGGATAATTTCAACATCCTGATTCCAGAAATAACATTTATTTTATCTAAATAATTATATATATATTTTAATTTTCACTTTTAAAATAAAAACTGATATTTATCGAAAATTCACGGGTTTTGACAGAAATGACTTTCAACCCTTAATAAAAATTATAATTGCATTCATAAAATTATAAGATCATTTATATTAAATAAAAATTAATTTAATAATAATAATAATGTTTTATTAAAATATTATTTAATTCAAAAATCCTTTAATTTAAAATACTAGTATTCTTAATTAAATAATAACTAAAAACACTATTTGTACTTTAAAAACTATTTACAATGTATCAATAATGACAAGAAAGTATATACATTATTATATACCAAAAAAATAATGTACATGAACATAGTACTAGAAATTTGTTACATAACCCCTTAAAACAGTCGCATAAGACCTAAGGGTAAGGTGTGCGTTTGTGACAGACTCTTGGGGGGGGGGGGGGGGGGGGCTCGGATAACATCACTCGAGTGGTAATCTCCATCATCTTTCACTTTTCCCGTAAACGGTCCCGTTCGAGCTTGACATGATGAAGCTCAGCTTGGGCTTGGTCAAGAGGGAATCCCATGTATGCCACCTCTTTTTCGAGCTCTGACAAATGGGCTTCGTATGGGGTAATTCTACTGGATTAGGCCATCGCTTCCTTTGTCTGAGTAAATTGGATTTGTTAAAGCCCTATATTTATACTAATTATGTGATCACTGTTCTGTGGCTATATTAGCCACGATCAAAATTAATAACATAAAACCATATAAGATGACATTTTATATAAACATAAATAGATATTTAATTTGATAAATAGGGATTTCCATTAATGAAACTTTGGGTCGTTACAATATTCCCCCCTTAAGAAATTTCGCCCTCGAAATTTCCTTTTTCCCACACTAAAACAGATGTGGGTAACTCAGCTTCATCATTTCCTCCGATTCCCAAGTCACTTCTTCAAACTTGTGGTTTCTCCACAACACCTTGACGATGGGCATTTTCTTATTTCGTACAAATTTTTCTCTACGATCTAAGATCTTCACTGGTTGCTCCTCATAAGAAATATCATCTTCCAATTGTACCACCTCAGAAGAGAGTACATGTGAAGGGTCTGGTATGTACTTCCATAAGAGGGATACATGAAAGACATCATGTACTTTGGCCATGGTAGGTGGAAGTGCTAGTTGATAGGCCATAACCCCGACACGATCAAGAATCTCAAAGGGGCCGATGTAGCTTGGACACAACTTCCCTTTATTTCCAAACCTCATGACCTTCTTCCACGAAGATATGCGTAGAAACACCATGTCTCCAAATTTTTAATCGAGGTCTCATTGATGATTATCTGCATAACTCTTTTTTCGACTCTGAGCTACCTTGATATGCTGATGAATGGTTTTCATCTTCTCTACCATTTCCTCGACCATTTCTGGTCCAAGCAGCTTACATTCACTGACCTCATCCCAACATGCTAGTGTTCTGTAACTTTTCCCATACAGGGCTTCATATGTTGCCATTTAGATGCTTGAGTGGAAATTATTATTATAAGAGAACTCAACCAGAAGAAGATGTTGATCCCATCCTCCTTTAAAGTCCATTGAGCATGCTCTCAACATGTCCTCATGTGTTTGGACAGTCCGCTCGGATTGACCATCAGTTTGAGGATGATAAGCCGTACTGAAGTTTAGTTCAGTATTCAGAGCATGTTGAAGACTCTTCCAAAATATAGAGGTGAATCTTGGATCTCGATCAGAAATAATAGATAGTGGTACTCCATGCAACCTTACCACTTCCCTAATATATAACTGTGCCAGTTGATCCAATGAGAAATCCTCCCGAATAACAATGAAGTGTGAAGTCTTTGTAAGACGATCCACAACAACCCAGATTGCATTGTTGCCTTTGGATGTCCCCGGAAGTCTGGTGACAAATTCCATGGTGATCTTCTCCCATTTACATTCTGGTATGGGCTACCTTCACTTTCTGGCACACCAGGCACTTTGATGTATATTCAGTGATCTCCTTCTTCATATTATCCCACCAAAAGTTTTCTCAGAGATCTCAATACATATTTGTTCTCCCTGGGTGAATAGAGAAATTTGAACTATGTGCATCAACCAAAAGATCCTTCTTCAGCTCCGGACTTGATGGAACACATATTCTTTTCCCAAACCTCACAATTCCTTCTTCATTGACATTAATCCTTGAGAATTTCTATTTTTTGATTGCTTCCAATTTTTCTTGAATTCCCACATCATCCTTTTGAGAATCCTTTAAACTTTCCAAAAGAGGCGATTGAGAAATAATTTGTGAAAGTATTGATGATGTTCCCTTCTTTATGATTCCCATGTCCATCTTCATAAAGTCTAAGAAGATTGGATCCTTCTCAATTCTCATCATTAATAGAACCGGTGGGTCCTTTCTACTTAGGGCATATTCCACCTTGTTCGCTTTCCCAGGGTGGTAATGTATTGGATAGTAATAATCCTTGATGAGCTCTATCCATCTTCTCTGGTTCATATTAAGCTCTTTTTGTGTGAATATATATTTAATACTCTTGTGGTCAGTATATATCTCACATTTCTCCCCATAGAGATAATGCCACCAGATTTTCAAGGCAAAAATCACCGCTGCCAACTCCAGATCATGCATTGGATAGTTTCGCTCATGGATTTTCAACTGCCTTGAGGCATAGGATATCACTTTATCATTGTTCATCAGTACACATCCTATGCCCTTCTTTGAAGCATCGCTGAATACCACAAAAAGTTCCCCACTTGTGGGTAAAGTGAGCACGAGCACAGTAATAAGCATCCTTTTCAACTCCTTGAAGCTTTTTTCGCATTCATCACTCTAATTAAACTTTACTCCCTTCTAAGTTAGCTTGGTATGAGGGTTGGACAATCGTGAGAAATTCCTCACAAATCGCAGATAATATCCAGCTAAACCCAAGAAGATACGGATATACGTTACCGATGTTGGCCTCGACCATCCCTCAATTGTATCTGTTTTGGAGGGGTCCAGAGATATACCATTGCTTGTGATTATATAGCCCAAGAATGAGACCTCCTTCAACCAGAACTCACACTTGTTGTACTTTACATAGAGCTTCTCCTTGCGCAAAGTCTCAAGTACAGTTCTTAAATGCTCCTCATGATCCTCCTTGGTTTGAGAGTATATTAGAATTTCATCTATAAAGACTACCACCAATTTGTCAAGGTAATCTATAAAGACTCTATTAATCAAGTCCATGAAGATTACTAGAGCATTAGTGAGTCCTAAAGGCATTAATATGAATTCAAAGTGCTCATATCTTGTAAGAAAATCAGTCTTGGGGATATCTTCCTTCTTCACCCTTACCTGATAATATCCCGATAGCAAATCTACCTTGGAGAATTATTGTGCTCCACACATCTGATCAAACAAGTCATCGTTCTCTGGAAGAGGATACTTGTTCTTTATCGTGATTTTGTTAAGTTCATGATAATCAATGAAAATCTACATTGACCCATTCTTCTTCTTGACAAAGAGGACTGGTGCACCCCATGGTGAAGCACTTGGGCGTATAAACCCTTTATCCAGATTCTCCTATAGTTGTTTCTTCATCTCTTCAAGCTCAACGAAATCCATTATATATGGATTCTTGGATACTTGTAGTGCCCTAGGTATAATTTCAATTGATAATTCAACATCTCTTCTAGGAGGAAGACCAGGAAATTCCTCGGGAAACACTTCAGCAAATTCCCTCCCAATAGGCATTTCTTCAAGGATGGTTTCTTCCTTGGACTCAATCATCTGAGCTAGATATGCGTGCTCATAGGGAAGTAATATCCATGCTTGAGATGATGGAGCTAAAGGATATTCATCTTCATCCTTGCACTTGTAAAGAATTGGGGGTCGATTCTCTATATGAAGAGTGATTTCCCTCTCCTGATAATTTATGTTGGCTCTATATAAGGAAAGCCAATCCATGCCAAGAATTGCATCAAATTCCACCAGAGGGAGTATGACGAGGTTCTCCGGGAAATTCAATCCACAGATTATAACCGGGGAGGACTTATACTCATGGGATGCAATGATTTCCCCATTTGTCGTACTCACCGACATCTTCACTTCCATGATTTGTGGTGGTGCTGGTATTGTTCTACTAAACTTTTGAGATACAAAAGAATACATAGAACCTGAATTAAAAAGTATGTTCGCCATGTTTGAATGAATAACTAGCATACCTGTCACCACATCGTTGTTAGGGTTCACATCGGCATAAGTGATGGAAAAAACTCTTCCTTGCTGCCTTGGAGGATGTTGGTTGCCTCCGAAAACCTTTGGATTGGGGCACTGATTTGCAAAATTCCCCGGTTCATTGCAGTTGTAGCATTTAACAATGCGTTGAGGTTCTAATGGAGTCTTCCTCTCCTCTATCGCATCTGTGGGTATTTCTTGCCGATAGTTAACAACTAGGCGCCCTTCTCTCCAACACCTGAAGCATTTCCTCGTCCCCTTAAGGCAATTTCTAGGGTGCTTCTTTCCGCACATTTGGAAAGTGGGTTGATGGATCTTCTTAGCACCGTTGGATCTATCCATCGGACCACCAGCATTGAATTCCACCTTACGCTTCTTATTCCCCTGATACCCCTATGATTCTCCGATCTCCATTTCAACCTTTAGGGCACATCAGACAATTTCATTATAGCTGTCTAAGTCACAGATCGCTAATGCTTTCCGCAGGATAGGCTTCAGCCCACCAAAGAAGCTGACAACTTTGCATTCGGGGGTAACGACAAAGCTGGATGTGTATCATTAAAGCCTTGTAATGTTTTCCTCGTACACTCCAACAGATTCTTATTCTTTTTTCTTGAGGTAAAGGAAGTCCTTTTCCATCTTAAGCCGGAGGGTGTGCGGAAAATATTTATCGAAAAACATCTTCCAGAATTCCTTCTATTCCAACACCTCAATCTCCTCCTCAGGATTCATATTTTTGATCAACGTCCACCATTGATCAGATTTTCTCTCCATATGATAAGCCTACAGGAGAACCCTCTCTTGTTCAGAACATTGAAGGATGGAGAAGATCTTTTCAATGGAGTTGATCCATTTTTCATCGATTGTGGGATCGGATGATCCACTAAATGTAGGAGGCCTTTGTCTCCTGAAGCGCTCGATAGTGACTTGTTCTTTCTTAGGGGGGGTTGAACATTCCTCTTGACCCATTTTTTCTATTAAAAACATGAGTTATCTGAGAGTGAAGTGTGACAATGTTCGCGATTCCTGCTCCCATTGGATTGGGCATCTCAATAGTATAGTCATCAGACAGATCTTCACAACCGTTGATAGCCCGAGTCCTCCTATTACTGGAAATTGGATGGAATAAAAGGAAAGTTAGGGGTAACACATAAAGGGTAATCCAAAGACAAAAGTTGATGAATTATAAATAAACTTTAATTTCTTTAACTCATGAGTTTATAGTTTTCAATCTAGGCTTTTCATGATCTACATTCTAACATATATTCTTAGGAGAATTTTTTATTAATTCCAATAATATGGGTTCATACTAAGCTTTTGAATTTATAAAAACATATCCACTGAGAGTTTTGTAACCAAGATTATAGAAAGTCCTGTTTTTGTGCACCATTTCCCATTTGAGTCTAGCTCCAAGCGTAGTTTTCAGGTTTTACCCCTCGGATACATCTGTGCCAGAGCCGGCTCTACCTGCTCGTATCCAGACAGGGATGTATTTGGTTGATAAACCGCTTACTCAGTACTTACAAAAACATATGGATGTTTTTATTATACTTAGTCTTGTCTTTAAGGCTTTACTAGGGTTTTCTAATCCTAATCCCAAAAATAACTAAACCTCCCTCTTATACCAACTATGACAACCCTACTTTTATTACAAACATAAACATGATTTATTACATAAAACCTCACTTGATACAACAAAGAAGATTGAGAGGTTTAGTTTCTTTGGGGATTAGGATCATTACATAAAAACTTAAAACTTGAAATACAACATCTTTATTGAAAACATCCTTTACATGACCACTACATTCCCTCGTACTTAGCATTGCATGGGATAACCTGAGGACATGCATAAGAAAAGGGTGAGCTATAAAGCCCAATAAGGGAATACACATGGAATAACATGAGGAGTAAAATACATGTTATACATTAGGAATATCAATAGAGCATAAGATAAATATGAACATTAAGGCATTATAAATCATGATAATCATAACATGGAAATGTGGCAACAACACTTAACATGGAATTAGCATGATCCAAGGCTCATTGCACATGGATCATGAGTAAACCCTCATTGCACATGAAGAACGAGTAAACCCTCATTGCACTTGAATTAGAATGAGTCAACACTCATTTCACATGACGTATCATGGTACTATACTTTACCTAATGCATTGGAGCACTATAAGGGCACACCCTTCTTAAACGTTTCATTTCAGGCATAAGTGTTCCACATGGATCATAAAACATGGATTCATAAAACATAATCATTTATTCCATGATAAAGGAATGTGGAATTAATACATGAAAAATTATAATAAATAATTAAATGTTCATAAAGGTGAATACCCTTGATGGAGAAATGGGCATGGTATTCACTACACAATGGCATTCGCTTAGAAAATCAGTGTGATTTCGGCAGCGTAACGGTGTGACATAAGAATTCATAATAATGGCTGATGAGATAGAAATGGGTTCCTCATCATATTTACATGTAATGTACTGTAAGGAGGTCATATAGATACATGTACCAACAATTTTAATGGAATTTAGATTCATGATACAAAAGTATTGCTTGAATGTAAATGAAGAGAGAGAAGTTCCTTTCAGAACTTCGACATAGTAACGGGTGTATATGGGAGGAATTTAATGAGATATAAAGGTGCATCCCATCATTCAAACATAAAGAGGGATGTATGACGGAGGTTCGAAACCATACCCCAACATTCATAATTTAAATTAAAAGGGCATAACAATATGAAGAAAATTGGACAAAAATGAGAAAGAAAGAAAAACCTTTACTTGGAAGTGTGCTTCCAAAGGCTAGAGAGAGGCTTGTGAGAGGCTTCTTGGGAGCTTGGGGCACCTTGGTAGGATTATAGAGAGAGTAGGGCAGAGGTTGGACGAACTCCAAAGGCATTTAGTGAGGAGGAAGTGGGAGCTTTTGTGGGTTTATATAGGGAAGGTGAGGGAATTATTTATTATTTAGGTTTGGGACCCCTTATATTAAATTAATCCAAACCACAAACCATCCAATGGTTTCTGGAAAAGGAAATAGGAAAACAATATTTTATAATGCCAAAGTCTGAACTTCTTAAAATAATAGGGTTGCTTATGTGGAGGTGAGTCACACTCCCATGGAAAACTATTTAAAAAGACAAGGTGTTTAATAAGTCTTGAGGGTTCCATTAATGCTTTGAAAAGTATGTAAAACAATCCCAAAATCATATTATTTTATTGGTAAAACATATATTGGCCGAACATAAAGATTATAGTATTTTATTACATCACTATTGGGTCATTATGATGTCATAAAACACATTATATATTTAAAAGGTATTTAATTTTTACCCAAAAATTTGACTGTCTCAGAAAATTATGAAATATTCACTATTGGATAATTTCAAAATCATGATTCCCGAAAAAACATTTATTTTATCTAAATAATTTTCTAAATTTGTTAATTTTCACTTTTAAAATAAAAATCGATATTTATCGAAAATTCATGGGTTTTTACAGAAATGGCTTTCAAACCTTAATAAAAATTATAATTGCATTCATAAAATTATAAGATCATTTATATTTAATAAAAATTAATTTAATAATAATAATAATATTTTATTAAAATATTATTTAATTCAAAAATCCCTTAATTTAAAAAAAAGAGTATTCTTAATTAAATAATAACTAAAAACACTCTTTGTACTTTAAAAACTATTTACAATGAACCAATAATGACAAGTATATACATTATTATATACAAAAAAATAATGTACATGAACATAGTACTAGCGATTTGTTAGATAACCCCTTAAAACAGCCACATAAGACCTAAGGGTAAGGTGTGCGATGGTGACAGACTCTTGGGGGGGCTCAGATAACATCGCTCGAGTGGTAATCTCTATCCACTTCCACTTTTCCCGTAGACAGTCCCGTTCGAGCATGACATGATGAAGCTCAGCTTGGGCTTGGTCAAGAGCAAAGCCTAATGACGCCACCTCTTTTCCAAGCTCCGAGAAGTGGGCTTCGTATGGGGAAATTCTACTAGATGAGGACATCGCTTCCTTTTTCTGAGTAAATTGGATTTGTTAAAGCCCAATATTTATACTAATCATGTGATCACTGTTCTACGAATATATTTGCAACGGTCAAAATTCTTAACATAAAACCAAAGAAGTTGACATTTTATATAAACATAAAGAGACATTTAATTAGATCAAGAGGGATTTCCATTAATGAAAATTTGGGTCGTTACATTAAACTTGTTAAATAATAATCATACTATTAGAATTTTATATACCAAAATTCAATGTATGGTCATACAAGTGATGATTTGATGTTCATAGAAAATATTCTAGATAAAAAAGAAGACGATTGGAAAAGATATAAATACAACACTCACAGTTCATGAGTAGATAATTGACATTACTTACATTAGTATTTGGGTTTACATAGGATTTATATTATTTCATTTTCCTTTGAATTTTTTTATTCTTATCATCCTTATTATCACTTGGGTTAGGTAATTGATTTGGGTAATGTCAAATTTTCCTACATCTAAGATATTGAACTGTTAGTGGTACTCCAATAAAAACTTATTTTCCTTTCCCCATGTCCACTGAACACTTCATTTTTTAATGTAAATTTTTTCTCTATTTCATCATTCATTATATATAATACATCTCCCAATTCCTTTGAGACATTCCCTTAGGAGCCTTTTCCCAAATTGTTTACATGAAATAAACCAAATCTACTTTCCTTTACAATTTTCATCACTGGAACTTCCATGAGACTCCAAGATTCTATTATTTTCTATGTTTGGAAACATAAATAAATTCAAGTTGTTAAAAATATTTCTTGATATATGGTTTAGAATAAAAACAAGATTTCTCACTCCAACTCTCACCCTATTAGGTAACTCATTGATACAATCTATGCATTTTCCTTAGAAACTATTATTAACTTGGTTCCTTACGGATTCCGTAATTACTAAAACCAAAAGGGGTTAATGTGATTAATTAATAATTAAAATCATAAAATAATTTTCATAAGTTATATTTAGGAAAAATCTACATTGAGATGTTTTACTCTTTAAAACCATCACTTTATCTTTTACCTCAACCTGAATCACCCTCGGTTCAATATAGGTCTATTTAGGTTTGGATCATTCAAAATTCATAACCAAATTCATTAATATAATAAATCCTTTATAATGGCTCATAACGTTAATTTGATTGACTAGTAAATATCCCCCCTCAAGTTTCTAGATTAGTGTATAGTCTTAGGGCCACTAATCATGCATCGATTAAAGATAAAGATAATATTCAGTCAACCTCTTTCAAGGTGATTAACCTAAGGTGCTTCAGTGCCACAACAACATTCACTTTCCAATATCTTAATATGGATATAGTTTATTGGAAAACCACATACTCAAAACTTCCCCAAAATTTTAAGATGTTATCCTAAATTTAGATGTATCACTTAGAAATATCCCTAGGGATCTCATTAAAATTTTCATTTATTAATCCACCAACATAACTAAAATAATCCATAAAATAACTAAACCATATTTGATGAAAAATGAGGCACCCCAAAATCTTACTACTTTATTTGGTGCTAAAAACATGTTCTATAAATGCTAACCTTGATACTATGTGATATGGAACAAGATAAACAAATATATATTTGTAATCATTTTTAACTTAAACATTCAATCTCATAATCCCAATAATGGACGGTTTAATGTCTTTAAGGACATGATACATATAAAAATTGTTTTATAAGACTTTATAACATTTATCCCTAAATAATACACAATGGAATCCCTTTTAGAATAATTATAAGTTATACTAATCTATGTAATATGGAGAATGGAAACATAAGAAAGGGGTAAGCTCAAATACTGAGTAAGGGAAAAATTATCAACATTTTATCATGTGTTGGATCATAATTATATAAAAAACATGTTTAGTGGAGAAATATCTTATTAATGGGAACATTAAACAATACAAGTTATCCCTAAAGGAAAATGGTGAGCTATAAATCCAAGTAAGAGAATAATAAGATTAATTCATGGTGGTGAGACAACACATATAAGATAAAAATCGGTACATGATATCGAAAAGAGAATGATCATAAACATAGAAACATATATAAGAGAATAAAATTATAAGTTAATGAAATTATAGATATGTGTAAATAATATAAAACATGACACCATAAGTATAATTCAAGTCTCATTACCAAGACAACATAAGATAGTGTGTTATGATAACAACCCATGGACCATGCATGGTATCTCATGAGATGAATACATTACCCAAAATATTGGGGGGTATTTAATTTTGATCTCACCCAATACATCATAATATGTAAAATCATATGTGTTCCACATGAGGAAAAGTAAACATATATAAAGAATAATAATGATAATCCCATGAGAAATAATAGGGTTTCATAATCTTTTCTCAAAGAATAATTAAAGTTTGTATCTTAAGGAACCCCAAGATAATATGGAATTAAATCATTTTTATGTTCATATTTGAATAAATAATAACATTTATTGAACATTAAGTTCCAATGTATCAAAAATAATAAGATGTATTGGGGTATTAAGAACAAAAATGAGGCACTTTAGTGATACTTTTTTAAATGAGTCAATGATATTTTAAAGAAGTAAAGAGCTTATGATTTCCCTTTAAATTATAATTTGACTGGAATAGTTTTACATATAATAATTAGGGTTTTTATAAACTATTAATGGGTAAAAAAGGATGGGTACGATATTTTACATGAAATAAGAAATAGGGAAGATGTTTTTAATCAGATTTACTTAAAATAGGAAATTTAAAGGGGACCTTAAAACATGTATTATACCTAAAAAATAATTGTAAAGTATACTAGGTATAAATGTGAGGATATTTTATATATATATATAAAATATGGATGAAACTCCTTATAATAATACATATAAAATTTTAATAAAGGAAATATAATGCGTAACATAAATGTAACAAGGATGGTTCGGAATATCCCTCACCTCTGGTCCTAATTTTATCTCTTCATGCCCATAAATTATTGAAATCTAAAATTATAATTATGAAAAAATTTATAATATCATTTTTCATCCTTATTTCACTTACTAATTCTATTTATTATCATTTTTTATTCATTTATTAATTTTTTTTCAATTATGTCAGTTACTTGAGGTGGTTCAGTTAATTTTTCTAGAACATTCGTAGTATATTGATCATGGTGAAATGTGTTTTAGAATAGCATAATAATATCCAAAATTATATATTTATATTTATTTTATTTTCCATTATCAAAAAAATTATATTGTTTCATAAGTCTTCCAATAATGGACTCAAATTAAGAAACGTGGCTTGATATGATTATTCAAGGTGGTTAAATTTACTATGAAAACTTATTTTTAATATCACTTATATAATGTATGATATTATCATTAATCAATATTAATAGTTTCATAATTATCATTTTTATATCTTAAATATATTTTTAAAATTTTCCATGTTAGGAAGTGATGGAAAAATGAACATGTCGTTCATGGAGGTGGTAATCCACATATACACATGGAAATATTTTCATGTTTTGAAGGGTTTTATAGGAAGGTAAAAAAACTATATTCAATTAGTATTAAAGAAGTAATAATATTAATAATACTTCTTACATCATAATGTTATGGATATAATTTATTTGTGTGGGTAGAATAAGAAAAAAATTAAGAGATCTCAATTAAGAACATCACCTCTCCCTTTGGAGGTTCTCTGTTGGGTAACTCCTTAATGCTACTTAGATTTGTATTTGGGAAATAAAAATGCCTCTAGGACATTAGTAGATAGTTGATGAGAGACTAGAGTAGATATTTGGTCAAGATATTACATTATAATGTGTGATGAAATGGGGTGGATGTGAGGTGGAAGTCTCCACACAACCCTAGTCTCTAGGGTTTCCACTTTATTATTCCATAGATAAAATGGATTTTGCAATCTCTAAGGGGTTTTGGTGGCCATGATTTTAGGGAAAAAGATCATCCATCTCCTATTTCTTATTCCATCTTAGGTCTAGGTGTGGTTCATTCTTGGATTGAAACATTTTTAGTGATGCATCTTCCTCATCGTCTTTCATTTTCCCTACCTAGATCTATTCTATATATGGTTTTTTGATCCTCTAGTCAGCTTCCCATCACCATGAGATGATGGGATGTGAAGGAAGCATCAAATGTGTGATTTTTTAATTTTTAGGAGGTAATGATTCCACAACAATTATGCTGGCATGGCTCTATCACTAGAGGGCATTGATGTTCATAGTATCTCTATTCCCGAGAGGTAGTGATCGTGTTGATTCACTTGATCCTGGTGATGTGGGAGGTTCTTTGGTTGGTTTATGAGGTTTCCATGGATTCCTTATCTTTTTTCAATACATTTTCAGTGCTTGGAACCTCATAAGGTGATGGAAACTTTGAATTGTATGGATAATGTGTGTTCTTTCAACCAATGATGTCTGGAGGTGTTGGCGACAACAATCAATGGAGACTGATGGAACGGATTGGTGGAGACTAGAGACTAACAACCTATTCATTGTCATTCTATGTTGTTGATGGTATTTTGGATGGTGTTTGGGTGGAGTTCATCAAGCTCTGGTGGTGGTTCAATGGTTAATGGATAGTACTTTCCAGTGGTCTGTGATAGGATCAACTAGATATTTTCATGTTTTTGGTTCTATTTGTCTATTAGGATGAAAATTTAATTATGTGTGTAGGTTTATTACCCATTTAATATGGATAACAGTGTTTCATTTTTCAGGTTCTACTCGGTGAATGATCTCTAAAGAGGGATGGGTGTGACGACACCCATCGTTACTCAATCCATTATCATTTTTAATGCATGGATAGGAACCATTATTCGAATATTTCTTAGTGTTTTCAGTTTGAATTTTCATTAAATTATGTTAAAATTACTATTATTTCATTACATTATTTGTTTGGTTGGTAGCTTAATATAGGAAAAGGTGTGATGAAACCTTTCATCTGGATCTCCTCCACATGTTTTTGTTGGTTGTAGAGATTCTATAACATGTTTATCTTGTCCATCACTGTGGAAATTCTCCAAAAAGATGGTAAACATCATTTTGATTGCGGTCACTATTGCACTATCTAGAGGGGGGCAACAAGGATTTTTTTGGTGATTTATTTAATGTTTTATCCCCCTAGGGATTTCTATGACATTATGAATTTTGTGTATTTTTTATGATAGAAATTCCTACATTTCTTTAATGGGTCCCCCCATTTCCCAGTTTTTAGAGATGATTTATTTGTTTATGTTCAATTAAGGGGGATTAATCCTCAACCTTTTCAAAACAATGGGGTAGAGAAAATGTAACTTAAGGGAATGAAATATTTGTAAATGTAACTTATTAATATAAAGAGAGAACATGTTTCAAATGGAATGTAGAGAAAATGTGTAATTTAATAGAGTGGGGGAGTCTTTAAGACTGAAAATCCCTCATGAAATAATTTTGACACATGTTTTTAGGTCTTTTTCTCATTGATTTATGACTATTACCATTTTATATTTTTCCGTGGTAATTAGTTTTTTCCCTGGTAATTTATTTTTTATCTTAAAAATAAAATTTAATTTATTAAATAATATGGACACTCTAGTTACAAATAATAAATCAAATATATGAAATAAAATTTCTTTTATTTACCAATTCGAGCTTCCATCCAACCCGAAAACCGTCCCAACTCGAGACAAGGACCGAGAGACATTCCCGATCCTCCTAGGGTGGTGAATAGCACTGGGAATCGAATGTATCATTATGGGAATGATTTTTCCCAATAACAACTAGGATTAAATAAATTGAATAGAGAACACATCATAACTAATAAAACTGAATATCAATATGTACACAAACCAATCCAGATACAACAACTTATAAAAAAACTGAAAAAAATCTACAATCAACCCATGATAATATGGTCTCCACATGACCTCTTGGTCGCCACCAACCCCAAGACCAACCTACTCCAAAGAATAACCAAACCCGAAATCTAAACATGCAAAATAGCTCGAGTCTACCAATGTTGAGTGGCACAAGTAGGGTGTGAGCATACAACATCTTAGTAAGTAATCACTACAAAATCCATATATTTATTTTCCTAAAATAGTCCATGAACACTATTTTGAAATATATTTAGGAAAATATTTTTTGATCATTTTAAATAACTAAACACAACTTTCCACAAATTTCCATTTTAAAATAACACATGTCACTTTACTTTTAAAATAGTTTTACATTCTGAAACATATTTCAAAACCAAAACAAAAATTACAAATCTAACCAAGATGGTCAAAATGGATATGGTTAATGTAAATAAAACATGAAAAGAAGACATAAACTCACAGGGATAATAACCAACATACAAAAAAAGTAAAACATAACATATAGATAGATAATCATGGAAATTTCCTAAACATATCTAGAGGAAATCCCTAGACGTACTCAGTTTAGACTCACTTGTCATCATATCGTGTAGCACTATAGTCTATAACCAACTGGTCACTCTAAACTATCCAATCCAATGGCATGCTCATTGAAAACAATGTGAGTACCCAAAATAAATTATTGATAAAAAACCATTTACACTACAAATAATACAAATATTTCACATAAGAAATAAAAAAAAAATAGGAAATTTCACACACCCATGGTTTAATTTCACAATGAAAAAAAATTAATAAATCTATATTAATGTTAAACCCAACCCAAATAGACAATTCCATCTATAAATGCCAAGTTACATTTGATCAAATACATTTCAAGTGTATATACATAATTATGTTTAAGAAAACCCTTTAAAAACCGATTTGCACCAATTTTTCAACATGGAAACACCAGAAAAAATATAATAACACATCAAGAGTATATGAAACACATTTATAAATAATTTGAAAACATACAAGAATCAAATAGAATGTTTTAGAAAGGAAATCATTGGAATCACGTATCTCAATGACATGAGAGCACAATGAAACATTTAGATAAGAAATGACGGAGCTCGAGGAACAATTTGAACGCCCTAAAATCAATGAAATCAAACCACACATATACCCTAGCTCATAGGGTTCATCCAAGAGAGAACCAACCCGTGAAAATCTAAGGAACGAAGAGATAATGAGGATGAGAGGGGAAGAACACCCTTAAAATATAAAGAATTCACCTATATTCAAAGGAGGAGAACAAAGGGTCCAAGGAGATCCAATGATAGGAGGGTTTTAGAGCCCTATCATGTGCCAAAACCGAACAAGGGAGAAGAAAAATGAATTTGGGATAAAAATATAAGATAGGAACAATTTGAATTTATACCTTTTAATTACCTAGGAAAGTCTCACAATTTGGTCACACGGTTTGAAAAATCATATGCCAACATTGTTCACCCAACTAGAGGGAAGGGGTGCCTTGCATTGACTATCCACGCAGTTTGGGAAATCATGTGCCAAATGTGAAATTTAGTTCTATAAAATTGCAGAGCCTCCCAGTACACATGTTGCATGGTTTATAATAACAGTGCACAAGCCATACGTCATGTCCTAAACACCCAAAGATAATTTACATGGTTACTCCTAGTACATTCACTATTTCCCCTAAACCATTCCTAAGTCATGAAAGTAAAATTGTGTAAGGAGAAAATTAACTGAAAACACCCTCATTCTAGGCAGGCTGCACCTTTAACATCCAAACTGTGCACAGAAACTGTGCATAATCCAAAAACCCACCCAAAAACACCAAAATTAAAAATTTAAACCTGGAAACTCAAGAAGAACCCAATAAAAATGATCCAATACCATGAAAAGGATAAAATACAAAAAATACATGTTCATAGTGTGATAATCCCCCCCAACATTTTTTACCCTAAAAATTCATCCTACGAAAAAAGGGACAAATATGAAGATAAAAATGAGATAATATTAAATGAAACCATGATCCACAGTGCGAAATTTCACTCTACAAGTCACACCCAGCCAACTATAAGGAAATCCAAAGTGAGGAGAACCATGGAGAGGGATGTCTCCACCATAAGAAACCAACTAATTCAATGAAACTGAAATTAGGAAACCCAACACAAACTAACCCACAACGTCTCTAAAATAGCCAAATAAAATAACCAATGTAACCAGGAACTCCCAACCTGAACCAAATGACCCCATAAATTAGGGATACCCATAGGAAAAACTCAAAATAAATAGTGAAAAATCCATCAATTCATCATTTTATCAACCACAAGCATCACCAAAATGAGCAGAAAAAAAACTAAAAATGATTCACAAAAATATGACCATCAAGAAATCCACATCCAAAAAGTGAAACTCCATAGATATAATGAAAATGGGACCATCGAGCCCATTTAAAATGAAGAAAAACTTATAATAGGCACAAAAGTTACAATAATGAAAATTTAACTATCTCCACTATATCACTAGAGACAAAAACTGGGCCAATAACTCTGTCACACCCAACAATACCGAACTATGTGAAGAGCCCAACTTCAGGGATTATGGCTAGAGCCTTGATGTCTTGATGCATCTGCTACCCCATAGTTAGGAACTGGCATCCTTCGTCCATGATTTCATTTTTTGGACACACCACCCATAGAAAATTTCCAGGTGACCAAAAAGGTCACACCAACAGTAAGACTTCGAAGGTTTATGACACGATGGCATCAGATGCCCAAACCGACTGCACTGTTAGAACATGAGTGAATGGTCAGAAAAAAAAATTGTAACCAATAGAGGATAATCCTCAGAAAAAGGTTCCTCTGGAATACACCTCTGGCCATATGGGGAACCTTCATGAGAACCAAGAAAAATTGGATCTCCAACTTCCACTGACTACAAATCAACTAGAAACACTTAATCCACTATCTTTCCAGACAAAACATAACTGAATAGAAGAACTCACTCCTTGATCTCTGGAGGAAGAACTTGGATGAAAAGAGGATCATTCAACTTATTATGTGATGATACCTTAGGAGAAAAAAGAACCAACTCCTTAAGGTAATCAATATAGGCCTTCACCATCTACTAACCTTACTAGACATTCATGAGATTTTTCAATTTCCTAATATTCACCTCCTCAGGTATAAAACATAGAATTAAAGTGGTATTAAATACTTCCCAATTCATCTAAACTTTTAATGATGAAGGAATAATCACCGTCCACTTATCCAAACTCAGTACTTAAAATAAACCTAAAACAGCACACACTCTGGTGACCTTAGGAGTTCCCAACAATCTAAAAACAATCTCAACTACATCAATCCATTATGCTTCCTTTAACTAACTTATACCACCATAAAAAATAGGAAAAATATAGTGAATAACTCATCTCTTACACCCAAATTTGACTGTGGTCAGGGCAAAAAACTGGTAGAAACTCTCTGGAAACCTTTGGGACCTTTCTCGGTGGCATAATCAGAGCAGAAAGAAAACACAATACCGAAAACAACATCAACCAAAAAGAAAACCCCATTCCAAATAACCAAACTCATATTCAAAACATCAAAAATGAATTCCAGATTTATTATTCAGAAACACCATCTCCATTCTAATTTTAAATCCTCCTTCTTCAAAGGGAACTTTCCAAACACAAAAACCATATTTAATTCCATAACAGACACTAAATCCCTCTATTTAATAACCCAAACCATGAAACCATTTACTCTTTTGAACCCATATTTCCAAAAATCATTTTTTTCATTTAAAAATCCATTTTAAAATTTAAACATTCCCATGTTCATAATAAAAATAAAAATTTCAAAAATCATCTTCCCTCTTAAAACCTTTTTCCAAAAATCCATTTTCCATTTTGTAGTTAATCCACACTAAAAAAACGAAAACAACACACAACTCGCACCAAATCCCTAAATAAAGAACTAGTGGCCATGAATAATCTAATGACATGGTTAGTAGGCTATCCCCCAAGGAGTTACCAACAACTAGGAGGAATTTAAACTGTGCACTCAGACTCCACATGGATCACTACATCATGTGAGATCACAGTATAACAATAGATCACATCCATTGTCATTTCCCATACGCACATCCAAAACAAATCCAAAAACTCAAATCCCATACTACACTTAGAAACTTAACGATTATAACAAGAAAGGGTTTATAATGTCCTTCCCATACCAACCTCTTGAGTCCCAACAGTCCTAATCATCAAACTACCTATACCCCAAATAATAAAGTGTTTCCTTAATACCATTTTATCATGAACCAAGTTGGTCTTTCATACAATCGGACCAGGCCTGAGTGAAGGACTGGGAGGCATTCCCAATCCTCCTAGGATGGTGACGAGCACCGGGCATTGAATATAAAATGGTGGAAATGATTTCTCCCCATAACATCCAGGATCAAATAAACTAAATAGATCATTCATCACAGCTAATAAAATTGGAAATCAATAACTACAAAACCCAATTTAGATACAATAGTTGAAAACCCCAAAAATTGAATACAAAACTGCAACCATCCAATGATAATATGATCTCCACATGCCCGCTTGTTCACCACCAACCACAAGAGAAACCTAATCCAAAGGTGAACCAACCCAAAAACATGATCTTGAAATATATCTTGGGTTTATTGACGCTTAGTGGAACAAATAGTGTGTAAGCATAAAATAGGTTAGTAGGAAATCACCATAGAATCCATACATTTACATGCCCAAAATATAACATAGACAAGAGTTTGAAATACATTTAAAAAATAGTTTTTCATCATATTAAAGAACCAAAAACAACTTTCCATGAATTAACATTTTAAAACAACACATGCATATTTCCTTTTAAAATGTTTTTTACATTACAAAACCCAGTTCAAAACTAAAACAAAAATTTAAAATCCAACCCAAATGGTCAAAATGGCTATGATGAAAGTAAATAAATAAAAACAAGGAGGCATAAAATATCAGGGCTAATAGCCAACATGCAACATAAGTAAAAAAGAACATACATTTAGATAATAATTGGAATTTTCTAGACATATCTAGAAGAAATCCCTAGACATACTCAGTTATATATCCCCTTATAACTTATGGTGAAACTCCATAGTCTATAAAAAATGACCTCTATATACTAGAAAATCCCCTGGCACATCCCACCTGGCCTCTCTGCTAATCCAGGGGGAACCAACCCATCTAATCACTGTCGATAATAAATCGTCACTCAACCCTCTAGATGATTCCCATGAATCCCATGATAGTAGTACACAGTAAATGAGAAGGTCCTCATAGGTGTGTCTCAAACCAATAAGCCACAACTGTCATGCTTGCCTATCGCATACATTGACACCACCTATGTGATGACCCTCTCTAAGAAGGATCCACCACATATATTCCTATCTCACAATAATAATTTAACAAGATACAATCACGCCACCACTTCATATCAGTCATAATCAATTTTCCAGGAATACTAAAAAGTTCCAAATTGGTTTTCACAAAACGTTTCAAAAATATTATAAAACACCAACTAGGCCAACACACCACGTTTTTAAAACCTTATTTCCCAAGAAAAAAATAAAATTACCAACCAAGAATTTAACATTTAAAATCCTAGTCTGTCTCAAAAACCATTTCCAAACCAAGGTGAAAACATACAATAACATTAATATTTATAAATAGAGAAGGTTTTGGGAGCCCTCTCATGCTCAAAAACCAAAAAAGATATAATAATCCCAAATTTGGGGAAAACATAAGAGTTTCATAATTGTAATTTCAAATTTTTAATGACCTGGGAAAGAAGTATTGTTATGCCGCACAGTTTGACAAACCATGCGCTAACTGTGAACACCCTACAGAAGAGATGGGGCACCTCACATGGTTTGGATGCACGGTTTGGGAAACCATGCTCCAAATATGAGATTTGGTTCTATAAAATTTAAGATCACCCCCACAGGCTTGTCATATGGTTTCTATTAACTATGTGCAAGTCGTGCGGTATGTCTCAGACACCCAAAGATAAGTCACACGATTACACCAAGGCCTCGCTCGGTTTGATGGAAACCATGATTAAGACCTTAAATTAAAATTATGCAAGAATAAAAATAACTAAAAATAACCTCATCTTGGATAGAACACATGGTTAACACCCAAAATATTCACACAAACCATGAACATGCCAAAAAGCCACTGCGAAACTCCAAAATTCAAAAATTCAACCCTGGAACTCAACATGAACCTCATAAAAATGATCTAACACAATGAAAGAGATAAAAAAATTAAAATCCATGGTTGGGGTGTGAAAATTTATATTTATAATAAAAATTAATTTTAACATTAGTGCATGTAATTTATAAAAACCCATTTCTAGAAAAAGTGTATTTTTAAAAATAAATTCTATGTTTAGGGAAAATTTATCAATGATTTTGATTTCAATGAATTTAATTGGTTTGTTATTATACATTGTAGGTTTATGTGAAATTTAATTAAAAATAAAATCCTAATTCAACCGTGTGAAAACTAAATTAAAATAAATAGACTGAATATAGTTTTTAATTAAAAAATTTTACTTAATTTTTAAAATGTTAAACATGGGGTTTCTAAATTCGAAATAGATTTTTAAAGTGTATATTTTTAATTATTATATATATATATTTAATAAAAAAAATCTATAAACTTATATGTCTTCTTATATAATTATAAATTTATAAAATTAAAAGTTTTTGTAAAAACCAGTATTTTTCACTGTTCACCTAAAAATATATTATTTCAGAAAAATCCCCAAGAAATATACAAAGATAATTTTTTTTATTATAAGTCCAAAAATGATGTTAATTTTTTCAAATTATAATTATCATTTTTTAATTTATATAATGAATAATGACGTAAAAATATAAGGAAAACTATTTTCATAGGAAAATAACTTTTTCCATAATGTTTATTATCCTTATTTTTATTTCCAATCAATTAATAATTAGATAAGTATTAATATAATATTAATATAAAAATATATGTTTAATATATTTATTTTCATTAAATAAAAATCATGAAAATCAAATTTTAAAAATAAAGTCATTTTTAAAAATGAAATGGTCTCCCTAATTTTAGCAATGCATTAGTAAATAAACATTCTTTTTCATAAAATTAAAAATGTGAAATGTGTAAATTACATGTGATAAATATCTTATTATATTAGTATTTATGTGATTATATGTACTTAATTTATAGTTAAATAGAAAATCAATATCTCCTTATCGGATATAAGAATAAGGTAAGCTTTGGAGGTAGTTATAGGTGGTGATTCCGTAAGCATGGATCTTATGGAAATTTCCACAATCTTTAACTTCTCTGCAATATGATTTCACTCGTACTTTAATTTTTAGAGTTCATATTGGGATGGGTACTATTAAAACCCTACTTAATATAACACATTTCCAATATCATATAAATGAGATTTATAAGGGAGAGTTTTTCTACATGATTCCATTTCATTACTTATTCTTCATAGATATTGAAATATGGTTACTTCCTTTTATACCTTCTAATTTGAAATCTATACTATTGTGGTTAAATTTAATAATTTATTTTTAGGTATCACATTTTAATTTTTGTTCTGTGTTTCATGTGAAATAATCTTTTTAATGCATTAGGTTTTAAATGAAAAAAATAGTTAAATCATGGTGTGTAAAATTAAATATATGAAACAATGTCTCATTGTGTCTAATTAGAAATTGAGAATTTTTTAAGTAATGATAAATAAAAAAATAATAATTAATATAAATTTATCATAAAATATTAATTTCATTCACTTCTATGTACTAATCTTTGAATAACCCTTATTTATCTTTTTTAATAATTTATAATACATATAGTAATATTTATATAGTTTCTTGGTTCTAATATTTGAATATATATATATATATATAAACCAATTGTTATTAATATCCTAGAAACAATAAATAAGATTTACATTGATGAATTTTCATGAAGTATCATTTTATAATTTTATTTATTTCAATTATTTATCCAATTTACTTTTCTTCCACATCAGAAGAAAATAATGTAATACCCCAAGAATTTAAAAATAAAACAATTTTTGATAGCATATATGACATGCAATATCGATCCTAAACAAACTAAGAAACATTATTATTTAATTATGAATGTTATAAACTAGCCATTAAATTTCCACATTTTAATAGGATTAAATAAATAATGAAATATATATTAAGGTACTACATAATATAAGTGTACGGAAAACTACTTACAAAATATCACTCAATTACTAGTAAAGTAATTTTATTCTTCAAAAATATATTTTCTTTCAAAATGGATTTTATTATTTTTATAAGAAACTATTATAATTAATATCTGGAAATTTTAGAAATTTTATTTGATAAAAATGATATCATTTTCTAAATAATCATATCAAAATTATCCTATGGTGACATTTTGATATTTTTATGGAAAGTTTGACTTTCCAATGAATTGTGAAAATACTAATTTTTATTGAAAACTGTATTCGATTTTAAAGTATTTACAAAGTAAAATAATATTTTGAATTAGTTTTAAAATTTAATTAGTTAAATTTGATTAATAATAATTCAATTATAGTATTTGGAATTTATTTTATAATTGAATGTGGTATGAAAAAAATTTAAACTTAAAATGCATTTTTCTAAAAAACAGATTTTCATTGCATTTTTCATTTTAATATCAAATTAATTTATAGCATTTATATAAAATAAATATTCTATTTTTTTCCATATTTCTAATCATGAGGTCCAAATTTGGTAAATTGTTTCCTTTTATTTTTAGCCATTATGAATAGTAACCTCAATAAATGTGTGCCACCGCAGTAAAGGTAAATTGGGTAATTAAGGTTAAAAATAATATAATCAAATATACAAAATGAACCTAACACTTTAATTTATTTTATTTTATGATTTTAGTTCAATAATATCCATCAAAGTTTCTAAAATATGGAAACTTGGTGAAATATTTCATTGATTTTTACCTTAAATTATTTTATGTAATGAAAAGTCAAAAATGTCATTCACTTTGTTTTATTAACTCTAAATTTTTTACATAGTGATAAAAAAGTATTTGTTTGGTTATAAATTGTTATTTGAAATATAAATGAATTTATCATCTTGTTAATTTATTTCTAATATTTTATGATGAAATAATTACTTTTATTGTTTACGCAACACCAAAAGAGTATTTATTCAATTAATTGAAAAATAAAATAGATGACTTTAAAAATATTAAATTTAATATAATTTGAATAAATTATTATATTAAATTAATTTTTTAAATAAATATATCATTTTTTGATTATTTAAAGGATTATATTTTAGTTATCTTTTTTACATGATGTTTTCAAATTTAAACTAAATGAATAGTTCGAAAAATGACATAAATGTTATTTCATAATAACTAATATTTTACAAAATTATTTATAATTCCTATGAATTATATATTCAGAAAAGTTAATTTTATTTGTATAAAAATTTAATCTATGGTCCATTTATATACCAATTATACTTTTAATATAACTATATTGAACCCTAAAGAGTAAAAACTTTTTTATTGTAGTAATTGTCACGAAGGGTTAATACGGGTTAAAAACAAATAGATAAGGATAAATATCAAATCTAAACTTGTAAATATTTTATTGGATGATTTTATTTAGACCCATACTCATCCTATATTCGAATTATATCACTCCCGATACTTTTCTTGTGTAAATTAGTTTAATTAGTTTAATATTTTATGTAATTACAAGAGTTCTTATCCTATCACTTATAAAACGGAAAGTATAATCCTATTTTAGTTACACATAAAAAGCCTTTTAGTTTATCCAAGACCATCCCAAATTAATTATTGAAATTTTTACCCACATTACATAATTGTTTTTGGGAATAATATCAACCTTAGAGTGATTAATGTGTAAATAAAATGAAATTGTCTAAACAAGAGGTATAGAATTTAACTGACTGTTTTAGTTTTATTTCTTGTTATACATCCTTAAAATATTATTATAATATTATAAAATAATAAAAATAGTATCATACATATAATAATATGTTATTATTTTAATGGAATCACTTAAATATATCTCTTCTTCATCAAATGGAAAATGAAATTGTCACTCTTGTATCCGGAAGACTACCACCTCATGAACCGATGCAATTTGTTTTCCATCACTACCTCTCATTAATGGAAATAATGATGGATTTAATAAATATATATGTTATTTATGTTATTATTGTAACTCTATAAAGGTAAAATATTATTTACCTTTTCCTCTTTCCATCCATCGAAAATGGAAACAACGTTAATCCGTATGTATGACCTACCATCTCTATGAACGTTGTAAGTCATTTTTATCTATACATTTTACGTATGGATCTAAAATATATATATATATATATATAATGTATATCATATTAATATTATGATTATTATTATATATATCATGTAACCATGACCAATTTATAAATATTGAGACCAATAAACCAAGACATGCATGAAAAATGAAGCAGTTATCATCCGGGACAATGATTTTAATAAATAATTATTAATAAATGGGAGGTAAGATGTTAAAATAATATAATATATGGTATGATATATATGATTATGGTTATATAATATATATATATATATATATAATAATTTTATAATTATTATTCATTATTTTATGGCACATATGAGGAATGGTAAGACTTAAGGTAAAGGATCTGTCTTAACAACCATTTTTCTTGAGGTTATGACCCAAATATCCCAAAATCAATTTTTATCTATATTTAATGTTATGGGATTATTTTAAATTATATATATAGATATATATATGTATATATATATATATAACATATATACCTATCATATTCTACCTTCCATTGACCGGGTAATACATGACTTAAGTTCATTTCTCAAATTCCTTCTTAATGAAATCTATTTTGATGATGAAATGAGGAAATATTATGAAACCCATTTCATTACATGTGTAATTATTGTGTTTTTTCCTTATGATTTATTTCATTTTTTGGTACATATAATCATGAACACGTTATGATGGGTGTGCCTCCATAGCTCTCCTATTTATCTGGTAAAGTTTTGGTGTCATGGGATGTTATGTATTGTAATAGGGAGTAAACCTAATCCACTATGGGACTCTATCCACCATGTGATATTGTCTTAGAAGTTAGATGTAACTTATGATGATGTCATGATTTGTGTTTTTTTCATATTTACTATTTTTACATGCTCTTATGATACCATGTTATTTTTGTCATACAGCCTTGTGATTACTCATAAGCCTTATCTTTTATGGTATAACGTTATACCTATGACTTACAAGATATAATTACTTATCATGGTTATTAACATACTTGAATTTATATTAAACCCCTTTATTTTTTGTATTTCACATGTTATCCTATGTGGTTTTTGGAGAGTAAGGGATTTAGGATCTCATTATGGATAATAAAATAAAGATGTTTTGTTTTAGTTTCCTTTTGACGTATTATGAACCTATTCTTCCAAAGAAACTATTCTTCATAATTATTGGGTTGTTTTTATTAGATGTTTATGTTAAAAATATTTTAATAATATGTGTAAACGTGTTGGGTCTCTATAGTTATTATTAGATAAACATTAAGTGATTTATAGAGAATATGACTAGAATAATTTATTGACAATTATAGAAATAATTCCATGAATAATAATATATCCTAGAGTTTTAGTAAATTTCGGAGTGAGTGGTTTAAAATAAATTAAATCTCAATTTGGATACTATAAGTGGTTATCAATTTAGTATAGTTTTACCTAGGGGTAATAAATCCAAAAATGGTGTATTGGGAATTAACTTGATCGTCACCGAGTTCACAACAAAGGGTCCTTGTTTCATATCTTGTTTGACACTCTTGAGGGATATTATTTGAAAATTCAAAAACTATTTATGAACCATTATGAATGAATTTCACAAAAGTTTTGGTTATAAAACTTAAAAGTGAAATAACCATTGATAAATTGATCTGAAACATAGAGACTAATAAGTTTGGATAAAATTTTCATTAATAATTTATTACTTTAAAGTTCATGGTTTCACTATTTATATGTTTATTAGTTAAATCATTATCATCATATTAGTCCTTTATTTTAGTTAATGTAAGGAATAGGAGAAATCATTACAACATCCAACATGATATGTAATGTTATGATTTCCCAAATGATACTCCTGACCTAATAGGAGTGGTAAATGAGAATTTCATGGAAGTACTTTCTCACCTGACTCATTATATGAATAATAACATAAATCATTCAGAAAAAATCTATCCCCTAAGAAAGAGAATGTTTTGGTTAGGACTTTTATGTGATAAAGCACTCTGACCATTATTGGATCTTATGATACCCTCATCATGAAAAAATGTATTAAATCTATTGAGAATCCATTATCTAAAATACAATGCTCAAAATAAAAGAAAGTTTTTCTAACCATTTATCCCATGTAGGGGGAAACCGAAATATGGTGGATGTTGATCAAGAACATGAAGTCCAAATAGTATAATTATTCCATGGAATGGGAACAATTATAGAAAATGTTTTTCAATAAATATTATCCCTGAACTCAACATCTTAAAATGAAAAGAGAGTTCCTCATACTGAAGAAAAAGGAAGTTGAATCTATCATGGAATATAAGGAAAACATTATAAAGATTTCATGATATGCCTTTGATTTTTTTATCAATATCTAAATTGAGGTGGAAAACTTTTTTAGTGGGTTAAAGCTGATTCTATGAAATGATTTGGTGATTAAAGTGTTTTAAAACTATGAAGAGATTATTCTTTTTTCCATTAAGGTATGTATTGATATCGGAGACTCTTAGTGGTCTCGTGGGACTATATATAAAGAGAATAAAATAGAGTTTTATTTGATAATATTAGTAAATAAATCTCATGGAGGGGAGAAACCCAACATACCTTGTGTTAAAAGTGTCGGAAGAATCATCTTAGATATTTTCTGAAGGGAACTCGAAGATTCTTGAATTATAGAAAAGAGGGGCATCGAGCTAATGCTGAAGGGTTTAAATAATCCCACTAGAATGATTGAAAAAAATAAGGTTCAAATCAACACTAAGCCTAAGGTGAAATGTTTGAACAACAAGGAACACTCGAATTATGCAATAATATTCCCCAATATAAGGGTTTTTATATAAAACCAATAATAACAACCTCTAAGGCCTGGAGATCAAACAAGGGAATATTCTATCACTACTAGTGAGGTGGATCCTTACAATGATGTGGTTAAAGGTATACTAGTTATTCATTCATGAATATTGAAAATAATTTTTTTTGTTTCTATGCATTCCTTTGTATCATTTCTGTATAGTATAACTATTTAAACACCGCCCAAAATAATGGGGGTTGAGATTTTTTTTAAAAAATTGAAGAAATTATTGCATCCCAAGTTTATAACTCCTCCTCAATCATTTTTTGTTGACTAAATCTCTTAGTTAAATGTGTATTACTTCTTTTAGTGGTGTTTGATCCTTTATTGATCGTGGATTATTTATCCTTATACAAAAAAACATTAACACTCTAAATAGGGAGATCACTCTTTACATCTCGTGTTATCCTCTAGTTCTGCACATGTGTTATGAGTATGATGAATCTCCTTTGGAATATTTTTCTCAATCATGGATATTGTTACCATAAGAGTAAACATATCTAGCTTATATTATTGAGATAAATGAAGGAATAATACTCGATGACATTCCCATTATGATTGATTATACTGATGTATTCAATAAAGAGTTTTATGGTATTCATCCTGAATGAGAGTCTGAGTTCTCAATCGAACATATACCAAGATATTAGACCATATCCCAAACTCATTATATAATTTCCAGTGTTGGGTTGGAGTAACTGAAAACATAATAATAAGATAATATTAAAAATGGTTTTATACACTTGAGTATTTCACCATGTGGTGTGTCAATACTCACTATCAAGAAGAGTATGGGTCAATGAGCCAATGTATTGATTATCATAAAATCAAAAAAAATTAAGATAAATATCAAGTATCTCCTCTCATGTATAGATAAATTATTCAATCAACTGTCTGGATCCTATTATTTATCCAAGGTGGACCCTAGGTCTGGATATCACCATTTAAAGGTGAAGAATGTTGATATTCCCAAAGATACCTTTCGAACAATTTATGGTCACTAACTATTAATAGTGATTCCCTTCAGACTCACTAATGAGCTAAAAATATTTGTGGAATTAATTAATATAGTTTTTAGAGATTAACATTAAATATTTGTGTTAGTCTTTATAGATGATATTTTAATATACTCCAAAAGCAAGGAGGAGAATGAGAATCATTTTAATATCATGATAAAGAATTTCTGAAAAGATAATATTTATGAAAAGTATAGTAAATGTGAGTTCTGGATGAATGAAGTATCATTATTGGGGAACATTTTCCCTAAAAATGGGATATTTATTGACCCTTATAAGAAAACGTAAATTAAGGATTGGCAGTGACTAGAATATACAATGGAGATAAATTGTTTCATTAGACTAGATATGTGTTACTGATTATTTTTGATAAAAATTGTCATGATTTTAAAACCCATTAACCAAGATGACTTAGAAATGGGGTCATGTTTTTCAAGAATGATGAATGTGAACAGAGATTCAAGGAATTGAAATGGAGGATTACCCCTATACCAGCCCTCATGCTACCATTAAGTAGGGAACAATTCAATATATATAGTGATGCATCAAAGAAGGAATTGGGCTTTGTACTAATGAAAAATGGCTAATTTATACCATACACCTCAAGTTAGTTGAATTTTCATGAGTGGAACAATCCAACACATGATATAGAGTTGGTTGCAGTGATCTTCATGTTGAAAATATGGTGGCATTATCTCTATGGGGAGATGTGTGAAATATATATTGATCATTAGAGCCTAAAAAGATATTCATAGAGATTGATCTTAATATAGGCCATAAAAAATGGTTAGATTTGATCAAGGGATATGATTACTCAATACACGGCCATCCCGGGAAAGAAAATAATATGGTATATGGTCTAAGTATAAATTATCTGGAAATCTTATCATTGATTATAATTGATAATGATTCAATATTCTTATACTTTTAAAGGGTGGACATGGGAATCCAAAATTAAGGAACATAATCATTCATTTGTTAAATGATTTCTCAACCATCCGTATAGAGAAGATAAAGGATATTAAAAGAGATGATGTGGAAATTTAGAAGAAGGTAGAAGATATTAGAAAATGGAAATCCTGATATTTTAAAATGGATTAATAATGAGTTTTAACATTTCTTTTGTGACTATTTGAACCATTAAATCCCGAGATAAAAAAGGATTTTTTGAATGATGCATATTTCTTAGCCTTATCTATCCACCCAGGGAGAATAAAGATGCCTCGAGATCTCAAAGAGCTCTATTAGTGGATCTATATGAACAAGCTGATCACAAAATTTACATCAAAATTCATGGAATGTTATCATGTGAATACTTAAAGGAAAAAAATAAAAGGGTGTGATGAAACCATTATCCATACCTGCATGGAAATTTGAAAACATAACCATGGGATTTGTCTCTAGTCTTTCAAAGATATAAAGATGAAACAATGCTATATGGGTTTTAGTGGATAACCTTACATAGAACTCTCTATTCATTATAATTTTATAGGACTTTCAACGTGATTAGATTTTTGGGATATATATCATATAATTTCGGAGGTTTTATGGAACACCGTTATTGATGTCATCTGATTGAGATCCAAGATTTAACTTTATGTTCAAGAAGAGACTCTAACCTGATCTTTATACTGAGTCGAACTTCAGTATGGCTTATCACCCCCAAAATGATGTCCAATCATAGAAAACTATATATACACTATAATAAATCTTGAGATCAAACTCAATAGACTCTAAAGGAGAATGGGATCAACATCTTCCTATTTTTCAATTCTCATACAAAAATTGATTTCACTCAAGAATATAAATGGATCCTTATGAATACCTCTTTGGGAAGAGATATAGAACACCTATTTATTGGGATGAAGTTTGTGAACACAATTTTTTGGGACCTGAAATGATTAAGGAAATGGTGTAAAATGATACGACCATTCAGCAACACAACAAGGTTGATTAGAGTCGATATAAGTGTTATACAAACAATTATCAGTGAGACATCGAGTTTGAGGTAGAAGATAATGTGTTTCTCCATGTATCTCTAAATAAGATATTCCTGATATTCAGGAATAAGGGTAAGCTAAGTCCTATGTATATGATAACAATTGAGGTTTTCAATTGTGTTGTAGTTGTGGTTTATCATCAATCACTCAAACTAAACCAATCTCAAGTACACGATGTATTTCATGTATCCCTATTGAGGAAGTACATAACAGATCCATAACATGAACTAAATTTAGATTGGTTATAACTAGAAAATAACATCTATTATGAGGAGTTGATAGTGAATATCTTGGACTATACAAATAAAGTAATACACAACATGACAACTCACATAGTCAAATTACTATAGTGAAACCATAAATGCAAGGAAGTATCAAGGGAACTAGAGGAAACTATGAAATATAAGTAACCACACTAGTTTTCTCCTTAGTATGTAATATGAAATTTTGGGAGAATATATTCATTAGGGAATAATGTAACACCCTGATATTTTTAAAATACAACTATGTCCAATATCATATACGACATCCAACATCGAGCCTAAATAAACAATAAAATATTATTATTTAAATAATATCATTATAACCTGGCTATTAAACTAGAGGGTATGAATATAAGAAATTATTTATGAAATACATGTAAAGGTACTGATCAATAGAAATGTATTCATAACTCCTTGATAAATAATAAAAAAAATTAGTAAATTCATTTTATTCTTTGAAAAGAATTTTTCTTCAAAAATGGTTTTCATTGATTTCTTTGAGAAAATATTACAACTAATTTATATAAATTCTAGAAATTTTATTTGATAAATTTTTTATCAATTTTTAAATCATTATATCAAAATTTTATTATGGTGAAATTTTGTTATTTTTCTGAAATGATTGATTTTCCAATTAATAGTGAAAATACTAAATTTTATTGAAAACTATTTATTATTTTATAGTATTTACAAAAAAATCATTTTTAGATTATTTTTAAAATTTATTTAGTTTATTTTCATTAGTAATAATATATTTATAGTCTTTATAATTGATTTTATAGTTTAATTTGGTTTAGAAACATTTCTATACTTAAAAATGCATTTTTCTGAAAAACTATTTTTTATTGCATTTTCACCTTAATATTAAAATAATTTTCCATAATTATAGAAATTAAATATTGAAAATGGATTCAATATTTGGAATCGAGGGTTTCAAAATTTTTTAATAGGTTGCTTTTATTTTTGGTCACTATGAATGGTAGCCTTAGTGAATTTGTGTCACAATGGTAAGGGTAAATCGAATAATTACGGTTAAAAATAATATGATAATGACTTTAAAATGATCATAACACTTAAATTTATCCTATTATATGAGTTTATTTCTTCTATTTACATACAATTTTCTAAATTATAGAAAATTTGTTCCATATTCCATTGAATTTCACCTTTATATTTTTTAATGTATTGAAATTTCAATAATGTAATTCTCTTTGTTTTATTATCTATAAATTTTTTTATCGGGATAAACAGAGGCTATGTTCTATTCAAAATATGTATTTTAAATATAATTTTTTTTATCATCATAATTTATTTCTAATTTTGGGTGATTATGTAATTACCTTAAATTCTTACGCAACGCCGATATAATATTAATTAAACTAATCGAAATATATAATATACTATTTTAACAATATTAAAAGTAATGTATTTTGAATGAATGATTATATTATAGTAATTTTTTAGACAAATATAACATGTAATTTATTTTTTAAAGGATTAGATTTTAATTCCCTTTTTTACATGTTGTTTTCAATGTCAAATTAAATGAATAGTTTCATAAATGACATCAATGTTTTTTTATAATAAACAATATTTTATTAAATGATTTAAAATTACCAAAAATCATATATTTGGACACATTATTAGTATATATTTAAAAATTTAAACTATATTCAATTTATTTACAAATTTTACTTTTATAGTTACTATATTGACCTCCAAATAGTAAATAATTTGTTATTGATGTAATTGTCAAGAAGGGTTAACATGGGTTAAAATAAAGAGATAAGGATAATATTATGATCTCAACATGTCTAAATTTTTTTATGATATTTTTTTGACCTGTAATCATTATATATTATAATTATTTTATTTTGGATCCATTTTGATATGAAAAATAATTTATATTAATTTAATATTTTAATTAATTCCATGAGTGCCCCTCTTGTCACTTATAAAAGGGAATATCCTCTCTTATTTTCTTCACACTTAAAATATAATTTTATTTTATCAAATACCTTACCAAATCAATTCCTAACATCACTCCTCATGTTCATGTGGCATTATCTTTGGAATAATACCAACCTTAGAGGGGTTAAGTTTTAAATCAATGGATTTTTTTCCAAAGAATAGTTATAGTCATTATCTGATTGTTTTAGGTTTATTTCATATTATACCTCCTTAAACTATTACTTAGACATGAAGAAATAATTACAATAGTATATTATATGTAAATAAATTTTATTTTTTTAATTTCATCTCTTAGATCTGTGTCCTTTTTCCTCAAATGGGAAATGAAATTAGCTTTCTTGTGTACAACGATCTACCTCCCCATAAACCGATGTAAATAAATTTTCCATCACTGCCTCACACAAAAAGATATAATTATGGATTTAATACATATATATATTATTAATGATATTATTATTATTATTTATAGGTGAAATATTAATTTAATATCACTGGTTACATCCATCAAAAATGGAAACAACATTCATGCGTACGTACGACCTACAGTCTCCATTAATGGTGTAGTTTATTTTTATCTCTACCATTTATGTATGAATATATATATATATATATATATAATGAATATATATGATATTAATATCATTTATGAAATTCTAAATTTCATTTAACCATGATCAATGTATAAATATTGAGACTATAAAACAAAGATATGCATGAAAAAAGAAGCAGTTATCACCTGGAACTATGATTTTAATAAATGATTGTTCATCAATAGGTGGTAATATGTTATTATAAATTCATATATGGGATGATATATATAATTATGGTTATTTAATAAATATATATTAAATCTCTATTTATTATAAGGGTTTTCATAATTTGTATGAAAAAATTAAAGACTTTAGTTAATGGGTCTCTCATAACCACCTTTTTCTTTGGGTTTTGACCTCTATATCTTTTTCTAACTCACTTTATCACTCTATTTAATTTTATGGGATTCTTATAAATTTTGTATATATGCTTGTAAAGTATATAAATATCTTATTATACCTTCCTTTTATGGTTAAAAAATTCCTTCAGTTCATTTCTCAAATAACTAATCTAATAAATCTATTTTCATTGTGATATGAGGCAAGATTATGAACCTTATTTATTTCCATGACTAAATGATTGGTTTTTTCATTATGATTGATTTACTTACATATAAAACATAATCATGAATATTTTTTATGGCTGTATCAAGATAGTGACCCAATGCATTGGTTAAAGTTTTTTCCTAATGAGAAGTTATGTATGGGATTTGGGAGTAAACCTAATCCATTATGGTACTCTACCAAACATGTGATGTTGTCTTGGAAATTAGACTTGGCTTATTATTATGTCATGTTTTTTTGTTTCTCCCACATAATATATGTTTCCATCATCTTATGATACCATAATATTTTTGTTATACTCCTATATGATTACTCATAATCCTTCCCTTTTATGATATCATGTTATACCTATAACTCACACGTTATGCTTCCTTATCTTGTTTATTCCCTTTTTGGTAATTTTAGCTCACCCATTTATTTTTTATACTCCCTAGGTTATCCTGCACAATTTTAAGAGCATAAATGAATTTAATAACCCATTATAAAGCATAAAATTATTATGTTATGTCTTAGTTTCTTTTTGATGTATTATTAACCTAGTCTTCCAATGACATTAGGCTTCATGATATTTGGGTTGTGTTTATATGATGTTTATTTAAAACCTCAAGTTTATATGAAATTTTTTTCAAATAAATTTAACTTCTTTGATATCTTAAATTACACACAAAATTGAGTTTCAAAGAACCATGAAAATATATAAATATTATTTTTTAAATGAACCTGTTATTACCTAACTATTAAAATTGATGTCATGAAAAGGAATAAATAGATTTTAAATATTAAAGAATTTTTTTTATATAAATATAAAATATTGATAAAAAAGTACTTCATTTTCGGTAAAGTATCTATATGTTTCAAAATACTATTTTTTAAAAAAGGTTTTTTATTTATTCTTGTGAACAATAATAAAATTAGTTTTAAAAATTTTAGAAAATTAATTTGGTAAAATAATTTTTTTTAAATAATCATGTCCAAATTATCTTAGGGTGAATTTTTTGGTTTTTAATGAATAGATTAAATTTTTAATGAATATTGAAAAATAAGAGTTTTTTTTTTGAAAAACTACCTTTTCATTTAAAAAACATATATGTTTGTTTAAAATGGTTTTAATATAAAAATTATATCAATTAAATAGTTTTTAATCCAGCGTAGGTTATTGGAATTAATTTTATATTGAATTCTCATATAAAAACATTTCAAAATTTTGAAGGTTTTCTCTTTCGAAAATTGTTTTTCATTATGTCGACACGATTAATTATAAATTTTCTTTTACCACTTATAAGAATTTAATTTGGTAAAAATAGATTCAATATTTTTAATAAGAATAATTGATATTATATTATAAGTTAAACACATTTTTTAAAAATAATTAATAATAAAAACCATATAATTTAATTAATACATTTAATGTAAAAAATGGTTTACTAAGGGGTTAAACTATGAATTGAAAAGTTAAAATTACTACATAACTTGTAAAATTAATATTTTATGTCCATATTTCAATATTATACTTCCTCAGTTCGATTATATTGTAATTTTGAATATTTTTTTATTGGGACTGTCTTTATTATTTTGGATTATTTTATGAAATTTCCATGTAGTTTCTAAATGGGTTCCTTTCCCCACTTATAAAAGGTCACAACCACCCTTCACTTATCCAAAAATACCAAGCCATCTAGTTTATAAAAACTCTACCAAAATTCCTTCCCAAATATAGTATACATTTTCTAGAGTCTCTTATCCTCCCAAAAATCCAACACTAGGGTCCTTAATAAGAGATCCAAACGAGGTGCTTCTGAGTAAAGGTAATTATCTTCACTAAGATCATTTTTATTTCTTCTTTATCCACCTAAAGTTATGTATTAACACATATAATATAACAAAAACACTATATTATATATACTGAGATGATATTATATTAATGTAATAACCTATATCCATCTCCACTTCCACCAAATAGAAAATGAAACTGTCAATCGTATGTATGGCAGACTACCGCCTCGCAAACCGATGTAGTTTGTTTCCAATCATCGACTTTAAAGGATGGATATAAGGATTTATTTAAAATATATATATTATATTTATGAAATTAATAAAATTATTTAATTATAATATCATATATACCTTCTTAATTTCTATTCTGTGGGTGATACGATAATGTCGCTTATGTGTATAATGGACAACAGCCTCACGATGCGATGTGATTTGTTTTTGTTTATGATTTACATAGAAGTTATAAAGGTTAAATTAAATTAATATTCAAGATATATATGAAATAATAATTATTCATTAATGGTAATAAGTT
The DNA here is from genome assembly GCA_963277665.1 of Viscum album. Classification (NCBI taxonomy): domain Eukaryota; kingdom Viridiplantae; phylum Streptophyta; class Magnoliopsida; order Santalales; family Viscaceae; genus Viscum; species Viscum album. Next base: position 5,492,674 of record CAUJRU010000015.1, on the reverse strand, counting down.
ATTTACCATTCTTTTTTTATCCATCAAGAAAATTGACACCATGTTCATGCATACGTTTGCTCTACTGTCTCTATGAACAGTGTATTCCATTTTCTATATCTATCATTTAGGGATTGATCTAAATACATATATAATTAATATGTATGATTTTTATGTCATGTATAACATTATTTATATGTAATAATCATGATGAAATAAAAAGTACTGAAAATTCCAAATCAAAACATACATGAAAAACAAATCATTTATTACCCGAAACGTGATTTTAACATGGAATTGTTAATAAAAGGGTAATAAAAGGTTATAAGTAAAAAATATATTGTATTATATGTATATTTCTGTGAATTATTATTTAATATATGTATAATAAACTTGTATTTCTAAAATATGGTATTTTAATGTGAATTAAGAAAGTCAAGATTTAAGGTATGGTATTTTCATCTCACTTTCTACATCTGTGAGACACATGTCATATTCACCACCAATTTATTTTATGTGGTTTATATAATACATATGAATATATTTTTATGAAAATTATCCTAAAAATTATGGTGATTTACATATACATTTTATGGTCCCTATTTTATGGGGTTTACGGTTCAAAAGTGACCAAAGCATAAATGGATTTTTCTTCTCAATTTTCCTTCTTTGGGATATAAGTTATATTATGCACCTATATTCTTCTATAAGTTGTATATACTGATAATTTTACATGTTATATCATGAATATTATTATTTTAATTATAATATATTTTTTATTTAAGGTTATTTTTTAATGGGGCCTATGATTTAAATGACATTAAACTGGGAAAATATTGATGTTATCATATCATTGTTTATCAGTATTATTCATGTTTATGCTTGTGATGATGAAATTATATTATCCATATCTCAAAAAAATAATGAAATTTATTATCCTCTTTATATTTTTCGAGAATTCATGTTTTACCTTTATTTTACTGCCTTTATGTACTCAAGAGTTCAAAAAAATGTTTTTAATAAAAACCATCATTATTTATCTCCTTGGTCGAAAACCCTATTTCATCCAAAAGTAAGTTTTTTCATAAATTTTTTTTAATTTTTTTAATCTTCTAAAAAGTATTTAATAATTCAATTTTTACCCAAGTTTTACTTTAAAAAAAAAGGAACATTCATGTTGTTTTCCAAAAAATTCCAGTTTGTAATTTATGAAAATGTGAAAGGATTATTTTTTTAACATGTACGACATTAACAAAATTTATAACCATCATAAACATTATATTCATTAAATATTATTTTATAAGATTCAAATATTATATTTATATAAAAATATTTCCATAGTGTTTTATGAATTGTTTATTTTGAAATTTTATTTTTAAAGAAATGTTATTTTCCTAAAGAAAAGTTTAAAATGATTTTTAAAACATCCTTTATAATTTTTCGAGGATATTTTCAATGAAAATGAATTTTGAAAACATTTTATTTTCTACATAATTTTTTTCAAACTATAATGGTGATTTTCCTCAATAAATTATCTAAGTGATCTTTTAAAATCATTTTTCATTAAATAAGATATCATTTGATGTTACTTATGCTTCACTGGGGAAATGATATAGGGATACCATTCTTATTCTTTATTCAAATGGTTTATTATGATGATGAAAAGATATTTATTAAACCTGTTTCTATTATATGGGTTATACCATGATAAAATTATTATGATATTCACTTATTTTCCATGTTTTATACTTTGATGAAGTTATGAAATTATTATAAAACCTATTTCTTTTCTATTGGTTATGTTATGATTAAATGTTTATGAAACCCATTTCTTTTCATGGGTTCTGATATGATGATTTTTTTATGATCTTGTGAGAAAATATTTATGATTTTCATTATATGAATGTTGTTACATTATAACCAAGGACGATGGTTGCATTATAAATAATATGGGTGGGACCTATATCTCCATCTAATTCATTGGGTAAATATTGATATCTCATATGATAAATAGGGATGAAATGATGAGTGAACCCAATTTAGTAAGGTAATTTTTCCACTATGTCATTATTGGGAGTGAAACTTGACTACTATGATGGTTTGGGGATTGAACCCATTCCACTATGATAGTTTATAAATGATACTTAAACTAATAATGAAATTAATTTCTATGGTTATGTATATTCCAAAAATATATGTATTATACAAATATTATTCTCTTATGGATTAATTTATTTCATTTCATTATGATTTATGTCATATGAACTTCCATGATTTATTCCATGACTCATTTTGGGGATCAATATGCATGGTTTGGTTTTCAATTGTTATTGTCATATTATTACACCCTTATGCTCACGATATGCTAACATCTCCCTTGTTTGCCTTTACTAAGCATCCAAGTTAAGCCTTGCTTATGTTTGACTGAAAATTAATTTTTTATTAAGATAAATCCCCTTTTAATGGTTAAGGGGAAACCCAACAGACTTCAAAGACATAAAAAATAAAATCCCCTAACTCTAATTTACCAAGGTCAGAGACAGTCAAATTAAAATCTACCAATAATATCACCTCCCTAGAATCAAAATCAATAATACAAGCTTACAAAATCTCACCATTTCTCGGCTATTAGTCTCATGCAAGGATGTATAGGAATAGTAACAATGGAAAATTACATACCCTCTCAAAACCCTTGCTTATGTTTCGTTTCCCCAGGCTATGAAGAAATTTTTAAATTATGGTGTTTCTAGGAAGAGTACTATGTGTAAATATATTTATGGGATATGTTGAAGACCTTTAAGTAAATAAGATTATTTTGTGTCTAGTCTCTAAAGGAATCATACCTTTATTATCCTCAGGTTTGTGCTTGTGTGATTTAATTAATATTCATCTAAAAGGATTTAATATATATGTATGATTAGTTTGGATTTCTACATTTTGTATCAGATCTTATGTTTAGATAACCTTTGTAAACTAGAATGATAAAACATTACTGATATCACTACGAATATTTTTAAGGATAATATAAAGGTTACATCAAAGGATAAGTCTAACGATGAGTCAAAGTATAGGAAAATATCTTGTAATTTTGTTAAATGATAGGGTGAGTAGTTTTTATGTAATTACATCCCTATGTTGATATTATAAGAGGATTTGGATATATCACAATGTCCCCTAGGTGTAATAACTCTAAAAATAAAGCATTGAGTTGGATTCAATCATCACATGATGCTTGAAAACATACCTTTCTTTACTCCTAGTTTAACACTATCTAGGGATGTGATTTTGAAATTCACAAAATCATTATGAATTGTCATTAAGGATTTGAATAATGACCCCAAATGACCAAAGTTCAGCCTAAGGTTTCATAGATTTAAAGTTAATGTTTCACGATTTAGACATCCTATAATTTATTTTTCATGATTATGTGGTTTTTACTATTATTATTTTTGATCATACTACGCTTTGTGGTTTTTTTCAATGGATGGAACCCAAAGGAATCATCTTAACACTGAATGTGATGGAAAACTCAATGATCATGAGTAACCAAACTGGTTTATGACTATAGAGAAAGATATTTTTATTATTCCTAATCAATTATCACAATATTTTATTATTAATGTGAATATCCACGAGATTCTTAACACAAAAAATAATATAATTTTGAAATTTTATGAAATTTCATGTGGTAATGAACGTAGAGTAAAGAATATTTGACATCCTATAAGATAAGAAGGTGAGAAGAAGAACCAGGAAGAATATCTCAAATAGAGGGAATATATTTTCTTTGTAGAAATGATGGTTATACAGTAATTAATTGTTAAATAATTCGATTTATTATATGTTAGGAACTTTAGTATTATTGAAGTCAATGACCTAAACTAAAGGTTAAGCCCTAGACCAAGAAAAGAACTATGTAATACTAAATAATTGAAGTAAAAGGGTTGAAATGTTTATGTATATGGTTTTAATAATCTTTTTATAGAATTATCTTACCAATGGTATTTTTGATATAAGAATCCTGAAACATATAAGGATATTTTATTTTTGTAAGAATATATGTATCCATGTAATATTAAGTTAAGAGTTATTGATTCTGTCATGGGTTTCATAATTTTAAGGTTGATTATAAGTTCTAAGTATTATAAAATCATCTCAAGGTATTACATAATGGGAGTTTATCATGATTGAGGATATTTTGGGATACATTTTTCGTAATGCAACCCATTGGTTATGTATTGGTTTTAGTGAAAAAGTTATTTGAAAAAGAATTAATTTACATTTTGTGGGAAGATATTAAAGGTATTGGTAACCTTTTTGGTTTATCTTATCCTTGATATTGAGGTAAATATCAGTTATTAAAATTTGGTAATTATATTATTATAATTTTGGGAAAAGGATAACCCACATTTTAGGCTATAACCTGTCACATTCGGAAAGGTCATGGAGCTTGAACCAACAATCAAAGGACAACAAGGGTATACCGCCTACCACTAACCGACGTGAATTAGTATTTCCAGTGGGAAAAAATTAATATAGATATTTTTTAGAATATATCATGATACATGGTACATCAATATATTAAGTTAGATAGAAAAATGTTTAAGTAGGTGCTAATACCATTATCCATAGTAGAATGGAAATGGGAAAACATCATTGTGGACTTTGTCATCAAACTCCCCAAAACATCTAAAAAGAATAATGATATATGGGATGTAGTCGATAATCATATAATGTTAGAACACTTCATCTATATCAAATAATATTTACACTTGGATACGTTTTATAGGATATAAATTAACAAAGTGGTAAGGTTGTATAGATTACCAAATTAAATTGTATCTGATCTGGATATGAATTTTACCTTGATGTTTTATAAAATTATTATGGAATAACATGATATGGAGTTTAGGATTAGCATTGTGTATCATCCTTAGATATATGGTTATTCTGATATAACAATTCAATTCATAGAGGATATGTTAAGATATTGTTCTATGGATTTCAAATGTGGTTGGGATCAACACCTTCCTCTAGTAGAGTTTTCTTATAACAATAACCTTTACTCAAGCATTCAAACGGATTCTTATGAATCCCTTCATGGAAAATGTATAGAACCCCAATGTAATTGAATTAAGTTGCATAAAAATACATTGGTACTTGAGTTATATGATGAAATGGAAGATAATTTTAGATCTATTCATCAACACATAAGGGATGAATAAAGATGATAGTAATGTAATTCTGATAATAAAAAATGTGATATAATATTAGATATGGGTGAGAAGGTATTTCTATGAAATTATCCATGGAATAATGAAGGTAAAATAAACCATATTTATATAATTCCCTCTTAAAAAATTATTATATTGGCATTGTGGCTTATCGCTTGGTGCTTCTAACGGACCTCTCTCAGGTTTGGGATGTGTTTCATGTATCTATCTTGAGGAAGTACATACCTAATATATCACATGTACTAAACTCAGAGGTCATAAAACTGGAGAATTATATTGATTATAAGGACAAATTGATTGATAATATGGATTGAGTAGAGAATGTGATATGAAATAATACCACTCGCCTATTCAGTTTTTTGGGGTGAAACACCCACATGGAGGAAGCTATGTGGGAACTTGAGAATGTAATGAGGAAGAAGTATCCTAATTTGTTTTTATTAGAGTGATGAATTTAGAGGATAAAATTTTTTTTAATGGGGTTATAATGTATAATACTATGCTTTTATGATTTTTTTAATAAATTTAATTTCATCAATAGCTTGTGTTACACGTAACACCGAGTTTTAACATTGCACGAAAAACTATTAAAATTATTATTCAAACAAGATCATTATTACATAGAAGTTAAACATGGTAGAATAAATAGGACTAAAAACATATTAAATACAAATTATAATGGTATTATATAATTAAATCATATTGATATAAATGTAATTAATTTTCTGTAAATCCTTTATCTCTTTCGAAAATATTATTTTCTCATAAAAATGTTTTTTTATTTTATTTTATGAAAAATATTAAAATTAATTTTTCACACTTTTAGAAAATTAATTTGATAAAATAAAATTCATTTTTAAAATCATCATGTTGAAATTATCTTGTTGTGAATTTTTTGGATTTTTTGGAAAAGATGAATTTTTTTATGAATAATGAAATGTATTATTTTTTATTAAAAAACATTATTTTAGTTTAAAGATTTTATAAGTTTTATTTTTTTCAGAATGGTTTTGAAAGTAAAATTCCTAAAATTATATATTTATTAATCAAATTTATTTCATTTTGAACAATTTAATACTGAATTATTATATAAAAACTTTTATATCTTTTGAAGGTTTTCTCTTTGGAAAACCATTTTTTCGTCGCGTCTGTTGGATTGATTATAAAATAAATTTTCTCACTTATGTGAATTTAATTTAATAAAATATATTACATATTTGGAATCATAATAATTTATATTATATTATAATGTCAACATAATTTTTTAGTATAATTAATAGTGATAATAATAAAAATTAATTACCTTGGTTATGGTAAAAATGGGCTTACCAGGGGTTAAACTTAGAAGATATGGGTTAAAATGACTATATCACTTTTCAAATTCCTTTTAGATGGCAATATTTCAATATTATCCTTCCCATGTTATAATATATACTCATTGTTAGTCATTGTTTCTCAACAATGACTTTATTATGTTGGATTCTTTTGGTAAATTTTAAATGTAGTCTCCAAGTGGGTTCCTTTCCACCACTTATAAATGGACACCACCACCATTCACTTATTCACACTTATCAAGATACATAGTTTAGAAAAAATACTCAAAAATATATCCTTAACATCCATATTCATGTCAAATATATTTTTATCCCACCACCAATGCTAACACTAGGCTCCTTAATAAGAGATCCAAAGGAGGTGCTTCTAAGCAAAGGAAATTTTCTTCACTAAGCTCCTTCTTTTTCTTTCTTGTTTTTATGCATTAAATTATGTTTTAAAAATTTATAAAACTAGTTTATAATATATACTGAAATTTTATTATAATAATTTAGTATCCTATATCCATCTTCACTATCATCAAATGAAAAAATCAAATTGTCGATCGTGTGTACGGTAGACTACCGCCTCGTGAACCAATGTAGTTTGTTTTCCATCACCACCTAAGGATGGATATAATGATGGATTTAATATATGTATATAATATTTATAAAATTAAGATAATTATTTAATTATTATATCATATATACCTTCTTACTTTACATTCTATGGGGGATATGATAACGTTGTTTATGTGTACGCCAGACAATCACATTGTGAAGCAATCTGATTAGTCTTCGCTTATGCTTTTCATGGAAGGTATTAAGAGTAAATTTAACAAATATATATTCTATATATGAAATATTAATGAATATTTAATGGTTATAAAATATTTAACATCCTTTTTTTCAATCCGTTGAGAAAATGGAAACATAGTTTATGTGTACGTACAGCTTACATTCTCCATGAACTGTGTATTTCATTATATATATATATATATATGTATGAATTTTATGGATTGATATAAATAAATATATAATTAATATGTATTATTTTTATATCATGTTTATAAATAGAGATATTATTGAACCATTATGGAGATAATAAAATCGAAAACAATAAATCAAAACAAACATGAAAAACAAAGTAGTTTTTACCCAAAACAGGATTTTATCATAAAATTATTAATAAATGAGTAATAAATGGTAATAAGTAAACCATATATAATATTATGTATTTATGGTTATTTAATATATGTATTATAAAGCTATATTTATTATATAATATGTCTGAACATGTATGACGGAATTCTAGACTTATGGTAATGGATTTTCGTCTCACTTATTACTTCTCGGTGACATATGTAATTTTCAAAAACAATTATTTTATTTGGTTTATATTCTGGCCATGAATATATTTCATGATTATTATCCTGAAAATTATTTAGATTTATATATCCTTTTTTGAGTATCTCTCATTCATTGGGTTTATAGTTCAAAGTTACCATAGGCGTAAGGGATTATTCTCTCAATTTTCCTTCTTTGCGACATAAGTTTTGTTTTCCACCTATCTTATTCTATGAGGAGTATATACATATCCTTTAACATATTATATCTTTAATATCCTTATTTTTATGATATTAAAAGTTTCATTTGATGTTATTATTTAATGGGCCCTATGATTTAAATGTCCCTAAAGTGGTGAAGGTTTTATAATACAATGTCATTGTTTATGAGGATTATTTAAGTTTGTGATTATAATGATGAAATATTATTATACAACTCTCAATAAACTCATGAATTTTATTCTCATATGTTTATTCCAAGATAATAAATGTTTTACCATCATTTTTATCTCTTTATGTACTCAAGTGTTCAAAAGTGTGTTTTTATAAAAAGTTATCTTTATTTCTCTCTTCATTCGAAAACCATTTTTCCTCCAAAACCATGTTTTTTAAAAAATTAATATATGATTATGAAATTATACATATGATTTACTGAAGACATGTTTATCCATTTTTAAATTTTAAATTTTTTTAAAGCAATCATCAAATCATTTTCCAAACCATTCCTATTTGGATTTTACTAAAAATATAAAAGGAATATTTTTTAGCATGTAAAACATGAAAAAAAATTCCCTCCATCTTGAACATTATTTTCATTAAATATTCCCCTATAATTTTAAAATTTTATTTTCGATGAAAAGAATTTCCAAAAAAAAATTATGAATTTTTTGTTATAAAAATTTATTTTTAATGAAAATTAATATTCCTTAAGAAATGTTCAAAATTATTTTTAAAGACATATTTATAAGTCTTAAATGATATATTAAATGAAAAGGATTTGGTAAATGTTTCATGTTTTTAAAATGTTTTATTAATTATAAAGGTTATTTTCCAAAATAAATGTTCTAAGTGATCTTTAAAAATCATTTTACTTCAAAGATGACATCTTATGATGTTACTTATTCTTTACTATGGATATGGTTAAAGGATACCATTATTATTCTTTCTCATAATGGTTTATGATTATGATGAAAAGATGTTTAGGAAACCCATTTCTCTTCTATTTTTAATATCATGATATAATTCCTAAGAATCCAAGTTCTTTTTCCACAGGTTATGCTTTAATGAAAAGATGAAATGATTATGAAACCCTTTTCTTTTCAACAAGTTATGTTATGGTGAAATTTTTATGAAACCCATTTCATTCCATTGGTTCAGATAGGATGAATGTTTTGTGATCTTATGGAACACATATGTATTATTTTCCTTATGTGAAGTTTTTTATATTATAACCAAGGGTGGTTGTTACATTATAACCTAAATGGGTGGGATATATATCTCCCTCGAATTAATTAGGTAATGATTGATATATTTTGAGTTAATTATGACTAGAATGGGGAGTGATCCTAGATTAGTATGGAAATCTATCTGCTATAATAGTCATGAGAGTGAACCTTGACAACTACCATGGTTTAGGGAGTTACCTCTTTCCACTATAGTAGTCTTTGAAATGAGTCATGAACTACTAAGGAAATAATTTTCAATTATTATGGGTATTTAAAAAATCTATGTATTCTTCTAATATTATTCTCTTGTGTCTTATGTTATTTTATTCCATTATGATTCATGTATGATAAACTTCCATGATTTATTCCATGACTCGATTTGATGTTCTATGGTATGCAGGGTGTTTTTTCAAATGTTATTTCCATTTCTGCATATCCTTATTCTCATGATATTTTGATATCTCCCTTTCTTTCCATTATTGGGAATTTGAGATCACCCATTCTTATGTTTCCATTTCCTTGGTTATGAAAACTATTTTTAATAAGGGAACGTCTACGAATAAAACTATGTGGAAATATGTTTATGGGGAATATTGAATATCTTTCAAGAATTAAGAATATTTTGCGTCTAGTTTCCAAAGGTACTTTACATTTACAATCCTATGGTGTGTGTTGGAGTACTGTAATGAATATTCATCTAAAAATATGTGATGTCTATGTATGAGAATTTTGAGTAGCTATAATTTCGGTTATAAACCATGTAATAGTATGTGTAAAAGACATGGATAACTATAAATAACATCCTTTTATTTTTACCCTTGACCATGCTTCTCTTGGTCAGGCATTTCAAAGAATCCATAGACATAGATTCCATCATAGGGATTTTTTTCTTCCTTTCCTTTTTTCACCTTAATAACATATATTTTTTTGTATTCATTCCCTTTTTAACCTATAGAAGTAGAGTAATTGGATTTAGGAGATACTATTTTATATTTTTCATTTAGAACCTCAAGATTTTAAATTATATTTTCCAGTAATGCCTAACGTGTTTAATATTTTTCTGTACAACCAACGCCGAACAAAAATTAAGCATAGAAAATTTATGAAATTTAGAACATAGTTATAGAATTTATATATAAAAATAGATTTTACTTAGTTATGAAACATTTTTTTAATAAAAAATTAGTTTTCATTATCAATACTAAATAATTGATAAAAATTAATTAATGTAGCTATATAATTAATAAGTCTGATTCGGGCATTAAAATATAAAATTTCTAAAAACATTATTTTGTATAATTTATTTTATGAAACTAAATATAATATGGATGAAATATTTCATTTACATAAATAATATATTAACACCAATTTGATTAGTAACTCATAGAAAGTAATCAAAATAATAATTAATATTTTTAAAAAGTTATTTTCCTATAAAAATATTTTTTTTAAATATTTTATGTTTCCATTTAAAATTTCAATACTAAAATTTTATAGATTTAATTTGATAAAATTAAAAACATTTTTATATTAAACATCTCTATATTTTATTTTGTAATATTTTTGAGCCTTTTTAGAAATAGCTGATTTTTAGGTTAATAATAAAAAATATAATTTTTAGCAAATTTATAAATTTTATGAGTTTATCATTATATAAGAAAGACCTAGATGTTTATAAAACCTTTTAATTGATCAAATATGTATTTAATCAGTAAAATTATAAATTTCAAAAAAACTATGATAAATTTATTAAACCTGTTATTATCATTCAATGAACTTCAGTAATAGTTTCCAATAAAAAAATAGTTTTTGGAATTCTCTTTTAAATAGACATTATTTTAGTATGATTTGATTTTGGATTGATTTTAAATCCACATAGATTTAATTTTTTTTATAATAAAACAATTTATTTCATAAAAATTAAAAATATGGATAATTTCATCCTATAAATAAATTTTAATCTTAAACAAAAATTTTTATAAAAAAAAATAGGTTTTACATGTTATGTGTACTGATAGTAAAATTAATTTTTTCAACCCATATAAATTTCATTTAATAAATTTATTCTCATATTTTAAATTATAATTTAAAAATTAGATAAAAATTAAAACTATAATTTTGTTCATTAAAATTAATTACCTGCATTAAAAATTAGTCACCTTGGTAATAGTTAATTTGGGGAAAAAGAGAAAAGTGAAGAGAAAAGTACGAAATTACACAAAACTTATCTATTGAATGAAATTTTTAAGATTATTATAAGAATTAACATTTCCCAAATTAAATTATTATCTATTTTGTATCCTTTTAACTTGGAATAGTGTTATGCTATTATTGAAAACTAAGGATTACTTATAAAAATACCATTTTTCACTAATAAAACGAGCTCAAACATACCCTATCAATGCTACATTTTAAATTAGAAATTATTTTGAAATTATGCTCATTTTACCTAAACTAGAATCCTCTTAACCACTAATAAGAATATTTTCACTAGAATTTATCCCAATCCCTTCAGTTCCTAGGATATATTTAAGAGAAATTTCAAACTCTCTATAAGAGTATTACTTACACCTTAATATTTTCTTCTTAATGTTCATACTCCAATTAATCATTTATATATATGGATTACCACATCCATGAATAGAACATTCTATTATTCATTATCGTCTTTCATGGATGGTACTAGAAACCTGTTTAGTAGATACATTTGTTTTTGAAGATGGACCGTCACAAAAAGGAAAATCCATTTTATTAAGATATAAATGAATTAAAGGAGTCTAAAATTATACTTTTTACCAAAATTATTGTGCTAAAAATAAAATATTTCAGTTGGAATATCATTTATTCAGATCATTTCACAGGCCTCTACTCCCTTGTTTTCCAATCCATCAACCAAAAAAATTATTTATGAAAAATATATGTAATTTTTTAATTCATGGAGGAAATAGATACCAATAAATTTATCCATGTGTCAGTAATATTCTATGATCAATGGAAAATTCCAATTCTGATTGCATTCATCACAGTGGCCAAGTCACACTCAAGACAAATATTATAACATCTGTGATTTTGAACCACTTCTCATATATTAATGATCGCTAGAACATCTGCATCTAGAGAAGTAGTAGTTCCACAAGGTCTATAGATATATCCAAAATCCTATCCTCCACGATATCTGAATATGGAACCATACCCAGCAAGACTTGGATTGCCTTTAGAATCTTCCTCTGTATTGAATTTAATCCATTTAGGAAAAGGAAAAACCCATAAAACTTATAAAGTACCGTAAAGGTGAGGAAAATTACATGTAATTCCAAGTGGTTTATAAAAATAAAATCACGAAGAGAGTTTTCACAAAATCTTGATTGGAGAGAATTTTCCCTTTTTTCAGCAATAAGAATCTGTGCAAGATCATATTGAAAATTAAACCAGATACCTTAATGGATAAACCTATTGTGGTTGTTCCAGGTTATGTGAATAATATCCATGCAACCCACAAGCAGGAATTTTTTTCATTTTCTATAAAATATGTAACATAAAACAAGCTTCCAAGTGATCATAAATTATAGAACATTATGGTAACCATACCTAGAATAGGTCATCCATAGTAGTTCATAAGTAAAATTCTATGGATAAACTTAAAAAGAGATTAAGAATATCATCCTGATGATGATTACAAAAAAACAAACTTTGAGATAATACTAGTTCCAACATATTGACGAAATTTATGAGTACGAAGCCTTAAATGAAAAATTATCCATGTAAGAGTAAAATGAGATGGAAGAATCCAAGGTTTGTTGAGGTTTTTTTCCAATTATTATAATGTTCCATAATTTTTTTTTGATAAAAATACTTATAAGAAAACACCTCATTGACAGTGTTTTCCCATATAATAATGTCAACCCCACTAATAAAATTATAATTTAAGACTGTATCCTTGATATCAAAAGGAAATATATTAATCGGAAATTCTAGCAGATATTTAATTGAAATATCAGTATGAAAATACATGTCATGGTATGAAATATTATTATTAATATGGGTTCCATAACAATTATACTTATAGAAATTAAGAGAAGAATGAGGGCTGACAATCCAATAAGAGTCATCCATAACAAATGAGTATGAACTTTTAAAGTCATGCCAAATGGAGGATTCTATATAATTGATATTTCTATCATTAAGTTTATCATGAAATATTTTTCTTAGTAAGTTAAGACCTTCGTATTTCCCATTAATAAGTCTACACATAAGACTATATTATGAATAATGATTGAAGTTATTGAGATATTTAATACATAACAATCCATAATCAATAGGTTGACAAAACTTGTTCCATGGGATAGTATAATTTTTCTTTTAGAGAGTGCTTCCACTACAAATAATATTTTAAATAGAAAATAGGTTCATGTGAACACAATCTCGAGCTTCCAAAAATTATGACATACACTCTCCCACTTTGTGAGATGTTAGAGAAACACCCTTCCAACATGAAATGGACGTCAGTGTCCTAGGACATGAGCCCTCATGATCACCCATTTACCCTGCCCGGGTCAGTTTTAATAGATATATTATTTATCTCATGATTTAAACTATTTAAATATAAATTGATAATTTTATAATTAATATAATCAATAAGCGATCATTGTAAAATTATCTACCAAAACAAACATCCCGAGAAGAAAGTGATTTATTTTAACAACTTATTTTTCATTTATAATATTCATTTAACTATTCACATATTTTATTTATCACTATAATTTCATATAAATATTTTTCTATACCTATATGATAATTATATTATATTATATTAATTGCATCCATAATCATACTCACACATAGATTATAACTTGTTCTTTTTTTGGGGTCGGTTTAACCACCTACACGAACAATTCTATAAATTTCTATCTTGGATATAAATATAAACTTATCCCAAGGTTTTATTATTAATTAATTATAAAATAATTTATTATGCTTTATAAGGGTTATATTTATATTTAATATATTTTTAATGAACCACCCATTTGTTCGTTAAAAATTTACGAAGCAATATCGTCCCCAATTTCATCATCATGAATCACAATAAAAACTATAAAGGGATGAAAATATAACATTATAAACCACCAAGGAACACATTTTATAGTACCTTTAAAATTATAGTAAAGATAAACTTAGTAATAATAATTAATATTAATGATGTTATTATAAAAATAGTAAAAAATGATTGAAACTATAAACATCCAATGTTGAATGTAGATAATAACTAAATAATATAAATATATAGAATTATTATAAATAAATATTATAAATGGTTAAAGGTATGAATATGATTATGAAATAAGTGATTAATATAGTTATTTTTGTTATAAAGGATGTTCAACCATGTTTTATTTAGAGGGATTAAAGGTAAGATTTATTTGTCTATATTTTAAATTCTATGAGAGACGTTTGATATCAGAGATGATCATTCCTTTTATATGGTGAATTCAATGCCCTATTATCTTAAATTATAATAAATATATTTAATTTAATGATATTAAAATTTCCATTTCATCGAAACCCTCTTATATTCTTTTTATTTCTACATTAAAATTACCATAATGTTTTCTTGTATCAGTTTTCGCCCCTTGTGATATATTTCATATTATAAACCACGGTTTCTTTTAGATGGTATATCTACTAAAAATTTAAAATTTTTATCATTGTCCTCTAATTATTCAGGTTATTTTATTTCTCATATAAAATTATAACCTTGATGGGGTTTATATTTTAAATTATTCTAATGTTGTAATGGAATCTTATCTTTGTTTTCACTGCTTGAGACATATTTCTTATCATACACCATTTTTTATTTTTATGGTGTATATAATACCCATTAAATATGTTTGATTTTAATCCAATCATTATTCATGTTAATCAATTTTTCATTTGAGATTATACCTTTTAGGGGGGTTTCATTATAAATTTTCTAATTCCAAAAGGATTTTTCATTTCAATTTTTCTTTATTGAGATATGATTTATATTCACCACTTATTTCCTTTTATGGTGAATATATTGGGAAGAAATTTATTCTGTGTAATAATACTCATTCAATTTAAGGTATTTTCAAATCCTTACCACATTATATCTTTTATGGGACTTTAATTCAAAAGATATCAAATCTAGAAGTTTATTTATTTGACAAATTTTTTTTAATTTAGTCCCAAACCATATTATTTGGAGATACTAATTTATAATTATTTTATTCCACCATTTATATATTTTATATTGTATTTATAAATTTTATTTAGTTAAATAATTGACCTAATCATATACCAATTACTCTGTATGGTGTTAGTTTGAGGAATTCTTATATAGAAAGCTTTTCCATTTATTGATTGGAAAAATAATGAAAATACGTATACTTTTAATTTAATTTTTGATGTTTATTGATCACTATGGAATGTTTTTTAAGTATTATATAGTTTATTAATTACTTAATATGTTGGATTAATTGTAATTAATTAGTGACTTGGGGGGTCACAATAGCATCGCAGTGCATCGATAAGTCTCATGAGACAAACTAGTTGATGAATTTGGTGTATGCCTTACCCATTAATGTGTAATTTCTAAGAAAAAATCCTTTATTGTAGGTTTATGATGTCTGGGATTATGAATCCTATCACTATAAAACTAATTATTATTATACCCATGATAATTTATATTGTTATGTCACCCATGGATTTATTTCAAGATCATATGATCAGTTATACGGTATTATTTTATTATCATTTACCTTATTCCATTCTATTCATAGATTGTTTATTTTATAATACCTTCTGGTATATTCTTTCCCTTATAGGTCATTTTAAATCACAATTTTTATGTTTCCATTTCACAAAGTTCGAAAGAAACTTATTAAACATGATATGTCTAGAATAATAGAATGTGTGGAGATTTTTTGGAAGATATTTAATACATAATAAGGATTAATTAGTTTCATATT
This sequence comes from Viscum album, assembly GCA_963277665.1. Classification (NCBI taxonomy): domain Eukaryota; kingdom Viridiplantae; phylum Streptophyta; class Magnoliopsida; order Santalales; family Viscaceae; genus Viscum; species Viscum album. The sequence continues at coordinate 5,476,371 of CAUJRU010000015.1, read as the reverse complement.
TAAGGGAAAATTTCCATTGGATGAGAAAGACATGGGATTTTTTATTTAATTATATTTCCTAATTTTCCAAAGATTCAAAAATAAAAGGTCATTTGAATGTATTTAATGTAATATTTTTCGTGAATCATGTAATTTAGGGATAGTTATGCCCGTGGTGAGTCGTAGTTGGTATTAGATCATTATTTTGATAACTTTAGAGGTTAGCCTGTTATCAGTTTCAGATAATTTGGGAGTTATAAATTTCATCAAGGGTTGATAAGTTAAGGTTGATCATAATTTTAATTGTATAAATAACCCTTTAGGTTAGTTATGATAATATTTAATATTTTATGTTATTTGAGAAATAGTTTAGAAAACTTCAGTAAAACCCCTATGGATATGTATAAGGGATATTTCAATGTATAGGATAAAATTTGGATGTTTTGATAAAGTATGGATTTTATGGTTTCCAAGAAATTATATACCTATTTGGAAATTGGAGAGTGGGTTCAAATATGGAATAGATTCACCTATAAGGTAATCACATTTAAAAATACTGGTATACTATTAAATCAATCTTCAATTACTGCATGATGAATGGGCCTAAGATTGAACACCAAGATTGAAACTCCAATGGGATCTATGTTGGTTAATCACATTTTATTTATACACCATTATAAAGTATTTAAATATACTAGTTAGAGAATCTAGTAGGGTAATTACCAGAGATATCATACATTAAAAGTAATTGAATCCTAAATTAAGGTATATATTAATTGATATGTGATTTTATGGAAAATGGGTAAGTTGAATTTTAGTTTCATAATTTTAAATGATTTTTTTGTTTCAAATATTTTAAAAAAGAATATGGTAATTTGGGAATATAATTTTTAAGGATTAGAAGAATTAAAAAATAAATACTAAATAAATGTAGGTTTAACCAAGAATGATATAGCTTGAACTAAAAGGAATTAAAAGATAACATGATGGTGTCACAGAGTAGGACCTCTTGAGGTTGAATTTTTCATAATTCTCTTATGATGTTAATTGTTTGTCACTCATGATAAATTATTTGGTTTTAGTAATGGATGGATCTAAAAACATCATGTTAATAGTGTTTTTCATGGGAAATTCAGATATCAAACCCATAAACAACCTAGAGGGACAAGACTTAGAGTGAGAAATCATGTGATTATGCTAATCCAGCTATCACAATTTCTGAATAACCACTTTATCATAGTTTAATTACCAAAAATAGTAATAAGTGATGGATGGAGTCTCAGGGGAGTTAGGGTGATAAATAAGATGAAGGAATTAATATTCAAATTCCTACAAGTTAAAAATGTGTGAAAATAATGATTTTCAAAGGAAAAATGAAGCAATATATTAACATGATGGACAAATAATATGTGTTTCCTAGTGATCCCAAAGATATTATGGTAGACACCCAATTTAAAAATATATCATGGGCTATAAATAACTTTTAGATACCCTTAAATAATTTTATTTTTTATTAATAATTATATTTTTGAGGAAAATTTATTTTGGTGGAATAATTTAAGACCCTAATATTTTAAATTATATTTTGCATTAAAGCCTAATGTGTTCAATTGTTTTCTTTACAAGAAAAACTGAACTAAAATGAATCATGGAAAATTTTATGACCATTTCAATATAGTCAAATAATTGATGGGAAATAATATAGGTTACTGAATTATGAAATATATATAGAAAAAAAGGTCATTATTAATACTAAGGAAATAATAAAATTCAATTAATGTAGCTAAATAACCCATCAGTCTGATTTGTGACATAAATTGTAACCTTTATAAAAATTCTATTTTCATGTGAATTATTTTAAGAAACTATATGCATTATGAATAAAATATAGTATTATTATGAATAATATATTAATACTAATTTTATGAGTAATTTATATAAAATAATAATAATAACAGTTAATATTTTTTGTATATATTTTCTTATAAAAATAGTTTCTTATTACGTTTTATGTTTTCAATTAAAATTTAAATTCCTAAATTTTGTAATTTGAATTTATTATAATTTATTTATTTTTTAAGTCCATTATTTCAATATTTTCCTAATATATATTTTTTAAAATTTTTATAAATAGTCTATTTTTCAATTAATTAAAAAAAATTTACCAAAAAACTATAATTTTTCTGAATTTATCCTTATATAAGAAAGACCTAGAAGATTATAAAGTTCTGTTATTGATCAAATTTTTATTTAAAATTTAAAACTATAAATTTATAAAGTACTATTATGAATTTATAAATCCTATGATTATCATTTTATGGACTTAAGTAATATTTTCCAAAACAAATGTTTTGGGCATTTTCTTTTAATTAGATATTACTTTGGTACTATTTGTATTTTTATATATTTTAATGATAAATAAATTTTATTTAAAAAAACAATTTATATCTTCAAATTCAAAAAAAATTATAATTTTATTCTAAAAAATATTTTTAATATTAAAAAACACTTTTTCTAAAAAATAGGTTTTATGTGTTATGTGCTCTAACACTAAAATGATTTTTAAGAACCCTAGAAATTTTATTTTAGAAAATTATTATCATATTTGGAATCATAAATTTCAAATTAGGTAATGATTTTAATTTCAATTTTGGTCATTAAAATTAATAACAAATGTCACAAATGTGTTATCATGGAAAATTTTAATTTTGGTAAAAAGTTAAAAGTAACGAGAAAATCCAAAAATAACTCAACTTGTTTCTCCAAAATGAATGGTTGAGATTATTATTGACCTTAAAATGTCCAACATTACATTGTTTTCCATTTTTCTCATTTTAACTTGGAATAGTGGCATGCCATTATTGAAAACAAATGTGTATTTAAAAAAATTCCATTATTTCACTTATAAAAGGATCCCACTTACACCCTTTCAATGATACACTTAAAACTAGAAATTATCTTGATAATATTACCATATTATATATCATCTAAAACCATTTAATTTCCATAACCCCATGGTCACTATAACTTATCCTAATTCCTTCATATCTGAGTCTTCTAAGAGAAAGTTCAAGCTCTCAATATGAGTATTACCTACTCCTTAACATTTTATTCTTAAAAATAATCCTGTAAAACTATTATAAACATATATATATAATTAAATAAATATAAATAATTTACTTAAATTTTATTATATTAATGTTATAACCACTATAAATTCACATCCCATTCATTTGAAAAATTGAAAATGTTGCTCATGTATATATATGGACTACCGCCTCCTTGAAAGACATGTTTCGTTTCTCATCACTAAATTTCATGGATGGTTCTAGAAATAGTTTTAGTGAATTTATCTGTTACTTATGTAATGATTTTAATTATATACATATAAATTAGATATTCTGTTATTAATATTATCAATAAGTTATCATTGTAAAATTGATCGCCTAAAATGAACATCTCGAGAAGAAAAGAGGCTTATTTTAACAAATTATGTTTTGTTTATATGATTATTATAAATATTACAAATTATGAATCATCCCAATAATAAAAACTACATATTTAAATTTGAAATTTTTTATAATTATATTATAATAAATGAATCTCTTTCATAATCATACTCACACATATATTATAATTTGTTCTTGTTTGGGCCGGTTTAACCACCAACATAAAAAATGATATAAAATTATATCATGGATGAATATGGAAATTTAAATAATTGTTTTATTATAAATTGATTAAAAAATAATTTTTTATGGTTTTGGAAAGGTTATATTCATATTTAATATATTATTAATATACCACCCTTTTGTTCTTTAAAAATTTCGGAAACAATCTCGTCACTAATTTCAACATAATAAATCATAATTAAAAATAGAATGGGATGAAAATATATCCATTAATGAAAAAAAAAATTACAATACCATTATGTATATATTAATGATTAAATTTTTAAAAATAATTAATACTGCTGTTTTTATAATCAAACTAGTATAAAATGATCCAAACTACTAACACTTGTTATTAAATGTAAATAATAACTAACTAATATAAATATAGAGAATAATTATAAATTAAGATTAAAAAGGTAATTTTTATGGATAAGGTTATGAAATATGTGATAAATAAAATTATTTTTGTTATATAATAGGTTTTATCATGTTTGATTTAGAAGGATTAACGATAAGAGTTGTTTGTATTTTTTTAATTCAATGAGATATGATTTATATTTCACATCATAATTAATTTTATATGGTATATTCACTATCCTATTTCCCTAAATTATAAAGAATATATTTAATTTCCTTATATTTTAATTTCAAATTCATGGTAACCCTCTTTTTTATTCTTACATCCCTATTACTGTAAGGGTTAATTGTCTCAATTTTCATCCTTTAAGAAATATTGATTATTACATACCATGTTTTGTATTGGATGGTTCACATACTACCGATTTTATATTTTTTATGACCATACACTCATAATTCATGGTATTTAATGTTACCTTTGAAATTATATCCTTAATGGAGTTTTGATTTTGAAAGTTTATAATATCACAAGGGTTTCATGTCTTAATTTTCACCCTGTTGAGACACATTTCTCATTATAGACCATGTTTTATTTTTTCTAGTGTGTCGACTACCACTTTAATATTTTATATCACTATCATATAATTATTCATGGTATTTTATTTTTTATTTAAATTATATCCTTTAAGGGGTTTGATTCGAATGTTTCTAATATTGAAATGGTTTTTATCTCAATTTTTCTTCATTGAGTTATAATGTGTATTCATCACTTGTTTTCTTTTGTGGTTTATATATTAGAAATAGATTTATTTTTGTCATAATATTCATTCAATATAATTTATTTATAAATCTATCTCATGTAATATCATTCATGGGTCTTCGATTCAAAAAATATCAAATTCATAAGGGGTTTTGGTCAACTTTATTTCTTTTCATTGGGTCAAAACCATCTTCTTTGGTGATAATCATTTTTATTTTATTCCACTATTTCATGATTATGAATTGTATTTACCATTTATATATGGTGAAATTAATAACTTAAATTGATACCAATTAGCCTATATTGTGTTAGTTTGATAGATTCTTACATAGAAAGCTATTCCATTTATTTATTGGGGGAATATTGAAATTATATATTCTTGTTATTTCAATATAGTTGTTTTTTAAATAATAATGAAATTTGATTATTTATTGTATATCTCATTCATTCCTTTACATAATGAATTAATTAGACGTAATTTGTCATAGGTACGTCCCATTATATCACTTTGATTCATCGATAGGCCTCATGAGACAAACTAGTTTGTGTATTTGATGTATGATTTACTAATTTATGTGTAATTTATGGGAACGGGGCCTTGTAAATATGTTTATGATGTATAAAATTATGAATTTTATCACTAAGAAACCATTTATTACTATACATGTGATTTTTTATATTATTATGTCATCCATCAATTTGTTTCAAGCTCTTGTGGTAAGTTATTTGTCATTATTTTATTATCATTTACCCTTTTACAAGTTATTAATGCCTTGTTTATTCTATGATAGATTCCAGTATAGGCTTTCCCTTAATGAAAATTTGACATCACCCTTCTTATGTTTCCATTCCTACAAGTTATGAAGATAATTATTACACATGATATTTCTAGATGAATATATTGTGTCTAGAATTTGTGAGACATATTGAAGACTTATTATAAATTAATTTGTTTAATATTTATGGGGAAGATTTCTATTATATGAGATGGAAAAGGGATTTTTTTGTTACTGATTTTTCCTAATTCGTTAAATCAATAACCCTAAATGGTTATTGTAATATATGTAAAGTTATATTTCTTATCCATAATGTAATTATGGGATAATTATGTCTGGGTTGTAATAGTTTATATTAAAATTCAAAAAAAAATCTTGACCAGCTCAAAGGGAGTGATGTCAGGATGTGAACAGTGTGCAATTCATCAGGTACTCTAAACCCTCTACTATTTAGAAACTCAATGTAGCCAATCATTTTGACTGCATGAGGCCCAGCTGGCACAACCACTTCATGTTTACTCATAAATAGTGACTTGGAAATCTCAAATCCCTCATGTATAGATCTCTCCTAACAAAAATCATTGAGATTCTTGGGCATGAAATAAACATTCATGACCTCATGATATTTCATGAGTTCATCAGACATGGATGAAAAAAAAATTAGACATATTTCACATTCTCCAAATGTTTTTCATCAAAAATTAGATCTTCATCACTCACCTCTTGAGTATGTGGATCAATAGTTAGGGATTCTCGAATGTAAAGCTTCTTTTAATGGAATAATACAATGATCAAGAATGTAGAAAATATTTAAAAGTTAATATTGTAAAAATATTTTATTTATCTATAATTTATCCCAAGGATAACATGGATTATGAAAACTACATTTTACTACAAAAATATAAAAGCATATATAACTAATTTATGTCATTAAAAATACATGAGATAAAATAACATGATTTTATTAATAGTCTCCTAATATTTTATCAAGTCTCAATTCCGTAACCATTGGGCTCGAAAATTCATTTTGTTTGGATATTTTAGTGTTAGATATCCATATTTCCCTACTCATAACTTATAATTTTTCTTGAAAAGTTATTCAAATGTATTATGGTTTGTGGTATTTCCAACTATAGGATTGCAACTCCTTGATCCATTGAGTTTACTCCCCAATCCTTAATTCCTTACCTGTATTTCCTCATCAATTTCCTCTATATTCTACTAAATACTAAATTTTTTGTAAAACATTGATTTGAACTCTATTCATTCAACCTAAAACTTTAGTTAGAACTCCCCAAAAATTATAAATCACCATAAATTTGGCTAGAAAAGTAAATTTAACTACAGTTCCATTAATAACCTATGAAATGGAAGTATTTTTTGAATTAATATTTATTTGATGGATTTTTTCTTCATTATGCATACATTTTCTTATTTTATCCTTTTAAATGTCATGTTAATATCAAGTTAATTTTACTTGAGTGACTAACCGTGCATTGATAAAAAAATATTTAAAAATGTTTTTTTATATTTTATTCTATCTAAGAATGATTATTATTTAATTCATTTATTTATGAGAACATGACAATGAATCAAAAAAATAAAATAAACAACCATGAAAAAAGATTAAAAAAATTATGTGGCATGATCATGATTTGTATATATTGATTTTCTATTGAGCATACAATAAAAAAACAATAACCCTGGGGGGGAAATAACTATGAGTTGTTCTTGAATCTAGTTGTAGTATTAAACCTATGTCTTATCCATAACACGAGCTTATTTCACCTCATATCAGTATTGAACCACCTCAAATCACCTATAAGATCCATCTTTACATATTATTTACTCACACATTAATGGAATGGTTACAAGGTTTCAATAAATGAAAATGTTGGCACATAGTTCCCAATATAATAAGAGGATGGGATGACTTGAAAAACATCATTTTAATTTAATAATAATAATTTTAATATAAAATGGTAAAATTAAATTAAATGAAATATAAACCATATACATGTCATTCAAGATCATGATCACCCACACACGCAATGAATATACATTTAATAAAATAGCATTAATTTAAATCATTCTTAATTCAGATAAAATATACGTGATTTTATTAATGATCTTAATTGATTATTTTATTCATTTATATTAATATTTATCCAAATATTCATAGATATTTCCATCCATAGTATTTTTAAAAAATTAAATAATTTCATTTCATTTAAAATTGTTTATGTACTCTATGTATTTGGAGGCAACATATTGTATACTTTTCTAAACTATTGGTCATGGTCATTATCTTTTATAGTGAACTCGCATGGAATGTATCATACATGGAATATCACATAATTACATGGAATATATATTCAATTAACGACAAATAGACACATGTAAATTATGTGGCGTGTCAATCATTTAATTCTTGTGGGGTATCGGAAGTGTTCAGACTATATATGGAATGTAGATTAGAATTTAATGTGGAAATTAATTTATCATTTAATAATATTTAATAACCTATAAAATGGTGTGTAATATCAATTAATCACACACACACACGTGGTGAATATGTTTAATGATAAAATTAATTTTCTTTTAATTTCAAATTAATTACAGGGAATACAACCAAACTTTTCAGGTACTCCTTATAAATAGGTATGGGTTACAAGGTTTGTACAGGGATACACATCATATAATGGATTCTTCCCATGTCTGTGAAACGCACTATGGGATAGGGCGTGTATTTCAAAGGAATATATTTATGTGGCGCATAGCGTTTATGCCAAATACATGCCATGTGACTTTGATGCTTCATGGATATTAGTCACACGTGTCATGTAATGAATACATGATACACATTTGATGTCATGCTTTACACTGCTAAAACACATGGACTATGTGATATGTATGTAGGCTACATAACATGTAATTTGGTATGTTTTTTGATAGCCTTTCCAATTACAGACATGTTTTTTTAATAATTTTGTGTTCCATTTATTCCATGATGAATCGGAATAAATTTTTTACTCATCTTGGTGATTTTAACTAGGATACAAGGCATGTACCTTCGGGATACACACCATGTAATATCATGTTAACTGGTCATAATCCTTAAAACCATCATATGGGTACATTGCATGTCCTTTAGGTATTATTAATCCATTTTTTATTGTGTTAATTAGAAGGAAGAACAATAAGAGATAATGATATTCTGATTCAATGAACGATTAATCAAGAAATGAAAGACTAATCCAAAATGTGTATAATGATAAATAAATTAAATAATTAAAAATTTGAACATGACCAATTTTACACAACTAAAAAGTTCTAGATGTAGTAGAAGATCCTATTTGGACATAGCCAACTATTATTTTTTTGGTTTCAAAAAATAATCTGTAATGTACATGATGATAAATATTATGACTAATGAATTAAATAGAATTAAATTTGAAAGATATCACTAAAAACTTTAGAGAGTATAAATTCATCTTTAATTCAAAAATAAAGTAAATTAAATACATACTTAAATCATGGGAATTGTTTCTCTGAAGAAGCTATTGGTAATATAAACCTTTTATCAATTTTACTATCATTACATTGAGAGGATACAAAGAAGAATCCATAGAGAATTGATTCACATTTGTTCCTATGATATCAAAGTGTTGTTGATAGTATTTTGTGTGAGATCATGGTGATACCAATCATCTTACATCACTTCCTATTATTTCCACACAATTATTGAATAATTGATTATCATTCTCTCATTCTAGGGAAGTGGATGAAGGTGGAATATCTTGATTATTGAAAGAATTCAATAGAATATCTTCTCTAGGGTTGAGAGAATCTCTATAAGGGATGTGTTTTGTGAAAAAATTTCTAACCCTAGGAAATTATATAACAATTTATTTATAGATATAGTTTAATGTACAATTAAATGCACATAGGATCTTTATTATTCTCCTAATCTCTAGAAAACCCCATGTCTAAATAATAATAATATTATAATTATTTAAGCTACATGATTTAAACATTCAAATCAAATAATTATCATTTTATTAAATAGATAAGTGAATATTTATTTAAATAATATTTAATATATCTTTCCCATTGAACCCGACAGCTCTATCCACACATCCACTGCATTTATTGATCCTCAAATAATATATGTTGTTCAATCAAAAAAATATTTATAATATTCATGGTCTTTAATATAAAAATTAATAATTTAATGTTAAAATCATATATAAATATAGTGATTTGATATTTTCAATCAACAAATCCTGAATAAAAATTATTCCATAGTTTGGAGAATTATATTTATTCTAATAAATAATTTCAAAAAGAAATTATCTAAGATCAATTGAAATACTAAATGTGTGACCCTATAGGATTTTTCCTAAGTGGAATTAGGTGGGTATACTTAAAGTTCAATATCAGTGTCTAACAACATGAAAAGGAACTAAATAGGAAGAAGCTAATACCATGACACTGATAATCCCATGTAAACTCTCACTGTGTAATATAATCTATTTTTTCGATATCACATCGAGCAGGGCTAATACTCTTGTTATTAGCTTATATAATTGATACAAATTTCATTGACTATATAAAATAATCTTATCTATACACCATCATTATTGAATTTAGTTTGATAGTTCTATTCTAATCAAAGGTCCAATATATAAAATTCTATAAAGATGGAAGGGAAAAATTATTTCTTGACTTATTCAATAATAACATATCACTCTTGACTCACCTAGCATATCTTACCTCTCAATCGGCATATTTTTTCATGATTATCATCAATAAATCAAAGTACATGACTCATGATATGAATTAATTATAATATTCATGTTTAAGTATCGTTAAACACATTCACATACATGAATATCCAATGATACATAAATATGTGGAATCCCAAGTAGTGGTTTTGTCCTAATATTCCCTATTCATAGATATTATCAAGTGATAAATTCATGAGATGAATTCTCATAAACATATGAGTACTAACACCTGATAGTATTCATCATCTATGCCCAATCAGATGAAATCATACAACTATAAAACCTATATTTTGAGAATTTCTTCATAAAATCTCAAGGTTCTAATCATAGTGAGGAACTTTTTATGACCTTTACAATGATAAAGTTACTCTAACAGATTATATCATTAATTTTCACTACTATAAATTTAATTCATAGCCCTATATTTATAGCCATAGTTTATAAAAAGTCCTTTCTATATCTAACCTAAATCCACGATCCTAAGGATGGTCATAGTTGTACCCCCAAGGCTTATGCCTCCCCATCCCCCTCCCTCCCTTGTGATGCCTCGCAATTCTTCCCTCCCCCGTGATCCCTCCCCCCCCCCCCCCTCTAACATGGCCTCCCCATATCCTCGTCAACATGGCTCCAACTCACCTAGCCCACCTCTCCACTGATGCGGCCTCCCTACCTCCCTGTCTATACAACTCTAAAGACCCCATACCTCACCGCTACCCTCCTCCTCTTTCGTGGATTGCCTCCACTCAACGATGTTATAATGTGGCTACACTACCTTCTATGGTCATCCTCCTATGTGTCCACCCGGCCTCCATGAGACCCTTCTCCCCCGATGTGGCCAACCCACCTCCATCAGATTTAGGCCATAGTGTTTCTTTGATTTCAGATCTTCAACCTCTCCAATTTTAACTGGTAAGATTTATTTATTTTGATTTCTTATCTTCTTAATTATCATATTTTCCTATACAGGATTTAGTTGTTTTGACTTATTATATAGGGTGTTATTTCTTTTGTTTTTGTCTGATTTTAATTAGGTTTATTATGAAAGAATTTTCACGCAACTGTGTATCACACATTAGAATTAATTTTTCAAATCAACATCCTTTCCAAACATACTTTAGATTTAGTTTCTTTATTATATAAATTTCTAACTAAATAATAAGTTGTTTGTGATCACATTCACCCCTTGGATTGAATCACCCTTATAAGACTTCAAAATTTAAACCATCATTTAGAAGAAAAAAAAATAAAGCACAATGGGAGATTTTTACCTCCATTTATGTTTTATATTGATCTAGATGAATCCTCTTAGACAAGTATCTTTTTTTTGAGAATTTTTTGTTTCCCACAATATATAATTTTATTACTAATAAAGTGGATGTTATTGAAGAACAATACTCTATCTCATTATGGTGATTTTGATTCTCACAAATACCTTTATTTATTATTCAAATGATTTTATTTTTAAGTGTATTTCCGGAATTTAATATTTGTTCTATTTTTAGTACTGGAAGAAATATTTTAGTATTTAATCAAATGAGAATTAATTGCTAAATTATTCACATTAGCGTGTTCTAGAAACACTGTTCATACTCTATATATTCTGAAATTACTTAAGCGTGTTTTGGAAACACTGTTTATACCCTACGTTTGGAATCATAGTGTAAGGATGGAATGTGGCGTTTTACGAGTAATCAGAAAAGTATGGTTAAACAACCGTATGCTATCGGTAAACTTTGGAAGGAACCTTACGTTTTGGATATCAGAAATGTTTGGAAGGAACCATACGTTTGAGATATCGGCAAAGTCTAGAAGGAACCCTACTTTTGGAAGGAACTTTACATTTGGAAAATAAAAAAAGTATGGAAGAAGATCATTACGTAAGTATGGAATGATAAGTTTTCTTTGTTAAAATTATGGTTCATCAACCTTACTTTTATGAACAATTGTGTGTTTGATTGAAAAGTATGGAATATACCGTGTGTTTGAGAGTAGAAGAGAAACATTTGAGATCAACCCTATGTTTGAGATCAACCTTACGTTGTGAAACTTACATTAAGGGAATGTATACATTGTAGTTCAATCCAACATTTGACATCAGATATTTAAATTGTGACTTTATTTAAGAAACGGTATTTATGCGGATTATCAGGATGATTTCAATCCAGATTAAAAGACTGAATTTAAATTGAGTCTTTGAATGATTCAAAGCTATTTATTTATGATTCAAAGGATCAATTTTGGAGGATCTTTTTATGCCGAATTATCAGGGGAATTTTGACTGCTCTGCTATTCAAACTTTTGAATATCATGATTCTAAAGGTGAATTTTGTGGATCTAGATTTAAAAATGATAATTCTCGTCTTTATTCTATATATACCTATATTATTTTCTATACAGAGAAAAACCATTTTTTTGAAAAGAATTTTTTTTAATCAAGCTCTTTAAGTTTTTCACAGTGACAATTTACAGAGACAATAGAGACTTACATATCTGTTATTACGAAGAGCATGAAAGCTCTGTTTTTTGAAGAAGAGGAAACACAACTGATGATTTACTAATCTACATTGAATATCATTAGTGAATCAACTATTGTTGAAGTTGTGAATAACCTTATAAGATATACTAAAACCGGGTCGGCTCAGAACTACATTTATCCGAAGATCATCATTTCTAAAGATTACTATCCATCTACTGTCAAATGATTTCTGTTACAATTGTAAAGAACAACTGGGAAAGTATTTTCAATGATCAAATACTCTTTTTATCTTGAGTGATCAGATTCTCATACTAAGCTATGTATTCTGTTCTATGTTTGAACCAGAAGGCTCTGTTTATCCTTAAGATTGTAATGGTTTCAACTACCTATACTCAGTTGTGGAATGGTATATTGATAAGAGGACCAGATAATGAAAATCACCAAGCTCGTGGAGTAGAGAGTTGGTGGCGTGGACTAGGGGCCTTCGGTTCCCCGAACCACTATTCATCGTGTGTCCTGTACTATTTATTTTCTACTTATAAATCATTGATATAAAGTTAAAAGGGCAGATCATGATTATAAGGAAATTGTAAAAGACAAAATTCACCCCCCCCCCCCTCTTGTGTATATTTTGTATAACCCAATCCAACAATTGGTATCAGAGGTGGAGATTTTGTTAAAGGAATAATAAACTAAATGTTTTAAAGGATTATACCCATATCAATATGGCTGATATAAGAGAAGTAATTTCTATGGTCATAGCTCCATACATCAATGGTGAGAATTATGGATTCTGGAAATCAAGAATGATTATCTATTTGAAAAAACTCTTATACAAAGTATACTCAAAGATAATAACTCCCTATGAAATACTAGAGAAACCTGAAACATGGAGTGGAGTTGTAGAAGCTAATTATTACATGAATTCAAAGGCTATGAATGAAATCATATGTGGTATACGGCCAGATGTGTTTAACAGAGTATCTCAGTGCCCAACAACATATGAAATGTGGAAGAAAATTACAGTTGCTTATGAAGGAACTGACAATGTCAGAAAGATGAGGTATGATACTACCAAACTAAAATTTGATACGTTCATGATGTTTTAAAGAGAAATAATCACCCAAATTAATGGAATATTGACAGATATTTTCAACAATATAACTACTTTGGGTGATCCAATCAAACAAGTTGATCAGGCCTTGAAAGTTATAATAGTACTGCCAACTCGATGGAATGGAATTTCTGCTGCTATCAGACAATCAACACCTATAAAAAATATAACAATGAGAGAGTTAATTGTAACTCTTATGATGTATGAAGCGGAAGTGAAGGATGAAGAAAATGAGCATAAGATTTTGATCAAGAGAGAATACATTTCCTTAAAAGTGTCATATCAAGGTAAAAGCGGAAATCTGAATAAAAAGGAAGCTAGGGTGAAATCAGAAAGTTCTGATTCAACCAATTCAGATGTGGAACTGGCTCAGCTAACCAGAAAATTCAGTAAGTTTTATAGAAAAAATAAATGTTTTAGAAAGTCTTTCAAAAAGGATGAAAAGGAATTTAGATTTTATGAGTTCAAGAAGATGGGTCTTATAAGACCTGACTATCCTCAATTAAATGAAGACAAGAAAAATAAATTCTTTAAGAGATAAGATTATGAGTAGAAAGAGAAGATGGAAATTAAAGCTATATGGAGTGTATCTGAAGACTCTAGTAGCTCATCAAAGTCAGATTTAGAAATGGAGGAATCTAATTTGAAATCAAATGTGTGCTTTATGGCAGAAACTGATGAGGTACAATCCTATTACTCTACTGAATCTAATTCTGAATCAAGCTATACAAATGATAAACTTGCAGTTTACTGCAATATTCTTGAAAGGAAATATGATTATTTATTTATGAAACACATGTCTTTAAAAAATATTCATAATGTTGTTTTAGGATAAATAGATAATCTACTAAAACTATATCAGGAATTGATGGAAAAATATAATTTGATAAATACAAAAAATACATATCATGAAGCTAAAATAGAAACACTACAGACTGAAGTAGAAATATATAAAAGTGCAGCTCTTATTTTTACAAAAAAAGAAAATACAAGAAATGAAATTCTTGTAAATAATGTGATTAAAAAGGGAAGATATGGAATAGGCAGTAAAGGTGATAAGCCTAACCTGTTCAAGAATTACTTTTTACCAAGTAATAGAATGCTAATCTGTAACTATTGTGGTGAAAAAGGACATATGTCTAAGAATTTTTACTTAAGGAAACCACAATAAGTGGAATAAAGAAATCCTTTGTCTCAAACAATTTATATGATTATGTTGATTTAAGAAAAACAAAGAAAGTATGGATTCCCATATCTTTGTTTGCTAACACAACTAGACCCAATAGAATATGGGTACTAAACAATCTGTTTAAATGCCTTTGCAGGATTCAGATCATTGGATCAAAACACCATATGGTATATGGACGCTGGATGCTCCAGGCATATGAGTGGAAACTCATCAAATTTCAGAACTATAACTCAAAATTACAGTGGTCTAGTCACATTTGGTGATAATTCTAAAGGAAAGATAATTGTCATTAGAACAGTTGGACATCGTGAAGTTGTCTCGATCAATAAAGTACTCCACATACAAGGATTGAAACACAACCTGATAAGTATCTATTGTAGAGACCTGAAGCCTGACGTACATGGACTTTACATTACTTTTGCGGAATACTTAGTACATAACAAAAATACAAACACACAAGGATCGTAATAGTTTAGTGTCTTTGGAAACTCGGAACGTAATCTTGTAATCGTGGTGAAAGATCTTCAACATCTCCCATAAAGATCTTCCTTTTTTTTACCTAAAACCTTTATTTATATCCTGGGGAAAAGAAAACATAAAAGGGTGAGCTCAAATGCTCAGTAAGGGTAAACAAAAGAAATATCAATCACATCATATACATAAGAACATAACTTTTGGAAATATTAACCTGGAAAAGAGAGCATAATTTCATAACATGGGATAAATCATAGTAGTGAAATGAAATCCCAATAAGCATAACATAAAACATGAAACTATGTGGCATACACACATAATCATATAGAATCATTTCTTGTTAGTCAAGACTCATTGCCAAGACTATCTTAGTGGACAAAGTCCCTTTCTGAATAGAGTAACCCTCATTCCAGTCCTGTTTCACTGAACCGGTATAACCTACTGTTCCAGCCATGTCTATCTCATGAGATATAAAATCTTTACCCAATGCATTGGAGGGAGATATAGGTCCCACCCATCTTATAATGAATCCTTTCTTATGTGTGCCACATAATCATAAACCATACATCATAGCGTAACCCATGAAATAAAAATGGGATTCTTAAACAACATGACATCATAAAACAATTCATATAAGATAAAGGAATTCATAAAAATAATTCCATCACAACATGATCAAATCAATGTAATAATAGGGATAAAAACAGAACCCTTTATTATCTTAGATGGAAAATAATTTTGATAAAACACTTGAACTCCATTCTTGAGGAAAATATCCTTTCTTCTTCAAAAACATTTTTCCCTTCATAACATG
Organism: Viscum album; assembly: GCA_963277665.1. Classification (NCBI taxonomy): domain Eukaryota; kingdom Viridiplantae; phylum Streptophyta; class Magnoliopsida; order Santalales; family Viscaceae; genus Viscum; species Viscum album. Next base: position 5,459,968 of record CAUJRU010000015.1, on the reverse strand, counting down.
TCATACAACTTTAAAATAAAATAAGTTGATTAAAAATAAACTTGAAAACTTGTAAAGGAAGCTTCTTTGAAATAATGTTTTAAAAATCCATTCATGCTGTAAAAAAAACATTCTTCTTACTTTTGTCGGAAAAGTCAAAAAGTACCTCGTATGAAAAAAAACGACAAAAGATTCCTTTCATATTCTTTACTAAAAACTCACCAAAGGGTAAAATTGGATTTAAACTATTGTAAGTGGATGGAAACAATATTACATATTGAGGGAACATGGATGTGGATGATAAAATACACCCCAGTAAATTTCAAAGTATAAACAATCTCAAATAAAAATGAGATTGTGATATTTCCCTTACCTTAGGTCCGACTTGCTTTGTAAGTGTCCGAACCTCCTGTATAATGATTTAAATCATGTTATTGACTTATTACAGAATCATATTCATTGTTATGATATCATATATGGTTCACTTATGACATTATATTACCCGTTCTTTTGTAAATTCCATGTTAAAGAAGAGTTTTGGGTAAAATCGTTTCATTTATCGTAGGTGTTTTGACTTGTTGTTCTTGACATTATTATTACATATATCATGATTTACTTACTTACAGAATATAAAATATTATTTATATATCATATATATTCAGTATATATATATATATATTAGATAGATAAATGAAATGAAAAACACCGTTCATGGAGACGGTAGTCCGTACGTACGCATGAACGCTGTTTTTCTTTCCTTATTGTCTTGAATGGAAGTAAGTAGATGACATAAATATATATATATATCATTATTATGTCATATATTTCATTAGTACTTATTATATATACTTTATAATCATTCATGAATGGTTAATCATTAAGAATGAATCTCATCGCGTCGTGGAGACGGTAGTCCGTACGTACGCACGAGCGATGATATCATTTCCATAATTATTGAATTGAATTGGAGTGGATTATACAATATATCAGAATCAATATGATGTTGTAATAACTATTTATAGTTATTCTTTACACCATTATACCCATCCATGTAAGGTGGTGGTGGAAAATAGATTACACCACGACGTGGAGACGGTATTCCGTACGTACGCACGCGCGGTGATTTCTTTTTCCGTAGGATGGATCGATGGTGAAATAGGGTTGTTTCATACTTATAATAACATATCAGTATATGAGTGATACTAATGTTATTACTTCATAATGAAACAACCTAAGAAGAAGAAGTGTAAGAATAAATAAAGATGAAAGAATTGGTAACGGTAATTACCTCTTCTTTGAAGCGCCTCTTTGAGACATCCTCTTAGGGAACTAAAATTGGTCTTTGAGGAAGACCATAACCTCTAGGATGTTTATAAGGAAGTGGAGAAGATATTTTGGCAGGGGTTGGCCGAGCTTGAGTGCTCAAATTGGTGTGAGGAGGAGGGGGAGGAGGTGCCCTTTTATAAGGGAGGAGAGGGGCACCTTAGGAATATCTCAAAATATTATTTTATATTAAAGTCAAAATCGGTTTATAATGGCTCCAAAGGGTCTTATTTCGAAGATAAGGTGGGGATGGATCGAAATACTATCAACCAATAGGATTTAGACAAGTTTAGGGTATTATTTTAACCTTATCAATTTGATTTAACTCTAAGTTAAATAATTTAACTTTTACCGTGTCTTTTTGTTTTCTTTCACTATATGGTTAATACACTTACTATAACATGAAAAAAGAACCCCAAATTGTTTATTATTAATATATATATCCTTATCTATGTCATTCGGCCGAACCTTAGATTTTTAGGAATACAATAACAATTAATAATATAATATTTTATTTAAAAACTATTTTGTGTCAATTTTGACACTATTTGATATATGATTTTTGTGAAAGTCATAACAGAATTATATGTTCGAACCAAGTGGATTAAATCAACATTAATATATCATAGTAACCTAGAAAATTAGTGGAATTCATAAAAAGTCTTAAATTACATTTATTTTGGTATTTATATTATCAATTATGTCAATATTTCATTAACAAGATAATTATTGCATCATCTTTGTGTCATAAATAAATTATATTATTTCATATCTAAAAATTACAAATAAAATACCATCATTTAGGAAATCGTTTTAGCTTTCTAATGAATATTTACAATCTAATTTAGCTTATGTATAACCCCATATTAAAAATGATTTACTTATTAAACTTTGATTTTAACTATTTTAACCCTTCTTTAAATAAATTAATAATAAATGTCCTAATCTAATCCAAGTGGGCCTAAATGGTCATATTTTATTCCTAAGTTTTTTTTGGTCGAATTAAACTTATCCAATAGAATTAGGACATGTGTTAGGGTAATGGTAATATCATTTTTACCCTTAGTTACCCTATTTACTATTAACCGCGGTAAAAAAAGTAAAAAGTTACTATTCACCAAAAAATATTTTCATCTCATTGAACCAAATTTTACTTACTGATATCAACCGTGTCTGTCGGATTTTCGAAATTCCATTCACCGAAGCGGTAAAATTAAGTTTTATGCAAAATTCAGTTTTTTAACTACCACATAGTAGTTTCACTATTCATCAAAAATTGATGTTTTTCAGAACAATGTCAAAATTTCTTCCTAAGCTATATTTCATATTCCAAATTCAAAAATGAAGTCTATTTTACCAAATTCATAACATAGAAGTTGCATTAAATAATTTTATAATTAAATCCCGCTGTTAAAACAAATAGCGTGTTTTTAAGAAATAATATCTATCAAAAGATTGACACTTGATTATGTATGGTTTAAATGTGAAATTACATCCAATGACCAACATTGTATTAAATTGTAAAAATATATTCTAAATATAATTTAAAACCACTCAAATTAATGATTTATCACTATTAATTATTTCGATTAAAAAATTTGTTTTTAATTATAATTTAGTAATTTTCACTATTCATCATAAAATAAAAGTTATCCGAAAAGTACCAAAATTCCACCTTAGGCTAAATTCGATGCTCCGAATCCAAAAATGAAGTTCATTTTGAAAAATAAGATTTACAGAATTTCAAAAATTGGTTATTACTATTCATAACGGCTAGTTTTAATAATATTTTAATAGCATATCGTTGTTTAGTGAAACTCGGTATTGCGTATTACACACGCTATCGAGGAAGGTTGCTATTGCGTGTAATGCAAGGCAACTCAAGGATGTTGTGCAAGCTCCTTTTGGTGTAGCGTACAACATTAATAAAATTAAAAAGAATATTTTTCATAAAATCTCGGGCTGTTACATTCTACTCCCCTTAAAATGAATTTCGCCCTCGAAATTCGTCGGGGTTATAAATGGTTTACTATTCGAAAGTTTCTTTAATAGAAACCCACATCGTAAAAAGTAATATCAAAACCAATCTTTAAAAACAAAAGTATGAAACGTAACGGTTACCCAAATAAACTAATCATTGGGTTTCCACATAGGTGAAAATATTGATATGGAAGAGAAATCTAACCATCATGTTCTGATGGAGAGTGGTAGAGAACATGGCTATGGAAAAGCCAGTAATCACAAATCCATAGATTTGTGATGATATAAGGTACCATCTGATTCATCAGGTATAAGATCACTAGGAAAACATTTTTGGTTTTCAAGATCGTTTCCCTAAAGTTAAAGAATTAGAATAAATACTTACTTTATTTTGGTACAATCTCACTGTTGTTCGTGCCTTTAACAATTTCCACTTCATCTCTTAAATAAATGAAGTTGAATTTGTTATTCGTGAAGTGTTAGCAGATCATGTGATAGAATGACGGGTCATTCCATCTGTCTCAAACAAAAGGTTAGCAAAAATTATATACATAAGTTGATCTATAGTGAGATTAATCATATATGGTTCTTAAAATGGACTTTTATACTTCATATATCATACTTCTTAATATAATAAAACTAGTTTCTACTAAACAGGGACTTCCTGTAGGTCAGTGGTAGGTGATAAAGGCCAGTCGCACTTCGGTTGTGGGTTCGATTCCCACATCCTTGTTCGACGCGATGGGCTGTCGCCCGTCCTGCAGGTTGTCCTTTTTCTAAAACTATATTACTATAACATCCCATCAATAATATCGAAAAAACTTCTATCCTTAAACAATAATAACTTATGTCCAACATAATCCACTCTAATCTTTAGGCTTATCCATAATACTGCAGTCCACTCTCATAATATAGTGAAAACGATTACCAGAGATTTAATACTATCGTTAATCCCCATATATATGTTTTGTTGGTCACATTCCAAACATTCAAAGGCCTTAATCATGTATTCTCTTGAATACCCATTGAACCATAGTGAAAACTTGAATGTAGTTAAAAGTTAACACCTTCCACATACCAAAATTCTCAAAATTTTATATACTCAAACCATGATATCACTTAGTCCTTATATCAATCATGAGCTCATGAATACTGTCGAATATTTAATTTTCTTGTTTTTCCCTTCATTATGGGCATATCATTCTTTTTCCAAAAATATCTCAATCACTTTCCATGGTTACTGGTACCATAAAATTATTGAAACCCACAATAGACCAATACATAAATATTCCAATATTCCACAATACTATATACAACACTATTTTGGAATCCCATTACATAAACACTTAATCATTCCACCACATCATTGTCATATTCAACATTGCCAATAGTGATCGCATGTGACTTCCCTTTGGCCTTTGCCTTAAGTGGTTGCTCATGTTGATCATCACTAACCCTTGGATTAGGGCATTTATTGGCATAATGTCCCATCTCCTTGCACTTGAAACATTGAAGTGTTGGTGGTGCGTTCTCTGCAGTGTTTTCTTTGTTCACATCATTAGAAACCCTTTTTCCATTACATCGACACTCAGCTACTCGATGACCTTCTTTTCCACACTTAAAACATTTTCTAGTCCCTTTAAGACAATCTCCTCCATGGTTCATTCCACACTTTGAGCATAAGGAAACATTCATTTTCTTTTCACCATTATTCTGAGATTTCTCCTTGAACTCCATCTTTCGTTTCTTTTCAAAACCATGAGATGGATATGTAACACCAACTTCCATTTCTACCTTCATAGCACAATGCACAATTTCTTCATAGTTACTGAAGTCTCGTATAGCTAATGCCCTTCGAAGACTTGGTTTTAAGCCACTGAAAAATCGATCAACTTTACTTTCAGGTTGGATGATAATGCCAGATGCATACCTTGCAAGTCTTGTAAAATTTGCTTCATAGGTACCAACAGATTCATCATCCCTTTGCTTCAGTTATAGAAACTCTTTCTCTATCTTTGTTCGGAGAATACGAGGGAAGTACTTACTAAAAAACAAGTTCTTGAACTCGTCCCATTCCATGGAATCAATTTCATCTCTTTGCCTCGTATTCTTGATAAGATTCCACCATTGATCAGCTTCACCTTCCAAACGATATACTGCTAAGATGACTTTATCATGCTCAGAACATTGAAGAACTGAAAATATCTTTTCAGTGGTACTGATCCATTGTTTAGCAACAAGTGGATCGGAAGTCCCACTGAAAGAAGGTGGACGTTGCCTCATGAAGGACTCAATAGAATACTGTTCCTTTTTATGCTCATTTGGAAGTCTAGAATGATTCATAGCTTGTGTAAGTATAGCAATAAGATTTTGCACTCCATCTCCCATAACATTTGTTTGTTCAGGAGGACAATCATTGCATTGTCCATTGCATTGATCAACACGGTTCCTTCGGGTTCCAGCCATCGTCTAAAACCCAAAAAGAATAGTGTGAGAGGCAAAAATCATGCTAGGGAAAACAACATAATAAAGGTGGAGTACCTTCAATATCTAACATCTTAGGTTTAATTCTATGATCGTTAGCGTAATTCTAGTACTATAACCTATACGTATACTTAACCTTAGGGACATCCCTAGACATACCTTAGAAATATCTCTAGGGATCTCACTAACGTTTTCGCATCCTAGTTTCCAAAGGTTGACTAACCCTTTCCTCTGATACCAACTGTAGAGACCCGAAGCCTGACGTACATGGACTTTACATTACTTTTGAGGAATACTTAGTACATAACAAAAATAAAAACACACAAGGATCGTAATAGTTTAGTGTCTTTGGAAACTCGGAACGTAATCTTGTAATCGTGGTGAAAGATCTTCAACATCTCCCATAAAGATCTTCCTTTTTTTTACCTAAAACCTTTATTTATATCCTGGGGAAAAGAAAACATAAAAGGGTGAGCTCAAATGCTCAGTAAGGGTAAACAAAAGAAATATCAATCACATCATATACATAAGAACATAACTTTTGGAAATCTTAACCTGCAAAAGAGAGCATAATTTCATAACATGGGATAAATCATAGTAGTGAAATGAAATCCCAATAAGCATAACTTAAAACATGAAACTATGTGGCATACACACATAATCATAGAGAATCATTTCTTGTTAGTCAAGACTCATTGTCAAGACTATCTTAGTGGACAAAGTCCCTTTCTGAATCGAGTAACCCTCGTTCCAGTCCTGTTTCACTGAACCGGTATAACCTACCGTTCCAGCCATGTCTATCTCATGAGATATAAAATATTTACCCAATGCATTGGAGGGAGATATAGGTCCCACCCATCTTATAATGAATCCTTTCTTATGTGTGCCACATAATCATAAACCATACATCATAGCGTAACCCATGAAATAAAAATGGTATTCTTAAACAACATGACATCATAAAACAATTCATATAAGATAAAGGAATTCATAAAAATAATTCCATCACAACATGATCAAATCAATGTAATAATAGGGATAAAAACAGAACCCTTTATTATCTTAGATGGAAAATAATTTTGATAAAACACTTGAACTCCATTCTTGAGGAAAATATCCTTTCTTCTTCAAAAACATTTTTCCCTTCATAAGATGTCATACAACTTTAAAATAAAATAAGTTGATTAAAAATAAACTTGAAAACTTTTAAAGGAAGCTTCTTGGAAATAATGTTTTAAAAATCCATTCATGCCGTAAAAAAACATTCTTCGTACTTTTGTCGGAAAAGTCAAAAAGTACCTCGTATGAAAAAAAACGACAAAAGATTCCTTTCATATTCTTTACTAAAAACTCACCAAAGGGTAAAATTGGATTTAAACTATTGTAAGTGGATGGAAACAATATTACATATTGAGGGAACATGGATGTGGATGATAAAATACACCCCAGTAAATTTCAAAGTATAAACAATCTCGAATAAAAATGAGATTGTGATATTTCCCTTACCTTAGGTCCGACTTGCTTTGTAAGTGTCCGAACCTCCTGTATAATGATTTAAATCATGTTATTGACTTATTCCAGAATCATATTCATTGTTATGATATCATATATGGTTCACTTATGACATTATATTACCCGTTCTTTTGTAAATTCCATGTTAAAGAAGCGTTTTGGGTAAAATCGTTTCATTTATCGTAGGTTTTTTGACTTGTTGTTCTTGACATTATTATTACATATATCATGATTTACTTACTTACAGAATATAAAATATGATTTATATATCATATATATTCAGTATATATATATATATTAGATAGATAAATGAAATGAAAAACACCGTTCATGGAGACGGTAGTCCGTACGTACGCATGAACGCTATTTTTCTTTCCTTATTGTCTTGAATGGAAGTAAGTAGATGACATAAATATATATATATATCATTATTATGTCATATATTTCATTAGTACTTATTATATATACTTTATAATCATTCATGAATGGTTAATCATTAAGAATGAATCTCATCACGTCGTGGAGACGGTAGTCCGTACGTACGCACGAGCGATGATATCATTTCCATAATTATTGAATTGAATTGGGGTGGATTATACAATATATCAGAATCAATATGATGTTGTAATAACTATGTATAGTTATTATTTACACCATTATACCCATCCATGTAAGGTGGTGGTGGAAAATAGATTACACCACGGCGTGGAGACGGTATTCCGTACGTACGCACGCGCGGTGATTTCTTTTTCCGTAGGATGGATCGATGGTGAAATAGGGTTGTTTCATACTTATAATAACATATCAGTATATTAGTGATACTTATGTTATTACTTCATAATGAAACAACCTAATAAGAAGAAGTGTAAGAAGAAATAAAGATGAAAGAATTGGTAACGGTAATTACCTCTTCTTTGAAGCGCCTCTTTGAGATCTCCTCTTAGGGAACTAAAATTGGTCTTTGAGGAAGACCAGAACCTCTAGGATGTTGCTAAGGAAGTGGAGAAGATATTTTGGCAGGGGTTGGCCGAGCTTGAGTGCTCAAATTGGTGTGAGGAGGAGGGGGAGGAGGTGCCCTTTTATAAGGGAGGAGAGGGGCACCTTAGGAATATCTCAAAATATTATTTTATATTAAAGTCAAAATCGGTTTATAATGGCTCCAAAGGGTCTTATTTCGAGGATAAGGTGGGGATGGGTCGAAATACTTTCAACCAATAGGATTTAGACAAGTTTAGGGTATTATTTTAACCTTATCAATTAGATTTAACTCTAAGTTATATAATTTAACTTTTACCGTGTCTTTTTGTTTTCTTTCACTATATGGTTAATACACATACTATAACATGCCAAAAGAACCCCAAATTGTTTATTATTAATATATATATACTTATCTAAGTCATTTGGACTAACCTTAGATTTTTATGAATACAATAACAATTATTAATATAATATTTGATTTAAAAACTATTTTGTGTCAATTTTGACACTATTTGATATATGATTTTTGTGAAAGTCATAACAGAGTTATATGTTCGAACCATGTGGATTAAATCAACATTAATATATCATAGTAACCTAGAAAATTAGTGGAATTCATAAAAAGTCTTAAATTAATTTTATTTTGGTATTTATATTATCAATTATGTCAATATTTCATTAATAAGATAATTACTGCATCATCTTTGTGTCATAAATAAATTATATTATTTGATGTCTAAAAATTACAAATAAAATACCATCATGTAGGAAATATTTTTATCTTTCTAATGAATATTTCAAATCTAATTTATCTAATGTATAACCCCATATTAAAAATGATTTACTTATTAAACTTTGATTTTAACTATTTTAACCCTTCTTTAAATAAATTAATAATAAATGTCCTAATCTAATCCAAGTGGGCCTAAATGGTCATATTTTATTCCTAAGTTTGTTTCTGGTCGAATTAAACTTATCCAATAGAATTAGGACATGTGTTAGGGTAATGGTAATATCATTTTTACCCTTAGTTACCCTATTTACTATTAACCGCGGTAAAAAAAGTAAAAAGTTACTATTCACCAAAAAATATTTTCATCACATTGAACCACATTTTACTTAGTGATATCAACCGTGTCTGTCGGATTTTCTAAATTCCATTCACAGAAGCGGTAAAATTAAGTTTTATGCAAAATTCAGTTTTTTAACTACCACTTAGTAGTTTCACTATTCATCAAAAATTGATGTTTTTCAGAACAATGCCAAAATTTCATCCTAAGCTATATTTCATATTCCGAATTCAAAAATGAAGTCTATTTTACCAAATTCATAACATAGAAGTTGCATTAATTAATTTTATAATTAAATCCCACTGTTAAAACAAATAGCATGTTTTGACGAAATAATATCTATCAAAAGATTGACACTTGATTATGTCTGGTTTAAATGTGAAATTACATCCAATGACCAACATATTATTAAATTGTAAAAATATATTCTAAATATAATTTAAAACCACTCAAATTAATGATTTATCACTATTAATTATTTCTATTAAAAAAGTTGTTTTTAATTATAATTTAGTAATTTTCACTATTCATCATAAAATAAAAGTTATCCGAAAAGTACCAAAATTTCACCTTAGGCTAAATTCGATGCTCCGAATCAAAAAATGAAGTTCATTTTGAAAAATAAGATTTACATAATTCCAAAAATTGGTTATTACTATTCATAACGGCTAGTTTTAATAATATTTTAATAGCATATCGTTGTTTAGTGAAACTCGGTATTGCGTATTACACACGCTGTCGAGGAAGGTTGCTATTGCGTGTAATGCAAGGCAAGTCAAGGATGTTGTGCAAGCTCCTTTTGGTGTAGCGTACAACATTAATAAAATTAAAAATAATATTTTTCATAAAATCTCGGGATGTTACATCTATCAAATATGTGATTATGGTTATGCTACTAATTTTTCAAACAATTTTTGTTTTGTTTTCAAAAATAAATTGCTTAAATTTAGAGCACCTAGAACTGATAATGTGTAAACCCTAGATTTAAATTCCTTGTGTAAAAAAAGTAAAATGCTTAACTAGTAAGATAAATGAATCCTAGATCTAGCATAGAATACATGGACATTACAATATATATGTTTAAAATAAGTTATCTAAGAAACAGCTCATTTCTGATTTTTCTTGTCTCAAGTTTGAAAGTGATAGATTTTGTGATGCATGTCAACTTGGCAAGCAGCACAAATCATCCTTCAAATCAGTTAACAAATTTTCTACATCTAAACCTCTAGAACCTATCCATATGGATCTGTTTGGACACTCAAGGATATCAATCTTTTCTAGTAAATTATATGTATATGTTTTAGTTGATGACTATTCAAGATTTACGTGGATTTTCTTTTTAAAATATAAAAATGAAGCTTTTACATTATTTGAAGGTTTTTGAAATGATTTTAAAAATGAAAAAAGTTTTAAAATAATTTCATTAAGAATGACCATGATAGAGAATTTTAGAATCTAGAATTCAACTCCATTTTCTCAAATATGGGTATTAAACACACCTTCTATACACCAAGAACACCTCATAAAATGGGATTGTTAAAAGAAAAAATAGGAATATTCAAGAAATGGATAGGACTATGGTAAATGAATACAATATTCCTACCCATTTTTGGAAAGAAGATGTAAGTACAGCCTACTATATAATGAATAGAGTTTTAATTAGACTTATTCTCAAAAAATGCACCCTATGAACTCTGAAATAACAGAACACCTAAAGTAAATTACTTTAAGGTTTTTGTATGCAAGGTTTACACCTTAAACACCAAGGACAATCTTGGTAAGTTTGATCCAAATTTGACGAAGGCATTTTCTTAGGATATTTTATTACTTCCAAAGATTATAGATTTTTTAATAAAAAGTCAAGGATTTTTGAAGAATCAGTTAATGTGAAATTCGATGAATCTGATCCCTTTGAGAAAATAACAGATCAAATAGATGAACTTGATACTAATTTTGAAATGAGACATGAGAACTTGAAATATGATTTTGAAAAGGATATAAATGAAATTTAGTCCATTCAAGAATAAAATGACACTGAGGAACCTATAAGTGTATTACCTAGACAGTCATGAACCCTAATGAATCACCCTTCAGAAACTGTAATAGGGGACTTAGAAATAGGAATAAAAACTAGAAGGAACATAGGAAATCTTATTGAGTTTTCTGCCTTTCTATCCCTATTAGATCCCAATAATATAGAAGAAGGCTTGGTTGATGAAAGTTGGATGATAGCTATGCAAGAAGAACTAAAACAGTTCAAAAGAAATGAATTTTAGAATTTAGTTGAAAGACCTCACAACTATCCAGTTATAGGAATGAAATGGGTCTTTAGAAATAAACAAGATGATCAATGAATAATAACTAGGAATAAAGAAAGAAAAGTAGCTAAAGGATATAATCAGGAAGAAGGTATAGATTACGATGAGACCTTTGCTCCTATAGATAGATTAGAATCGATGAGAATCCTCTTAGCATATGCATCTCATATGAATTTTAAACTATTTGAGATAGATGCTATGTCTTCCTTTTTTAAATGGTTATTTTGTGGAGTAAGTTTATGTTATGAAACCTCTTGTTTTTGAATATTCAAAAAAACCAGATTCTGTTTTGAAACTTACTAAAGCTCTTTATGGCCTTAAAAAGCACCTATAGCTTGGTATGAAATATTAATCTCTTTTCTTTTGAAAAATGATTTTACTGTTGGAATGGAAGATCCAACAATATTTATGAAAAATATAAACTCTAATATTTTATTGGTTCAAATTTATATTGATGATGTAATTTTTGGATCAACAAATAAATCTATTTGTCATGAGTTTTCAAATTTAATTCAAATAGAATTTAAAATGGGTATGATGGGAGAATTAAATTCATTTTTACGACTTCAAATTTATCAAAAAGATTTTGGAAATGATTTAAATCAAATCAATTACATTACTGATTTATTAATGAAATTTGGGCTTGAATATAGCAAGACATATACAACTCCTATGTATACTAATATAAAACCTAATTTGGATGAAACTGGGAAATTAGTTGACAAAAAAGTTATATTGAGGTATGATAAGTAGTTTATTATATCTTACTGCTAGAAGACCATATATGATGTACTTAGTATGTCTTTGTGCAAGATTTCAATCAAATCCTAAAGAATCCCATTTAACTGCTGTTAAAATAATTTTTTGATATTTAAATGGAACTATTTTATTAATATCTTCTTTATCCAAAAACGTCTGATTTTAATTTAATTTCATAATCAGATGAAAAATTTTGGGAGTTTTAGATTAGATAGAAAAATTACATTATGGACTGGTCACTTTTTAGGAAAATCCTTAGTATCATGGTCTAGTAAAAAACAGCACTCAGTTTCCCTGTCAACAGCCAAGGTAGAATATGTATTTGCTGGCAGTTTTTATGCACAAGTTTTGTGTATAAAAAACACTCTTATGGAGTTTGGACTAAATTTTAATAATACATATATTTTATGTGATAATAAAAGTGCTATAAATATTTCAAGAAATCATATTAATCATTCTTGGACTAAGCATATTGATATCAGAAATAATTTTCTAAGAGACCATGTTCCTAAAAAAGATATTCTTAGAATATGTAAGTATTGAAATTCAATTATCTGATATTTTTACTAAACCACTTTGCACTGAAATGTTTGAGTTTATTAAGGGGGATCTAGGTATATTTAATTTTTAGTAATCCTTTTTTTTCCAAAATAGTTTAGTTATTTTTTTTTCAAACAATATAATTTTTTTTCGCGTTCGATTATAATTAATTTTAAATTTTATGAAATAATTAGTATATACATAATGACATGGGAATAAAGGATTTTAGAAACTGTTTTGAATTCCTATCCTGTTTATTTTCTCAAAACCCTTCGAATCCTCGAGAAATACTTTTACCGCTCTTCTCTCCCATACCTGAACCTTTGAAATCATAGTCTTCTTCGAACCTTCAGAGATTTATGACAAAAATGGACAAGACCAAGAGAACCAATGAGCCAGAGACCAGCACTATGAAGAAACATTGCTCAACCAGGAGAAAGATTTTGCAAGAAAAATTCATAGATCAGGAATGGCTCTGTCAAAAGAATCTGACGTTAAAAAAAGCCCTAGATTTTCAGATCTTAGAAAAGACGTTTAATGGAGATTATACGGAGTTTATATATGAGGTTGAACTTAATCATTTCTTTAAGTCGGTACATTTTAGTCTGGGAAATGATAAGGATTCGATAATCACTAAGATTGAGGATCAAGATTTTTCAATCTCCTCTATGGAAATTGAAAAAATTATAAACATCCATCATGAGGGAGTTTATCATTTCAATTTGAAAAAAATTAGTGATAGTGTACATAAATCTAAAGATATCATGTCATTTATTTTTGGATCAACTAATATCATGAAGATGATTGTAAAGGATTTGGAACCGGACAAGAAGATATTGATTATATTTTTGAAAACTAGTATTGCACCTAGGATGCATAAAATTGAAAATATTCTTTATTATGATATGTATTTAATGATTTTGTGGATAAGTGATATCAAATTGAACTTTCCAGGATTCGTGGTGAGGTATCCTAGTTACTGTTTCCAACCAGAGGCAATAATGAATGTTTATCCTTTTGGAAGGGTCATCTCAAAGATACTGTTTAAGAAAGATATGATAAGACTGGTGGATGCTTAGGTAAGATTCCTCCATAGTAATACCTTCAATTCTGGTACATTGAGATAGATTGGATATTTCTGGAGCACAATAAAAGGCAGGATGCTGTCTATAGGAGCTGAAGAGTATGAAGACAGTGCTCATGCAAAACCAACAAAATCAAAAGACGGACCAGATGAATCAAGAGTTAGTTTTTCATTAAGAAGAATCATGTTTGAAGCTATGGATACACCTTAAGAAAGAAGTCATGAAGTTATTCAACTCAAAAAGAACAAGGATCCTATTCCTATTGAAGATCCTGTTGTCACTTTGAATGTTTTAACATCTGGTGATCTCTTAAGCTATAAGTTTGTACGAGAAGATACAGTTGTAGCAGAACCAGTAATCGAAAAAAACGATGAGACAGTGCCTGGTGGAGAATAAGCAGTGGCCTGAACTCAAATTGATCAAGTAGAAGTTGATAAAGAATAAATCATTTTGGAGAATCTAGTTATGAAGGAAGAACATGCATATGATAATCATGATGAGGAACCTTCAACACCAAGAAAATAGAAATAGAATACTTCTAAGATTCATACTAAGGTATTCAATGAATATTTATCCATGGATGAGTCTGGGAAAGGCTCAGAGGAAAATTGTGTTGAGAAACCATTATAAGGAGGGGATGATGACAAGTCAGATGCAAAATCCTTGCCAATAGTTTTGTTGCATCAAGTTCAAGTTGAAACTTAGAATCAAGCACAACGTACCTCTGATTCAGTAAATGTAGCTATGGAGGAACTGTACAAGAAGTTGAAAATAGCTGAATTTGAGAATTCTTCTCTAAGGAGAGCATTAGAAAAGGAACATTTAAAATTTCAAAGACTAAAAGCAAGTACTATTTCCAAACAGTAAGTTGAAAATTTTAAGAATGAGGTTCTCAATGAAGTTGCAATGTTGAAATCATAAATGATTCTGAAGTATGATTTGATAGAGTTTAAATCTTTCATGGAGCAATAATTTGCATCTATCAGAACAAGTGAGGCCAGTACATCAGGTACTTCGCCTGATTTAATTAAAAGATTTCAGGCTATTACAGCAGCAATGAGAAGTATGAATGATTGATTACAGGACCTTCAATGCAATAGTTCCCCTCTGTCATGGTTGTTAAATAATCAAAAGTTTCTAGTTGAACAATTGACTTCGTACGAGCTAGGAATTTGAACTCTGCTGAATCAGTTCACTGATAAGTTAACTCTATTTATGCAGAATGAAGAGAGGCTTCATGAGTTTTTCAGATTAAATCTGATTGAAGATATTCATTTGAATTAGGAAAGCAGTGATCTAATAATTCAGTTGGGAGATAGATTGATGATAATATTGGGGAAAAATGATAGAGATCAAGGAAATAGTTCAGAGGAGATGAAACCTTTCTCACACACTTACACACCGCTAATTCCTGTCATTTTTAATTACTATACTTGTAATTATGTTTTAAATTAAATATATTAACATCTCGTTTTTATGTGTTTTAATTTGTTTTACTGTACTATCTATGATAGAAATTCAATTAATCCAGATTCACATATTGATAAACAGTTTATGATAGCATTTACATATGTTTAGTGCTACACTAAAATGTGTTATATTCTTTATTCTATCATTCTTTTTGTTATCATAAAAAGGGGGATAAATTAGGATAAACACATCATTTTATTTAAAATTTTAATTTAATATGTTTTTTTTATTTTCAAAAAATTATTTTAATCCTTTAAAGGGGAAGATTTATTTTTGGGGGAGAATTTTTTTTTTGACTTTGGATAAAACAATGTTAATTTTTATTAAGAAAATTTTCTTTGAATTAAATATTGTATTTATCTTTGAAAAATTAAAAACTATATGTAATTAATTTTCTAAGTTAATTTCATTGGTTATTTCATGGGTTTTGTGATCATCAAAAAGGGGGTGACTGTTAAGCAAGTGTCATTTTCCACAATGCATAATTTTATTATTAATAAAATGGAGGTTTTTGAAGAACAATACTCTATCAATTTATGATGATTTTGATTCTCAAAAATACCATAATTCTTTATTCTAATGATTTTAATTTTAAGTATATTTCAGGAATTTAATATTTGTTATATTTTTATTTCTGGAAGAAATATTTCAGTATTTGAACAAACGAGAATTACTTCCTGAAGTATTCGCATTAGCATGTTCTGGAAACACTGTTCATACTATATATATTCTGGAATTACTTAAGCATGTTCAGGAAACACTGTTCATACTCTATATTTTGAAGCATAGTATAAGAATAGAATGTAGCATTTTACGAGTAATCAGAATTGTATGGTTAAACAATTGTATTCTATTAGTAAAGATTGGAAGGAACCTTTCATTTGGGATATTAGCAAAGTTTTGAAGGAACCTTACATTTAGGATATCGAAAATTTTTGGAATTAACCCTATGTTTGGAAGGAACCTTACGTTTGGAAAATCAGCAAAGTGTGGAAGAAGATCATTATGTAAGTATGAAATTAAATGTTTGTTTGTTAAATGTATGGTTCTTCAACCTTACTTTTATGAACAATTGTGTGTTTGATTGAAAAGTATGGATTATACTGTATGTTTGAGTGTTGAAGAGAAATGTTTGAGATCAACCTTACTTTTAAGATCAACCTTAAGTTGTGAACCATACATTCAAAGAATGTATGCTATGCAGTTCAATCCTACGTTTGATGTTAGATATTTAAATTACGACTTTATTAAAGAAATGGTATTTATGCAGATTTTTCAGGCTTATTTCAATCCAAATTAAAATCCCGAATTTAAATCGAGTATTTGACTGTTTAAAAGCAGTTTATTTATGATTCAAGGGATCAATTTAAGAGAATATTTTTATGCCAAATTATCAAGGGAATTTTGACTGCTCTACTATTCAAACTTTTGAATATCACGATTTTAAAGGTGAATTTTTTTGTTCTAGATTTAAGTAGGAGAACTCTCTTATTTATTATATATATACCTGTATTATTTTCTATATAGAGGAAAATCATTTTTTTAAAAGATGTTTTTTTTAATCAAGCTCTTGAAGTTTTTCACTATGACAATTTACAGAGACAATCGAGACATAAAGATCTATTGTTACGAAGAGCGTCAAAGCTCTATTTTCTGATGAAGAAGAAACATGGATGAAGATTTACTAATCTACATCACATTTATTTTGTCAATTAACTACTGTTGAAGTTTCGAATGACCTTTCAAGATCTACTGCAACCAGATCAGCTCAGAACTACTTTTATCCAAACATCATCATTTCTAAAGATGATGATCTATCTACTGTCAGATGAATTCTGTTGTAATTGTGAAGAACAACTGGGAAATTATTTTCAATGATCAAATACTCTTCTATCTTGAGTGATCAACTTCTCGTACTAAGTTGTGTATTCGATTCTGTGGTTGAACCAGAAGGCTCTGTTTATCCTTAAGATTGTAAAGGTGTCAACTATCTATACTCAGTTGTGGAACATTCTATTGATAAGAGGACTAGATAGTGAAAATCACCAAACTCATGGAGTAGAGCATTGGCAGAGTGGACTAGAGGACTTCTATTCCCCGAACCACTATACATCTTGTGTCTTGTGCTATTTATTTTCCACTGCTAAATCTTTGATATAAAGGTAAAATGACAGATCGTGATTATGAGAAGAAATTGTAAAAGACCCAATTCACCCCCCCTCTTGTGTATATTTGGAATAACCTGATTCAACATCTTTCCTAATTTCCAATTTCACCATAATATTTTATTTAGATTTATTGGTACTTAATATATATTCCTTCAATAAATTTTCCATATTATGCTTGATGAAATAATTATGATTTTTTATCATGAGATAAATCTATTCATTACAAATATCTTTCCAATACTGCGTATTTTATCCCCCAAGTAGGTCGTGGATGGTACACTATCTTTGGTATTTGACCAATTTTTTCTCCTTCCATTAATTAATTTTTTCAAGATAGAAAACTCGTTATTAACCAGAGAAGTTTTTTCTATATCATGCATTTTTCTTCCAATGTCCTTTTTCTCTATTCATAAGGTTTTCTATGACCAGGACATATTAGATAACTTGAAACGCTCCTTTTGATTTATTTTTTCATATCTATCTTGCACCATAACTATATTTTTGTGAAAAAATGATTTTTCATTCTTACATTCATGAATCCTTATAGTTATGAGAATGTATAATCTTAACCTAATATCCCCATCTCTTTGGATGATAGAGTCAATTTACAAATGATAAGTATTAACAAAAATATAAAAAATCCAAAGAAAAACATACCTCATGATGTGTTTTTTGGTTAAAATCTGGTTTTAGTAGACATTTCATTATTTTTGAACTCTCTAGCTTCCTTATACACACACATATAGTCTTTATTCCTTCCATAAAAATATAACTTCATCACCATATCATTTTTAGTTCCACTTACATGAGTTATACTGGATATATATTGTATTTTTATAGAAACCCTATTATTGTTCTTCATACAACTAGTTATAGTTTTCAAATGAGTTTCTTCAGTTTTTGGAATCCTTCTTATGATATGAAGATCATACACTATATTCTTAATCCATATCTATTTCTCCTCTAGTTTCCCTTCTAAATTTTGAATTTGAGAATTCATTTGACTTTATGTTATCTTAATTTGCTCTTTATGTTGTACCTTAGAGACGATCATGGATATCTCATGTTTTCTTATCATTCACATGCTTTAATTCTTGAACAAGTGACTCAATAATATCACTTTTTTCCAACATTTTTTTCCCATATTTTAGATGGTTTACCTAAATTTTCCATGAGATCACAATTAATTTATTCTTCATCCTTCAAAACATTCAAATCATTTTCAAAGACATTAATTTTCTCTTGTGGGTTATAGCAACATTTTCTAGATTTACCACATGATGTGTTTGATTCATCTTTACAATATTTAAGTGATATAGAATCTAAATTTTTAGTTATTCATGAAGCATCTTATATATGGTTAGAAACAAATATGCATAATGAATCATTTTTTTAACTAGATTAGTGTATCCAATATCTTGGTGTAACTATTATTGATCTTCTTCATTTGAATTTTATACAAATGAAATTCATCATTAATTGAATGATCATCATTATAAACAACTCATATTCCCTTATTCAAGACATATTTTTTACAATACAATTATTTTAACTTTATTTACATGTCTTTGGAAATCTTTTAGTCATCTAAAATTTAAAATACATATTATTATAAAGAATTTTTCAATGCCTTATTATAATGATCATAAATTTCAATATTTCATTGATCTAACTGATAAAAACCCCCATACTGACTTTAAAATAAATTCACATCCAATAAAACATGATAAGGAATTCCGCCATATTCCTCAAAATATAACAAGAATTCCTTTTTACAATTTTAAAAATTGATTCCCGTTAAATATATGATCCTTAATTAGTAAATCCATATATATTATTCAGATATTCAAAAACTATATATGTATGGTTGAATAAGCATGAAACCTTTAGGCTTTGATACCTCTTATTGGAATTGGAGACAACAAGAATGGGGGTGATCAGGGTGTTTCCAGATTTTATCTTTTATCTTTTCCTTGTTTATATTATTCTCTTGGGATGTTATTCTCATGTTAGTAGGAACAATTATTCAATTTATTTTTTCTATTGAATTAACCCATACCACACACCATACACATATGAAAAAAGTAAATAACACATGGAAATAAATATTTTACTTAGTATACCTAAATGGGATAATCCAAGGGGCACAAACATAGGATTTATTGGTGTTTCATGGATGTAATACTTTTAATAGGGTCATTACAAGGGATTCAAGAAGGATTTACTATCTATCCAAGGAACAATGCTTCTTCTCTACTCTGTTGAATTGCTCAGGTGAGGAATGGTCAATTTATAGACTTGACGGTGTCTTTATGATCCCCATGGTATTATGAACTATCACATCCCTAATTCTAGATATATTCACATTGATCATAAGTAAAATGATATCCTCTCAAACCATAATAACTTTCTTCTAAATGATGATAATTAAAAAGACTATAATTACAACTTGATTCACTTTTTTTTGAGATATAACAATGATTTTCCACTTCCTTCTTCTATCAAGTACCCCAACATTCATTTCACCCAAATATATACCTTGATAATAATTATTACTCTTTTTTACCACATAAAAAAATTACAAGATCCCAATTCTTGAACTATATGAAAACACTACTATAAATTACAATGAAAACTGGACAAAGATCGTAAGTCTATGAGATTGGACATCAACTCTACAAACATGTCATACAAAAATATTCCCTAATGAACTCTAATAACTTCACATGGTTATCATATAAAGATTATCATATTAAAATATGAATAAATCTTCATGGATATATTATACAAAGCTACATACTTGATAAAAATTCCTTATTTTGTTATTATAATCACTTTGAGATACTCACAGCTTCAGGAAACAATAAAAAACATCTATGTTTATAGTGACATTAATAATACTTTTTTGAGTCTCCACATTATCTTCTTCAGTATGTCTATTCCTAGAGTAACTGCTTAAATTACATGTTTTATAGTCAAACCCAACAACTCTTGACCAAAAATAAGTTACATCAGGCATAAGGACACACACGATCTGAGGACCTCAAGGAGGGAAGGATCTAGGAGTACTTGGAATAAATTACTTGGGTACCAGTCTTTAAATTCAAAATATATTTCTTTATACTTGGAATTGATTACATGGGTACCGGTCTTTACACTGGTTTCCACTTTTCTCTTTCCAATTTTGTTTCCATCACCAACTACAAAAACCACACCGCCATGTGGTTTTTACTAAGAATAAGTAGGTATAAAAATACCTATACGACTCTTATCATCAGTGATTTTAATCTTCCCCAAAACCATATCACCTAGGGGTATAATATAAGTTTACTTCATAGAAATAATTGTAGCAGCCTTGGAAACAATTCCCTTTAAGGACTGGTGACCTAAAACCCATTGTCATCTATATAATGATAGAAGGAAAACCAACACTTGAAGTCCTAATCCCTTCAAAATGAACCACCCTATCATTCGAGAAGCTGTAGGTATATACCATAAAAATATTCCTTGTCCTCTTTGAGTTTGATGACCTATCATTTTTCATGGTGGAATTATAAGTTTCATTCTGCCTGGTGATAAGTTAAACATAGCTTGGTGGTTTTAAGGTACATTTGCTACTAAAATGGCCATTTATACACGGTGAAATTATTGTTCAAGAGGGATAATCATGTCAATCCTACTTTAGTGAATTAAAACAAAATGTGTGATAATTTTCCTTAACTGGGTTTGTTATGGTGTGAGTTATATGCATTATTTATATGCAATGAACCTGGAAATTAATCCTTAAATGTTTACATAGGAAGAATAATTGGGTATTGGTTTTTTAATTAACCTTGAAATGAAATATGGGATATTGATACCTTCTTATAGGTTGTTTTTGTGTATTGGGTCGAAGAAATTATGATCTTTAACAAAAAGAATGAATTTGTATTTCCATGTTGATTTCGCATGCTATGCAGGGGGAATGAAATGAAAACATGTGTTGTAATGGGAAATAAATAATGTAATATGTTGTTTTTTAGTGATATATGTGATGTTTAGTACTAATAGTGGTGATCTATGTTTTAGGTATTGTAATGGTCACTTATAGGTGGATTATGGTGATTTATTAAATTCCATGGTATGGAATAATTAGCCTTGATGGCAATTCACCCTTTTTTGAATTGCCCTATTATTTATATATTTACATACTAACTCCTTGATTTAATAGAGGTTGTTATGATATTTACCATGGATTATGTTTTCACTCACAATACATAACTCTTTTTGTGTGTACCAATTGAATGCATTATGTTTCAGGTAAATTAATGTGGTCTTTTTAGGTTATTTTTTCTTGGTGATTATAGCATGGAAAATGTACCTCAAACATGGCATTTTATTTACTTCATCTGTATGGTGTTCAATTTTCATGTCCAGATTTCTTATCAATTATATGGGGATCGTAATTATTTGGTCCATTGGTTCATTCATATTCTATGGATTTCCATAGGAGAAAATTCATGAACTAATGTTTTCTTGTATTTTAGAGAAGTGTTGTTATGTCGTCGTGATGTCTGCCTTTTGTTGTAATTGGGTTTAAGGGGGTGGCTGGGGAGGGGATGGGGGTAGGGGTTCAAGGGGGTGCAATGGTCATGGTTGGGGTTCTGGGGTGGGGTGATTCAAGGGGTAGGGGGAGGGTGCAGGTGGGGTGCAAGGGGGAGGTGGTGTGTAGGGGGTGTAGGGGAAAGGGGAGGGGCAGGGGCTGCAAGGGGGTGTGCAGGTGTTGGGGTGGGGGATCGTATAAGGGGAGGGGTGGTGAAGGGGGTGGGGGTAGGGGTGGGGCTAGGGGGCTGGGGTTGGGGAGCTGATGATGTATGGTTTTATATTTAAATCATTAAAAATCACACCACATCTAGTCCCCCCTTCACATCATGACACTTTTTGAATTAAATAACAGGGATGAGACACTGGCCCACACAATGATTTTCATAGGATTTAAAATTTTCAATAAAAATATAATCCAATCATGCAGCAATGGATCATATTGTTCCATGACAGGTCCAGTCAGGGAGATTATATAAGAACCATTTCTATAATTTATAATTGTACATGTCATGAAGATTAATATTGTTCAATATTTTTTTTGTGTGTCTTTAAATAAAAGTTTTTTTCAGGTTTTTAGTGACTAGGAGGACATATAAAAAATTATCTGACTCCTTTTGTGTTATTTCATTCTTATTTCAATTATAAATCTTTTCTTGTGACATTTACACCCTTAATTAAATTGTTTTTATTTTTCTAAAAATTTTATTTTATCTTTTCCTATAGTTTTTCCCTGACGTTTCTTCATAAGATGGTTCATTTTTGTGTGATAGTATTTTACTCTACCATGTGTGGATAATTTACTAAATGGCTAAGGGAACAATAGTATAATGATGTGTGCATAATTTTTAAAAAATTCAATTCATAAATGTGTTGTTTTGATTAGGAATCTATATGAAACATTGAAATCAATATATTCTTTCATATTTATTTGACAAATAGACCTATGAAGAGAGGATAACCACGTAAATTATGGAAATTTTTTTTATTAAATATTTCTTGGATTTGTATATTATACTAAATATTGATCTTAATTCACATAGGTTGACGTACTCCTCTAATAAATAGATATCGATCAATCTATGTAAACCCAATGAACATGATCATAAGGCATTAGAAATATTAATATGAATTTACAATCAATAGAATCCAAAAATTAATGACATAAAAAAGGTAACATCCTCTATAGAATATCCTTTGATCTTGATTTCATGCCATATTTTATTAAATTCATTTTAATCTAAGTGAAATTTTTATTTAATTCTATTTGACCTAATTTTTTTTAATACAATTGGTTTAATAAAAATCATGCATAAGATCATAAAATTAGGTATTGTCCCTTTTCAAATTCCAAGGATGCCAAAAACCAGTGGTTCTTCAGTGACATTTTTTAAATTTTTTCCCTTCATATCATTACATCTAACTTTTTATTTTGATTACAATTGACTTTGTTCTTTCATAGATCATAACCTGAGGGATTTTACCTTTTCAAATGTCAGGGCTTCTGAAAAAACAGACACTGTAACATTCAAAAAGGTTCATTTTATATATTTACATTTTATCTTTTTTTTTTGAAATTGTTTTTTCACCATACAAAAATATATAATAAATTTTTTTTCTAGGTTCAACTATTTTTTGTAATGAGAATCTGTCATTACATACCAATATTCCTTGTAGCACTATCAAAGGGTACACATTTCCCTCCAATTGGCACCCATGGTAGCTCGAACTAGATCCATTCCCTTGAATGTGCGATATCTATCACCACATCTCTAGGTTGAAACAAGATAGAGTAGATCCCCCATGTAGAGATACCTATGAACCAAAAAAACCTTAACATGCATCAATTATCCCCTCATTGCACACATGGATAGCCCACATTGCACACATACTCATTGACAGCCCAACCCTATGCATACCTACCAAAAGGATCCACTTTTGGTTGCCAGAAAAGCACAAAATTCACATTCCTTAGTCAACCAAATACCTTTCTTAACAATAGGGGAATGTTACAGGCCCAGTGATTCCTGAGGTGAGTTCCTAGGGTGAAAAGGATAGTACTTTAACTAAATTGGTGTAATAAAAAGTATGTTTTGATGTCAATTAAAATCCCCACACCTAGTTTCAAGCACGTAGCAGAATTTTTTACAATGAGGTTATTTTGAACCCTATAAAATGTTAGAAGTGATTTTTTGTCTAAACTTAGGTTAAATACTCTACTACAAAAATTTTAGTTTATGTTTGATTTTGTGCACATATTATTACATGTTTGGCCTCTTGATTGCTAGTAGATGGATTTATCCTTTACTAATAACCCTTTAGAATGGTTATTTTTTTAACACTTCTAATTTATTTGTTATAAAGAGAAGGATCTTTCAAAACTAAATGAAACTGAGGAGGTTTTTCATTTTCATTTTATCATGAACACCTAATTCTAATTTTTCAGGTCTTTAGCTCCATCAATCTTATCACATGCTGGAGTTAATGATGTGCATAGCATGAATTGATTACTTGCCGATTAAGATCTCTATTTTAAGTTTCCACAAATATTAATTTGAATTCAAATTTATTAAATTATGTGTACGACTTATTATATTTTTTTAGAATTGGAAGAGGACTCTTTAACACATAAATTAGGGAATAATGTGCACCTTGCTAATATCCAAGAATCAAAGGTAAATATTGTATTCATTTTATTTGATTTCATGCTAGTTATAATGAAGGAAAAAATATTATATTTGTATTTCATGGGGCATTGTGATCTTTCTTATTTTTTCATGTCTCCCCATGATACAAATTGGTATATCTCCTTGATTCTGAGACATGATTATCTTGATCAAGAAAACATTGATGTTGTAGTTCTTGGTGTTTTGTGATATTCTTTATTTTTGAAATATTCCCTTAATGACACTATTCTTGAGGTTGAATATGTATCCTAATAGCATTCAATCCATACTATGGTGAGGGAAAACATTTCAGGGAATGTGCTGAAGACTAGTTTTCATTCACTCGCTATTGTGGAAAATACTTCACAAGAAGTCTTCCATCTTGATTTGGTTTATTCATTGTTTTCCATTAGTTAAATTGATCTTTGAACCTTTTGGTTTTTTTTCTTGAAACATATGCATTTTTTTATTGGGATTTGGTTGAAACTATACACATAAAGTATTAGATAATGAAGTTATGATTAAGTTTTATTGGAATCCAAACTATGTTTTATGAATTGTTTTTGGTTAGGTCAAAAAAATTAAACTCTGGTCCACTGTTTTTTGAGTAAATAATGGATATGTTTGAAACTTTTCATATACAATATTTTTTTGGGGGATAAACTATAGACTGGTTTGCATGCACCCTCTTTCATGGAAACATCTCCACACAATATGTTAGAAATCTATATTTGGTTCAGTATTTTTTTCCATTTGTTAAATTGAACTTCAAACCTTGGGTTTTTTTAGTTGAAACTTATGTATTTTTTATTGGGATTTGGATCCTACTGTAGTGAGTGTGTGAATTTTTTACTAGGCAGGGAGGATACTATTGGGTGGTATATCCCGCTGTAACATGAATTTTTTACTAAGTACGGAGGATACTACAGTGCTGAAGGATACCGCACTGAGGATTTTTCACTAAGCAGTGAGGGTGGCATCGTTGTAGCGTGAATTTGTCCCTACAGGGTGGTATATTTTTATAATGTGGAAGCTATTGGCACTATTATAAACTGTGGAAAAAGCTCTATTTCCATGGATTGAACCATGGAAATAGCCTTATTTCAATAGTTGAGAACCATGTCTTTAAGCATGTGGTGGAACCTATATCCACGGTTCTAAACCTTGGTTATAGGTTTTTTTATATAGCCATTCCAATAAGATCCACATACCATAAAACCATGGCTATTACCTATAGCCATGGTTTTTGGGTCTATAGCCATGGTCACAAATTGTGGATATATCCTAGTTTCCTAGTAGTGGTTATAGAGAAGAATAGTCAATATGTGATAATATATTTACTAATAGTCAAGTCCATGAATATAAATTAATTTTAAAGTATAAATTTTTTGGATATAGAGAACTGAATCCAACATAAATATCATTAAAGATAATTAAAAAAATAGATCTTGAGGTAAATTTCATTAATAGTGAATATTACTTGAGAATCACTCACTATGTGTTTCAAAAATATCTTAATGAAATCAATAAAAGATCCACAACTATAGAGAAGGTTTATAATGCTACAAAACAACATATAAAATCTTACATAGTTCCAAGATCAATCATTATGGATACCCAATCATGAAATAACAAGGGTGGAACCAATGAAAAGGGGAATAATAATAATGTCACATCACATAAAAATGTAATACAACCTATTTCTAAACTATTTCTATTAAAAATTCAAAAAAATGTGATTTTGGAGAAAATAATTTTGAGGGTAAGGGAAAGGGAAAGGTAAAGGATAAAGTTTCTAATACAGGGAAGGCTATTAATAAGAAGTTAATTTCAAATTGGTTAGATGTTGATTAGGAATATTTTGAAGAATCTATCCATTACCAAAGTAGATTTCTCTTTGAAATAAGATATTCGTTCTATAGTGTCTATGAGAATAATGAAAATGTGTGTTGGTAAAAAAATGAACCCCTAAATTTGTGCCTATGAATCGAGTGGTCAACCTGAAATTTTAAGAGTTTAACTAATAAAACATCTAAAATATAAGGCACAGTTTCATAATAATTATAATTATCTAGATAAAAATTTTGGTATGTGTGATCAAATCAGAAATACCATCAATAAATACATCGGAATGCTCTCAGAGTAGCCAAATCAAAAGAAGAATTTAAAATTTATCAATATGTGGAATAAACAAGAGTATGAAATTTTTGTTTAGTTTTCTTATAAATATTTAAAAGGAAACAATACATTGATATTTTATAGTTTTTTTGTCATAAAATATTACTAAAAACATGAATATATAGAAATATAAACATTTTTATGACATAGGAGATGTTATTTTTGGAAATTAAGAACCACTTAATGTCAAAGGATTTGGATTTATTAAATTTGGTAGAATGAAATGAAATGATGATCTCGTTCTCAATGTGCTAAATCACAATATCATAAGTATTTCTCAACTTTGATGTCAAGGTAATGAGATGATAATTCAAAAAGATAGATGTTTCATAAGATAGTTTAAGGATGGAATATTCTAGATGAAGGGGTTGTGAACTAGTGGTAATCAATTGAAATTTCCAATGA
Organism: Viscum album; assembly: GCA_963277665.1. Classification (NCBI taxonomy): domain Eukaryota; kingdom Viridiplantae; phylum Streptophyta; class Magnoliopsida; order Santalales; family Viscaceae; genus Viscum; species Viscum album. The sequence goes on along the minus strand of CAUJRU010000015.1, from coordinate 5,432,472 downwards.
TAAAGACACAAGATTAATTTGTATGAAGGAATAAAATAAATTATGGAATAGAATATTTTTCTATGTAAGGAAAATAACATGTCTATGATTATCAAACAAGATGTTTTGAGGAACCCACTGAAGCTACATTATGAAAGGATTAACACTTGTGACACATGGCACAAATACAAATTAGATAATAAGATCCATAATTCGATGGATATTAAAATAAATAAACCTATCGAGTTGTTGAACTCAGATGAGTGAATACCAATGATATTAAAATTGAAAATGGATATTTGTGTTTCATGCATTTATTGATAATTTTACTCACATAAATTATGTTTATTTTATTTTCAGTAAGTCACAGGATCTTGAGTGATTCAAACACTTTAATAGATTTGTTTATTATCAAGTGGGATGGTTTATCAAAAGGTTATGGTTTGAAAATATATTTGAATATAAGAATGAATATTTAGAGTCATATGTTGAGAATAATATAAGATGGTGTGAATATAACACTCCATAAACACCCCCCAAAAAATGTAGTAGTTGAGCAGAAAAACTCTTGGTGGACATGGTAAGAACCATGCTATCGAATCATGGAACCTAAAAATATAGGGACAATACATATCATTGTTTGTCAACATTCTTAATTGTTTCCTAATTTGAATAAATTTTATCAGCATTCTTTATTTGTTATGGTTTTGAAATAATCCTTGCTTAAGAATTTTGAAGGTATCCAACAGTCCTTGTTATATCATGATCAAAGGAAATTTTTTTGTAAAATACTATAAGAGAGTCTATGAAGGTATGTTTATTGGATAAACACCATGTGGATATATTGTGGATAAAATAGAGTTATAGGGACTTATTAATGGTCTAATTTATTTGAGAGTATTTGGACTCAACATCATGTTTGTGGTTACTATCTATAAACAATTCCAAAGAAACCATACTGAGTTGTGTCATCCAATAGTGAAATAGATCATATTATATAGAAAATTAACTATATATTTTGGTTTAAGTTATAACAACAACATATATATTCAAAATTATAGTTATTCCTGTGATTATTAGGAAAAATAGATTGGAGATCAAAAATATACTTTTGGAAGTGAATTCATTATTAGAGGAAGTAGCATAGCATGAAACTCCAAGAAGAAAAATTATATTAAATTGAATACAATATAAGATGAATATATGAATAACATATATGACAATATAAATTATGTGTAAAAGTCATAGCTTGAATACATTAGGGTTTGGATATCATACCCTTGATAATTGGGTGTGATAACCAATTTGACATTGATGGTTGAAACAAATCTACATCAAGTAAAACATTATCAAGTAGTATGTGGATTGTGGTGATCATTTATTCAAGTATGGTTCAACCAAGGAGAATGATATGGATATCTTCTCAAAGATCTTATCAAATGAATACTTCTAGAACATGATAGTGTCGTTGGGAGTGAATTGTCTTCCAAACTTCTTATAAGTTTTGTTGGTTGTTTTCCCTCTTTTATTCATTTTCATTTCCTAATAAAGGATTAAAATAAGAAAGGATACCTTATTTAAAAGTTGGAAAGAGTCTAGTTTTTTTCTAAATGATTATTAAGGTCGATACTTGAGGAATTTGTATCTAAAGATAAATCTTGGATAAATCTAGAATTGGATTGGATTGTATGTTGCTGTATAATACAAAGGGGGAGATTGAAGGTTCCCCCCAAAAAATATATATTATTTGATGATTGGGAAGAGTTGGTGAGTGTTGGTTTCAAGAGAAAATCCTCATGAAGTTAATTGATTATGGGGAGTTATGATTTCATCTCAATTAAGACATAGTAAAAATGGAGTTTCTATTACTCCAAGAGTTGGATTACTCTCATAAACATCATTCAATTTTATATTCTGGAGATTATCCTTCAAATTGGAGGCATCTTATGACAAGAATCTTGAGGAAATTCATTAATGTGTATTAGAATAGTTTCTATGTTTTATTTTTTTACAACATCCTCATGGATGAGATGGAATACCTTTAGAGTTTAGTGGACATAAAATGAAACTAAGTTTTCTTAATTTGAAGTGCATCATGTCATGAACATTAAATGTCACACCACAATGGGATTATGTAAGAGTAAAACTCAACTTGTGTAAGAGTATACACTACAAAAACAAAATTTCATTTGAATTAATCAATTTTCTGTAAGAGAAAATTAGTTGTGTTGGATGAATTTTTGTACCATGAAGTTAAAGTAAACGTCACAAAAATACTCATGGTAGAGTAAATTAAAGATACATATGAATAAATTCTTGAGTGTCATGTTGTAGGGATAATGGTAACACCATGAATGATATATTTTATTCTTTATAAGGAGACGGTCACTCAGTGTTACCTAGACCATGAAAAATTATTTTCATGCTGGTTTGAGATCCAAAACTACTAAGAAACAGGCCATTAACAATGCTTGTAATGGAATTTATCAACACTATAAAAGTGCTGACAATGTGAGCAACATTAAAAGACTAGGACTTTTATCATCTCTTATAAAGGGATTATTTATCAGTGCCAAAAAGTACTGATAAATAATACCTTTATCATATCTTTAATTTGGAACCACTAAATGAACCCTTTATTAGATTTTATAAAAGTGTTGATAAAGGCCTTTTATCAATGCTTTTAAAATCGTTGATAAAGGTCCATATTGCATTATTCTATTATAGCACACTACAACACCATAAACACATCAGATATCAACTAAAACAAGTCCCAATACATAATTTAATGGAAATAAAATTTATAAGACAAATACCAAAAAAACACTATATTATATAAATTTCAAACATTGGTTTATACAATTTCATAAATAAAATTTATTACATAAATTCAAAAATAATCCTAACTATCAATGTTACCATAATTTCCATTGACTTTTTTTATTAAACTGCCAACATTTCATGATTATTTTTGAACAAACCACCTCAAAAAAATAATCCACCTGTATAAGAAAACAATTATTATGAGTAATACTAAAAAGAAATAAATTAAACAAAAATATGAAATAATAAATTAAATATATGGAAAATGATTTTACTATAAAAATATCAATATTACCTCTCTGATTGAGTGGTGGAGGGAACTTGAAATAATGTGATAAATGTCAACACTACATGAGTGAAATGTTTAGTGAGAGAATAAGTCTATGGATGTTTTGGTGCATAAAGGGAGGAAAGAGGGATAAAGAACCGAAATTCAAAAAACAGAATCCACCAATATAAGTAAAAAATTATTATGTGAGTAATAATAAAAATAAATAAATTAAACATACATATGAAATCATACATTCATTCTATAGATAATAATTTTACTGTGAAAACAACAAGATTACCTCTGTAATTAAGAAGAGGTAGTGTCATTTCTCTACCTATAGAAAAATGAAGGTAACTTAAAAGAATATGATAAATGCACCATTGTAGGGTTGAAGAGGTTTTAAGGGAGAAGGATCATGAAAGTTGGATAGAGCGCCCCAACTCGAACAAAATAATATACATGTATAAGAAAACAATTATTTTTTAAGTAATGCTAAAAAGAAATAAATTAAACATATATATGAAAAAATATATTAATTTTATGGAAATTATTTTATATTGAAAACATAAAGATAATATTTGTGATTGAGTAGAGTTAGTGTCATTTCTCTTTCTATAAAGGCAGTGGAGATAAATTGAAAGAAAGTGACAAATGCACCAATGCAGGGGTGAAAAGTTTTTAAGGGAGAAGAATCATAAAAGTTTGACAGAGCACCCAAACTCGAACAAAAGAATCCACCTGTATAAGAAATTAATAATTTTGTGAGTAATACTAAAAATAAATAAATAAAACATACATATGAAACAATAAATTTATTCTATGGACAATTATTTTACTGTGCAAACATCAATATTACCTCTATGGTTGACTATAGACAACATCAATGCTCTTCCTACAAAGGCAGTGGAGTTAACTTGAAAGAAAGTGATAAATACACCACTGTAGGGGTGAAATGATTTTAAGGGAGAAGGAGCATGAATGTTTGATAGATCACCCCAACTTTAACAAAAGAATCCACCAGTATCGGAAAAAAAATTATTAAGTGATTAATACTAAAAATAAATAATTTAAACATAAATATAAAACAATAAATTAATTCTATGGAAAATCATTTTTCTGTGTAAACATCAAGATTAACTCTATGATTGATCATATACAAAGTCATTTCTCTTCTCTCAAAGGCATGATATATAGACAATAATCATTTAAAATAAATGAACTCTATAATTAATAATGAAAATTAAATCAACATTCCATTATATAATTATTCAATAAACTAGAGAGAGTATATCATAACATTAAATTTTTATCTATCCAAAGGGTTTACTTCATTATAGTTTGTTCTTATAAGGGATTGGTAACATCATTATGTGAATAATACATTATCTACTTGAGTAGTAAATCATTTAATTTAGATTATGTTAATGCGGTATAGAGCATATAATATTATTAGAAAAAACATAATATATTAAAAAAACCTTTATAATCTCATTGAACTCTCTTTATTTTATTAAAGGTATCAAGGATTTTGTTCTTCTTTCAAAAATCCAAATCCACTCTTTGTGGTCCCCTTTAACAAACAAGACATTATCTACATTGGGACTGACATGAACTGATTGTTATGTCCCAATGAAAGGGTCAGCCTTGATTGAATTTTCATCTGACTCAACATTTTTTTTTGTCGCCGACAGGAAAATTGACCAATTATTTTTTATTGGATTGGAGACATAAAATATTTTCACTACATGTGATTCCATTATGAACGAATCGTCTTTTTCCCCTTTTACATTGCTATTATCCTTTACAAATCCCATTTCTTCAACATTCACTCCATTGAAATTTTTAACCCATTTGAAATAGAAAAGAGGCACTTGAAATGTTATATAATCTAACTCGTATAACTATTTGATAATGAAAAAAATGACATATTTTCATAAATTGTATTTCTATTCTTGGAGCTAGATATGTGCATCTCTTCAGCCACAAGGGTAACACCACTATTTTGCATCATACTGAATTTATAATGTTCCCTTGTATAGAACATATAACTATTGATTACAAACCCAATGTAAGTTATAACATTTTTATTAAGTCCTCTAGCTATCCATTTAAGTCTTTCAACAATTGAATTTGTATTTTTAGATAACTCCTTAAAACATTTATCTCTAAACCATCCTATAAACTATTGATTATGTATCTAATATCCATCTTTCAACCCTTTATGGATTCAAATCTCTAATAATTTTTTTGTGGGATTCAGTGTATGGATATACATCATCACTATTATGTAATATGTAAAGATGTGATTGCTCCCGCTCTATCAAGGTAATTGTAACAACAACTCTTTCATAAATCCCTTTGCCCATAAGGCATTTGTTATGATGAGAATTTAAGAGACCAATGATTTAAACATCCGATAGTTAATCGGTATAGAATTCAATAGCTTCGTAAACAATTTATAATTCTAGAATACACCCTTCTGGCCGACTTTGATTCTAGCCATACCCTTTCAAAATCTTCATATACCATTCAATGGGGTACATCTATCTATAATGGATATGACCACATAGTTGAACTTATCTGACCAAGTGAGATATCAGGTGGACCATTATATGAAAAAAATTATGGTCGGAAGAACACTTCTAATAAACATATTGTGATTGAAGACTCTTTATTCATGATGGGAAACTTCACCGGGTCTACAACTCTACTGTATATGGCTTTGAAAAAGAAGCAGAGTCTGTTTAATGTATGTTGTATATTTTGAGGCAGAATGTAATATAAAGCAACAACCATTATATATTTCATCAAATCATGATAGAAGTGTGATTTTAGTCATTTTAACTTCAAATTATTCATTGACACGACATTATTAATATTTTATTAATACCCTTATGGAACTTTAACACTCATAAGGAAAAGGACAATTTGCCATTTTTCATGTCTGGATAAAGTGTAATTTTTTGGAGGAAGAAAAATTTAGCTTTTACCCTTCATCGATGCCAACTCTTCCCTTATCCCTATTTAAATCAAATCCAACCTAGCCTTGTTTCCATCTTTCAAATTTCCAGGAAAATTTATTAATGTTCCAATAACACTATAAAATACATTTTTTTCTACATGAATGACATCAAGAAATTTTTTGACATACAAACAATTACAATATGGTAATTCAACTAAAATTGATCTATTCTTCCAACCTAATTTTTTATGGTTCTTCAAAAATGGTTTACTGAAAATAGTGTCTATATTTTATAGTTTTTTGTACAGTTGATTGCATGTTGTTAAAGATGGTTTTGTACCATGTTTGATATTTACATCCAATGTTGTCGTTCAGGATTGGTATTTATGTCGTCGAGGTAAAAAAATTTGATGTCTTAAAAACATTGTCTTTGTAGAATTCATCAACCGAACTAAGTATGTTTATTTTTTACAAATGGTACACCCCAACATGACTTTAATTCTATAGACTGATAAATTTCCATAAGTGATGATGTCATTTATCATTATGTACAACATGGACCTGAGTGTGAATTCTTCACTTCTATGAGCATCATACATTGTAACACATGTATCTCACATCAATTTTAGATATATAATCAATGGAGCCACATAGACAACTATATCATTACCAGGTTTCTTTGGTATATTTATAAGTAGAGAAAAAATAATGTATTTGTGATTCATGCATAACCATGGAGGGAAGTTATAATTTAACAACATAACGGTCCATGTACTGTGAGTACTACTCTATAAACCAAAAGGATTTATTCCATCTGTAGATAATGCAAGACAAAATTTTCTCAGCTTATCTCCAATTTTAAGAAACTCGCAATCAATTTTCTTCCACTAAGGATAATATGTTGGATGATGTAGGTTACCATTTTTAATTCTTGTATCTTCATATCATGTTAATTATCTTGAGGTTTCCTGAAATCTATATAGTCTTCTCAAATATGGAACGATAGGAAAGAACCATATAGATTTTTAAGTACTTTATTCATTTTTTTTATATCGATTTTTTCCACACTTATGGAATTTGATTAGTGATTCATGGTCCTTGCTAAACAATATGCAATCATTTGGAAAAGAATTTATTTTTTTAGAGATCTTTATCATTGAACATAACATTCATTTAGAAGAATATGTTCAGCATGGTAGTTAATTTTCATCTGGTATCATATATTTTAGAAGACTAAGTAGTTCTGTAAATATGATGCCACTCCATCTATTTCTAGCTTTCAAATTATATAACTTTAATATACCTGACAATTTTGGGTATTTAGTACAAATGGTATAAAATGGTTTCTTGGAACAAATATTTAACTCCTAAATCAACTTTAGACAATCACAAAGGTCATCTTCAATTTCTATTTTCATTTCTTTTATGTGATATCCATCATCTTTTACAAAGATATTCATATAAAATGATTGATAAAACGTAGTATCATCCCGATAGATTCCCACATTCATTTTTTCTCATGTTTATCCCAACATTTATAGATTTTATCTATTCCGTAACAAATCAAATGTTCTTCCAAATCTTCTAGACTAATTTTTCTTGAATAATAACAATGTGAGCATGGATATAGGATTTTAAAAGGGTCAGTTGCATGCTCTCTTTCAAACATGATGAACTCTTTAACTCCATATTCACATTCATTTGTCAAAAGATTAGAATTCATCCATTTGGTATTTATATCCATCCTATTGGGTTGATAAAAGATTAATTTTAAACAATATATAAGTAAATGCACATAAGATATTCATTATCCAAAGTGAATGTTATAGACAATTCTAATAAGGGAAATATGGATCATTTATACTAGAATATTTGAGCACCTAGATATTCCAAATCCAATAATAAGGGCTATTGGAATTTGAAAAAATAAAGGAGATAAAAGTAGATAATAAATTATATTATCTCTAAACATTATAGGTGTAAACTGGAAGATGGATAGTGTAATGGCCCTAGCCTGAATTACCCAAACAACACCAGGTCAGATCATCTTGTGACCTCTAACACACCTCAAAGTCACTAAAGGATGGTTTAAACATTCGGTTTAAAAATGATAAATGGGAGGTGGACCCCCCCCCCCAAATAGATACAATTAGTACCAAAGGTCAAAAAAAATTCTAGCATGACCCTTGGTGTCAATGGACATGCAAACCCAAAATCATCATTACCTGATATAGGCATACCTGTTAGATAAACAACTATGGAAATAAATGATGAAATAGCTATATAGACACACATACATGTCACATCAGTATAAAAACTCACTCACTTATTGTCTATAAGAAATATCAAATAGATAAAAACCTGATATTCAAACATAACATTACCTAAAGGCACCATAATGATTCAAAAAGTGATGGATTTATGTGATAACACCTCATGTGATTAACAGCGGATGGCCCCTTTGAATATTCTCCATAAGAAAACTAATGACCCTAGTGAATTCTAAGAGGAACTATATCCTATGATACATATAACCAATAGAGGAACATATATCACTGCACTAACATGGTTCTTGAAAAATAGCATCTAATGATGCATGTCCACTAAGGTGTCTATAAAAGGTTTCAGTATATATATAATCATTAGGGAACCACTAATATGCCACAAATCAATAGTAAAAAAATAAGAATATACATGAAAATTTCTATACATTTATATACATACATGAAAAAATAATTTAGTAAGAAGATATAAAACATAGCAGTAAAACAACAATGAATAAATCCAAGGTTCGGTGTCAAATATAAACAACGGATAACACATCAGTAGTCAATACAAACAATAGATCATAAATCATTCCCTAAACAACGGATCACAAACAAATCGTAAACAACGGATCATAAAAAATGGATCATAAAAAAATGTAGAAGAAGAACTCAAAAACTAAACCAAAAATACACAAATAAAATAGGAAGTATTACCTCTCTAAGTTGAAAAAAATATGAGACCCTATTGGGGTGTTAGACAAGATGTTCTGAGGCAGTCGAGTGGTGTGATTCAACCTTTGACTCACTAAGGAGGAGCACCGACAGTGGGTGGCGTTTGCAGAAAGCTTCTATGTCGCAATGGGTTCACAAATGGTTATGGTTTTTAAAATATATTGGGAAACATTAATCGACGCTTACTAATAAGCACTGATAATGTTCATTTTGTCAGCACTTTGTTTAGCGTTGATAAATCCCCATCTTTATCAGTGTGAAAAAAGTGCTGATAAAGATTCTTTTATCAGCGCTTGTTACTGAAGTTCTATTAAAGGATTTATAATTATAATTATAAATAAAAAAATTTAAATATTTATAAATAATTAATAAATATATATAAATATAAATATAGTAAATATATTCCTTTTTAAATATATTTATTATAATTTTAAAATTATTTATTTATAATTATATAAATATTTTTAAAAAATATTATATATATAATTATATATATTTATATATTATACATATATATATTTAATAAATATACATAAATATAAATATAGTAAATATATTCCTTATTTAAGTAAATTTATTTTAAATTTAATAATTATTTAAATATGAATAATTATTTATTAATAATTATATAAATACTTTTAAAAAAATATTTATTTATTTATAATTATAAATATATAATTTTATAAATATAGTGAATATAAATTTATTAATTTTTTTATTTATAAATAGTTTTTTACAAATATATTTTTAACATTATTAATGAATATCTAATATTGAGTGCATTCATATATGTACAAAATGAGTGAAATTGAAGAAATTAAGAATATAGGTACACTTTAACAATATTTAAAAAATGGATAAGTTCTGTGTGAGTGCATATTGTATATATAAATACATTAATTACATATATGTGAAATCAATATGACACACATTTGATCTGTATTAAACTGAAAAATAAAATGACTTTCAATTATATATCGAATACTATGCAATTAGGCAATAATTTTAATTCATATTAATTTTTAATTATATGCCATTATTCAATAAATATATGATAATTTAATGTAAAGAGCATAAATATTTCATAATATATAAATCATATTTATATACATTAATATATATCTATATATTTAATATATACAATTTAATAACATTAATTAACGTAATTATATAATTAATAAAATGTTTAATGTTTAATAATGTATAATCAATAAATTCATTTTAATAAATAATTATTTAGTTAATAAAATTTGTAATATTATTTTAAAAAACATTGTTTTTATTTTTTATTTATTTTATTATTTTATTTTATCAATGCTAAAAATGTGTTGATGAAAGAAATATTTATCAGTGCTAAACATAAGGCGTTGATAAAGTGTACACTTTATCAGTGTTAAAAATAAAGCGCTAATAAAGGATACCCTTTATCAGTTCTAAAAAAAAGCGCTAATAAATATTTCATTTATCAGAATTTTCTTCTAGCACTGATAAATAATAGCATTGTTAAAGGCTTGTATTATAGTAGTGAAAGTGCCTTATGTCAAAGTACGTCACTTCATGACGCAATAGATTGGATCATGCCATAGTTTCTATGCCATGAGAATTCCAATATCAATGAAATGAGGATTCACAATACTAATTCCATGAGAATTGTGACCACGCTTTAAGATATATTCCATATATGAAGGTAGATATGAGAAAATATAAAACTCATACTGAGATTAAGCACGGCACATCATGATAGTGTTCAAAGGTCATCAAGATTCACCTTCCATATCTATCAAAACTAGAAATCACCAAATTAGGGAAGAGGTTAGGCCATAATTCTTTTCATTTTTATAAATAGAAAGTGGTTTTTATCATATCAAGAAGTGAGTGATTGTGAAAATACTCATAGTTATACAACCATTTGTTACAGGAAGAGTTCACATGATGGTTTGTCTCAAATTTGGGTATAAGAATGAGGATGAACACAATATCCAAATTCTAAAGGAACTTGAGGAAAAATAGGCAAGGATTGATAAAATTATAGAGTCATGTCATTCTGTCTTGTACTTAGAGTTCAGGGACATTTCATAACTCCATTATTTATTCTTATTGATAATAAAAAAGGAACATGGGAAGTATGATTTAAACCATTGAACATCATGGATTATCCGCTTTATGATAAGAGTAGGTGCACCTTTTATTTTCCCTTATGTTGTTTGTGTTCTTTCTCAATAACACTCTCTCATTATCACATTATCATCCTAAGATCTATATGCACTAATTGGTGACATGAAATAATTTTTTAAGAGTTGGTGTCTTAGATTAGACACTAATTCACACCCCCATATAAGTGGTGTTTTACTCTCTCTAGTGAATATCATTATGCATGTTTATAATTAATTGATAAAATTCTTAGTAGTGGTAAGGTGGGTGAAAAATTCACATACTGAGTTTCCATTTGTTGAGTTATTAGGTGGATTTTGGGAGGTATTTGACGTGAAAATTAGGTAACCAATATGGTTTCATCTGGTATTCAATAGAGTAACCAGTGGTACTATTGTACTAGTTTATCATTTTCTACTACCATTTTTCAGAGGGGGAAATGATTGTTTTAGGGGGTCACATTTTAACCCCCCCCCCCCACGTAGGAATTATTTTCCCCAGCCAAAAAAACAAGGGGTTTCTCCCCTACCTTATCATCTCACCCATTTTATCCTCCTTTGATCTAAGTTCCTTGGGATTATTTTTTCATTCTAATTCAAGGTAGGATATTAACAATCATATTCATTTTCTCCCCAACTTATATCTTCTAATTTTAATATGGACTTGTTAATTATTTTTTGATGATTTTACCTGCTATAGTTGGGATCATGGGGTTATGATGGGGTTTTCATGTGTGATTTATAGATTATACTTAAGAGGGATGAGTTTTTTGGTATTTTTTAGGGTATAATAACAATTATTAGATCAATAAAAAGTTATTAAAATCCATTTATGAGGACCTCCCATGAGAAAAATATGAAATGTATATAAAAACTAAAAATAAATAAATATTTGTAAAGAGATACCATTCACTGAAGAGAATATGCATCATCTCTATCACCTGATAACTTTTTCAAATGTGCTTGATAATGATCATTGAGTGGAATCCAAAATATGTCCCACTTATAGAGGTATCAATGTGTCAAACTAAATTATCTATCGCATGGATGGGATTCATCGTTCCTTTAAAAAATTCTAGTGCCTCTAAAATAAAGGAGGAAGATGAATAGATCTCCATATGAATGGGAGTTCTACCTATTCATGAAGAGATCAGATACCCCAACTACAATCTCATGGAATTGAATTAAATAATACATGAGGATAATCCTTGGGTGCTATTATATTTATTCATTTGTTATAATTCATGAATAAATTTTTTGGAAAAATTTATGCATATAATGTATAAATGAAAATAATCATGTATATTTCATCTTATGAATCTTATTATTTAAATGATAGATCATATGGGAGAATAATAATGAAGACATAAACATTATAAAATAATACACACCATGAAAATCATAACTTTCATGAAACATAAAATAGCTCATATATATCTGTGGGGTCCACTCCCAATTTGTGGATTGATTGGTCGAAAGAGAATTTCATGGGAGTCTTGCCTGTTGGCAAAAAAATGGAGGATTCCATGGTGGGAATCTGACGTTATTGACGAGCATTCGGTTATGGTTTTCAAGGGTAGATGAACCACCCTTGAACCTTGAATTTATTTCATCTATAAAATCAAAAGTAACTATCTTGTATTTTTAAGGATTTAATTTGCGATTCCTCCAAAGATATTCATAGAGAGTGAATAGAAGTTGACCCCCTTCCCCCATGGATGTAGGAAAACCTATCGAACCACATTAAAAATTGTGTATTTTTCATTTTTCTCCGTTTTTGTGTGATTTTCATTTCTAGGCACCTCTGTTGCGCCCTTTCAAATTGTATTAGAGGGCGCTTGAGTGAGGGAGTTTGAAATGGAGAGGTGATGAAAAAATTTCCCAGTGACCAGACAATAAAAAGTGATCAAAAAAATTCTTGAGGCCATATCCGTGAAGTGGCCAATGAGATGATTCCAACAGTGCAAGCGGCTTTGAAAACAGAGTTGAAACGAGGCATGCAGAATCTATCAAAGTTCCGGTAAATCCTTAGGTGAATAGTAACCCCTTGCAAGAGAAGACAGTGTTGTTCACACTACCAATGAAATTTTGATCAAGATTCATACAATTTCTCTGGTGTCCCACGTCATCACCACTTTATCGCACGATCTCAGCCTTTGACACTTTTTGGTAATATCAAGATCCATCAGTGTCTATTTTCGGTGATCCAAGAGTCGATTTCAACAATTTCAACCATTCCAGATGCATCCATATGGTCAGTTTTTCAAAATTAGTAATCCATCAAGTGGTACTGAAGGGGTACTGAAGGGGTATGATATCGATGGTGGTGATTTTGTTTTGCAACATTGATGATGGCTGGTGGCGGTGCACTACTAAAATTTGTCATCGAGAAGTTCGATCGTCGGAACAATTTCAACTTGTAGAAAAGCACGGTGAAATATATTCTTTTGTAGAAGGGAAATATCAGACCATTGACTAGAGAAAATCCTAAGGGAACCAGTGATGATGATTGGGAAGATCTCATGATGCAGGGAATTAGCACAATTCAACTGTTTTTGGAGAACGACGTAAAATACGTAGTGATGGAAGAGACCTCACTGAAGGAGATATGGAAGAAGTTGGTGTAGTGATATATGGTGATGTTTCTCACCAAAAAATTATTCTTAATGATGAAATTGTACCAGTTGTGTATGTATGAGGGAACAGTTTTTTTGGATCACACCAAAAAATTCAACAAGATCCTGACACAATTATTGAGGATCAGTGTGAAGGTTTTAGAAGAAGAAAAATCACTTTTTCTTTTTTCATATGTACCAAGTTAATTTGATGGACTTGTGACTATATTGCTTTTGGGGAATGAAATATTTAATTTGAACGAGGTGATGGCGTCACTTTAAGAATTAGAGGCATTCCAAAGACCTGTGATGCATTCAGGCGAGAAAATCATGGTGATGCGAGATGATCAATGTGGGAGGAGGCGAAGTTAGAAGTCAATAGGTAAATAATGGCACCCAAAATAAAGGGGAAGTGATCCTACCAAAATCAGGTGTTTCTGGTGTGAGAGAAAGGACAACTATAAAATTGATTGTGAAGAGTGCAAATGGTACATTGCTGGGAAATAGAAAGATTAAGAGAAGCTTATAAACATCATAGAATCATCAGGAGATGATTAAATCTAGAAAACAATGGGAAGCTTGAACTTATATGGGATAATTGAATGGGTAGAAGTGTAGTGGCGTTACTGAAAAATATATTTCCACGTGAAGAGAGAATTTTTATTTTTCAAAAGGAAGAACGAACGGGATCAAAATCTAAAGGAAGATAGATGGGTTTTGGATTCGGGGAGCTCAACACACATATGTACGAAAAAAGGTGTATTTCATACCGTTCAGCAGGTGTGAGATTCAATGATACTTGGTTATGGGTCAACATGCAAGGTTCAAGGAGCCGAGACGGTGAAATTGAAGAAACCTGATAGAGGAGTATGTAAACTGGCTAACGTGAAATTCGTTCTGAGGATGAGATGGAACTTGGTATCATTAAGTAGGCTCGATGTAATAGGATACAATATTTACATAGTGTTTGGAGTATTGTAAGTCTCGCGTGGTGATGCAATGAAACTTATTGGGAAATAGTCCAAAGGGTTGTATCATTTTATGGGGACTGTAGTCAGTCTGAGATTAATTAAAGAAAGTGAAAGTGCCACATCATCTGGCATGAAGAAGCGTGCTCAATTTGCTGAAGAAGTTTTCAACACTCGCAAGGAGACTGCAGCTCTAGATTCTACCTCAAATTGGTTTTGAGTGTGATATTTGTGGGGGACACTCCCAATTTGTGGATTGATTGATTTAAGGAGAATTTCATGGGAGTCTTCCCTATTGGTAAGAATATGGAGGATTCTATGGTGGGAAGCCGACACAATTGACACGAAACCAGTGATGGTTGTAAAGGGTAAATGAAACACCCTTAAACCTTGAATTTTTTCATCTATAAAATCAGAAGAAACTCCCATGTATTTGTAAGGATGTAATTTTTGATTCCTCCGACGAGATCTGGAGAGAGTGAATAGAAGTTGACCCCCTTCTCCCATGGATGTAGGCAAACCTTCCAAACCACATTAAAAATTGTTTGTTCTTCATATTTTCCATTTTTGTGTGATTTCAATTTCCGCGTACCTCTGTTGTGCCCTTTCAATATCATATACATGTAAGGATTTACGGTATATCTCCATCAATTTTCCATTTTCACTAAATCCATAAATACATTGTGCAATATCACATTATATTTTTTCATATATAATAAATTTTGAAACCATATCCAAAATTACTTTTGGATATCTTCCAAAACACATTTGTAAATATATCATTAACTTCACTATTTATCAAATCAGATGTCATACCTTGTGAATTCCCATCCAAAGAACTTTTAAATTGACTCTAAAACTATTTTAGAGTAGCTATATGAGTTAAAATCAATCCCCATTCCGTCAACCATGAAGTGTCATCACACATGAATTTATAGTGTTGAAAAAAATATGAATCTATAGATTCATATGTGTAAATAAAGATTAGCATATAGAAAAAGTCAATACTATTAAATCTATAAAGGTATCTGGTCTGATCTCTATCCAACAAATGTATATATGTGCTTGTGTCTCGTAGTTTGTATCATATGAAAATATTTATTATCATATTTTCCCTTTATCCAAGTCATTTAGTGACCATGGGATATATATTTTCTCAATCCCATATAATAAACTCACATATTCTCTATTCTTAGAGTATATTCTAACTTAGAAAATGAATACATAGAATTTAATTCATCTACATCGATGAGAACATCACATGTCACCCATAGAAATATATAAGAACATCATATATAATTTATAGGTATAGAAAAACACTCCATGGTCTATCTTATTTGAGGGCCAAGATGTCATACTCAGCATACAAGAGGACAAATCCCATCTTAGTTAAGCTCCAACCGATGACATAATCCAAAACATACACACCTATTCCCATATTATTTAAGTTAATATGTAGACTTGGTAAATTAGTGTATAAAAGTATTAAGATTCTTATTCTAGGTATCTTTCCAACCTCATGTAATGATGACTCAAATATGATCCATTTTCCCCTAGTGTACCAAAGAAATTTGTTTGACACTCCATGTGGCATAATTATCAGTTCATCCAATAGACCCAAAAAAGTATTATTCTTTATTTTGTGACACATGAGCATATTTTATATATCTATAAAATAATCCTACTCATTTTAAACTTAACATGTAATCTTAACCTGTAATACTCCATGATAAACACCAATTAGGGATAACTCAAAGCTTTACTTTCAAAGGTCAATTTTCAATACACTTCATGAAATGTATATAAATATATATAGTTATACAAACAAAAAGAATTAATGACATAGTATATATAACCTTTTATTATGATTCAATTTCATACCCTTAAAACCTTTTTAAGAATATTTAACAAACCCAACATAAGCATTGGTTTATCATATCATATATAATAAACATCTAGATCATCTTTTTGTATGATAGAAATCCTGGGGTTTTGTTAACTCATTATATAATATATAATTCATAAAATATATTTATAGGACCATCGGATAAAAACCACACACTAATTATTTATTTAGAAACATCTAGAAGTATGATAGTTTGAATAATGATGAGATATAGGAGTCATATTCCTAACATTCAACTACTTTAACATATTCATACTCTTTAACTTCACAACATCAAATATTATGATGTCAACTTCTATTGTCTACATGAAACTCTTTATAAGTTAATTATAATCATCTTTATAATCCTACTACATAAAAAGTTTCCTTGAATTAATGTAACTACTCACATTCTTGTTTACCATTATATCCAAACCCCTATTAGAATAAATTGGCATTTACTTTGTTATAAAAACTAATGTAACTATTTACATTTATTTTTACCGCCATAACCTAAAAGTTTTTTGGATAAATTTATATTCATTTTTTCATGGTAAATAAATGGAAATATTTACATTTTTCTTTACCATCACATATCCTAAACTCTTTAGGATATCATGTGAAAAAACACTTTAATCTTAGACTGGTATGATCCTTTATTTGTTAAATTTTTGTAACGACCTAGAATTTTATCAATGGAAGTTACCTTATTATAATTATTTCATATATTATAATCACATAAAATCACATTAAAAACACAATAGAATCTTTAAAAACGAATATTGATTGAAATAATAGGTATTTATGGAAGTTAAGGAACCAATATCGATGAAATAGTAACTTGACCTTTGAAATAGTAATATGACCCTTAAGAATAGTAATTTGACCAATAAAATAGTATACTAACCTATAAAAGTATAAATAAAATTTATTTATCTTATGAATGAAAAATATGAATAAATTATTTCATTGAATAAGTAAATAATTTATTTAAAAATGAAACAATTAGTATTGGTATTTTTCTAAGTCATAAATATTTAAATATAATTTTATAATTAATATAATGATTCAAAAGAAAATTTATTTTCATAAAATGTATTCATAAATTAATATTTTGTTTTATTTTTATTTTAAGATAATTTTATAAGACCTTAATTAATTTTTTAAAGTGTTACAAAATCAGTTATAATTTTAAAATTAGTATTTTCAATGTGAATGATGATTTTTTATAAAAAATTAAATTTCCCATATTTACAAAATAATTTTAACAACATTGAGTCCATTTTTTAATTCTACATTTTGAAAAAAGGTTAGGGTGAAGTTTTGGGTTTTTTTCTAAATATCTGAACTTTTCATGTATAGTGAAATATGGTATTTTACAGTATAAGATAGTACATGAATTATTGAGTCATAGATGACGTATGGTGGATTTAAGTCCATAATATCAAGCTATCCTTCATTAATTTAATATATTTAGTGATAATTTCTAAACTATTCATAGTCTTGAGGAAAAATAATAAACTAATGAGTAAAATAATGTGAAAACATCTCTCTCCTCCCCTATAAATACTACACCTCACTACCCCTTCTCTTCACACCTTTCAAGATTTAATCCATGTCCAAAATCCATCTAATAATATTCTCAAGTCTCTCCACCACGATTAGGAGACCTTGGTCTAAATAAAAGAAGAAACTCAACTATCTTAAGGAGGTTCTCAAGAAAAAGAATTCAAGAGGTAAAAACCTCTTTCTGTTTCTTTTAATTTCTATCCAATTTATTTTCATTTATTATTATATCATCACCTCCCCTTATCCAATTAGAATGATAACTCTAGTAACTCACATATACTATAATTTTATTATTTAAATGGAATAATCATCATCATTTCTTTCCCATCCCCTTTTTATTCTCAAAATGAAAACATCGACCGTGATGTGTTAATTTATCGTATTTAGAGACGATGAGTTTTCAATTCCATTTACCACCCTAAATTCTAGTAATAAAACCATATTTATGGTTAAAAAAGATGATAATATATATATTTAAACATATTTAATGTTTTGGAACTAGTATATATAAATTATATTAATTAATAAGACAAACTAGTTCTTGATGATCGGAAAAACACCAAAATAATCTAATGGTTATCATTAACATTCTCTCTAATGAATCATCCTCACATATGGGAACAAAATGAGACCTAACAACATTAAATATTATTTAATTTCATTAATAACAAATAATTTCCATTATTTACATCTATTATTATTTCACATGATCTCCCATACTTGTATACAAGTAAAATGGTCATGAAAACCAAGGAAACGAACGCTACCGAATGATAAAATTGCATCTTAAAACTCATCAAAAAGTACATAAATAAAATTAATAAAATTATAATAAATAAAATAAATGTATAAAAGGTTATGAATTAATTAATTAGAGGAATTAATTTTATTGTCCCAAACATTGATATCAAGTGCAAAACAGTTTCTGACAAAAGGTAAGGGATTCCTTCTGGACCTCAAATTTTTCCTTCAGGTTATGCTTTCTCTCTATTTACCCTAAATTAACTCTTATTTATTTTTATATGTATATTCTAAATTATGTTTATATGTTTTTAAATCATTTATCCATACCGTTTCATCCTTTTTTTATGGGGATATACATATTTAAAAAAAATCCTTCTCAATTATTCCCGATAAGTAAGCCTAGTTAAAGGGAACATTCTGATTTCTTACCAATTTCCAAGTGTACTCCATAGTCTATTTTAATCCACCATTAATTTTATAAAATAAATAATCCTAACATTAAAAAATATTTTGGTTCATTTTTGGTTTTATACAAACCATTATTCCTTTTGAGTTTCAAAGAATCCTGAAAATTTTCTCTTAACTGCACTAATATGTTTAATTTCTAATGTTTCTTATGTTTTTAATTAAGTTTGATATAAATTATAATTTTTTGTGCCTATCTTACTTTAATACTATCCATTTTTTATTTAAATCCATTTTTTTCCGAACAGTATTATGATTTTCACTTTTGATAAACCTTTTGAAATGGTTATGAAACCCAATTCATTCCATGGGTAACCCTTATGTGTATATTTGATTCCTTACATATGATTATTTATATGGAACAATAATTCATAAACATGTTATGATTGTTATTCCTAGATATCACTAAAATGAATTGGGTAATGTTTAGTCTCATGATACGTCATGTTTAACAGTCTTGGTGGTTATCCTTGACACATGCTTCTTGTGCAATGGTCTTGGTGGTTAGCCTTTACTCAGGCTCCATGTGAAATAGTCCTGGTGTTTAGCCTTGAATTGTGCTCCTCCATGTGCAATTAGCCTTGAATTATTCTTATTTCATGTTTTATGTTGCTTTCACATAACTATTATTACATGATTACATGATCTCATGTTCTATATGTTTTGATTCTAAATATTTATTCATGTCCCATGTTTTTTTATGTCATCATGTTATGCATCCTAACCCATGTTCTATGATTTATTCTTATGTTTATTACCTTACAGGGATTTTTAACTCATCCCTTTGTTCATGTATTCCCCATGTTATCCTATGAAAATGTAAGGGATCAAAATGTGTTAAGATCTCATTATAAAGATTAAATAAAACATGTTTTATTTTGGTTGCATGATTTCTAATTATGTAACTAATCTTCCAAATACACTAGAATTTACAATCCTTGGTTTTTATTTGAGGGATAAATATGCTTAAAATATAATAGTGATATGTGTAATTGGATAGGTATACTATAGTTTGTATGAGAGTAAGGTCTAGTTAGTTTTGAATAATAATAATAGAGAACTTTAGTAAGAACCCTAGGGATAATTATATCACCGTAGATGGCCTAGATTGAAAATTAGGGTATCACAATAAAGGATATACTTTTCATTTACAATTATACCTTTCTATATTCAATGTTCCATTATTTATATGCTTATTATCTACATATTCAATACCCTTAATTGTATTTTATTTTTCTTAGTTAAAATTTGGAAGGAGGAATATCTTGAACAAATCTTCTCTCTCTTCCAAAAGACTACTTGGAAAGATTATCCAAAATTCATGGTCATGAGACTTTGAATTCTTTTACAATATCCAAGTTACATGTAAAAAACATTATGAGGCATCCAACACCTCTACCATCACCTGATTATTTCAAGGATCAAGTATCATATAGTAGAGAATCGTAAGCTCTAAACTGTCTGACCATGATAATCATGGGAAGTACCATTAGGGTCTTTTCAAATTATTCTCTTTATTTAAAATTCATGAAGTACTCAATGATTTTCAAGATGTTGTATAACAGGGAGACCTCTAAGCAGTCTATATGTATCAAATTATAAATTTATATCTTTTGGAAAATATAAAAACTGATTTAATAAAAACCTATTTTGAAATATTTTATGATAAATCAGTAATATTGTTTTATAAAAAGAAATTTCATGAAGATTTTTTGAAATTATATATAATAAATAGTTTTTTAATGGCTTTTTGATGTTTCCATCGATATAATCAAAGAATCCTAGGGATTTTTTAGATAAAGGAAGTATATGATTTTGAAAATATCCTGAGGTACCATTTTGACACATGAACCCTTTATCCTTTAAGTAAATGCCAATAAGAAAGATTTACGACCTCATTGAAGTGGTAAGGGATAAGTACCCACTCTTGTTTTCAACTTAAAATGTAAAATGATATTTCGAGGGAGAAATTTCATAAGGGGGGATGAATGTAATGAACTAAAATTTTATCAATGTAAATTCCCTTCTTATAATTATATAATATATAATAATCACATGAAATCACATTAATAACATAATAAAAACATTATAAATGAATAATGAATGGAATAAGAGGTATTTCTAGAAGTTAAGGAACTCATACCGATGAAATAGTAACTTGACCTTTGGAATAGTATTATTACCCTTATGAATTTTAATTCAACCAATATAATAGTAACTTCACCTAAGAAAGTGGAAATAAAATTTTTGTATCTTATTTATGAAAATATGATGTAATTATTTCATGTAATAAGTAAATAAATATTTAAAAAATGATAAATTAAGTGTTGGTATTTTTGTAAGTCATAAATATTTAATTAAAATTTTATAATTAATATAATTATTTAAAAAATAATTACATAAAATGTGTTCATAAATTAATATTATGTTTTATTATGATTTTAAGATAATTTTATGAGACCTTAATTAAATTTTCAAAGTGTTATAAAATAAGTTATAATTTTAAAATTGGTATTTTCCAAAAATGATGATTTTAATTAAAAATTAAATTCCTCATATTTATAAAATTATTTTCATAAAATGGTGTCCATTTTTTAATTCTAAACATCAAAAAATAGTTATGGTGGATTTTTGGGTTTTTTCTAAAATAGTTTAATTCTTGGGGAATAGTGAAATACGATAATTTATAGTATATGCTAAATACATGAATTATTGAGTTGTAGATGATGTATAACTTATTTAAGGCCATTATATTTTACTCTCATTCATTATTATAATATATTAAATGATTATTCACAAAATATTCATAGTCTTGAGGTATAATAATAAACTAGTGGATAAAATAATGAGAAGACATCCCTCACGTCCCCAATAAGTACCACCCCTTCTCCTCACACCTTTAATGATTTGATCCATGTCCAAATTCTATGCAATACTCTTAACGATTCTCTCCCCCATGTATATTATCCATTGGTATCAATAAAATATCAAACTCTTGTTTCTCAAAGAGTATCTCAAGAAGAAGAATTCAAGAGGTTAAAATCGTTATTTTCTTCTTCTATACCAACCTCCACATATCGAATTGGAATGGTAAGTCCAATATATCAGATATACTATAATTTTATTATTCTTACATAATAATCCATCATCATTTACTTCCCCTCCACTTTTTTTTCTAAAAATGAAAACATCGTCTCTCATGTGTTAATTTATCGCATTCAAGGACGAAATGTTTTTAATTTCATCTATTGCCTTAAAGTATGTTCATAAAACCATTTATATGGTTAAAATAGATTATAATATATTTATTACATCTTATTAAGTGTTCTATAACCATTATATATATACCTAATATTAATTAATAAAATAAACTTGTTTGTGATGATCGAAAAGACACCAAAATTATCTAAAGGTTATCATTATCATTTTATCTGGTGGTTCATCCTCACATATGGTAAAAAATGACATATAATGCCATTTAATATTATTTAATTTCATAAATAACATATAATTTCCATTTTTTAAAACTATTCTAATATCACATGATCTTTCATACTTATATACGAGTAAACCGATCGTGAAAACCAAGGAAATGAACGCTCTCGAACGATAAAATTGTATCTTATAACTCATCAAAAAGGCCATAAATGAACTTAATAAAACTATAATAAATAAAATAAATGTTTAAAAGTTTCTTAATTAATAAATTAATTGATTTAATTTTATTATATAGTATATTGAGATCAAGTTCAGAACAGTTTCCGATATAAGGTAAGAGATTCTTTCCAAAACTCCATTTTTTCTTTTGGGTTATGCTTTCTCTCACTTTACCCTAAATTAAATCTTCTTTATTCTTATATAATTATTATAAATTAATTTTATATGTTCCAAAATTATGTATCCATATCATTTCATCCTTATTTTTCAGGGATATACAATATTAAAAAGGTTCGATTCTCAATTCTTCCCGATAAGTAAGCCCGATTAATGGGAAGTTCCCGATTTTTTACCAATTTTCAAGTTCAATCCGTAATCTATTTTGAGACACCATTATTTTTATAAAATCTATCATTTTAAAATGAAAAACTATCTTGGTTAATATATGGTTTTATCCTAACAATTATTCCTTTTTCGTTTTAAATAATCTTGTAATTTTTCCCTTAACTGCACTAAAATGTTTTATTTCTAATGTTTCTTAAACACTATTTTTTATATGTTTTATATCCTTTGTAACATAAATTATCATTATATATTCTTTTTTTCCCTTAATAATGTCCATTTATGATTTAAATATATTCTTTCATGGACATCATTATTATATTCCCTTTGGATATTCCTTTTGACATTACTATGAAACCTAATTAATTCCATGGGTAACCCCTATGTTTATGTTTGATTCCTTATGTATGACTATTTTTGTGGAACACAAATTCATGAACATGTTATGATGGGTGCACCCAGATAGTTCTCTATTTCATTGGGTAATTTTTAGTCTTATGAGACGTCATGGGCAATAGTTTTGGTGGTTAGCCTTGACTCATGCTCCATGTGCAACAGTCTTGGTGGTTTGAATTGAATCATGCTCTATGTGAAATGGTCTTGGTGGTTATTTTTTGACTCATAGTCCTCCATGTTCAATGAGCCTTGGCTCATAATTATGTCATGTTTTATTTTTCTTCCACATTACTATGATTCTATGATTACATGATCCCATGTTTTATATGTTATTCTTCCAAATGTTTATTCATGTCCCTTGTTTTTTATCACATCATGTTATGCCTTCTAACCCATAATCTATGATTTATTATTATTTTTATTCCCATACTATAATTTTTATTTAATCCCTTTTTTAATGAAATCCCTAGGTTATCCAATGTATATGTAAGAGCTTAAAGGGTGTTAGAAGATCATTTTGAATATTAAATAAAATATATTTTTATTTTGGTTTCATTCTTTCTAATTATGTATATAATATTGAAAAGACACTATACTTTACGATCATTATTTTTTATTTGAAGGCTAAATATTCTTTAAATTCATGTAATAATATGTGTAAAATATTAGGGATTTTATACTTTTTAATACTCTATCTTCAAACTTACTCCAACTAACTTTGTAGATATTTTATTCTTTATAGAATATCATTCTAGATATGAAAATCATTTTTCATTAGTAAATAACATTTATTTCCTCTTATTATGAATATTTAACAAATACACTATTGTATCCATATCATATATGGTATTCTATGTGTTCAAATCATTTTTATTTAAAAGAATATAATTCATTAAAATATGACACTAATGGGTGAAAAATTATATTACTTTATAGTTTAACAAATATTTGGATAAAATATTTAACCCTTATATTCATTATAAGTATGTTATCTAATCTTGTGAATCTTAAACCATTTGTACAATCAATCATCTCAAATTTTTCACAATAAATCCTTTTCATTAAACCACTTCCTTTATCATATAAAATAAATGAGATGAAGATATATATCTTTTATTTAGATTCATCTATGCTTGATAGATTAATTTACAATAAAATTTGATGCAGTTACTCTTAGATTTATAAAATGAATGTAAACAAAAAATATCAATCAATTCTTCTTTGATTTTGAACTCCTGTATATTTAAAACACATAAAAAATTATCATTCGGTATCACATACCCTAAAAAATTCAATAATTGATTTCTATAACTTCTATACCATACATGGATATTCCATGGAGTTTCTTAAATATCTTTTTGGTATCTTGATAATCCATCATATATAATTTTTACTCCTTCTTCGTAACAACACTAGGTTACAATGACCTTGACATGATTCTTGTAAAAAAATCGAACATCTACAACTAACTTTTTTTATTTTCATTTGAACTTTTTCCCACTTTCACTATATATAAAAAATTAATACATATATATAATATGTCCAATTCACTTCTTTTCAACACTTTGAGAAAATCATTAAACTTTTCTTAATATCAATCATATTTTAATATCATTTCCATAAATTAAAATAATATGATTTACCTAACAAGATTAATCCATTTTCAGTCTCCCTTAAACCATGTTATAGAATTGAAAAAATCATAAATTATGTTCATTAAAAACACTCATATAATTTTATTAAAAAAAATCATACACACTTTTCCAAAGAGAAAATTGTGATAAAATACACATTTTATGACAAGTAATTCAAGTAATAAGTATCCAAATTATCAATGTAGAAACTTATTTGATCCATTACTTAAAATATTTATTCAAGATCTATCCTTAAATTATTTCTCATCTTATAACCCTTATGTGTATTTACATCTTTTGTATAATATAAAATTGATATAATATATCTGTCTGAATAATTGAATTTAATTTTATAACAAGTAAAACTTTATGTAAACCTTTTTTCTGGCCAAGTTCTTTACATATTCAATAATATTGAATATAATTTGGTATACCCAATCATATTGAGTATATGAGTCTAAAATTCCTTAAATAATTAATGTACCTAATCATTAAGTACATGATAAGATACTAATATTCTTTTTTTCATTTTGAATCTAATTCTTTTGAATCCTTAAGAAAACAATTATATGATTCCAAATTATTTAGATTCACCTGTCAAAAAACTTTATCATTTGATTACTCAGAAAGGAACATTTATAACACATAGAATACTTTAATAAATTTTATTAATATGAAATTATTAGTCATAGATTTCATTAAGCTTCTCCTATCCAAGGATTAATATCAATGTTTAGTTTTATTATAATATAATCTATTATCATATAAGTATCAAGTTTAATAACAATTTAATAAGGAATTTTCTTAAATTTTATCCCACCAAAATGAAGACCCGTTTATAAATTAAATTATTTATTATTGGTACATGATAAATATTCCACTATAACATACTCTGGTTTATTCACATAAACAAGACATGAATTTTTATCTAAGGATTCATCCCAATAACAACAATTTTTTATTTTGGATAGTTGAGTGGATAAATCTTAATTCATTCCATTATATGGATAAACTCAACTCCATTCTTATAGTGTCCTAACTATTATAGTATCCCGACTAGTGTAACCCAATGAAAATTCTAATAATAAGTTAATAAAGTATAATCAAGGGATGGTCATATTTAACATGGCCTACCTAATAGGATAATCCATTGTTACCTATAGTTTTCTTTAAGTACACATGATAACCCAGGGGTAATTGTTCTATGCTCAAAAATACCTTGTTTAATGATCGAGGTCTTGAAAAGTGCTGCTTTGGATGGAATTTTTCATTTATTTATTTAATTAGTATTTAATCTCAACATCTTATCTCAAGTTATTCTGTTTTTGTATGCATGATTATAGTGACTTAATTTTTAATCTTATTCCCTCAACCTAATACATATATTAAAACCATATTGATGTGTATCCCTTTACACACATCACAATTTTGTGTTTCTCGGACAAGAATAAAAGTCAAGAATATTCATAAATATCTAAATGAATCCTATAGATAAGGTATATGTACTTTTCATATAAAGTCATAAATATGTATGAGTTTGAAAATATACTCTTGAGTAAGAATGAAGTGATAGATATCCATCCCATTCACCTTTATACACAAATCCTAATCCTTCAGGGCAGTGGGTAGTCCATATGGTGACACAATCCTTAAACACAAATTATTTCATAATTCTTAATATATGTTTCCAACAAATACAATCGAAGGATCTAGATGTCTAGTGTCTTTGGAAGATAAGACATAATAATACATCATCTTGAACATAAATACATCATCTTTTTTAAAACTCAACGTAGTTCTACTAACTCCCATAGATCATCTAAAAGTACATAGGATATCTTGTGGAATAGATATAAAGAAATCGGTCGATTAGAAAGCCTAGTAAGGGAATAAAAATGTAAATAAAGAATAATGTGAGTGTCAATAGGCATAACATGCTATCATAAAAAGGATGATCATAATCATGGAGATGTGGATTATTTCATTGATTTCATAATATCATAAACATATAGAAATAATGTAAAATATGATATCATAAACATAAGTCAAGGGTCACTCCCAAATCCATCATCATAAAGTGGACAATGTCATATGGTGGATTAGGATCGCTCCCTAATACCTTACATAACATCTAATGATATATAAATCATTAACCAATTAATTGGAGGGATATATATTTCTAGTCACACCAATAAAATAAATTTAATTCATACATATGTGTACCACATAAGGAAAATTAACCATACATAAATCATAATCATGATCAAACCCATGAGAAGGGAGTGAGTTTCAAAATTCAGATTCAAGGCATAAACAAATGCTAAATCATAAGTATTTCCATGATAAAAATGAATTAAATCATTTAGATGTTCATATATTAAAACAAAACATATGTATTGATCATTTTGTTATAATATATATATATATATATATATTTCATGAGATAGATATAGAAGGACAATGAATATAAATAACTAATAGAAAAATGACTTATAGACACAGACCTATAGACATAGTTATAGATTTCCATTGTTATAGGTTAATTTATAGCCACTCCTCAAATTAAACCCATAGTAGTAGACTTTAATTAATCATGTTTCCTAAAATCTATGTGGCCCCCTCTCACGATGCTCGTGCGACCCTTCTTCCCCAATGGCCTTTACAACCTCTCCTCTCCCCAATCCTCCTCCCCCGACGGTGCCCCTCATGACGTTGCCCCTTGATGCCACCGAATGTGGAAACCCCACCATGAGTTTTCATCTACGACCCTCCTCCCACAATGCTGCCACTGAACGTGGGACACCTCACCTCCCCCCACCAACGCTACTCCTAGGTGGACTCCCCACCTCCTTCTCCGGTGCACCTCCAACACAACCACCCCCCTCCCAGTGATCATCCTCATCCTTATGATTCCATTACATTCATTCATTTCATGTTAAATTGTTACTGTTATTGAGTGAATATATCCATCTATATTGACCCAATTTGATGACTTAATGTGAGAATTTCTTCCTAATTATCGATATAATAAATGGTGGGAGTTTTCATTTTGGGGATTTGGTTCTACCTATGAAATTTCTAGTGATATAATATTCAATGATTAGAATATTTGTTGATGATTTCACAATAAGTGTTATTATATATTTTTTTCATATAAATCCTTACATTTTATAAGGTAACATCTTAGGTTCCATTCCAAAATGTAATTTAGAAAATATTTGGTTGTTTCAAAAGATTAAATTTATATTATTTTTAACTTTCATATTATATTTGGAGTAAGTTAGGCCCATTAAATCTACATATTTATTATCATTAAACATTTCATTATTAATTAACTGTAACATATATTTTCCTAGATTCTGAGTGCAACTATTAATCAATGATTATATATGATCTATCTCTATTGAAATTTTTGACAAACCGGTCATGAAATTCATATCAAAAATAGAATTATAGTAAATTAAATTTTAATTTAGGATGTTCACTAATATTCCTCTAATATATTTACAAAATTAAAATGTTTAGAAAAATTATATCTCTACGCAATAGAAAAATTATGAGTTTAGGTTTAAAACTAAGTTGAATGTCTTCAAATATAAAATAATAATGACCAATGTTTAAATTACTAAATTCAAAATTACAAATAAACACTGATCATGTGAAAAAAATACTTTTAACATTACTTACACTTGGAAAATATGAAATAAAACAAATATTTCAACAATTCTGTGAACCAAATAAATGTACAACCTCTATAAAAATTTACATTATTATATAGTATAGATTATCAATTTCAAATTCTTCTCATTGATACAATGAAAACATAAATATATAAGCCATTTTTACCAAACTTATTTTTCCTTTATTTCCTTATATGGAATTTGTTCTAATATATGTCCAAAAGTAACTAAATTCAGAAAAATATCTTCAGTGTTTGTTAACACAATGATACATATTTTCCAATCAAATATAATAGAAATTATAATATTATATACATATTTAATGAATTTTATTTCATTCTTCATTTCTTTTATGAATTCATTCAAATAAAGTTGACACAATTATCAATACTTTCTAATAAAAAACTAAGTGGACCAATGTTATACTTCACAAATAAAATCCATATCATTATGTATTTCCAGTTTGTCTTTTTAGTATATCCATTATACTTTTTCACCATATTTTGTGTCATTTAGTATTTCTTTTATTGTTTTACAGTATTTCTAGTGCATTTTTATAGTGTAATTTTTATAACTATATATAATTATAAAGTAATTAAATATAAATTAATATTCCCATAGCATCATTATGATTTCAATTACATTTGATATAAAATATATAATATCATGGTGAAATTAAAAAAGGTGAAATATCATTGTTTCTCAATTTGAACAGGCATGTATAGTTTAATGTAATCTAAAAAGATAGGTCAAGATATATTTATGTATTTATTTCTAAGTGTGTTTGAAAAATATTTATGATATTGTATATTTTAAAGACTATTATCTAAGTAAGTCTATTTAAACAAACTTAAAAAATCATTGTTTCAAAGTTTTAATGATCACTAGTGGTAGATATCTAATTCTGTGTGTCTTTTATAAAACTTTTATTAAAGAAATAATTATATTACGCTTAATTTGAAACTAGTGAAAGAAGGAAATGCATTTGAACACATTTAAAAATTTTACAGTTTCAATAGTAGAAATAATGTTATTTCACTTAAAAAGTAGTTCATTTCTTCTATACCCATGGAATAAAATATCAATTTCTCTTTGACTGAAATTTTAAAAATATAGTTAAGGGTTTTTTTCTTTTATGGATCTAATTTTGGTTTTATAAAAAGAAATAATGATATTATATAATTTATATTGAAACACACATCATTCTTTAAAACATTTTAAAATTCATAAAACAATTATTAATATCTATAGTTCTGTATCAGTCTTTTAAGACAAAAATAATTAATTATAATATGTTTTTTAATTTAATACCAAGATGTGTATTTTCACAAAAAATCCATAGTGTTGTCATATCATACAAACTGCAACCAACAATGTGCGTTCTACATTTTAAGACCTTCTCTAGACAAGAAACATTAAATACTCATCCTCCTATCATAATTCCACCATGATATAATGAAATTATCAAAAATACATATCCTAAGATCACATCAACATCATACGACACCAATATAAATAAAGAATAAATAGTAAAATAGAATAACACAACATAAATCACCATATAAATGCATAATGATTTCGCTACACATGGGGGTATTGGATAGGGATGTATATGGAAGGATGGATGACCAAATATCCCTCTCTCCATTACACTCTCGCACTAAAATAAAATGGATACCAAGAATGAAATGATGATTTTTCCCCACAAAAACAAAAAAAAGATGAAAACTTGTAGCATGACCACAAGGTCCATGATATATGTACTCATAATAGTATCAGGCTATGTGGTGGAGTATGGATCCCTTGTACAATCAACTTTGGGAGAAAACAAAATGTTCTACCTCCCAAGTCCCTCCACTATGTATCCCCTACCCTAGGGATATATGATTCTTAATTCAATCACCACCCTAATGAAGAACCAAGCCACATGACACATCACCACTTCAAGGGGAACCTTATTATGTATCCTCTGAGGAGAAATCTAGTGTACTAACTCTAGAAAAGATATTGTTATATCCCAGTCATAAACCCATTTGTAAAAACTTTTAGAATATTCAATATCCTCCCTACCTTAAAATTTAGAGTGAAAGGACATGATATGCTACACCATAATGACTAAGGCTTTGATGTCGCATTGAACTACAACAAAAATACATATATGGGTCCCCTAAACCCTTATCCTCTATTTTTCATATCACTGAAAAATGTAATCGGCCCTCAATCCACTTCATAAACTATCTCAAAGTGATGTTAAAATTCTCCAAATACTGATATAAATTCATATTCATGGAGAATCCTCTACTTAGTGTTGAAAAATCATTGTGGATATTATTTGGGGTTTCATTTTCCATATAGTGGTAATTATACAATGAATGGAAATTATAAAAATTGATTCTGACTTTGGACAAGATTCCAAGTTAGTTTCCAATTGATATGTTTTGACACATCATAAAAATTGCTAAAGTAGGTATAGTGACAGTTGGGTGGTTGTGTAGTACCCATGGTTGTGAACAAATTATTGTCATTATTTCCATTTAATATTATTTTAAATAAACTCAAATAACATTATACATGAACCAATTTATATTTCTATTTTTTAGGGACACTATAATGACCTGCTAATTTTATAAATGAAATTCCCTTTTAAAATAAATAAATTCCTATTTATTTAATGATGTTATAAAAATACATTAATTTATTTTTTTATATTAGATGGTTATCATTTATATACAATTATATTAAAAAGAATAATAAAATCCATAAATATTAATAATATAGCCATTATACAATGACCATTAAGATTATTATATATTAAGGTTTATGATAAATTCCAATTGACACAAATAGAAGAAGAAATGGCCTTGAATAGTGGGATATTATGTAATAAAGACCATTAACAGGAGATTATAATGGATATTGACTCATAGGTATTTTCCATTGACCAATACACATACACGAATCTATAACTAAATCATATGAAAAACCATATATGGAAGATGTTAATGATTATTGAGTTCATGGATCAAAAAAATTATAGAATGCATACATAAAATTCATATGTTGGACCAAAATTATTTGATTAAACCAAACTACAAAAAAAAATAGATATTGATTTTATTTAAAACATTAAAAATTTATGTGTTGAAAATTGAAGAACACATGATAATCAGATTAGAAAAATTGATCAAATGGTATCCAATATCATTCCCATTTTCTCTATGATGTGGTTATATACTCCATGATTAAAAATCAACAGTTTAATGGTGTCCTTCAACACACTATAGTATATTGGAGTCCTTCTACATGGTATGGTATATGATATGGCTTATATTTTCAAAATGTCTCTAAATTTCAATAAATCTTTGTAGAATTAATGGAAAACATCACAAATCATTATGAATACATCCAAACACTTTTGGGAATTGATTATTATTATCTATTAGATTTCATATAAACTCATTTCACTATAATAAATCCTCATTCTTGGAACTTATGTGTGACTATTCATGATTTTTTATAATTTAAAACATTTATGAATTCCTTAAACTATAATATTTGTTATGATTTTTTTATTAACATGTTATTGATGGTTACTTATTATATTATGAAATAATACATATAATGTTATGTCATTTTATAGATTATTTATTTAATGTATGTTTATATTCCTTAGAATGGATATATACTGGATGTACAATGTTGATCGGATCACTAATGAATTTCAAAAGGAGTTATGATATTTTTGTACTTTTCATTCACTAATGATTCAGATGGAGGAATGATTTGATGCCTGTGTTTTGATTATGTTGGAAGACCATTGTTAACTCATGATGAAGTGAGTACCATGTAACTAAAGGTGGTTTCCAAAAAAATTTATCATGTGTGGTATCACAATAGATAAAAATTTCAAGTATAGAATGACATCATTTCAGATGAAATTATTGGTATGAAAATATTATTTCTGATCTGTTTCCTTTAGTCTCAAAATCGAGATCCTCATGTAGACCAGTGTAAGAGTAAATGAATATCGGAACACAATTTTCATCTATTAATCCAGATGATGATGTGGATAGTGTTAGAAAGCTGATGGAAGATTCAAATACCCTAGTATATCAATAATGTGAAAAAATAAGAAAACATGAATTTTTAATGTGATTATGTCAAGGGAAGACAATTTATGGATTTATTAATACTGCAGTTGACTATATCCTTACATTTATTAAGTATTTAATTCCTGACAATGCATGTATTCTAGAAAATGATTACCTGG
This sequence comes from Viscum album, assembly GCA_963277665.1. Classification (NCBI taxonomy): domain Eukaryota; kingdom Viridiplantae; phylum Streptophyta; class Magnoliopsida; order Santalales; family Viscaceae; genus Viscum; species Viscum album. The sequence goes on along the minus strand of CAUJRU010000015.1, from coordinate 5,399,063 downwards.
CATCAAATTTGGTTGACAAATTTGAATTTTCATCTATTATTATTCATTCTTTCCCCAAATATTATTGTCTGTTATGGAAGGAAAATACAGAGTGGATTTAGTAAAAATAGTGTGGCACATTAAGGTGGAAGACTAATAAAGACGGAGGTTAGTCTATTATACCATAGAAAGTGATGTGGCACTTCCCTTTAATTTTTAGGCTTCAAAAAAAATTTATGTCTGAAAAAATGGCAAGGAATATGAGAAGGAATTAAGATGAAATAAATATGGATAATTATGAAATATTTCATCCTATATATGGGTTGTCTTGGGAGAAATTCTATAGGTTAGATCCTGATTTTGCAGTTAACCCATGAAATGTTAGATTGGTATTATCCTATGATGGTTTCAACCCATATCGCCAAATGCATACTGAATATAGTAATTGGCCTATTTTCATTCACATTTATAAGTTTATTTCATGTATGATTATGAAGAAGACATTTACTATCATGAGTATATTTATATCTGGACCGAGTAATCCCAGAAATGATATTGATATATACTTGAATCCATTAATAGATAATTTAAAGGATCCTTGGATTGATGGTTCACAAACATATGATACATTTAGGAAGGAGTAATTTATGTTTTTTGCAACATTATTATGGACAAGAAATGATTTCCCTACCTATATAATGATGTATGGTTGGATTACTAAAGTTAAATTATCCTTCCCTATTTTTATGAAAATTCATGTTCTCGAAAATTAATGTTTCGACAAACTTTCATCTTCATAGGGCATCGACTATTTCTACTGAAGGATCATCCATACAAAAAAATCAGAGACCGTTCGATAATGTTGTCGAGACAAATGATACTTTAAAAAATGTCAGGGAATGATATTGTTAAATAAGTTGATGATTTGAATTATGTTCTTGGAAAATTTCAATCAAATATCAGAAATCAAAAGCATGTTAATTCGAATTCCAATGACAATTGGAGAAAAAAAAGCATAATCTTTGATTTGTTGTATTGGTCATAAAATTTATTATGTCATTTTTTGGATGTAATGGATATCAAGAAAAACATTTATGAGATGTTACTTGCTACTATATTAAATTTCAAAGGCAAAACAAAATGTGATTTTTGGTCTCATCATGATTTTATGGATTGGGGTATAAGAGCAGGACTTCATCCTGAGTTAATTGGTCAAAATAAGTGGAATGTCTCTTTTTCCTGTTATTCGATAAAAAATGTGGAGGAGAAATAATTTCTTCAGGTCTTGGAAAGTTTGAAGGTTCTAGATGGTTATTCAAGTAATATTTCGAAATGGGTGAATACACAAGAAGTGATACTAAAATCTCTTAAAACCCATGATTAGCATGTCTTTTTACATGAGTTGATTCCTATTTCCATTCATAATTTACTTCCATATAATGTTTGAGATGTTGTGATTAAGTTATGTCATTTTTATCGAGACCTTTGTGCCAAAAAGACTGAGTGAAAGTGCTGTTCAGAAATTCCAGAGAGATGCACCGATTATTTTTTGCAAGTTAGAGAAAAAATTTCCCTTAACATTTTTCACTTGTATGTTACATCTGACTATGAATATTCCCATAGATGTTCCTTTTGGTGGTACTTTTTCGAGTCAGTAGATATATCCTATAGAAATAATGATGTTTACATTGAAATATTCTGTGAAAAATAAATATCATCTTGAATGATCTATTATGAAACACTATTTGGAAAAATAATGCATGGATTTCTGTTCATCGTACTTGGATAACATCTCTACGAGGTCTAATCAACTAATGAGAACTGAAGATGAGCAATATGATCCCATCGATCCTATATTTCCATCACTTCCCCAAATAGGGGGGATATCTAGATCATACTCATTGTGTACTTCAAGTAGGGAAGAGTGGGAAATGGCTCATCGTATAGTATTATTCAACTGTGGTGTTCTTGATGATTATATCATGAAAGTAAACTAAAAAATATGAATTTTTTCATTTTGTGATGTATTCATATCTTCTAACATTTTAAAGATTTCATATTTGGAGAGAACATTTAGAAATTATAAAAAATATACATCACTCTCTATCTATTAAGATAAAGGAACTGTTGCACAGCAAAGAATTTGATGCTTGGTTAGAGTCAAAGGTAAGGGATTTATTTTTTTTCTTCTCATAACATAATCACATGTCTCTATTTAATATTTTATGTTGGTAACTTTTAGGTTTTAACTCTACCAATTAATGATGTATCAGATGAATTAAGAGTGTTGTCCTTTGGTCCAAATGATGTGCTACGTGATTGTGAGTCAATGGTTGTCAATGGATTTAAATTTGTTATAAATAGATGTGTTAATAATGGTAACATATCATGATGGTGTTATGATATGTGCTATAACAGATTGTTATGCGAGTGCATTAGAAATACAACCTCGATCAAAAAATGTATCACATAACGGTGTGGTTAAAAGAATCATTATATTAGATTATTATGCACATGGTCTTGTCACAATGATGAAATGAAAGTGGTTTGATTTAATGGAACGAAAAGGAATTCAAATTGATAACTATAAATTTAGATTGATTGATATAAACAACCATCTTCATACGGATGAACCTTATATTCTTGCGTCACAGTCAAGATAGGTGTTTAATGTAACTGACCTATTACAACAACAATTTGGTGCTATTATTAATGTCATTCCTAGACATATTTTTGACGAAGACATGGTTGACAATGATGTTTTGTATGAATCTTTTGGTATTTATTTGAATGTTTCATTTGATGAAACTGATGAGTCAATTGTTAGAACATATTGTGAACCATAAATTGTCATAGAGCACACATAGCATTGACACATTTGAATGTATTTACCTGACATTATTGCAATATTGTATGTGGTTTTTTAAACCTTCATACCTGATATCAAATTAACTAGTATATTTTATACCATTGTCAAATATAAAACTATTAATAGTCTAACCAATTTATGTTAAGCACATCTATATTAATTATTGAATATAGAGAAGTCTTGATATTCTATAAATATAAATATCACACATGAAATTGTATCTCATTGTTTTATGATACAATTGTATTATTTAACATTTTTCATTATTTCTATTTATTTGAGAATATTATTTTAAATTTCTAGGTCAAAATGTCCAATTATGATGATACTAGAAGAAATATAAGAATAGATAGAAATGAATAATGTATGTATCCTCTGGATAACACTTTAAGTACAATTTATTTTTGAATATTTCGGTCTTTCATATTATTTATCTTGTTATTGCTTGTTTTATTTTATCATATATGGTATTTTAGGCTACACCATTGAAGATACGGTTGGATTATTCTACTATGGATGATAGTATGGTGGGGGTACTGATTATATAGTTCATCTTACTACTATAATACTTGAGTCATCAGGAGGTCATCCCCCCATTATGACACCTCCGTATTATCCATACCCACCTTTTCTATATCCCTTTATGCTCACACCCACATTGGATGGTAGTTATCAAACTCTCATCCATCCTTATTTTTTATTCCCACCATCCATTTTATAGGGCATTAGGCCCCCCATATATCCCACCACCATATCCATATCCATATCCATCCTCATATATATTGGCTTATCCATTGGGTTTTATCCCCCCATCATTACACTTATCATCATCTACTATACAGAGTACTCCTACCATAGATATCCCACCTACCACAAAGGCTACTCCCACCTAGATGCATCAATTCAGGGTTTAGAAGAACCCCATCTACTAGTATCTGTTTAAACATTACTATCAGTGATTAATGATAAATTAATATATATTATTTTCCTTTATTATTATTTTCATTATTAGATCCAGCCTCTACCAGATGACGAGGCCACACAAAAATGTGGGAGGTTTGGAATCGACACACGCAAATCATGGTTGAATACAATGAGGACAGTGATATAATTAAAAAAATGGTACAAAATGTACAATCTTTATGGGAACACTTTCTAGACACAATAATATCATTCTGGTTTAACCAATAAGTTATAGGAAAGTTGGAGAACAAATAAAGGACAATGTCTGGGTAAAGATATGGGTTAGTAATGTTAATCACCTTTTATATATATTAATTTATAATAATTTCTTAACAAATATTTTTTTTATTGTAGCTTTGATATAATTTTCATGATGGAAAAAATTCCAAGTTTTCAAGGTTAATGGATTTAGGGGAAATGTAGTGAGAATAAAAGTATGAATTATATCTTGGTGTGGAAAAGAGAGTTGGTACGAAGCTTAAAGAAGTATCGGTGATTCATGATTTCCCAATATCACGATACAGAGAGATGATCAGCTATTAGAAGAGTCTAGGGTTTAAGTTATTTGTTAAATTTATATATATATTAATTTATATATTTGGATATGATTTTTATTTATGTTAATGAAATTATAATATTATTTGTTTATAAGATAAATTAGAAAGAAATAAATGAAATAATAGTGGAATGAAACATGTTTATTGTAACACCATATGACTTTTCAAATAAATTTAATATTGAATGCATGAAACACTATGTCTCTACAAAACACCAATTTGATATAACCTAGAAAGTAAACATGATTTTTCCACCTCTGTGATTTAAATTTTGAAAAACTGACAAACACAATTGCGTTCAGTAAGATATTTAGAATCTGATAGAAAAACTTATTTTTTTTGAATAGTAAGATGCCCTTATGAATAGTAATATGAATAGTAATATTAAACTTATTAATATTAAATAAATTATTATTTTATTTTCTTAATGTAATAAGATAATTAGATCTTGATTAATTTTTCAAGGGGATAGAAAATGAATTACAGTTTTTAAATTGTTATTTTTCGAATAAATTATGATTTTATTTAAAAATTAAATTAATAATATCTAGAAAATTATTTTCAAAAAATTTATTTCATATATGAATTATACATGTCAAAAAATGGTTATGATGAATTTGTGGGATTTTTTCTGAAATACATGAATTTTTGTGAATAGTAAAATTTGATAATTTATAAAATATGCTAAATAAGTGAATTTATGCATCATACTTGAGTCATGGTATATTTAAATGACCATTTGTTCAAACTCACATTTACATATTACTATTAATTTTCTCAAGAATCAATACTATTGGTTGTCTTTGAAAAAATAATGAGTAAAATAATGGGAAACCCCTCATCTCCTCCACTATAAAAACACCTCACTCCCTCTTCTCTTCATTCCTCTCAAGCCTTGTTCCTTGACTAAATTCTACTCAAATGTCCTCCCAAGATCCTCCCCCACATCTATAATCCATTGTCCTTATAAAAATACGTAAACCTCTTCCCTAAAGAGGCTCTCAATGAAGATTAATTCAAGAGGTAACTTCCCCTTTTCGATTCTTTTACTTTCTTTTCATGTTCTTTTGTTTTCTTTTCTATACTCACCACTCCTCGTCCAAATATTGTGATGAATCCAGTACCATACATGTATTGGAATGTTTTTAATATAAATTAATAATTCTTCATCATTTCTCATTTCCCCTAATTTTATACTAGAAATGAAAACACCATCCGAGATGTGTTAATTTATCACATTCAAGAACGAAGGGTTTTCAATTTCTTTTACCATCTTCAATTATGGTCATCAAAAAAAATTGATGGTTGAAATAGACTATAATATACTTATTATAACTTATTTGAGGTTATATATTCCTTTTTTAAATATGATATTAATTTATAAATTAAAATGAGTTCTTTGTTATCAAGAACCGCTAATGAACCCCGAACAATTATCATAAAATTTTACATAATGATTCATCTTCACTCGTAATAACCAAATGAATTTATAAACATTTAATAATATGGTTTTTTACTAATAACATACAATTTCTATTCTGGACAACCATTCTCATTCTACATTTTTATCCTTACATGAACATAAGTAAACTGGTCATGAAAACCAAGGAACAAAACGCTCCCATACAATGAAATTGAATCTCTTAACCCATCAAAAGGCCATGAATGAACTTAATAAAGTTATAATAAATAAACTAAATTTAGAATAAGGTTATGTAATCATTAATTTATGATCCTAAATTTGATTATTTAGGTCATTAAGATCAAGTGAGGAAAACCTTCGGACTTAAGGTAAGGGTTTTCTACCCGAACCACCATTTTCATTTAGGTTACTCTAACTCTCTACATACCTCATTTAAATTGTTATTTATTCATATTTACTCCTCATATATTATTTGATAATGTTATATATATGTTTACCAGAAATAATCCTACTTTTATTTATGGGTAGTTATATGTTTTACAATGATCTTTCGAAAATTCTTCCCGAAATACAAGCCCAGTTCAAGGGAATTTCTAAAATTCTTAACTATTTTCAAGGGAAATCTATATTATATATTTAGTAAAAATTATATTTATAAAATAACTAATTTAATTATGAAAACACTATCCCACTTCACTTATGTTTTTATACAATTACTTTACAAAATAACTCTTCTTTTCAAAGAAAAAGAGTTTATATCACAAGAATTACTCTATGATTTTATAAGAGTATCTTCATCTGTTTAAACAATCTTCTTGATTATTATGTATTATTGGTAATAATATTTTATAATATCATCTACCGTATTTAATTTAATGTTTTATGATTATTTTGATAGTGGATGCTCTACCTTTAAATCATTCACTAATTTACTCTGAATGGTTGGTGTTTATGATTAATGTTCGGGGAAATTTATTTAAATTTTATATATTAGATCCAATATGAATGTATATGTTGTTTATATTTATCACCATTCATATGATGAATTCATTGGACTTATTAAGTTTCAGGTGGGGCCTGCTATATTCCCTCGGTGAATCGGTAGGTCTCATGAGACAAACAATGGTCCTAGCACGAGGCCTTGACAAAATGGATATTTATTATCATGGCACGAGGCCTTGACGGTATGGTTATAATGTCCCAAATTATTCATTCCCTCATTATAAAAACAGTATTGACGGTTCATGTTGTTATTCGATTAGTAGAATTCCCATTATTATGTTTTATTATGGTATTATATATTCATCTCTTATTCCTACCATAATGTGTTCAAGTTTATCATTAAATGCATGTGTTTTTAATTATTCGCCTTGACTAATATTTATGTTGATGATATATTCCACTGTATTTCTTACCCTTACTATCTGTTTGAGCTCACCCCTTTCTTATGTTTCATTTTCTCCGAACATGAAGAAGTTTATTATGAATGACTTATAGGGATAAACTTATAGTTGTGGATGTTCCCAATAAATCTTATATGTTTTATTTCATTTCAAGTTTTAATATTGATCTTATGTATGTATCTTGTTTCCAAATATATTAAAATATTTGGTCCTTTGTGATGAATATTCCTTATTTAAATGCTAATGTAAAAAAATAAGGCACCAACTCTGGGAAACTAGGGTCGAGTCCTTACAATTGGTATCAAAATAAGTTTAGTAGAAAATGTGGAAACTAGATTTAGAAAACGTAGATTAGGGAACAAAACCCTAAGATAATTTTTGAGGATAAACATACAAGAACATCCTGGAATCTTGGTAAGGAATAGATTATATGGATATTTCTTGAAAATACATCCTTATCTGGATAATAAAAATGGATGTGGTTCTGGCATAGATGTACCTAGGAGTGAAAACTCTAACAAGCATTTTTGGACTTGACATGGGGTATCTTGGTACATGACACTGAGCCTTATTGTGTACCTACTTTGAGACTCATAAGGGATATTCTTAGGATAATTCAAATTTTCTTTACAATCCATTATGAAGTATTTAAATATAAATTTTCTTCAAAGAAACCATGTTTTTTGTGACGGGGTTATCCCTGCATAGGATTTCAATTTATGCTAAGTATCTTTCTAAGTTGAGATTATATGTTGTGATTCATAACCTAATATATTATATGCCATTATTTAGAAATGGCGCCTAGTAGAGGAAATGGAAACTTCATGAACATGTGTATCCCATGTAGGGATTTACCTCTAATTCAAGATAATGATGTTGGATCTGGATCTACAATTGGTGCAATGAAACTTTTAACTATATTGGGATAACTGACTTAGGTTATGAACAATAACCTCACCCATATGGATCATCCTGATCCATAACATGGAGGGGCTATGTTGGATCATTTTATGTGACAACAACCTCTATTATTTAATGGGACAAAAAACCCATTCATAAAAGAGAACTGGATAAGTTCATTAGAGAAGATATTTCTCACTTTGGGATGTAATGAAAGAGAGAAGGTTGTCATGGAATTTTATCGACTGTTAGGAGATGAGGATAAATGGTGGAATTTAATACAAAATAAAAATGAGAAAGAAATATAATAAATATAATGGAGGTATTTTAAGGAAATGTTCTTAGAACAATACTTCCCTCGTGAATAAAAAGAAGACACAGAAAGGAAATTCTTGAATCTGAGGAAGAAAGAGGATGAAAATGTTTCCATGTATGAATACAACTTTACAAGTCTGGAAGGGCATATTACGAAATACATATGTAATCCAAGGAGCAATATTGATCTATTATTTGATGGTTTAAAACTATTCCTCTGAAGGGATATAGTATCCCAATGTTTCTCATCATATGAAGATATAGTCTCATGTGCTATCAAGACAGAAAAGAAATTTTCTATGTCTTATAAATTTAAAGGAAAGAAAGAAAAGAAGAGGGTTTCTGAAAACTCTAGAAAAGGAAATAAGGAAATGGAGAATATGGGAATATTTGACCTTACTTCATACATTAATTGTAGGAAGAAACAGTCGTTCACTTTCTAGAAGGAAATGGGAGTCTATTACAAGTGTGGAGAAAAAGGCCACCTATCGCGAGATTTTAAGGGGAAGAAAGAAGCTACCAATGTTAAATGCTACAATTTTATAGAGATGGTACATTATGAACATTAATGTCTTAAGTGTGATGGAAACATTCCCCAAATAAGGTCATGGGAGCAAGGCCAAGCTTATGCGGTCACAACTGCGGAGGTTAAAATTCATAATGATGTGGTGGAAGGTACTTTAATTGTTTCCTTGAACTTGGTCAATGCTTTATTTGATTCTGGATCATCATATTCTTTCATATCATCATATTTTTTCAAGAAAATATGATATTTCCAATTTTATTTAATAAGGGAGTGGGCAGTAAAAACTCTTAAGGGAAGTATCATTGCAACAAAGTTGTGTTAGGCAATCCCCATTATGGTATATAAACCTGCTTTATTTGTTTATTTTTTTATAACACCCATGATTGAATTTGATATAATCCTCAGTATGTATTGTATTTCAAACCATGATGCGAAAATTTATTTCAAGAAGAAGGAGGTTACAATTTTTTAGGACAATTCGGAATCCCTTATCTTTAGAGAAGAAACATCACCATCAGATTCTCATCTAGATCCACCCCCAGTAGTTCTACTGAATTCAATTATTGGGGAGGAAGGGAATGAAATATATATGGGTGAGGAAAAGAATGTTCAATAGAGTATGTACCTATTGTGCAATAATATTTTGATGTGTTTCCATAGGATTTACCTGGACATAATCCAGAGTGGGAAATTGAGTTTTCCATTAACTTAATTCCCGATTCATGGCCCATATCAAAGACCCCTTATAGAATGGCCACTCTGGAATTAGTAGAACTGAATAAAAAAGTACATTAATTGAGTAATAGAGGATTTATTCTCCCTAGTGTTTCTACATTGGGATCCCATGTTCTTTTTATTAAGAAGAAAGATAGATCTATGAGGTTGTGCATTGACTATAGGGAGATCAATGTTATAATAATAAAGAACAAGTATAACATACCTCTCATTAATGATTTATTTGATCAAAATCATTGAGATCAATATTTTTAAAGACTAGCCTTTGATATAGATGTCATCAGTTGCTTGTGAGGAAGGAAGAGCTTCCAAAAATAGCATTTCAAACTAGGTGTGGGCATTGCGAGTTTATAGTAATGCCTTTTGAACTGACTAATGCACTCTCTATTTTCATAGATATAATGAATAGAGTTTTCAAGGAATATCTTGATGAATTTTTGGTGGTATTTATTGATGATATCTTGGTATACTCCAAAATCTATGAATATCATGAAAATCACTTGCGCACCATTCTGAAGACTCTTAGAAGAAATGAATTATATGGGAAGTTTATCAAGTGTGAATTTTGGATTCAATCAATTTCCTTTCTTGGCCACATTGTCTCTAAGTATGGAATATAAATTGATCCTGTGAATACCAATGTTGTGCAATAATGGCCTACTCCAACAAACATAATCGAGGTACATAGTTTTATTGGTGTGGTAGGTTATTATCATATTTTCATTTATAACGTCTCCCATTTAGCCAACCCAATGAATAAGATTATACGTAAAGGGGTTAAGTTAATATGTACAAAAGAATGTGAGGAATGTTCTGAAGAATTGTAGAGGAGATTATTTAATTCTTCGATATCAACTCTACCATCGGGGAATTATGGGTTTGTGATCAATAGTGATGCATCAAAAAAAGGACTCGGTTGTGTACTTATGCAGAATGATAGAGTTATTTCCTATGCATCAAGGTAGTTAAAAATTCTTGAACCAAACTATCCTACTAATGATCTTGAGTTAGCATTGGTAATATTTGATATGAAGAAATTCAGAAATTATCTCTATGGAGAAAGATTTGAGATATATACGGATCTTAAGAGTTTGAAATATATCTTCTCATATAAAGAACTCAACATGTGGAAAAGTCGATAGATTTAACTACTGAAGGATTATGATTCTTCTATACACTACCACCCTAGAAAGGAAAATGAGGTAGCTGATGCATTGAGTATGAAGGATCATAGAGTTCTTAACAAAATGAGGATTTACAAGGATCCTTTGTACATGGGTTTTGTGAAAATGAATATGGGAATTATCAATGAAGGTGAAACATCACAAATTTTTTAAATGGTTTCCCAACCATCTTTATTGGAAAGAATTAAAGTTTCATAGTTTGATAATGAGAACCTTCAAAAGAAAATTAATGTTATGAATGATGGGAAGTTGGCTGACTTCATGTCTAAAGATGGAATTATGAAAATTGGGAAGATGATATGTGTTCCCTCTATACCTGAGCTGAAAATGGATTTATTGGATGATACCCATAGATAAAATTTCTCTATACACACTGGTAGCAATAAAATGTATGTGGATTTGAAGGAATCTTTCTGGTGGGACAACATAAAGAGGGAATTTTTTGATTGTGTATCAAGATGTTTTAGTCTGTCAACAAGTGAAGGTTGAATAACCACATCCTAGAGGAGTCCTGAAACCTATACCTATTCTTACATGGAAATAGGATGACATCACCACATATTTTTTCTCTGGATTACCCAAAACTCTGAGAAAGAATGATGCAATATGGGTAATGGTTGATCGACTTACGAAATCTGCACATTTCCTCACTATAAGAGTGGATTTTCAACTAGAGTGCCTAACACGACTCTATATCAATGAAGTTTTGATAATTTATGGAGAACCCATCATAATATTTTCTGATCACGATCCATTATTTATATCAATATTCTGGAAAATTCATCAGAAATCTTTTGATACTGATCTTCATTTGAGTACTGCTTATCACCCACAAACTGACGGGCAATCTGAAAGGATGATCCAACCCTTAGAGGACATGTTGAGATCATGTTCACTTTAATTTCAAGGTATGTGGGATCAATATTTACAATTAGTGGAGTTTTCCTACAATAATAGTTTCCACTCATGTATTCAAATGGAACCATATGAAGCATTTTACAAAAAGAGATGGCATAAACCAACTTGTTGGTATGAAGTCAGAGAAAGGAAACTTGTGGGACCAGAGCTTGTGGAGGAAACAACAACAAAGGTAAATACTATTCAAGGTCATATCAAATAAGCTCAAATAATAAAAAAATATTTTGTTAATAAAAGGAAGTATTTGGAATTTCAAGTGGTAGATCATGTTTTCTGGAAAGTATCTCCATGGAATGGAGTTATAAGATTTGGGAAGAAAGAGAAACATAGCCCTAGGTACATTGGTCCTTTTGAAATTATGGAGAATATTGGAGTTGTGGCTTATCATTTGGTTATTCCACCTAGCCTATCTAAAGTACACAATGTGTTCCTTGTCTCATTTCTGAGAAATTACATACCATACCCAATGCATGTCCTCACTTCTGAAGGTATAGAATTGGAACGTGACCTATATTATAGTGAAGAGCCTATCTAGATTCTGGAAACTAAAGAACAATTTTTGAGGAATCAGAAAACTCAACTGGAAAAGATACCTTGGAAAAATCATAAAATCTAAGAGGCAACATGGGATCCTGAGGATCATAGGATGAAGAACTACCCAAATCTTTTTATGAGGTAACATTCTGGTAATTTCGAGGATAAAATTTTTATAAAGAGGGGATAATGTTACACCCAAGATTTTTAAAATAAACTTAATATTGAATACATGAAACACTGAGTCTCTACAAAACCCCACATCTTTATAACCTAGTCAGTAAACATAATTTTTCCACCTCTGTGATTTTAATTTCAAAAAACCAACATACATAGTTGCGTTCAGTAAGGTATTTAGAGTCTCATAAGACAAGCTTAATTTTTGGTAAATATTAACATACCCTTATGAATATTAATATGAATAGTAATATGACCCTTATGAATAGTAAATAAATTATTATTTAATTATCTTAAGGTTATAATATAATAAGATCTTGATTAATTTTTCAAGGTGATATGAAACAAATTATAGTTTTAAAATTGTCATTTTTCGAATAAATTATTATTTTATTTAAAAATTAAATTAATAATATTTTGAAAATTATTTTCAAAAAATGTATTTCATATTTTAATTCTACACATCAAAAAAAATTTAGGGTTAATTTTTGGGATTTTTTTAAATTATATGAATTGTTAGTGAATAGTGAAATTTGATAATTTACAAAATATGCTAAATAAGTGAATTTCCGCTTCATGCTTGAGTCATGGATGATTTAAATGACCAATGGTTTGAACTCACAAGCACATATTACTGTTCGTGGTCCCAATAATCAATATTATTGGTTTTCTTTTCAAAAATAATAAAATAATGAGTAAAATAATGGGAAACCCCTCCTCTCCTCCACTATAAAAACCCCCTCACTCCCTCTTCTCTTCACTCCTCTCAAGCCTTGTGCCTTTTATAAATTCTACTCAAATATCCTCCCAATATCCTCCCTCATTTATATAATCCATTGGTCTCATAAAAAGACAAAAACCTCCCCCCTAAAAAGGCTCTCAAGGGAGATTAATTCAAGAGGTAAATTCCTCTTTTCAATTCTATTACTTTCTTTTCAAGTTCCTTTTTTTATTTTCTATACTCACTTGTCCTCATCCAAATGTTTGGTGAATATAGTTTCATAAATTTAATGGAATTTTGTTATGATATAGTAATAATTCTTTATCATCTCTCATATCCCTTTCTTTTATATTAGAAATGAAAACACCATCCGAGATGTGTTAATTTATCACATTCAAGGACGAAGGGTTTTTGATTTCTTTTATCGTATTAAATAAAAATAATGAAACCATTTTTATGTTTTAAACAGACTATAATATATGTATTATAACTTATTTTAGGTTCTTTAATCCCTTTTTACACGTGATATTAATTTATAAATCAAAATGAGTTTGTTGTGATCAAGAACCGCCAATAAACCCAAACAATTACATTAAAGTTTTATGTAATGATTCATCTTCAATCCCAATAACCAAATAAATTTATAACATTTTAATCTTATTTTTGTTCACTAATAACATAAAACTTATATTCTAGAAAACCATTCTCATTTTACATGTTTATCCTTATATGAATATAAGTAAACAAATCATGAAAACCAAGGAATAAAACGGTCCCAAAAAATGAAAATGAATATCTTAACCCACAAAAAGGCCATTAATAAACCTAATAAACTTATAATAAATAAATTAAATGTAGATCCACTTCTATAATCATTAATTTATGAACCTAAATTTGATTATTCAGGTCATTAAGATCAATTTAGGAACACATTCAGACTTTAGGTAAGGCTTTTCTACCAGAAACTCCATTTTCATTCAGGTTACTCGAATTCTCAACTTAACTCAATAAAATTCTTATTTATTCATATTTAATCCTAATATATTCTGTGAGAATGTTCTATATATGTGTACCAACCAGAATCCTACTTTCATTTATGGGGAGTTATATACATTAAAAGGATCTTTCAAAAATTATTCGTGAAATACAAGCCCGGTTGAAAGGAATTTCTAAAATTCATACCTATTTCATGGGCACTCTATGATCTATTTTTAGAAAAAATTATCTTTATAAAACCACTCATTTTCTTATAAAAATACTATCTAATTTAACTTTTATTTTTATACAAATAAGCTTCCAAAATAACTCTTCTTTTCAAAGTAAAAGAGTATTTATCACAAGAATTAGTCAATGATTTTGTAAGAGTATCTTCATATGATTCAACACTCTTGTGGATTTTAAGTAATATTGGGATTAATATTTTAGGATATAATATTCCATATTTAATTCAATGGTTTATTATTAGTTTTATAATGGATGTTCTATATTAAAACCATTCACCAATTTACCCTGAATAGTTAGTGTTTATGCTTAATGTTCAGGGAAAGTTATTTGCATTTCATATATTAGTTTAAATATGAATGTATATGTTGTTTATGTTTATCCCTATTCGTATGAGGAATTAATTGGACTTATAAATTATTAGGTTGGTCCTTCTATAGTCTCTCGGTGCATCGGTAGGTCTTATAAGACAAACTATGGTCTTTGCACGAGGCCTTGAAAAATTGATATGTATGGTCTTGGCATAAGGCCTTAACGGTATGGTTATGATGTCCCACATTATGAATTAACTCATTATGAAAATAGTATTCATGGTTCATGTGGTTATTCAACTAGTTTAATACCCATGATTATGTTTTATTATGGCATTATTTATTCATCTCTTATTCCTGTCATATTGCATTCAAGTTTTTCGTTAAATGAATTTTTTTAGTTATTCACCATCCCTAAAGTTTATGTTTATGATAAATTATATTCTATTTCTCACCCTTACTATGAATTTGAGATCACCCCTTTTTTATGTTTCATTTTCTTTGGACATGAAGAATTTTATTATGAATGACTTGCAGGGATAAACTTATAGTTTTGGATGTTCCCAATAAAACTTATATGTTGTATTTCATTTAAAGTTGTAATATTGATCTAATTTATGTATCTTGTTTCAAAAGATACTAAACTACTCGGTCCTTTGGGATTCATATTCCTTGTTTATATGACCATGTAACAAAATAAGGCACTAGATTTTGGAAACTGGGGTCGGGTCCTTACATTTATACTCGGGGACACAATTCACTCCCAGATCATAAGAAAACACAAGTAATTTAACATTTAAAATATTTAGAATTGTTTAGTCTAATTTTTCTGATTTCCAATTTTAATTTTTTTATTTTTTTTTCTAGAAAATATGCATTTAATATTGAGGGTTGTATTCCTCACTCTACTTTGTTTTTTACAAGCAAAAAAAACAAAGATGGTATTGTGACAAATATCGACACTGAGAAAGAGATTGTAAGTATAGTTTAATTTCTTTTATTTTGACTGAATTTAATTCCTTATATCATTTTATCATTTTAATTTATGTTATATATCAATAAATATAATTATTTGGAGGCATTGGCAGAAAAATAACCTGACAATTTGGGAATGAAAGATCATCTACATCAAGTAATATGAGATGAGAATCATGGCAGAGTACGTTGTCAACTTGGGAAGAAGATTGTACCATCTTGATAATAGATTACTAATAACATTTCTTCAAGTACCGGTTCTGGTTTGTTCATAGTGGAATAGATGAATACCGCAAACAAAAAAGCAACTCAAAAATCAGAAAATGCGATAACTAAAAAAATTAGGAAGTCATGAATATCATTTCTTCTACACTTCCACCAGAAGAAGCTACATCGGTTGACGCCTGTTTGATGTCGATGTGTTCTTTGAATGTATATTCTTCTGTTAGAGCAGGAGCAGGAGTCGGGTTAGAGCTGGATCCAGAGCTAGAGTCAGACCCAGTGTCAGTGTCAATACTGATGCCGATGTTAATGATGATTCTAGTGGTGTGAGAGATGATGATGGTGTTTATGTAGGAGGTGTGGATGAGGGTTATCATGATTATGATGATACTGATATTGAGACTCACTATTGATGTAAATTTTATTTTTTGATTGTTAATATGTGGAATTTTATTATTCAGTGAAGTTATATTATGATAATGTTAAATTGTATTGTGGTTTTTTGTCTGTTTCTACATATATTGAATTATTCTATTATGATGTTTGTTTGTTTATGTAGTAGTTAAGTTTTATTATTATTATATAGAATTGTATCCTCATCTGAAGTGACCATCGTACCTCCTCGCTTAAGATGCTCTGAGTTATCCCCTCTATCTCCTCTAGTACACCTCTGACAGTATGTAGTACAATTTTCCATTTTTCTGATTCTTTTCTCTTTATAATATTATTTTATCTCTCTTATTTGTCTATATTTTAAATTTCCTCTATAGGTGAACCCATACTAGTTCACCTTCAATGGTATGTTTTCCTCCGGTTGGTTATTTAACCCCATCTGGAACTACCTCTTGTGATTCAACTTGTTTTTTACTTAAAAATTGCACCTTTTATTTATATCCCCCAGAATATTCTGGTGTTAATTTTCGGAATTTATTATACGATTTATAGTTCTACTGTTATATATTTTTGTGATTTTTTCTCCTTATCATGATAATGATATAGGCACCTCTATTTTTTGTAGCTTATGATGGAAATAGGTATATCAAGATACTGAGGATTTTATTGGTGGAATAGAGCATGTATTGGTGGTATGTGATGCGACAATATGGTAAGTCTGTTCACACTATAAAGTTAAAGTATGAATAATCGACTAAGTCTATTTGGAAACACTTGTTGAAAACTTTTTAATATTCTCATCACATAGGATATGTTATAAAGAACAAGTATTGTGTGCAGGTGGGGCTGTAGGGGTGAGGGAAGCTGTGAAGTGTGGGAGGGAGGCTTTAGGGGGGAGGGGCAGTGTAGTGGGGGAACTATATGGGGTCTACATGGGATTAGGGTGGGATGTGGGGGGGTTGTGGGCAGGTTGGGGGGTGCAGGGGTGAGGGGGCTTTGTAGTGTGGGAGGGGGCTGTAGGGGGGAGGGGTGTAGTGCCGTTGGGGGGGAGGGGTTGTGTATAGGTGGTGGGGGGGGGTTGTGCAGGGATATGTATTTCTCTCTTGATGGGATGTAGGTTTCTGTAAAACCTTTTGTTGTAAAATTTGGATTATAGCTTATTTACATGAACATATTCCATTGAATTCAATCATAATTATAAATATTAATTAATAATATTTTCAAGGTTATTTTAATCTTTAATACCCCTTCATACAACAATTATATGATCTTATTCTTGAACAAAAAATTTATTTTCTTATCCATTAAAAAAATTCATTAAAAAAATTTACATGACGAGTTAATGGTGTTTCCCACTTTCTATTTTATATGTCCCTCTATCCTGATTAAGTAGTAAAGAATTATGTAAATGTTTTTAGCATTATTATACATTCCATAGACAACCTCATTATCCTCATTATATTTTCATTTACCCTTCTTAGGAAGCTTCTCAATCCGATCATTGATGATGTCTTCCACATAAAGCACTCTTTCTCCTTCGAGGACCCTGAAGATCCAAGGAACTTCTTGAAAACAATAAGTGTAGGTTTTTTAAATCACATTACTATAATTACTTATGCCATATCAAGTTGAATTGCTCTAATATTTTGAATTTTAACTGTGGGGAAATCTAAATTTCTAGTATTCTATTCCTGAAAATGTTCACGTATTGTCGGAATGTCAGCTTCTAAATGCAAGGATATTCGTAGCTGGACCTTCCAAGGTTTTTTAATACATTATAGTGAAAAAAAATTAGGAAAATTATAATTGTCAGTATACTCTCTCTTTTTGTCACTTCTCCCCCTATATGAACACATACTTTTACATGGGATTATGATTAGGATTCGAGGGTTTGTGACATTTTCTTTAAGTGAAGCTTCTGATTGAGGGATTTCATATTGCATGTGCTTTATCACAACTCAGTTCTTGTGCCATGAATTCTTCCAAAAACATAAAGGAATTTATATTATTTACCTGTTGTTTATGTGAAAAATCTTAGACATACCTCTGGTTGGGTTTGGTTAAAGAAATCATGCAAGAGAGAATAATAGTTCCAATAATATTTTAATTGTTTTCACATCTGGTGCAATAAATTCCTACAATGTTAATGTCATGTGAATCCTTGAGAATCCCATTTTATGATATCCATATTCCTTCAAAAAATATATATAATGAGGATTCTTGGAGAGAGTTTGAAAAAAATAAACATCAACACATAATATATATGTTAAACCGGATTAAAAAAATAGTATATGAAATTATTTTACACTTTCAATGTACATTTTGAACTATTACAATAACATATTAAACAGTTTTTTTAAACAAATATATGTGTTTCACTTTTTCTAAACTATTACAGTATCTACAAATTCATTCTCAAAAGAATCGGATGCTTAAAAAACATATTAGATTGCATGTTATTATTTTGATGATATTTATCACTGAAAATGCTTTAGGGATCTATTTCAAATAATTCTCCTACTATAGAGGATGTTGCTATTAAAACCGTTGGGGAGATCAAACTATTAGTGTCTATACAGTAGGTCAATTGTTTCTTTATGTTTTGATCTACTTTTTTGGGTATGTTCTATTTTTTGATCATTTTTTATGCTTCTAAATCATTATTTCAACACATGATATAAGTTATATTTAAAATAGATTTTAATTATATTCCTTCGGATTCATGGTGAAATTTATGGTAATAGATTACAGTGAAACAATTTAAGTTCTTTTGTTCCATAAACAAGTGTTGCAGTTTATATTTAAAATTTCATATGAACATAGAGATAGTATTATTTAGGTAAAATATTTTATGAATTTTTGAAATACCATATCTTATTTATAAATGATATTGCACCTATAATTCTTTCCAATGATGTAAATTGATTAAAACTATCAGGACTGTCAATGATCCTTGAATTTAAAAGTGGAAATAGATTAGTTTAGAAATGAATGGGCCCAATAAATGGTTTCAGAATGTATACAAACATAATTATTCACTCGGGTGTGGAGGGGAGTCTTTGTAGGGGTAGGGGGCTACAGTAGGGGATGTCCAGAGGGAAGGAGGGTGGGGAGGGGGCTGTAGGGGGAGGGGTTTCGTTGGGGGGTGGAGGGGCTGTGAATGATGGGGGTGTCTAGGGGGAAGGGTGGGCTATGCAGGGGGGTTGTCTAGGGGGTGTCGGGTGGGGGGGCTATCTAGGGGGAGGAGTTTAGGGTGGGGGTATCCATTAGTCTTGCATGGTTTTATTTTTCTTCAACTTAAATTATTTAATATGATGATTATTTTTTTTCTTTGTAGGTGCTTAATGAGAAAAATTAGGATGAGTGAAATTTACAAAGAGAATGATGAATGGTACTTCAACTAATATGAAAACATATATTCATTGCAGGGGAGTAATTCATTTTTTACCTCTATAGAACCTTTCTTTCATATTCCCACTCATTAGAACAACTTTAAATACTTTATTTCAGGGTGTTATTTTTGTTTAGTTTTTTGTTCGTAAACAGTTAAATACATTACATATTGATTGCACTGAATCTGTGTCTTCATGTTGGGTGTGGAGTTTATGACAATACTGGTGTCTAGGGGTGGGGGTTGTCAAAGAGGGAGGTTGTCTAGGAGGGGGTTTCCAGGGGGAAGGGGTCTTTCTAGATGGGGGTGGGGTGCTATAGGGGGGGCTGTCTAGGGGGTGGGGCTGTCCAGGAGGATGGGTGTCCAGGGGGAATGGGGGGGTTGTCTAGTGGGGGGTTGTGTAGGAGGAGTGGAGGGGGTGGGGGTCTACATGGGTGGGGGTCTATAGGTATGGGGGGTCTTTTGGGGGTAGGGGTGAAAGGAGGGTCTACAAGGGGTGTGGGGTGTGAAGGGGGGTGCAAGGGGGTCTACAGGGGGTTCAAGGGGGTCTGTAGGGGGGAGGGAGTCTATAGGGAGGTCTACAGGGGGAGGGGGTGTGCAGGGGGTGGGGGTGTGTAGGGGATGGGGGTGTGCAGGGGGTGGAGGGGGTTGAAAGGGGGGTCTCTAGGGGGAGGGTGTGCAAGAGGATCTTCAGGGGGAGGGGAGTGGAGGGGGTGCAAGGTGATTTGCAGGGGGGGAGGGGTTCATGGGGGGTATGTAGGGGGAGGGGGTGTGTAGGGGGGTCTATCTATGGAGGGGTGAAGGGTCTGTCAAGGGAGGGGGGGTATGTCCAGGGAGGGGGTGTAGGGTGGGGGTCTGTCTTGGAAGGAGGGGGTATGTCTAGGTAGGAGGGTGGGGGTGTTCAGGGGGAAGGATGAGTGGAGGGAGGGGTGCAAGGGGGTGTGTAGTGAGGAGGGGTGTGTAGGAGCAGGGGGTGAAAGGGGCGAGGGGAAGGGGTGTGCAGATAGAGGGGGTGCAAGGGGGTGTGCAGTTAGGAGGGGTTAGGGGTGAAACAAGCAGGGGAGGAGTGGAAGGAGGAGGGGTGAAAGGGGTAGGGAAAGGGTGCAAGGGGGGAGGGGTGTGCAGGAGTAGGGGATGCTAGTGCAGGGTGGGAGCTATGGGTGGGTGTCCTCTCAACAGTCATCACTGTTCACCTTGCTATTTTTTTATCAAATGTGAAGGCATATATCCACGGTTTGAACCGTGACTATAGGTCTTTAGCCACAGTTTGAACTGTGGCTATAGAGATTTAGCCATGGTTTGAAATCATGGATATAAGTTTTTCCCTATATCCATGCCAATACCATTCATGGTTCATAAACCGCAGCTATAACCTATAGCCACAATTTTTGGGCCTATATACATGGTTCCTTCCAAACCATGGTTATAGCCTAAATTTCTAGTAGTGAACGTACCACTTGGTTGAAGATTTAGGAAATAAATAAAGGAAATTTTAAAATAAGAAAGGAATGTATTGTTTTCCATAAAACCGAAATTTAACAAAGAGTTTTTTCCATAAAATAGTTTTGGTTTTTAGAATTTATTTATGGTTTAAGCACATTTCATAGGGGTGATACTCGATATAGGACAATAAATGGGAAGGTTAGCTTAAACCAATTTTATTTAAAAGTTATAATTTTAAAGGGAACGAAACACATTTATAACACAAAAAAGGAAAATATATTTAAATAGGTATATATTTAAGATATATATTTAAAAAAATATAATTTTTTTCATTAGAATATTGTCATAAAAGGGAGAATAAGAAACAGAACTTTTTATTGAACAGTCATCAAAGAGGTACGAAAGATCCCTTACCTCGGGTTCCAGATTCATTATGTGCATGCTTTTAACTTCCTGAATAACAAAATTAAGTTTATTAAATAATTAATAAATTTATTCAATTATATTTCCTATTCAAAGGTCCTTTAACTATTATATGTTATTTATTTATAATACATTTTTCTTTCATATGTTTGTTACTTGAGGTTGTTCAGTCAATTTTTTGTAACTCCTTATATATGTTGACCATGGTATAAATAATTGTAAAATATTTTAATAATATCAAAAATATTATTATATTTAGGGAAATTATTTTTATATATTAAATATATTTTGAAGGCAAACCATGATCAGTAGCATTGAAAAACGAAACTCATTGCTCATGGAGGCGATAGTTTTTACGTAAAAATGATTAATGTTTCAATTTCTCAAAAATGAGAGGGAAAGAAGGTAAATGCTAATTTAAAATTTCAGAATAATATTTATATAATATATATCATATTTATTCATCTATTATATCATCTTTAGTTGAAATTAATTGAGGTAATGAATAATGAAAGACATCACTTCGTGGAGGCGGTAGTCCAAACAATGCACTAACGATACTTTTATTTTTTTAGTGGATAGAGAGGATTAAATTATAGTTATTCAATTAATATAATAACATGTAATTATAATAATGATACTGATTTAATTATATATTTCGACATAAGTTATATGAAAGATAATGATTAAGGAGAAATATTTATGAAGAATATAATACTGATGTTGGAGACTTGATATTATCTTAGATATTTCCTTGGAAGTGAATATCTTAATATAACCAATAAAGACCAGGGGCTTAAGGATGAGAACATTAATTATAGAATAGGTAGTTTAAGTTTATTTTCAATTGAAATTATAATGATAATTATAACCATGGAGGGGTGTAAGTTATCCCCATTTATAAGTGAACAAAAAGGAATTTTCAGGAATACTGTTTACACTTCCATTACATCAATACACCATTCCTTCATCAATGAATCCATGTTTTCATAAATATTTATTTTTGGGTGATTTTTTGTAAAAAAAACATCATCCAATAATTTCCATACATATTTTAAATATGTTTCAAGTCCTTTACCATAGATTTTTACATTTTAACATTTTGATTTTTACCATGGAAACAAGTTTTTAAGTTCATTATATTTTATTTTACAATATAAAATAATCCATATTATGAAATTTATATATTCTGGACCTAAATTAAATATCCATTAAATCTAATTCAATTTTTAAATACGATAAAATCATTTTTTTAAATTAAAATATATAATATATAAAAAAAGGATTTTATAGATAAATGGCATTTAACCATTATTTGTTCTTTAGTCATATTTAGTATTGATTACCAATTTAATGAGTGTTAGTATATTTATATATAGATTTAAAAATAATATTATCATAATAATTTCATTTAGATCAATTGGATTGATTAAATAAAAATAAAATGATATTAAAAAATATATTTTTTTAAAAAAAATCCTACATTATCATGGTAAATAGCATAAATCTTAGTAATATTACCATTATGCAAAAAAATGAAATTTAAATTATTATATAACATGGTAATTTTGTACTCAAATAGGAAATAAATGTCATTATATTTAATTTTGGAAAATGATAAAGTTTATTTTTTATTATAAGCACGTAAAAATAGTTTTTATTATGAAATATTACTTGAGTTTCAAAAAATTTCAACATGTTGTTTATAAATTCAACATAGTAATTTTTTTAAATTATTATTAGATATATATTTTATATATATATATGGTTTCTTAAACTTTTAATTCATTCTTATGTTATAAATGTGATAGTTTTTTAAAAAAATAAGTATTTTTACTATTCGCCTAAAAATTAACTATTTTAGAAAAATCCAAAAAAAATATCTTATTATAATATTGATATTATAAATACAATAATTAATCTAATTTGTTCAAATAAAAATTACTTTTTTTATAAATATAGGAATTCAATATGTAGTTACTACTATTTATTATCACTAGTTCAATGGTCATCTTGAATAATTTAATTTTATTAAAGTTTCATGGTTTTTGGTTTAGTCCATTATTTTATGTAACATATGATACTCACCACCATATTTATTAAACATAAATAATCATTAATATCTCAGTTTGTTATAGACCAACAAAAATCCCCACTACCCAATGAAACTTTAATAAATAGATAATTCAATTCATCATAACTATAAAACCATAAATGAATAAACTATATTCAATAACTACATTCAAGTTCATAATATCAATTTAAGACCGAGGTTGAGGTGGTTTAAAAACTATTTTAATCAAAACTAGAAAGTTACTTCTTAAAATTCATGTATAACAATCTCTATATGCATTTTAACATCTTAAACTAATTCATGCATATTCATAATATAAACAATTTATATAAATGAATAAATAAAGGAATAACTTTTAAAAAATGAAAAATGAAAAAATCTAATCATGATATACAATTTACAAATATTTCATAAATAAAATAAAATTATTAACTTTTTTAATTTTAGATGAAACATTACTGACTCTCAATAATCTGTAATATAAACCATTTATATCTATTATAATTTAAAATTGTCAATATTATTCATTAAAATAAATTTTACATTAAATATATGATATTTTATGAGTTATAAACAATTTATCATCCCGTTCATATTATGTGAACATTTTACATATTCTAAATATCATATGCTTAACATTATTTAAACCATGATCAAATCCATCATCAAGACACTTTTGATGTAGTTTAAATAACATCTGAATAGGTCCCCTTTAATAATAAAAATTCAAATTAATTAATTATGAAAAATTAATAATTTATATATAATAATCTTTATATTTTGGTTTTATTTGTGAAAATTATAAACACTTTATAAATTACTCTTATGATTTATAAAAACACACATTTATTTCTAGATCAAAATGCATTAAATATAATTTGTTTAAATGATATTTCAAACACTAACATTTAATATTCAAGGAATTTTTGATAATAAATGTTCATAAATATTAATTAATTAATTACAAAAATTTTATGGTTAATTAATTAATTACCCATTTATTAATTATTAAATATTCCAAAAATACATTTTATTTTAATTCATAAATAAATTATATTTCAAATACTAATAGTTTATATTTAAGGAATGTTTGATAATAAATGTTTCACAGACATTAATTAATTAATTATAAACCTTTTATAATTAATTTCTTAATTAACCATTTATTAATTATTAAATATTCCCAAAATAAAAATTATTATAATTCATAAAAAATTTATAAATTATATTAAAACATTGAAAATATAATTTTTTAAATTTTTATCACTACCTTTACACGAGAGGGGTCCCCTGCGTAAAGGTAAAATCCTTTACCTTTATGCAGGGAACCTATGTAAAGTAACACATGATTTTTCTTCTATAAAAAGGTAATACATACATTATATTTCTACAAAATTCTTCACATAAGAGTAACACAATATTTACCTCCTATGTAAAGGTAATACAAAAACCACGTATACATAGGTTGATAATGTAAATGTATAAATGATTTCCATTACTTAAAACACCTATTGCATAAATTTAAAATAATATGATCTTTATGTGGTACCTTCTTTGTGAATATAAATGAGGACTACCTTTACATAGACCCATCTACATAAAAGTAATCTTCCCTAACCTATATGAAGACCCCTTTACATAAAGTAAACACATCAAGTAACCTTTACGTAGAACTTTTCTATGCAAAGGTACCTCAGTATAAACCTTACATAAACCACTCTAAATTAGGAGAAAATGGAATGATCCTTATTTAGACCTCTCTATGTAAGAATAAATATCAAAGCCCTTTAGGTGGAACTCTTTTGTGTAAAGGTAATTCATTTTATCTATAATTTCAAGAAGGATACTTTTTTTCACTTTCTTATTCACTTGATGCAAGACTGCATAAATCTAACTCATGGGATCACTTTGATACCACGATTGGGATTTTTTAGGGTTTAATAACAATTATTTTATCAAGAATAAGTGATTAAAATCCCTTTTTGATGACATGCCGTGCATGAAATGTGAAATCTGTGTAAAGAACTCAAAATGAAGAAACTTTTATAAACACATATCATTCACTAAAGAGAATTTGCTTCATTTTCATTTCCTTTCAGACACCTTTCAATGTTCCTGATAAAGACCACCAATTTTCATTCAAAATATGTCCCACCTCCTAAGATATCAACTAGTAAAGCTAAATCATATATCACACGGATGGGATTTGACCTTCATCCATACCATGCTAGTGCCTCTAATGTAAAGGTGGAAGATGTTGAGAGGTTCAAGTGAAGAAGAGTCTTAGAAAGCAAGAACAAATCAAACACCACAATTACCATCAAGTGGAAGTGATTTATATAACAAACTAGGATACTCCATGGGTTTTGTTTAATTTATTCATGCATTATAATGCATGATTAAATTTTACAAACAACTTCATGCATATAATTCATGAATTTGAATCCACTTGTATATTTCATCTTATGAAATATATTATTTAAATTATAAATGAAATGGTTCACTAATAATGTATTCGTAGGATGCATGAAATTATACACCAATGAAAATCATAATTATCATGAAACATAAAATAAATTATAAATATCGTATAAATATAAGGATTTAGAGCATATCTCTTATTGAAATCGCGTCATTGCACATTGTTTTTTAGGTATATCCTTCTATTTTATTAAGGGATTTTCGTGAATTTGGGTTAAATTGATTATCTATTTGGGGGAAAAAATTGGGAATTTTATAAATCATATGACCATGTGTGAGTTAAGAGCGGATCACACCTCATTTCTCTATATTTTTATATTGTATCACTGTTCAGTGAGTTTTCTTAGTTTTAGGTAGATCAATACATTATGGTATATTCTTTTGCTGATTGAATAATAAGTGCTTCTGGATAAGATATGATATTGTTGGATCGATGATGGTTAGTGTGATATAGGAAGATTAAAATGGACATGACCTTAAAAAAAGTGACCTTTATTCGTTGAGAGTTTTGATCAAGTGTCATTTTATGTATTATCTTCTAGTTATTTTATGCTGGTATTCTATTATTTTTATAGATATCATAATTGTATGACATCATATGACATCTGTCTATAAATTGGATGATCCCATACTAGCTAGATAGTCATCAAGGGACCATATAGCTTTTTATATGGTCTATTTGGACAAAGGACTTGTGTGTGTAAAGTTGAAATGTGAATCCCCGTGAATGATTCCTAAATATGTATTGGACCCTTTTCTTAGAGTATTGTAAAGAGTTGTTAATTTGAGAAAGGATTTTGTCTAATTGATCAAATGAGGGCAATGGACAATTTTTAATGAAGGTTTATGCTTTGGTAAGATATTTATTTATTGGATTCCTTGCATCAATTCCATTGATACATGATAACATAGGGATGGTAGGTAAAACCTCCCTTGTGTGTTGAAGTTTTTAGAAAAGATTAAAATTTCTAGTGATTTTTTGTTGAACTCTAGTTCATGGGACCTTGGGAGGTACCCACCATGGTTTTTAAAGAGTCTAAGAATTTTTGTATCCACAAATGCATTGATCTAAGTCAAGGGAACTTAGTGAGACATGTGTGAGATCGCGTATAGCATGTTATGAGGTCATGGTATGACCTTGGGATGATGCTAGGCACTTTTTTAATTATTTTATGTTGAGAAATTTCATCATTGACCTTGAGGGAATCTATTTCCTAGTAATTGGATATACACTATATTGGTTTGGTTAACGGTTGAGGATTAAATTGAAAAGATAGATCCCTAGGTTTTGATGATTCAAGATGATGGTTATAATTGTGATATGGGTATAGAATGGTTTCCCCCAATTTAGTTAAATTTATTTAAGTATGAGATAGATATATTTTACTTATGGACTACAAAGTTTATTTTATCTTAGAAGAGAGTCTTAAAATTGGTGGAAATGTATATGATGACCTTGGGGATCATGATACATTGTCAATGGGAAGGAAACATCATAGTTATCCTTAGGGATTATAAATTATCTTGAGTGTTCTGATACTTATATTAGTTACAGTTCACATTCTTAGATGATGATATTCCCAATTGATAAAAATGTTTCTCTTAGTGACGCTCTTCCTCATAGGTGACTATAATCTATTGTAATAGTGGGTATCTTAGACCTAATTGTATCAGTAATTTTTATTACCATGCCATGTATACATTGAGTTATGATGGTTTTATACTTACCATTATGATGTTGATATTAATGCTTCCACTATTTAAATGTTAATTTCCATGGATTATTTATCATATCAAATGGTTATAGTAGTTCCCAGACTATAATGACAACCTCAAGATACTATGAAATTAATCTTAAACATTTGTATTATGGTCAAGATACATTATTTTACCTAGTCACATATGATTTATGACTATCAGGTGTTAGGGGCTCATATGTATTGACACTTCATATGAAGTTATTACTTAGTGATATTGATTATATGAGATCATGAGGATAGACATGTCAATAGGAACACAACATGTTTTATGTTTCATTGGTAGTTCCTACCTACAAACACGTGTAACGGTCTCTAAACATGATATTATTATTGATGTGTACTATTTTATCGTGTACTTTGATGCATGGAAAAAAGCATGACATTGACTTCTTGGAGAGGTATATCATGTTGGGTGTGTCATTGGTGGTATGGTGTTGATTGAATAATCAAGAAAGAATTTTTTTTTATGATACAAAGAGATATCTCGGGACTAGTTGATCTGGATGGTAGTACCTTCACTAAATCCATGACCATGGTAGAAGAAAGTAAGTCAGTTTAGTAAGGTCAATGCATAATAAAGAAAGAAAGGCGATGGCATAATTATGCATCCTGATTTATGTGATATTGTGAGAAAAAGATATTATATTAAATGGTGAGTGTCCATAGTATGGTTGTCAATGTTATGATCATTCCTTATCTCTTTAGGGTTATTGATGGGTTGCTAGAATCCACTCTTGATCTATGAATAGTATTCATTTCTACCAAGATAAGGGCCTAGGGGGTCGCACACAATAGCGTATTCAAAAGACTACCTTATTCTGGTGAATAAGAGGTTAGGACATGGTGGGCCCCACCACGGGGTCTGGGATATGTCCAAAGATATACGATCACCAAAGAATAAATGAATTCATTTTATTAGAGTTTAGTATAATTGGAATTGAATTTATTTAAAATTATTAAAGTAAATATATAGAAAAAAATTATATGAGCAAATATTATTTTAATATTCATAGTTCATATAATATTTAAAGGAATGTCGAGTCGAGTTAATGACTCACTTTTATCATGTGATATATTTTTATATTAACTATATTTGATAAGTATATTGAAATGATATTTATGGCTTAGTAAATCAGTTGTAATATAACTTTTATAGTTTATATAGTGAGTAATAAATATTCAGGGGTCGGGGACTCTTTTCAGGTAATTTGTTAAATCACTATTTGTAGGAGGCAGGAGGATCTCGCATGGAACTATTAACTACAAAAGAATGAAAGCCATTCTCACTGCTCCCACTTCTTAGAGAGAGAAGATTTCGATCCAAGTGATCATATTAAGTTCTTCCTCTCGCATCGAAGGAATGTCAATGCAGTGATCGTCGGGGTGTCGAAGGCAACGTCGGATCGCCGTGCTAACACATGGAATTCAACGATTGATACTGACATGGATTTTTTATGTGTGTGTGGATGATCTAGAGGGATTTGGCTTTAGATCCTTTGATTATTAATCACCAATGATGAGTATATGTCGATCATGGATTTAGTTTGAACCTAGTATTTTTAATTTTGTGTTTTTTTGCTTGAAATTCATCATGTGGGATCCTTGGGCCTGAACTGGGGTTACGCTTCACTGGCACCAGTGAAAAAAATTTAATCTCTAGCCCACTAGATTACACTTTATGTCTTAGTACCATCAATTGGTATCAAAACACAACTACCTATATTGCTTTTAAAAGTGCTAAAAATTGCTTTTATCAGCACTGAAAAAGCACTGATAATTGAAGTTTTATTAAAAGGGGTTCCCTTTTATCAGCTCTACAAGAAATGCTAATAAAAACCCCTTTTATTAGCAATAAAAACGCTAAAAGAAGGAGTTTTTATCACCGCTAAAAAAGCGTTGATAAATGTCCAAAAAAAAGAAATTTTTTTGTAAATTGAATGCCCTTTTAACAGCGCTTGACCACCCCTATAACAACGCTCCCCTCCCCTCCCGCCCACGCACACCTTTAACAGTGCTAGACCCACCTACACCCGCCTGTGCACTCCTACCTCCGATAGGATTCGAACCCAAGACCTCTCCCTTACGAGTCTGCACCTCGACCACTCCCCCATTTTGTTTTGTTTTCCATTTAATGATATTTCTATTTATTTATATATTTATTTAGTTATATTTATTATTATATTAGTATAGATTTATATTAATATGTATATATATAGTTATATTAATATATATTTATAAGATTTGTTTTAAATACATTTATAAAATATGTTTTTTTGGGAGTCTATAAATAAATAAATACATATATACAACATACATACATATATATTATATATGTTTATCTGTAAGTATAATTATAAATATTTATAAATATTTACATAAATTATATATTAATATGTATATACATATGTTAGAATATATTGATTTTATATAACAGTTTATTAATACAGACACACACTAATACAGACACACATTATATAGATATAAAAATATTCATATATCTGTATTTTAAATAAAATGGATATTGGTTTTTATTTAGATAAGTCTTATATATTGAGAAATATATTTTATATGTAAATGTGTTTAATTATTTATTTATAAAATTAAATTTTTTATGTGTGAATATATAAAAAAATATGTATATATTGTTACATATTTGATTATAAAAAATAGTAAATTTTGAAAATTGATAAAATTTCAAAGCCATAATATCAATACGAATGTAATCCCTAGGGATAAATTTAGTCCTTATTGAAAAAGGGAAAAATACCCCTTTAAACGAGGTTGAAAATCCATCGAATCTTAAAAAATCAGAATACCTCGACTAAAAACTCAGTTTCGGTGGCCATATAGGCCTTTTTTGGCCTTGAAAAATGCGATGAAGGGTTTACCTCAAGCTTCTAGGGCACAGATCTTGTCCCCGGATTCGATTTGATATGTGGTAGAGTCCAAACGGACACCTAGATCAAAAGTTATGACTGTTTGAAATTCGAGTTCAATTTTCATCTTTTTTTAGATCATTAATTTTTTTTTTATTTTTTATATTCAAATTGTTATTAAATGACTATTACTCGATAAAAATTACAAAATTATTAATTAAAAATATTTTTTAAATGATGTCATATACTTTTTTTACTAAATATCTTATATATTAAGTCTGAATTTCTATTTATCTTTATGTAAAACATATTTGAAAAATATATATTATATTTATATCAATATAAATATATTTATATATTTATATATTATTTTTAATTATTTTTTTGAAATATACATAATTTAGCAGTGCTAGCAAAAAATCGCTGATAAATGAGTACTTTTAATAACGTTTTTTTAGCGTTGTTCAAATTTTTTTATCAGCGCTTTTTGTTAGAGCTTTTAAAAATACCTCTTTATGAGCGATTTTTTACTAACGCAGATAAAGGGCAGAGCTACACTTGCACCGATTTGTGGTAGTGAAATGAGAAAATGGAGTTTTAAGCCAGTGAAAAATTAAATTTTCATTAAATTTGGAAGATGGTGTCGTTGTGGTCTCAACACCACAGACAGTGGTTCAGTCCAAGATTTGATGGTCAAGTTCTGGCCATATAAAGTTTTAAATATGGGTTGAAATTAATTTTAGGGTTTTATTTTTGTGAATAATATATATATATATATATTGTTATTATTTTTATATGAAGGTGTCCCCAGGGTGTAGCTCAGTTGGTTGCTGCCCTTTTGGGTCTCGGTGAGGTCTCGAGTTCGAGTCTCGCCGAGTTCATCCCTATACTGCTAGTTGCCTAATTTTCTTTGTACAGTAGCCCCTCCCTAACTGAGGCTTTATCCTCAACTTTATATGAAGGCTGAAACATAATTTTCCCAACGATATAAACTATTCTGAATAGAATTTTCCAGCTAACCAAAATTATACTTCGATGAGTCATTGCGCCACCACAGCCACCGCACATGAGCCCTGCCATCGGGTTCCTCTAACGCCTCCACTGATCTCAGCCAGATCCGATTAGATCTGGCCAGCCCCCGCATTGATGTACCCTCCTAAAGCCCCCAATTTAGCTCCCTCCCATGACGGCGTCCACCCACGACCATCGTAGCCATCTCCGATAGCCAGCGCCTAGCCTACCATACCACTGCTGGATTCTCGTGCGTGTACCAATTTTCTCTCCCTTCCATCGTCGGTTCAGCCCACTAAGCCTCTGCATCTCGTCGAAATTCGTGGTTAACTAGTCCGAAAAAAATACACACACACAGTATATATATATATATATATATATATTCAAAGAAGTGAAATTTTGAAATAAATATTTTAAAAAATAATTAATTTAATAAGTAATATTTCAAAATTGAGATATAATTATGGAATATAATGTACTGAAAGATGTAAACTTTTTAATTAAAAATATCAGTATTTTTTAAATTTGTTAAAATCTCCCTTAGAATAATTTTCTGCATGTTTAATTTTGTTTATGGAATTAATTAAAATACATATTTTTAATTCATATCGACAAATCATTATCCATAGACCGACCAATTAATATATGGTGTTTTCTTATTTATTTATTTATTTATTGCAATGCATGTTTGTAATAATTATTTAAGAAATGAAAATCTGTGATTCACCTTATACGTCATTATATGTATAGGAGTCTGTGCGCCCAGTCAAATGATTTTATCTATATTTCAAATTTCCAAGACGCCCTAGCCTCAATCTGAGTATTAATATATAATGATGATGATGAGTAGTGAAATAATTCATGCAGAGATTTGAAGATGCACTCGACATGAGCTTGACGAAATGGATGGATGAGTGTTGCAACTCGAGTCGCACGTGTGGTGACTCAAGGAGTTACCCCAAGAGTATAGGTTGATTTATTTTCACTCAATGAATCAACCATTAGCATTGGATCATTATCACATCATCTAATTTTATTTATTCATGGTTGACTATTTTATGGATGTGTAGGTTTTATGCATGGTCACATGAAATAATAAGCAACTAGACAAAGATAAAATGAATATGTGACGTACTAAATATTTTCTTATTTATTACACACTCAGTTTTGAGTGTGATCACATAATACATTCTTATTATATAGAAAATTATTTAATTTCATCATGTAATAATAAAACCCTAAAAGAAATATTAAGTCGTAGACACGTTCCCTCATTTGAATTTGAAGACAACCTGGTGTACAAGGTGCTCATCAACCCTAATTGAGTGTGACTCATACTACTGAGGAGTTCTTATGAGAGTGGTAGGTTGAATTAAAAAAATATGACAATAAATATGTATCCATAGTTAGATTGTTTCATATTTAGAGGCAAGTTTTGAGTATATCAATTTTATGATTTTGGAGATTGGGACATCCCCCAACAGATCAAGTAGTTACGAGTTAATACAGTTGTTCAGTCAAACACTTACCACGAAACTCTCTGAGTAGTGGCATAGCCCTAACTTATATACTATGAGAAGAGGTTTTAAGGATATTTTAGATTAGAACACTCATGCATCATAGTATTCAGATTCTAGTAATAAGGTTTACTGTAGTTCAGAAATATAGTGGGATACATTTGATGATTAAATTAATCAATAATATCTAATCAGTAGTCAAGATAAAAGTATTAATATTATATATTTTATTTTTTTTAGAAAATTGAAAGTAATACAATAACTACACCATAATTAATGATGGTAAATGTAAATTTCCTCACTATAATGAGTTTCCAAGAGTAGTGCAGGTGGTTGTGAACAATACTAAAATATATGAAATTCAAGGTGTTGATGTCCTCACTACCTATTGACCCATCTCAAGAAGAAAGGGTGTAAAACATTCTAATAAGAGAATAATGTTTGAAGAATTTGATATTTACATCATAATTCTATCATCAAATTTTGATGTGAGTTGTGGATACAACATCTGGACATTGATGGTTCTACATGTTGTTTGATCTCCAAGAAGCATGTGGGGAGAAAGTGAAGAAAGATAAGAATAAGTGACAGTTACACTAGTTATGTGTGAATTGAAAGGCAGGTCACAATATTTCAAGACATCCCTTTATTAAATATTTTCACACATTTTCTCATATTTCATTTACGATTACAAAAATATCTGTATGGAGAAAATTCTTCATTACAATTTAGGTAAGGATTATCCATGAAAACAAGAAAATAAAGAAAGATTAATCTTTAGTTATTATGGGGAACATGTTCAAATAAAATGTGAAAAGGATAATGGAAAGTGTGATTCCAAAGGCACCATCAAATTTTTTTTCAATATGTAGAGTTATTAAATAGGGGTTATTATCTTCTCTAGTCACAAGATCCTTATATGGTAAATAAATGAAATGAACTAAATTTAAGAAGAAATAAGTCACTTCTTCATCAGGCATATTCATCATTGTTATGTGATTTTTAAGATATACTTCTTGGGTATTAAATACAAAATGCCTATCACATATGTGTCTTGAAATAAAATAACCAAGTAATAAAATAAACACTACAATAATTAAGGTGTTTTTTATAAGCAGATAAGAAATTTTGGTTCCTATGTTAGTTGTGAGAATTAAAAAACCTTAAATGGCCATGTTTGATGGTTTCAGTTGAACTTTTTTTGGGTATAACCAGAAAATTTATCTCATGTTTTCATTAGACACATGGAGTCATTATTCCAATTTTGGAATAGAAATTGTTTATCATGTCTCATACTCAACAAATAGTTCATTGATACATGAATCATATGAATACATGACGAATATAAAATGTGAGACTAATATACCTAGTTGTGAAAACATAATACTTTATTAAGATAAACTACATATTAGTAAATGATATACCCAGTATAGTTTTAGACTCTTTAGTGATTATAACATTAGGTCTTATCGACACACTTATGTACTTAGTTTTGGACAAATAAACATTTATAAATAAAGGTAAGAAACCAAAATTTCAGAAATAGTCCAACTAGAGAGTGTAAACTATTCCATGGGTAAGCTAGTGGTAACTATATTTTATATGATTCCTTTTTTTGTTATATGGAATGTAAAAGTGAAGTATGTAATATCCATGGTTAAAAGATATGAGTTTCTTTAAGCCCACATGTCGAAGAATATATTGAGAAAGTATTCATTAATCATTATAATGTAGCATGGAGTAATTCCTAAACACGCATTACCTTATCCATATCAATGCTATGATGATAATAAGGATGATTAATGGTGAGTCTTACATATTAAAATTTATCGATATAATTTAGTTTAGATTAATTCCAAAATTCACATTTCTTTATACATATCAAAGTCATGATGTGAGTAAAAAGGGGGCATCAATGTTAAAACTCATATACATTGCAGATACATTCATTTTATGAGACATGCTTTGAAAATAGTGATTTTATCCCATAACCACATTCCTCCTATAAGGAAAAATGGATATCATGTGAATAATAGTATGATATAAGTCCATTATGTCATAATAACAAGTGTTTGGATGCAAAGATTTTTTGATGTATATAAACAAACATACATTAAAAAAACACAGTGTGCGTCTAAAGTAAATATCCTAAAGTTTTCTAAGGATATTATAGAAATATCTGAGATAGAAAAGTTATAGTCAAGTGATAAACTATATTTCTATGAAAGGGTATACATCTCTATTTGATATAGTGGGAGAAAGATTGACATGAGTTTAGTCTTGAGATACACAAATAGTTGGCATAGGAACAAGTTTCACTAGAGATTGTGTGAAACTATGTTCCAGAGACACGTACTATGTTGGAAGAATAAAACCATTGTAGTGGTATTCACCATTGTCGGTGATAAATTATTAATTGAGAATAATGAATCCTAAAATTAAGTAGTAAATGGTAATAATCTAATATTGACAGGTTCAAATAAAATTCAACAATGGATTCCATGTATCAATGTACAAGGGGATTATTATTTAGAATATTATGGTAGGTATTCAATTGATATTATGCATGGGTGGTACAAAAGTGATACCAGTAAGGCTTGATTGGTAATAAAAATTCATTATACATAAATCTATTAAAATTTTACTTATCATAGATACTTTCTATGATCATTATATTGGGAATTGGATGTTAGGACCAACAATCTTGGATGGTTTCTATAGGAACCACCCTGAAAGGGTTGGTGGCAGCATAGAGTGACAATAAAGGGTGGAAGTTACTGAAATATAGTTATGGATTGAAGAATGAAACAAGATCATATAATTTTTATTTGGAATGATTTTTCCATGTTTCTACAAGAGGTGAGTGGGAGTTCCACAATTTTCTATAGAAAATTTGTTTTATTGCATATAGAAAACAATTATTGGTTTTACAATTAGTTAAGACCAGAATGAAAGTAACTTTTCAATGATTGAATTATTATAGAAACAATAGTTCTAGAGAATAGGATCTAGTGGGGTAGATATGATGGTTTATTAGACCTAGACAATAGTATATATACTAACAAGGTATTGGAAAATAGAGATTGTAAATATATGAGAGAGAATTGTTACTGATGTCACATGGTATAAATCACTTCAAGAGACATGAATGGGGAATGAGAGGAGATTAAAGTAGTGAGTTCAATTCCATATTCCTATACAATGGATCAATAACATATGTCATGTTCTGTACTAAATAATATATTTTTAATATATATTCTATGGTAGAAAAATATTAATTGTAACTAGGAGAACTACAAGGGAAGCAGTCAAGAATATCCAATTGTACTAAAGTAAGTAAAATGGATATATACAAGTATGAGGAGAGGTATGGATACTGGTTATAAGGGGAAACAAACTAGTCTTACTTTAGATCAATATGATAAAATATCATATATAGGATAAGGTAACGAAAAATAGAAACACATATAATCCAGTGGTAGCCATACCTATAAATTCCAAGTGCGTTTCAGCTTTTATTGCAGCTGAAGAAGTAATGTAAAATATGTAACGATTTCTTCCAGTTATTGCAATCACAACAAGTAAATTTATATAATTATTATAATTCTAATAATAGTACTAGACATGATTTCATGATATGGTAGTGTAAAAAAGGGTATATACTCGTGGTTTTCATCTCTTTATAATTCATACTAAAGGAGCTGGGGTAATGCTACGAAGACGTAGAAGACCTAATGACTAAATCAACATCTCAGCAGATGCATGATCTAATCATGTGAGATCTAACATGGTTTGTTATCAAGTTGGATCTAGTGAATGTGGGAGTGTTATAATAGTGGGTTCCCTAGACCCAAATATATCAGTACTTTTGATTACCATAACAAGTATACAGTTAGTTATTCCTGATGTATACTTAAAATTATAGTGTAGATATTATTGTATCCACTATTTAAATTGTAATTTCCACAGATTATTTTTCATATCAAAAGGTTATAGTAGTTCCTAGGTTATAATGAGAACCTTGAGATACTATGAAATTAATCATTAAAAATGTCACATAGTATAGATACATCATTCTGACTAGATATAGATTATGTATGACTATCAGGTGTTGGGGAATCATAAGCATTGGGACATCATATCATAAATATTTCACTTGGTGATCTCGATTAAATGAGACCATGAGGATATTCCCACAAATAGGAACACCACATGTCTTAGGTGTCATTGGTATTTCCTATTTGTGAACACATGTAATGGTCTCTAGACTTGAGATTATTGTTGACATGTACTATCTAATTGCCTAATTTTATAAAAGGAAAAAACCATGGAATTGAATTCATGGAGAGGTTGCTTCTATTTGGTGCTTCATTGGTGGTATGAAATTGATTGAATAATCAAGAAAGAATTTGTCTCTTCCGATAGGAAGAGATATCTTAGGCCTAATTGCTTAGGATGGTAGTTCCTTCACTAAATCTATAGTCATGGTAGAAGAATGGAAGTATGTCGTGTATGTCTAATGAATAATAATGTAATAAAGGATGATGACACAAGTGTGCAACCCTCTTTATGAGATATCACTAGACAAAGAGTTTATATTACACTGTAAGTGTTCCTAGGATTGTTTCATTGCTATGATTATTTATTATATCTTTAGGGCCCTTAATGGGTATCTAAACACAGCTCTTGGTCTATGAATAGAATTCACTCTTATCGAGATAAGGGCATAGAGGCTCACAAACAATAGCATATTAAAAAGTCTTCCCCATTATGATGAATATAAGTTTAGGTTAAGGTGGGACGCACCACGGGGTCTACGATATGCCCAAAGATATATGATCACTAAGGAATAAATAAATTCATATTACCCAAGTTTTGAATAATTGGTAATAAAATTATTTATTAAATTTATTTACAAGTATTAATGTAAATACATGGAAAATATTATATGAAGGAATATTATTTTAATTTTCATGGTTCATTTAATATCATTGAAAACATGAAGTCGAGTTAATGAATCGCTTTTATCAGGTAATGTATTTATTATATTGTAAGTAAATAAAATATATATAATTTATATTTATGACTCAATTAGTCAGTAATAATATATCATCTATAGTTTATATAATGAATAATAAATATTTTATGGTCGGTAACCCTTTTCAGATAATTTGGTAACTCAATATACAAAGGAGGCCAGAGGATCTCACATATAAACTATTCACTACGCAAGAATGAGAGACTTTATCTCCTCTTTAGCCTCCTAGAGGGAGAAGCTCTCAATCCAAGTGATGATATTGATTTCTTTTCACATCGAAGGAATGTTGATGTGATGATCATCTAGATGTCAAAGGTAATATTGGATCGTCGCTCTACCACTCAGAATTTGACAATCGATGGTCCCATGAATTTTTGAAGCTCATGTGGAAGATATATAGGGATTCCTATTTAGATCTTCGATCAGAGATCACCGATGATGATCAAATGTTGACCACGACTTCAGTTTCCACCAAGTATTTTTCAGTTTATATTTTGTGCTCAAAATTCATCATGTGAGACACTCATACTTGAAATAGGTATGCACTTCACCAGAGATGATGTACTTATGTTGATCTCTGGTGAAAATTATTAAGTCCATGACCCACTATCTTTCGATGCATGCCTCGATACCATTAGAAACAATAGAGTTGTAGATTTGGATTTGGGAGGGAAGAGTGATTCTATTGATAGAAGTAGCAGTACCTTCCTCAAAGAATATTTTTCTTTGATCTTTCTTCACAATAATAATTTTTTGGCCATATCACATGAGATTTTTAATGTTGATACCTTTTTGTTCAATACAAGGTACCAATGTGTAGATGGGGTGCTATAGGATCATGCAATGGGATTCAGTCCTTGTTATAATTTATAATAGATTGGGTTATATCCTGAGCTACTTTACATTTAGTCCATATGATATATAATATGAGAAATGATGACATTATATGGGGAAAAACCTGAGTTTTGGGATTATTGTTTCATATGGATGGGCCCCATAATTTGTATTTAAACATGTTTTATCAAGGGATTGTTATATTTTTATTTGTTGATTTGAGCCCTCTTTGATTATCCTTCGTCATTTCATTTTCATTTGATGGTTATTATTAATAGTTGGGCCCCATTTTATTTCTCTATTATATTTCTTGATATGACTGATACTCTTAATGATATCTCATGTTTTGATTATTATTTGGAAGTGAGATGATTAATGCGTCAAATGGAATTATGATGAGTGAGTCATTGTGGTTATAATGTGTCTTATTTAGGATTACATCTGGTGAGATGTCAGTGGATGTGTGTTATAACGCATTGAGATATGATGGCATACGAGTCATCATTTATATGATGGATGGACCATACATGATTTGGGTTTCTAGTATGGGTCTTCAGAGTGCATATGTCTCTTTCGATATGATAACATAATTGTATGAATTGTATGAGGATGCATGGGTTATGTTTCTTGGTGGGTTAAGTTGCACTCACCATAAAATTTCACATAAATACACTTAATCACTGCCATTTGGTTCATCGAGGAAAGTAGGGGAATCTTATTGGGTATTAGACTCACCCCTACATGCATACACAACATGGGTTTTGATGTATGTGGGTAGTCCTTATGTTTCATGGAAAGGGAACTATCATTCTAGATATAAGGATATGGCTCAGGTCGAGATGTGTATTGGGGGTTTTTGATTTGATAGTAGATTGTTATGATTTGGTACATATGCCATTTTATTTGATTTAATTATTTTATTTGTATCGCATATGTATTGGCCATAGTGCCTATTATTTTATTTATTAAGCATTGTGATGCATATCATTTTGTGTTTGTTTTATCATATTCGACACATCATGTAGACTATTTTTTATATTTTAGACTATGGTACACCCTCTTGGATATAGATTTTATGTCTAAATGTTTTGGGTATGTCAGTTATAAGGATGATCCATCCCAAAGTTTTTGGTTGATTCAGGCATGACCCATAGTAGCCTCAACTATGTTAGGTGGAATAAATGAGGTATATTTATTCCCTAGCTTGAGTATTTTTTGGAAAAACATAACCACGAAATTACTGAGCTTCAATTATAGGGGGAAATACAATTTATACAATAAACTATATCATTGATATATTTAAAAAAACTTTAGCATCATTTGGATTAAATATTCTAGAGATATTTTTTTGGGAATATTCACATACAATCTAATTTTTTAGGCTTGTTTTAAGGGAAATAAATTTTACTTTTGTTGCACATTCACTATGTTATTAATTTTCATATCGTCACTTGTTGTCTTTCCCAACATCTGGTATCAGAGGGTTTGGTTATTGTAACAGTCAAAATAGGTCTGATTGAAAGAATTAAAACTCTCAAATAGGTCATGAAGGTAGTTCTTTTAATTATGTGAAGTGATAGGTTTGAAGAAACAAATAAATATAAGAAATATAGAGTAAGAACAGTATAGAAAATTTGGTAAAGGTTCACACAAGAATTTACGTGGTTTAGAACAGTTTGTTCATACTCCATGGAAAGGAAACCACAAAAACAAATTATTATTATGAAAAAATAGAATAAAAGTTCAAAATATAAGATAAATTAATAGATAAAACAAATTCATACCATGGAATATATCTGTTCATGAGATCTTTTCCACTCTAGGACTCACAGTGAACTTTAGCCAAAGATGGTAGCATACACCCCCAAGTATTATGAAATCACTCACACAACCCCAAAACCCATAATATAAAATAAATAAAGAATCAGAAAAGAGACAAAATAGAAAAGGAATAATCTCACAAGTACAGTTCCTGAATCGTTTGAAGGAGAAGTCGTGCTGACATTGTTGTAGTATCATGAAGCTGATGTGGTCCTGATGGGGCTCACAAGTTCTGAGATCTCAACCAAAATAGGGGGATATGATGAAATGGAATAAGAGAAATAGAATTCTCCCTATCTCATAATATTCTCTCTATAATGGACCATAAAGAACAATAAATAACCACACACAGAGATAATCAAGGTCTACGACCATTCATAAAGGTAAAGCAGATGTGAGGTGGGTGGTGAGATGATGGCCTATCGGATGTGAAAGATGTGATGGACACATGGATAGATGAGGGAAAGCATATGGTATGAGAATTCAGCTGTGAAAATAATATTCTGAATAGATTGGGCATAAGGTTGTAGAGGAATGGGCAGCTGATAGCGAATATGGATCTTCAAGAATTAGTAAATGCAAAATCCCAGAAGCAATGCCATCAGATGAACCTTATAATGAGATAATAGTGCACATATGAAGGATTCTCGGATAAAGTTGGCATACAAGGCCACAACCCAAATCCAAATTGATAAGAAAACATGGAGGCCCACACAAAGATTCCCACACTGAGGCCCACACAAAGAAGAACATAGAAAAAAATCCCAAACATAGAATATAAAAAATACATAATAATATTAAACACAAATATTTTCTCAAGGAAAAACAAAAAACTAATATGAATTTGAAAAAAAACAAATCTCTACCTTTTAAAAATAATATAGAAATATTAACTGATGGTTTCCTTGAAAGGCCTATCTAGCCAAACAGTAGGTTCTGGAATACTTTTATTTATAGAAAATAAACCTGAAACTATAGAATCCACCTAGAGTACACACTCTTAGTATGTTAAATGGTGGAACATAACCTACCCACACCACCCTTCAATTGCAATAATATTAAAAAATCATTCTCAAAAATAAAACTTACTATGTAAAACCATTAAACCAAAAGTCTTACAAATTTACCTAAGTCATAAAATAAACTAGAAACACCAATGCATGTAGATACCTACAAACACACAACCTCCGTTAGGGATAAAATAATATAAATGATGAAACCATATAAAATATCAAAATAATGAAAGTATTAAAAGTAAATAGTAACACAAAACAACCAAAACCAAGAATTCGATTTGATTAAATTATCTACCAAATACCGAATGACTTAAACCAACCCAAAGAAACCCCCTCCCACCAGTGGCCTTGAAAACATAGAAAGGCCTATCTTGGGTATGTAGAAAGATGAAAACCTAGAAACTATACCAATTTCTTTTTTAAAAGGGATTCTAAAAATTAAAAAACACATAAAGTATCACAATAGGGGGAATACCATAGTGTTCTGGTACACACTATCCTTATTTATAAAATTTGGACAATATCTTTTAATATGGTTAGTTCTACCATACAAAAAACACCAAAAAAACATAAAATTAGTTCGTATTATTACCATATTTATTATGTTTTCTATTCTATCCCCTAACACTCAATTTTTATCGTTTAGTTTTAACCTAATTACCCTCTTCCTTCAAACAATGTGTTTGAAGATCGCAAGAAAAAAGAGAATCTTTAACATCTTTTAGCATTATGGAATCAATACCATACATCATTGAATATTTTAATGAAATAAAAGAATCATCAAGATAAGTTGAAAGAATTAAATCTTTATCTTTATATTTAAATTAAATAACTATATTTTTTAAATCAAGAATCACTTTATTAAATTATTTAATATGAATATAAACCGAAGAACCGGGATTCATCTTAAAAGTATAAAGTCTCATTTTATTGTAATGATGACCAAGTAAAGTTTTATTCATCTATAGATGCCCATGTTTTAACTAAATAGACTTCGAAGTATATTAACGGGAATTTTATGAAGAAATTTTCCCCATATGGTTAAAATTAATATACAGTGAGCCTTTACTAAGACATTAGGGTCAACATTTATGTTGTGGAAAACTGACCATCATCCGAAATGGTAGATTCATATTTTTCAGGAATGTTTAAGGAGTATTCTAGTCTATTGTAGACTACCAGTGAACAAATATTAACTCTTCATATAATGAAATCATTATCATCATTAAACTATTCAATTTCAAACATAGCAGGCGATATCAATATAATGATTATAAGCACTGATACTAATTCTGTGGGTCAGAAAATATTTGATGGTAGGTAGTGTAACTCTCAAAGAGGTCAATAAGAGAATTTATTTTAAGTATATGAAGTGAGTGGTTTAAATAAACAAATAAAAATAAGAAATACATAGAAACAAAAAATAATTAAAATGGGGAAAAGTAAAGGATCACACAAGAATTAACATGGTTGGGACCATTTTTGTCCTACTCCACAGAAAGAAAACCACCAAAACAAATAATTATTACATAAAAACATCAAAAATAAAAACTAGAATAAAAAAGTAGATATAAAACACATTTGGACCATAGAATAGGGGGATGCGATAGAGTGGAAGAGGAGCAGCATAAATCCATTTCACTCAGACTCTTCTCTTTTGAATGAAGTTAAAAGAACAATGAAGAACCACACACATAGATAATCAAGGGTTGCATCCATTAATAAAGGTACATAAGTTGTGAGATGATGGCCTTCTAAGAATGACATCTGAGATTGTCATGTGTATAGTTGAGGGAATGTGGATGGTTTGAGAATTCAGATAGAGAAATAGATATGAAAAATGGTATGAACATGAATTGGTAGAGGAATCGGAAAGCGATAGTGGATATGAATCTTTGAGAATTATAAAACACAAAATCCTATAAGAAGACAAGTCAGATGAGGTTTAATCAATGGAGAATATCACACCCAAGAAGGAGCTATGGATCAAGACAACATACAAGGACTAAACACCAAGCCAGGTCAGCATGAAAACATTAAGGCCCACATAGATTAGCCTACATGGATCCCTTCATGGAGAATTGCACAGAAAAAAAGCCCAAAAAATAATTAAAAAATCCTAATAATAATAATAAACACAAATAATTTTTCATGGAAAACATAAAAATAATTTCGATTTAGAAACCAAAAATTACTTGTTTTTATTTTGAAATATTTTGGAAGTGAATTATAGTTGGATGATTTTTTTGAATGGTAACAACAACCATATACAGTGATAAAAAATAAAGGATCTTCTTTTCTCAAGTGAATGCATTTGTCGGTGTTTAGTACATAGAATATAGAAAGAATGTTTGATGAATAATTGGAGTTTGAAAAAGATATTTAGTACTATTTTATTCATCAGTGGGTAGAGGAAAACATGATGAACCATATTGTTAACATCTCTCATGACAGAACTGTTTAATAGTAGCGTAAAACTACCTATGCTTCCAATACATGAAACAATAATGTTTTTCTCATAAAAAAGTGATGAATTTGAATTAATAAAGAAGGAATGTCTATTTCTGACTATTTAAAATAATTGAAAGGAATTATTGATCAATTTTTTGTTATGGGTATTAATTTTGAAGATAATGATTTAGAGCTTTGGTTGT
The DNA here is from genome assembly GCA_963277665.1 of Viscum album. Lineage (NCBI taxonomy): Eukaryota > Viridiplantae > Streptophyta > Magnoliopsida > Santalales > Viscaceae > Viscum > Viscum album. The sequence continues at coordinate 5,354,398 of CAUJRU010000015.1, read as the reverse complement.
TTAATACATTACCTGATTTTTGGGAGAATTTGTGTGTTAGTCTAACTGGTTCAATTCCTAATAGTGATGTGGAAATTAATTTTGATATGTCTATAGTTTTTTATAAAGTATTCAGGTTATGTACTCCAGAGAGATCATTTGGAGAACTTCTAGTCATTGAGAACAAAAGGATAATTCATAAAACAATTCATGGATAGATCAATCGAGGTAAGAGAAAAGGCATAATAAAATCTAGGTCAAAAAAGGAGAGTGTTTGAATTTCATCATTGTGGTAAGAATTGACATGTTAATAAATTTTTCTATCATCTAGAAAGAGAAAAAATAATAAATAAAAATATGAAGAAGAAAAATGGTGACGGATATTACCATTTTCCACCGCAAGAGGTTGTGGTCTTACTATTGTTTAAAACTCCATTAATATTGACACTGATGATGCTTGTAGGATTGTTGTCAGTGGTTGCTTTTTTCATGTGACATTGAGGAAGGAGTAATTTACATATTTCAATCCATGTAATTTTGGGATTTTGAAAACTGGTAATGATGTTCATATAGATATTGTTGGTATCATGATAGTTTGTTTGGAAACTAGAATTGGAAGTAAGCTGATTTTGAAGAATATTTGACATGCACCTAAGGTTAATATGAATCACATCTATACCATCATTCTCAATGATAATGGTTTTATCAGTACTTTTGGTGATGGAAAATGCAATATTACCAAGTCTTCTTTGATTATGGCTAGTGGAAAGAAGTAGTAAGGTATGTACTGGACTAGTACTTCTATTTCTTGTGATACTTCTTGCATTGTTGAGTGTAGTTTTTCTTTCAAGTTATGGAATAAGATTCCCATACACATTAGTGAGAAGGGATTGTTTTTTTTCATTAGAAATTTTATTCCATTTTTTGAAAGCTTTCAGATTGGACTCATGAAATCAATTTTTGGAGAGAAAATAGAGGAGAGTGAATTTCATTAGTCATACTTTTAATAGGAAGTCAAGGGTACTTGAATTAGTACATTACAATATTATTATCCCATTTAAATCTAAGACCATTAGTGGAGGTCTTTCTTTTGTGACTTTTATTTATGACTACTCACATAATATTTGGGTTTATGTTTTGAATGAAAAAGGGTTAGGTGCTCAATGTTTTCAATCAATTCCAGGTTTTAGTTGAGACGGAATATGGTTAGAAGTTGATATTTATTCTTACGAAAAATCGGGGTGAGTATTGTGGTCCATTTGATCAATATTGCAGGAAAGAAGGTATCTATAATCAAAATATTCCTCCTAAGACACCTTAGTTAAATTGTGTAGCTGAGCGGATGAACAATAATTTTATGGAAAAATTTTGATATTTTCTTTTCGATTTAATGCTGCATAGAAATTTTTGGGGTGAGGATATATTTACATCGACATATATTATCAATTTATCACATGAAGTTTCTTTAAAAATAGAAACTCTTCACAAGTATTGGTGTGGAAAATAGATCATGCATGATCACTAACATGTTTGTTGTTGCAAGGTTTTTGTTCATGTTTCTATATATGAGAGGTACAAGATGGATGATAAGTCATGTTAATGTATTTTTATTGGATATATAGATGATGATTTTTTATACATGTTTTATGATATGCCTTTGAATAAAATTTTCATAAGTTGTGATGCGATATTTATGGAGGATCAAACTATTATAAAAATTGATAAGGTGAAAAATACACTTCTCCATATTATAATTACTTCATTAGTCTAGAGCTAGTTTCTGATTCACATTTACCTCATTTTGTTGATTTTGATGATTTTATTGATGTTAAGAATGATTTTTAGGGTGAAAAAGTTGGATTTTTTGTTTTTGATGAAACCTTTGTTTATGATGATCCAATTCCTGAGGTTATTAATGAACCCAAAGTTCTAGTTCAAACATCATCTTGGAATTTTATCATTTTTACTCAGTATTCACTTGATGAGTATGTGCTCCTCACTAAAAGGGGATATCCATAATCTTTTGATATGGCAATGGAAATTGATTAGAAAGATATATGGTTTGTGGAAATCGATGATGAGATGAGATCATTGCATGAAAACAATAATTTGATATGGTGGAGTTACCTAGAGGTAAGACATCTTTGCAAAATCGATGGATTTTTTAGATTAAAAATGAAGAATCCAATTCTATTCCATGATATAAGGACATTTTAGTTGTTAAAGGATTCCATGAGAAGAAAGTTACTGATTTTGATGATATTTTATCACCTGTTGTCAAAATTCCTTCCATTTAGGCAATTCTTGGTTTGGCTGCTAGTTTAGATATGTTGATTGAGTAGATGGATGTGAAGATATATTTCATCCATGTATATTTATAGGAGGGGATACATATATAGTATCCATTTGATTTTTTTGAAAAGGGTAAAGATAATTTTTTCTACATTTTAAAGAAGAGTTTTTATGGCTTGAAGCAAGCTCTGAGGAAGTGGAATAAGAAGACTGAGTCTATCATTTTTCCTCAAGGTTTCAGGAAGACATCTGCTAATAATTTTTTTATTCAGAGATATAATGATAATGATTTTATTATATGATTACTTTATGTTTTTGATAGGATTATTATTGTCCATGAGGATTCTATAATTGATAGAGTAAAAAATAATCTTTGTTAGTATTTTGTGATGAAATACTTAGGTCCAACATAAAATATTCTTCACATGTCTATCTCCCATGATAGAAATGATAAGAAATTCTGGTTACCCTAGGATATATATATATATATATATTGACAAGGATCATTTTATATTATCTATATATTGAGTGAAATTGGTTAATAATACTCTTTCTTTATATTTTAATCCCAGTACCATTCAGTTTCCTTCTACTGATGATGATAGAGAGGAGACTCAGCACATACCTTATTCATCTTCCATTGGTTGTTTGATATATGTGATGGTATGTACTAGACCTGATATATCTCATGAATTTGGTGTGTTCAGTCATTTCCATCTAATCTAGGTAGAGGTCATTGGAGAGTAGTGACGTTTATATTTCATTATCATCTTGGTACTTATGATATGAGATTGTGTTTTCATAACGGGGAACCTATGCTTTGTGGATTTACAGATCCAGATATTATAGGTGAAATGGATTTTAGGAATTCTAATTTAGGATATTTGATCACTTTTATAAGGGATCCATATATTTGCAATATGGATTGCAGATATGCGTGGATTTATCGACCACTGAGTCTACGTTGATTACAGTTATAGAGTTATTCAAAGAATTTTTGTGGATTAAAACTTTTATTCAATAGATAAATTTTAATATGGACGGCTATGTTTTATTTTGTGAAAATCATAGTGCTATTTGTTTGGTAATGAATCCTCAATTTCATGGAAAGTAAAAACATATTGATATTTGGTATCATTGGATATGTGAAGTCCTTTATTCAAGATAGTTATATATCAAGAAGATCCACATAGATGACAATGGTTTAGACATGTTGAAAAAGAGTTTACCTAAAAGTGAATTTGAGACATGACAACTGATTGCAGGATTGGATGTTATCCCAACCTGAGTCAGAGAGGGGGGTTTTTTCAGGGTCCTACTCACATTGGGATCCCACAAGCTTCTTGAAATATATATATATATATATATATATATATATATATATGGGTCACATTTCTCAAAGGTGGGTGTGTTTTGGGGTGTGGCGTGCTCTTCCTTCCAGGTAGTGCAGTTAGGGTTTTACCTAGTGGTTTTCAGATCTAAAACTGAATAAATTCCTATGATCTGATTGTATTTATTATATTGGCCTTTGATCTGATTGTGGTGTTATTTTTCTGCACCTTTTATTCAGAAGATATACCTTCAATCTTCATGGTTTGATTTATTTGTATTTATTATGAGGCTACATTCTTCATTTCAGGATGCTTTCTAAATACATCTAATTTTTTCCTTTGATCCAATATTCTCTCTGAGTATTATTTTTCAGATCCAAATCACCATTTGGAGTATCTTCCCTATAATATTAAATTGCAGTGGATTCTTATTTCTGCACTAGGACTCATTGTATTTTCTTTTTGGGTTTTCCATGGTAAAAATTTCCAGTGTCAACATTTATTTACTACACATATTTTTTTCGATTCCCATCCACTTTAATTTTTTAGGCATTTTAGGAAAATAAATTTTATTTCCACTGTGTGTTCTCTTTGCTATTCTTTTGTGCATTTGTCAATTGAATTCTTTCCCTACACAAATGACACATAGAGATATAATGGTGAACCATACTTTCTCACATGGTGTTGAATACATTTACTGAGATACCACATGAATAACATTTTCAATATTAGAGATAATTGAAAGACATCCCCCATGAAAATTAAGAAAAATTTATGTAAAAGAAACCAACATGAAATCTATAGTAGCACCAACATGGTAAACAATAGATCCACCATAACACAACAACATTTGAGAACCTTAAGATGCATCGTGAACCCAAAAAATGTTTGGATTTATAAACCCTTCATTTTGGTACTATTGGGATATGTGAACCCATATGGTTGGGGATAACGTTTTTATAGTTTTCATCATGAATATCCAAGGATCCAATGATGTGTATCTTTCGGTTTTGAATTTATATGAAAAATCTGTTTTTTTATAAAAAACATGAATTAGTTTTGAAAAAATTAATGTTGAAGTTATGGTTTAAAAGAACATAAAAAATGTAAAAAAAGGAAAACAAGGAATAAAACCAAAATATTATGTGATTTGGAACGTAGTTATCCTACGTGCATTGTGAGAACACCACAAAAGGTTATTCATTTTATTACTAAGTGGAAGCATGCGGGAAAATACAAACTCAAATGAAATGAATATAACCAAAGAAGGTATATGAGGAGGTCAGCCTTGTTAAACTAGGTGGTGGAAATGAAACCCATCATGTGAAATAAGCACCATACACTCAATGAAGGACTCATGTACACATCTAAAAAAGATACTGTATTAAACAAGATTGGTAGAAGAAAAAAATTTCCTTACAGAACCAAGTTTTAAATAGAAACTTGGTTATGATGAAATGGAAACAATTTTTTATGCTTATTTCTATTTTGCAGTCATCCTAGACCCAATATCGATCCATATTCCACCAATTCTCAACCCAAAAAATCTCTAGATGTAGGGATATGAAAAAAAAAGAATGGAGGGGGAGTGGGTTTCTGGGAAACCTCAATTTACCTCTACTTATACGAGTTCTTACTTTAAAAAACTCATCAATGGCCTCTCAGATATCCCAGAACCATACCAAGAATATTACACAATTAATACAGAGATATAATTTTCCTAAATGAAGTAGTGTAGCACAATAATGTGTGTGAAAGTGAGGATTCAGGCAGCGCATGCTAAAGAGGTAGATTCAAGCCATGTGGAGGGCCTAGATCAAATGGAATGTTTTCCTAACCGTAGTAGTATATCTAGGTAGGATAAGTGGAAGTACCCGACTGGATGTGAGGGTCATGACGTAAATCCATGCCTCACTAATGAAATAGAAAGAATAGAAACCAGTTATATTGGATCAAAGAGATCCATGGTGTAGATTAAAACTACTAATAAAATAAGGAAAACAAATATTCCAGGAAAATTAAAAGTAATGTAATATTAAATAATAAGACCACAGATATAGTAGTCATGAATGAGAGGATCCATGCACATAGAGAATAAAATATAATGAAATAAATACATGATAGCACAAGAGCCTCAACTAGTTGGTGAGGAATCAACAAGGGAATCTAAGAGACCTGAGTTTAAAACCATGTATAGATATACTTAGAAGTTATTGTAGCAGTACTATAGCAGGTACTGTTTGGTACTTTAGTAGCTGTAACTATTCATCTGTTTGGGCTTTTGGGCCACCAGTTTGGTCCTCAGGTCCTTCAAGGCCTTCGGGCCACCGAAGGCCTTCAGGCCACCTCAAGGCCTTTAGGCCACCTCAAGGAAATTGGGCCACCTCAAGGCATTTAGGCCACCTAAAATTGTTCTTAATAGACCAGGTAAACTTTACATGGAGCAGACTCCAGATAAGGATTCGTAGAAGGTGTATTAACCAAGAGTAGAATCTAAATGGATGGGGAAGAATGAGAGGGTATGGTGTAGCCATCAGGACCAGCCTGTGCATGCACGAGAGCCTGACCAAATATCCTTCAGATGGTGGGGAGATAATTTCATGATACAGATGATGGGGAGAATCAGATCTGTGTATTTATAGTCTGGATACATCATCTAAGACCTACAGGTCTTTTAATCTCTAAGAATAAGGGCCTTTAAAGGGTTCCCCCCATCCCTTAAAAGGGTGGTTATCAAAAATCAATAAAAATAAGTCCTTCGGGGCATTTAGGTCAATACATGATAGAATTTTCCTATCCATTTTAAAGAATCCCATTGGCATATTATTATGGAAACACAAGAGTCACCTAAGAAAAATCCCACATATTAAGGTTGTTGTGCACAACACACGACTCTGGCTTCCTAATTATGAACATCTAAGAATAAGTATCACCTATTTAGAATATAAAATTCATCTTCATTATTAATTGGTGTAATGTAAATAAAATTTTAGTTCAAATGAACCTTCACTTGAAAATTTATAAAGATGCATATTTTTTATATCCATATACTTCAAATACCATGATAAGAATGTGTAGGTTGTGTAGGTTGTATACCAATATCAAAAGATGTAATAAAATTAAATAAATTTTATAATTATTCTAAAAAATTAAATCTACCATTAGATATAGGATCATTATAAAAAATAATTACTCAAAATGTTTTTAGATTGGCGTCCTTACACCTTGGAACCAATATTTTTCTGTTACCTTATTTCTTAGGTGGTTATTAAAAATATTTTTAAAAACTTTATTTCATGGTCATAGAAATTACAATATAATATTCATAATACATATATATTATAAAAATAGGTATAATGTATTCTAAAGAATGGAAAACTAATGGAGAAGAATAAAAATATACATGTGAAAACAATCGAGTAGATTTTTCAAATAAATGTAAAAAATATTATATAATTTAACTGTAACCCAAAAATTATAATCACAATAATAACTCGATTACATACTTCTAAAGACTGAAAAAATCTATATATTTCCTTAATTTAAGAGATAATTTCAATATATAATATGTTGAAATATATCTATTTTTTCCATCTAATTGTTTTTTACATTCATTCATATTTACTTTTTGATAGATTCATTTATATACTTGCAAATGATTAGTAGAACTATTAGTAATAATAGTACAATTTTATAATTTTTCTTTATGAATAGATATAAAATCTTTAACAATCAAAGGAAAAATATATGTACAATAATGAAAAAAAAATATTTCTCAATGAAATAATAAAACTAATACATATTATAAGATATTTCGTTGTATTATTATAATATGATGCATTATCTGTTATAAGTTTAAAAACATTATTTTGTACCCTCTGTTTCGAAATATGATTGTTTAATAAAAATAACAATTATAGATCAATATAAATTATTTTAACAAATTTAAATGAAAACATTTCTTATTTAACTTTCAATCATTATCATTAAAATAGTAAGTAATACATTGATATTCAATATAATTACTAAGCATTTATAAATCCTATGTTAAACAATAAATTTTATTTAATTATCTAAAATGTTTATAATATTTTATTTGAATTTTTTATATTTTTATAAGATTGTATTTCTTTTAGTAATTATTGAAACAATTCACATGGAGGAGTAAATTCCCCTTGAACTAAATTATTAAAATTAATTCATTAATTGGTATTAAAAGGATATTTTTTTTAATTATATAATTAACTATCATATCCCATTCACAACTTGGATCATAAGAAAAATTACTTATTTGATTAATTATTAATTTTATTTATGTTCAATTATATTGTTGAATTATTCTAACATGTAAATTATCATATCTTCTAAGATGTCTAGTGACACTATTATAAGATTCGAGGAGTAAATTTACACAATATTTTATTTTATTATTTTGATGTTCTTTTACCATCAATTTCATTAAACTATTTATTCTCAAAATGATCCCATTCATTATATTAATTTTTAGAACTAGGTGATGACACAAATTGAGTATACAACATACGAAAATGGAATAACGACTCTTGGAGTACCAATCGATTCAGGGTAAAAAACTTTCTGGGGTCTATTTTAAAAAAAATAAAAAATAATATATGAAAAATAAAATCAAATGCTTGAAAATAAATTACTAGTAATTAGTTTGAGCTAAAAATTGATTCTATATATGAATTTTTTGAATTTCAAAGGTAGAAGCACCATAATGGAATCAGTACCTATCCAAAGGAGTAATGCAAAAAAAATATTGAATATATATTAAATGAATTAAAGGAAAAAATGAAATGTGAGTTATTTATAATAAACACCACCAATTGTTTCCCAGAAATAGACATAACGCCATTTTTATCATAATTTTATTTTTCGTAATACATCTAGTGAAAAGAATTATCCTTATTATTGGTTGTTGCTCTCCCCTACTTTCCGCACTGGAACAATATTATGGCTGTTTGGCCACTTTTTTTCACTTCCCCATCATTTCAACACTATTTTTTATGTTTTCTATGTATCGGCTGACCCCCCCCCCCATTTTTTTGTCTTTTTATTATAAGTAAACATAAAATATAATTATAGGTATTTATATAATTTTTGGTGTAATTCCCAGACTAGTTAGTCCAGGAACAACCTTTGAAGTTAGGGGTGGGGATTCGAGTCTCTATCCTACAGGATTTTCCTAAACTTTTTAGGTATCCTTGGAAGCCTAGGTAGGTTTGCAGGTTGAACAATAATAATTATAGAACAATACTAACATGGTATTTTTTTTGTCCAAGCATGTTTGGGAATTGGGCTAGTTCAAGTAGGCTTTCATGCCCCTGTCTATATTTAAGCCCTCAGTGCTAAAACCAAAATGTCCAAAACACACCCTAGGATAGGGGATCAAGGTGTTAAATTTTTTTAGTATTCAACATCAAATGTTCATTTTACCATATTATAACTAACACTAAAAACCTATCATGAAAAAATACCCAACCAAAAAATCAAATTATTGAAAATAAAATACATTAGCACAGTGATTTTACTTATTTCACTAAAAAGGGATACTTCAAAGAGCACACACCAGCCATTGGTCGATGTACTGAGGGATATCACTTCTCACTATATGTGATTTCCATGTTTTGGAAAGACTCATTTTTAATCCTAGGTACAATACCTCATTGCCCTTATTCACTCACTTCTTTATATGAGTGTTACAATAAAATATAAAACACAACGTTCACTCACAAGAATATTCAAAATAAAATCAACATAAAAATCAGAGTGGGTGTTGTCTTGGTACTATATTCTTCTCTATGAAGTTTGGATTTTCAATAGAAATATTTACAAACATCATTTCCTCCTATTTTCTAGATTTATAGATACTCTCCATGATTGATATGTAATATTCACTTCCCTTATTTTATTTAATAAAAACATCAAAACCGGAATCATAGAGTTAACCAAATTCCACATGTTTATTATTCCTCTAAAACATATATATTATCTTAATTAAAACCACTAAAGAAAAAAATTAAACATCCTTACTTCAAAAATATTCATATTTTACATACAGTACAGAAAAAATCACATCACGACATGACTCCAATTATTATATTGTGATGCAATACACAAATCATATGCTTATTAGAAAAAAGTATCATGTGCTTCAGGGTGATATATTTCATCCACCATGGACTAGTTTAGTACCAAATTTTCACAGCCTTATGCTATGGTGGGGCATCTTCCTAAAATTCATACTTTACTAATTTTTTACTTATATAAAACACACATTGTGGCATTGTAATATTGGTTACGAAGTGAAACTCCAAACAAGGTTAAACAAAGTTCCACTAAAAACTCATATTTTCTATATTATGGTGGAATTTGTTTCTCTACATTGTGACACATATCATTATTGTGTGACCAACAATCATCACACCAATTTTCTCTTATATATCCCCATTCACAGTATAAACTCCTTCTTTCTCCATGTTTTAGTCATCCTTCAATAAATATACATAAAATCTATTCATACATTATCTATCCTTTTCCATGTCACCTTATAGTTTAAAATGACTAAAAATGGACAAAACTTAACATCACAAGATCTAAAATTCTCTAATGGATCTAACATTAACCCATTTTGAAATCTAAATAATCTTGGTTGACATATTCTCCCCTTTTGGGTTTTTTGGAAATCAAAAGGGTATTCAAGTATCATAGTGAATTTTAGCTTTATAAAAAACACATATCAGTATAGTATATATTCCATTACATTAAATCTATGCGAGCAATGCCCAGTGAAAGAAAAATCAAGGAGATAATTCTATGTTAACCGCTTAACTTTATCTTTATGAACCACTTTTTATAAAACCATGAAAATCCATCAGACACCCCTTGTATTCACCCTTCACTCTTATACCCAAATATTGTATCTCCTTTTATCTTTTATACCCCCCAAAAGTAAGACTACCCCTCAAGATGATAATTTTACATTGAATTTTTTCCCACAAAGCTTCCATTTACATTTAATTGGATTTTACTTTTAACCAATATCTCCATATTTGATAATAAAACCAAAGGAAAATATCCTATCAAATACAAGTATATAATTTAGAAAATAAAAGCATATTGGAGAGGGATATTTCTGAACCTTCTTAAGATTGAAGAGGTAGTTGAACACCCATGATAAAACGATGCATGTCAAATGTCGGTGTTGCCAAAAAAATTGAAAATTTTTACCACTTACTAATTTTCTTTATCATGTTCCATCTTGAACATTACTTGTTCTAAACTATTTTTAATGAAATAGTACCTTATTTTGATATGCTTGATGCAAAATTGTTGTATCAGGTTCTTTTCTAATTAAATTTCACTCTTATTTCTATAATGAACCAACATAGGCACCTTCATATCCTCATAAGGACCCTATAATTTTTTTCATCCATAGGAATTGTTTTCATTCATTTATAGCCAAAAATATACTCCACTTTAGCTATAATAAGAGAAATTATCTCTTGATTTTTTTTCTTATCCATCAAATAATTTTTATTCTAATAAAGTTCCCCCCTTATGGATTTTCCATCCATATGATCTCCAGTATAATCCACATAGGGATAATCCATAAAATCTTGATATTTCCTTCTATTAAACATAAATACATAGTTGAGAGTATCTAGAACATACCTTGTGATGTTTTTCATAGTAATAAGATGTTATTCTATTGTATTTCTATTAAACTAAGCAACCAAAATAAGTTTCATAGAATATTTCTAACCATATTGTTAATAAATACATAAAACTTCAAATCAGTTTTTTCCAAGGCAGTGAGCTTCCAATCATCTTTTGGTAAAGTGTATGATGAACCATACTTCTTTCCTTATGCTTTTCAATCTTATTTCCAAAATATAATTGGTGTTGAAAATTATTTTATTTCAAGAACTTCAAACCTTTTTAGAAATAAAAATAAATATTTTTATTGGTAAATAAATTCATACTCTATCTTATCACTCACTTATAAGATGAAATAATATGTAACCTCTCTGATCATTGAAATCTCAAATTATGAGCTCATCAATTTTAAAAAATCATCTAATACTTTATTCTTGTTTGAACTAATATTAAATCATTCACATGTATGAGTACCATAAATTTCTCATTCATGGTTAATTTTTCTTATAGATTGTTATCTACACTACCTCTTTATAATTCTAACCTCCTCAAATAAGTTTCCAATCAAGAATACCAAGATTTTGATGGTTGTATCAACCCATAAAAATTATTATCCAATACATACACTTTTAATTCAACCTTACAGATTAATAAACCCATTAATTTCTTAATAGTTAATTCCTCCTTGAGCAAACTATTCAAGAATATTTTATTTACATCAATTTTTAAAAAAGATTAACCATCTTTGAATCATGATTTCCATGAAGAGTCTCATTGAATCAATTCTTATTACTATATCAATGGTTTATTTCACATCCACTAATTTTATTTTTTTATATCCCTTTGTTGGAATCAAAAAATTCATGCCGCACACTTATCACCAGATCCATGATGTGATTCTCACTCAGAGAATATAAGTCGAATTTGAATACAAACTTATCTCACTATAATAAAGAGAAGAAAATGGTATTTCCCTATGCTGCAAGATTGTTCACAAATAGAGGGATATAAATTTATTAAAAATGTTACATGAAATGGTGACATTGTGGTAAGAACCTCCCTCTAGGAGTAGGGTGAGTATTTTTAACAATTGATGAAAAAAGAGAACCAAAGAAAAAAACAAATTTTAATGGTCTTTTGGACAATTTTTGACCTTGGGAAACGTCCGTATAGGATGTATACACCATATAAAAGGGGGTATTTTTATTCTCAGGTTCCTATTTTACTAATCATGGATCCAAAGCGGTCTTATCAGTCAGAATTTATGACCATTTAAGTAACATATCATCTTGGTATGAAGGAAATTTAGTAATGGAAAATTACCACATGATGTTCATGAATACATTGTAATTTTCATGTAGACTATTTGATAACCTCACCTTAATTATAAATATTACATTTTTATGATATATTCTCGTTGAAGGGACTACTTTTTGTATGAGTTGTATTTGATGGAAATGGTTGTTTTGGGTTATACAAGGTTCTCAATGATATAGAAATATTTCATTGATGTCAATATGTTGACGAAATATTGATATATATTTGATGGAATATGAAATAATAAGGGAAGTTCTCTTGTCTTATTCTCTTAGGAAAGTGCTTTGTATACTTTGAGTTTAAAGTATGTCTATTTTTACATTGTTCTTAATGTTTTCAAAAAATTTCAATAAGTTATTTGACTCAACACATTATTTTAAAAAATAAATAATATTTGAAGAATTAAGAAGATTTTATATTGAAATAGATCTTTCTAAATTTATATTCAAAGAAGAGAATAAGAATATGTTTTAAATAAGAGTTTAATAAAGATCATAAAAATAATTATTTTTCATGAAGAAGAAGAATAAATCCATGAAATATAAATTTTATTGCATGATGAGTTATTTGAAGACTATGGAATAATTTATAAATATTATGTTTGAGTAGATTGATATTAAATTATATGCATAGCATAAGTCTATGTGTCTTGTGATAGCGGTCTTTTGAAAAATATAGGTCCAACCATAGCCACCCAAAGAGGGATATATCAAACCACATATAGGAGCAAGGCTCAACCATGGGGGATACATCCCATTCATGGGAATACATGGAGGAATATAGCGGAAGAATATAACCTATATGAAGTACATAAAAGAATAACGGGTGGTTTGATGCATAGTTCTCATAAAAGCGCACACATGATATACAAGGAGGTACTCAGGTGGACTGTATAGGTGTAGCACGGCCTAGTGAGGGTGTATATGCTAGGTGTTTTGGGTGCCAAACCTCATTTACAACTTGATAAATAATTGGTAATAGATATACATATTAAGGAGTGCTTGACTGAGTGAAATATTTATGCCGAATATGCATAGTGTGGGTACTGTTCACCTGTGTTGAAAAGAAAAAAAATATCATTGATGCCTGATCTGAATAGATATGACTATCTAATAACCTACACACCATCATCTTCCTCCACTATATAAGGAGGTATATTACTCTTCCATCCTCAGGTGGTAGTGTACAGAAAATCAAGCTATGAACTACGCTGAAAAACTAAATTCTAGCTCAAATGAATGGATCTTGGTATAAAACTTTCACAGACCTTCATCCATGAAAATATGGAATTATTCTAAGAAAAGATGTACTATTAAAGAAAATGAAAAGTTAATTTGAGGTTTTCACATATCTAAATTCAGGAAAGTTGATTTATGTGGTCATCACTACTTGCATGTGAGGAGTTTATCATGATAACACTATTATTTTTTGTGTCAAGAGAAGGCAATTAAATTGAAGGAAACCCACATGGAAATATTTCAAAAATTATAAGATCTTTGGGTATTAAGGATATATTTGACACAACATAAAACATCAAATTATATGTTGGTGAATGAGTGAAGGTATGTTAATAGAACTCTCTAGTAAAAAGGTAGAATCCATGGCCAAGTGTGCTACTTCCATTTGAATGTTTCCATGAGAACTATAATTTTGTAAAAATAGGGAAGTCTTCTTGCTTCCTTTTATGTAAATAAGTATGAGGTACTATGATCAACAAGGATTCATGAATTAGAAGAGGTTTCATGATCCCATTATCATGAACAATGTTTTGAGAGCCACTCGTCTACCTGAAGAAGAAGAATCACACACTCATTTGTGTGAAAAACTAATTCCATAATCCAGTTCTTAAGATACTTATTCCCACCATGTTTTTTGATTAAACAGTTACTACAGATACATGAATACATAATAGTTTGTGTGAGGAAGAAATTTCATGATAAAATTTCATGAATAATAATCAAAGACATCCAATACCCATTAAGGTTTTCGTGAATATCTTACGTGAAGTGGAAGATAGTATCTGTGAGGATATTTTAATCATCTAGCTTCCCTAAGGTGTTAGGGAAATACAGTTTATGAAACACAATTCATTCATGATGAAATTATTTTTTTTTCAAATAAAATTTATCCTATGAAGATCCCATGTGCATATACCTGATTCACACGAAGAGAACTAGATACACAGTGCTAGTTGTTCATTATCGCACAAACTTTAAGAAGAAAATATGTATGATCTCATGCACATGAAAATGTGTGAAATACATTGAATGAAGTATTAAATAGAATAAATACATTTAGTGGGTACATAAAAATAATAATATATATGTTTTTTTGGATTTATGAAAAACAATAGACTTGCAAGGATGTTGTACCAGATTGAATTTTCAAAGGACTTTGTAAAGTTTTGATATGGATAATAATTATGAAGATGTTGAGCTAAAAATTAATCATTTTGATAAGAATGAAGTAAAATTATGATTCTAGTGAGATTTAACTATGACATTATTAGATGTACTTGTACCAGACTGAGCATTAATTATCTAATGGATTAGTAGTGATGTATCTAGGAAACTGTTGTACCACAGAGAAGGGGGAGGGGGTGTGGTTGAATCAGTGGTACTATAGTTTTAAAATTTCTTTTATTTGAAATAAACCTTTGATGACTTGTTAGAGTCTGATCCTAATGACACAAAATATTTTTACAAGGCTCTCCCCCATGAAGGGTAACTATGTGCTGGTTGTGGTTGGGTTGTTCCGAGCCAAACATTCTCCACTAGAAATTAACAAAAATTTACAAGTTGGTCGGTTAGGTATCACCCTAACACCAAGAGGGGTAATTATCAACCAATTCCCAATACAATGTATCCTAAAAAAATATTATACTGGTTCGCATCAGTTTACAAACAAAAAAATCACTTTGAGAAAGATTCCAAGATGCTCTAACATTACAAGAATAATCTTTTTCTTCGATCCACTATAATATGATTATACTTGAATTGCTCCCTAATTCCAAAGTTCATACAATTGAATATAAATAAATAGCAACAAACCACTATCTATTGAAACTGATTTGAAGTACTTATTCTTCTAAAAATATTCTTTGAATAATTAAAACTCCTTCAATACCAAAATTTTTGAAAAAATGAATTGTTGTTTCTTCCTTATGAAATAAAATCTGAGATGTCACTATTTGAAATGAATTATAGTACAAATAAAGGTTTACATAGTATTGATCTCTGCAAATCAGCTCACTGCTAACTCACAAAAACAACAATTTTCTACTATGAAACATGAAATCTGTTCCTCTTAAATTCATGAATGTATCTCTTAACAAATAAAACACTTTCACTACCTTCTTCAATATTGAACAACAGGCACAAAAACTTATTCACATAAAACATATTTTCATGATGTTTTCAGACAAAATATGTATGTATATATCTCCCTTATATAAGAAAAATCCATCATATAAATGATTCACTTGAACCAAAATCAATAGTGATTCATAAATATTTCATGTAACAGATAATATGTGAGAATATAAAATCATGAGAATACTGGATTGTGGGAGTTTTAGTTCACATGTCTACTACACAGTGTCACGCTATACTTTTAAAAACATAGTATATGGTATATCCTTTCACTTCTAAAAATACTACGTGGAGTTCCTTATATCCTTCGCACAACCAATTTCATGGATGATATCTTCTCAAACCTTGGCGTACACTCTTCTTTACCTTTCTAGTGGTTCTTAATTCTTCACATAACAACAGCATTAATGATGTCTCCTTCAACTTTACAAAACACAGTTCGTGGTAACTAAAATCTTCATGTGGTTACATAACTAGAAAAAAATCTTGAATGCATGGTATTCTTGGTTCAAAAATACCTAGCGCATGATATTTTCTATTTCTCTCTCAATACTTTTATGGGATATGGAATGAGATCTCAGATGATATATTATAAACAAACACTAAATGATCTTGATCAAGGTATTTATTGGAAACACATATTGTTTTATAACTTTCTATAATCATGGATAACCCATTTTTTCTTAAGATATTGATATGAACTAGTTAAGTACCACAAACCATCACTGTCATCGAAAAATATCATAAATTCTCCATGCTTAATTTATTCGGTTTGAACTACATTTTCACATGAAAACAATGTTGCAAAATATTTCAATCACCTTCGTATTTTTAGAACACTCTAAAGATGATCAGTAGGCCCAGATTGATCTTCTGTCGACATCACTCATGGAGGTAGCCTTCAACGAATAGAAATCATTGACATCCGTAGGTAGAAGACAACCTCATATTAAAGATTATATTACTTGTAGAAACACATAGTATGGGTCAGAATATCGGTTGGCTAGGATTATAAATGAATAGATTGCATGGATGAGATTATTTTGGTGCTATAGTAATCAGTTCCCATATAGATACAGTGACTTAATCCATACTACAACATAATACAATCTGTGACTTTCACCCACTAGAAATGGTTATTGAACATACATTTCTAGAACTCCCATGTGCCTGCACCCCATTCCATTTTTTGTTCCACCCTACATGGTTCTTCCTTGATGCATTTATATCTGCATGTGGGTGTGCACCTCCACCCATAAATCGGACTTCAAATTTGGCAAGGGAGGGCTCCCTCAACCATGGTTGACCCATCAAGGTCCCTCATAAGACTAAGGTTGAGCTAGAAAAGGATTTCATGTGAGCTGTAAATTTTCTATTAAGAACCAAATTATATACTTAGAAAAATTTTAATTAATATAGTGAAATATAAACCCTTCTTCAATGTATTTCCAAAGAAACATAATATTCAAAATCCAAGGACACCATTCTCAAAATTATACTACAACCAACATGAAATCCCCATCATGGAAAATAAATCATTTTCATGGAATATTCTAAAACTATTTTAAATAAATTTCCAATCCAATTCAACCAATGAAAAATGTATTTTGACCTTAAAGATCAGCTTTGTAATCATCACATATAGGTTTAAATTAATAATAATAAATTATCAATGAAATTGCGGGTTATTAAATCTCCCCAATTGTATTTTTTGTCAACCGTTTTCAATTATATTCAAAAGACATCAAATTAAAGAAATAAACTTCTATATAATTCTTTATCTCTATGGTGAATCAGATGCTCTCCCCACAAACAATGCAGTTACTCCTCCTTTTTTCAAAAAACTCAACTTTAGATTCACAAAAGAAAAGAAGATAATTGTGTATCATTCTCCCCCTTTACATCAGAACCCAAAGAAAAGTGGGGGTATCCCCAACACTCTCTATTTTAGAGGGGAAGGATGAACATGGAGTTCTATCCTAAGTTCCTCAAATCCTTCTCTTATAATAGATTTAGAGAATATATCACTAATTTTATCATTTTTAGAAATTTACTCCAGTTTAACCTCTCCATTAGCTACTCTCTCCTGGTTGAAATGATATTTAATATCAATATGTTTCAATATGGTGTGTCTCGCTGGATTTTTGAGAGATTAATTTCACTTTTATTTTCATAGGAAATTTTCAATGATCTTTCAAGACTCACCATTAAATATTAATTCTATAATTTCATCCATAACATTTGAGTATAGGAATTAGTAGCAACAATAACTTCAGTTTCATTTATACTTAATGTCATAGAATTTTGTTTTCTTACTATGCCAATTTACACAGCTTTATACCAGAATGAACATTCCTCCTTATGTTGATTTATGATCATTGTAATCGACATCTCAATTAGAATTAGTAAATCTTAGTAAGTTCAAATCTCCCATTATTTTATACATCAAACCAAAATTTGATGTTCCTTTGAAATACCTAATAATTATTTTTGCAACAATCATGTGTACTTTTTTGGATCACTTTCACATCTATCACACAATGTTACTTCATATAAAATATCTAGTCTTAAATTAGTTAGATATTGTAAGCTACTAATTAATTTTCTGAAATCTTTCTAATTAACACTTTGTCCTAATTCATCTTTACTGATATTGACACCAACAATGATAGGTTTGGATACATCCATTGAATCTTATGTGCCAAAATTTTTCAAATCCTTGTCAGATTTTTTGTGTGGAAGAAATATGTAGTCTTTATTTTGATTAAATTTTAGTCCTATAATGAAATTCATCTCTCTAATAATTTACATTTCAAAGTACATCTTCAATTGATTAGAAAATTCTTAACATTCATATTCCTTGTCAGTTGAAAATATTATTTCATAAATATACATGAAACAAATTCGTGTAACTATTTTCAACACCTTCACATAAAGTTACTATAAAAATTTCCTTTAGAAAAGTTAAATTTCTTCAGGAAACTATCTAGTTTAGAATAACAGGCATGAGGATCCTATTTTAGCCCATTCAAGTCTTTCTTCATATTACACACGTTAGTTCCATGAGAATCAAGGATAAATCCTTTAGTTTTTTCAATAAAAAATTCTTCTTAAATATCTACATTAAAGAATGTAGACTTCATATCCATCTGATAAAATTTATAGTTTATGTGAGATACAACTGCAAGAAATATTCTGATAGCCTCTAGTCTTTCAACGGGTGAAATTTTTTCCTCAAAATCATCACCTTCCAATTGTGAATAACCCTTACAGACTATTCTAGATTTATTTATTGAGATCTCAACTTTCTTATTTAGTTTATTTCTAAACATCCATCTGGTTCTTATTATGTTATTTCCTTAAGGTCTATGAAAAATATCCTAGTTGTTGTTTTTATCAATATTATTTAGCTCTTCATTCATATAAATTATCCACTCATAGTGTTTAATAGCTTCTCCAACTGACTTCAGATCAATTTGGTAAATGAGAGATGTTTTATTTTTAATTCTCAGTCTTCTTATAGTTGGTACTATAGCTTCATAATTTTTAATAATATTTTCAGAATCAACATTATTTTAAATTTTTTTAATGCATTTTCTTTTTTACTCTATCAACTTCATCCTCATCACTAGTTTGATCTAAGTCAACATTGACTATATCTAGTTCATGTATAGTATTCTCTTCATTTTCTCCTCTAAAAATATGTGTTTTGTATACTTCATTATTTTTAAAATCTTCTAAAATTATTGAGTTATGGTAAGATTGCTTTTTAAAACTCTTCACATCACAAAAGTCTACCAACTTATGAAATTTTTAATTCCATAATCTATATCCTATGAAATTTTAAAGATATCCCATTAAAATCCCTTCTTTAGCTTTCTCCTAGAATTTTCCTAGATTTTCATTATTAATTTTGATGAAACATGGACTACCAAACACATTGAAATATTTCACTATTGTATTATTACTATAACACATCTCATATAGAGTCATGTTAGAGTTGGTCTCAGTAAAAATCTATTCTGTATATGCTCAAATGTACACACTGCTTCTCTCCTATATAATTTTGAAAGATTATGTTTAGATAACATTGTCCTTCCCATTTTAACCAGACTTATATTCTTTCTCTATAGTACTCAATTTTTTAGAGGTATAAGGAGTACTATATTGATGATTAATTCCATGATTTCTAAGAAATGATTCAAAATAATTACTAGTGAACTCCCCACCATTATATGTTCTCAATTTTTTGATATATATTCCCATCACTTTCTCTGCTTGGATTCTATAAAACATAAACATTTCAATTGATTCTAACTTTTTCTTAATAAACATAACCTTCTTAATCTGAGTGGAATAGTAATTGATTTTTATAAAATAGATTTCACCACTGGTATACTTATGCCTCATTGGTCCAAAAATATTAGGGTGAATAAGCTTCATTGGTCTAGCAGAATGAATCTCAACTCTTATACGAATATCCTACACAAGATTACCCTTATGATAGGTTTCATATACAGTTTCTCTCTCTCTCTATTTAAATTAGGAAAATATATTACCACATTATTCTTTGAAATAATAATCAAATTGTTTTGACCATGATAGATAAGTCTTCTAGGCAACATATTGTTTTTCATCTTTCATACTCAAATAATAAGAATTTTTAGGATCAAAAATTTTGAATAGATTACCACTCGTTATTTCAACCATGATGATAACTCCACCATATAATGAATTTTTTATGATGAAAGAATAATTTTTGAAAATAACTTCTGTACCATCATTATAAAGTTGTCTCACACTCTACATATCGTGTTTACACCCATCAACAAAAAGCAAATCTTGGGATTTTAGTTTATGGGATTCAATATCAACAGTGCCAACACCTTTGATTTTCAAAGAACATTCATTCCCAAAAGTAACTGCTCCTCCATTGTGTTGTTAAATGTTCTTAACGATTTTTGTATCACCTGTCATGTGAGAGGAACAACCACTATAAAGAATCCATGGTTTTTCTCTTCTTCTAGCCTTTAAAGTAACTTCAACAACAATAGATTTTTATTCTATATTGGATTCATGAATTCATTTACCATTTTCATTATTGGAAAGATGACTAGGAAGAACAACCATGATTTTATTAGAACAATGACCTTGTTGATCAAATCTTCCACAAATTTCTTTTAAATAGTCAAATATGTTCTGAACGGATAGATTTTTTTACTCTTCTTGATTTCTTTTTTATTGAATGATATTATTTTTATCTTTTCAAAATTTCTTCCACGAGACGCATACCTTCTCTAAGGAAGTGAATTGTTATACCAACAAGAATATGATTTATTTATTAAAATTATGCATCATCAATAATACCATTAAATCTATATCCACCATACTATTGAAGATTCTATCGAGGATACTGTTGGTTTTCAACTTCCACATATTGTGGTTCCTTATTTCATGAGATAATAACTTTCTCAGAAGTTTCTACATCTTTATTCATTGCAAAGAAATGTTTCTTATGGTTTTTAGCAACCTATATTTTCCTATTGTTGTCAATATAACCTTCATTATTAAAAACAACATTTTTACCTTGAGTTTTATAAGATGAATATATACATGTTTCTTTGAGAACATTTTCTCAACTACATGAGATGTTCTAGATTTGACTTCTACAATTTTGTTAAAACACGTTTTGATCTTATTTAGATAATTTTTAGATTTGAGATACACTATCCAGATCTCATCAAATTATTTATCCTTTAATTTCAATTTCTCATAAATATCATTAATCGTTTTTCCTTTCTCTACAACTTTCAAATTTAGATTACTGATCTCATAAATGTAATAATATTCTCTTTTAATCTCTTTTGTCAATAGTTTGACTTCTTTCATAAGTTGTGTATTATTCTCCAGATAAGATTTAATTTCTAATTTTAACATATGTTCCATGTACGACACTTCACAATCATCTTCATCACCACTTTAATATTCATCAGACTTATCAATTTTATCCATAAACTTTTTAATGTTTTTTGGAACCTCTTATTCTGAAAGACTACCTGTGGAAAAGCATTCTTTATCTTCTTTACCCAATAATATTCTTATTTTCTTTTGAAACATTTTCTTCTTGTGCTATTCTATTTTTGTAGAAACTTTTGAATATTTACCCCATTACTTTTTCTGAGATCTTCCAGGTTTATCATCACTTTCATATTTAGAACATTTATTATTTAGAAAAATAACTTCAAAATTTCATGTTCCTCCGCAATTGAATCATTTTAGAGAAATATTACCTTTGTACTTATCTTTTCCCTTTTTGATGTATCTTGAGATAAGAGATACGATTTTCTTGTACTCATCATCATTCAATTATTCATATTCATATTCACCAGAGTCTTTATTTTCATCTTCTTTAAGTGTTAGTCTACTCATGGCCTTCAATACCATTTCTTACATAGCCTTTTCATGAATACATGATCCTTCCTCATCTTATAATTGAGTAAAGTATTTTAAAACTCATCAAGAGATATGTCTTCATTTTCTTCTAGATATTAATTCTTCGAGTCAAATCTATTTGTAAAGTTTCTCATTAATTTCTTGACAACATAAAAATCCTCTATATTTTATCCAAATGATATAATATGGCCAAAAACTCCATTAACACTAGTAAAATAATCATCCATAGTCCCATCTTATATAATTATGATATTTTAAAATTTCAACGTCCAAATTTGAAACATATCTTCTTTGATCTTGACATTACCTTCACACATATTTTCATGTTTATCCTAAATCTCTTTGGATGTTATAATTCCCATCACTTTAATAAAGAGTTTATCTGACAAGGATGATAAAAATTCATTTTTGGATTTTCTATAAACCTCCATATTTATTTTTTCACTAAATGTCATGTGATCATCTTTTTATGGAGGAAAAACAGCAATCATTATATCAAAAACCTCCAATACTAGTGATTCTAAGAAAGGAAGAATTCAGTTCTTCCATCTAGGAATGTTATTGCCATACAAAACTAGAACACCCCTGCTATTAAATGAATTAAAATTCTCTATCACTACTTTAAAAAGATCTTTCATAGGTAACATTCTCTCATATCACATGATATATCCAAGAATAATTTTTACCCCTGAGGGGGGGGGGGGTGTTGAATCATTGGTACTATAGTTTTAAAATTTATTTTATTTTCAATAAACCACTAATGGCTTGTTAGAGTCTGATCCTAATGACACGAAATATTTTTACAAGGTTCACCCCCAAGAAGGGTGACTATGTCCTTGATGTGGTTGGGTTGATTCAACACATATATTTTCTAATAAAAATCAATCAAAAATTATAAGGGGGTTGTTTAGGTATCACCTTGAAACCAATAGGGATAGGTATAAACCAATTCCTAATATAATTTCCCCTAAAAAAAGATTATATTGGTTCACACTAGTTTAAAAACACAACACATCCACTTTGAGAAAGATTCCAAACTGCCCCAGCATTACAAAAATAATATTTCTCTTCAATTAATTTTAATAAGTTGATACTGCACTTTCTCACCGATTCTAGAATTATTGTAGCTGAATATCATCAAACATCAACAAACCACTATCTAGGGATAGAGATTCGAACTAGTATTTCTTCTAGAATTATTCTTTGAAAAAATTCAAACTCATGGAATATTTTTTTTGAAGAAATAAAGTGATGATAATTCCATATGAAATAAAATTAGAGATGTAACTGTATGTAATTACTTATAGTACAAATCAGAGTTTAAAAAACTTTGACCTCTACAAATAAACTCACTGCTAACTCACCAAAACAAATATTTTCTACTATGAAACACAAACTCTATTCCTCTTAGATAAATTCATGTATATCTTAACAAATAAAACACTTTCACTACCTTCTTCAACGTTGCAAAACTGAAACAAAAAATTCATTACATAAAACTGATTTTCATGAAGTTTCTATACAAAATATTCATGTAAATATTTCCCTTTGGTAAGAAAAATTCTTCATATAAATTCCTTGAATAAACTAGACTCAAGCGCTAGTCTTCAATCTTTCGCGTAACAGATAATATGCGAGAATATAAAATCACAATAATACTGGTTTTTGGGTGTTTTAGTTGATAGGTTTGTTACATGGTGTCACCTTCTACTTTGAAAAACATAGTATGCGGTGTCTCCCCCCACTTCAAAAAATTGTATGTGGAGTCTCCTATCTCCTTCGTATAACTAACTTAACATATGGGATCTTTACAAACCATATTCTTTGTGAACACTCTTCTTCTCCTTTTCATTAGTTATAAATTATTTTCATAACAAGAGTATTAACAGTGTCTCCTTAAACTTTGAAAAATGTAGTTCATGGTAACTCAAATCTTCATACGATCACAAAAGAAGATGAAAATATTGAACTCATGGTGTTCTTGGTTCACAAATACAGAGCACATGATATGGTCTGTTTATCTCTCAATACTTTTCTCATATGTGAAATGGGTAATTAGATGAGATATAATTAACACACACTATATGACATTGATCAAGGTATTTATAGGAAACACATATCCTCTCAGAACCTTCTAAAATTATGAAGAACCATTCAGTTTTCTTCATATAAGATTTCTATGAACAAATTACATACCAAAATCCATCAACATCATAAAAAATATCATAAATTATCCATGATTCATTTTTTTAGTTTGATATTCATTTTTATATAAAAATAATGTTGCAAGAAATTTCGATCACCTTCAGAATTTTAGAACACTCAAAATATTATCAGTAGGCTTAGATCAAGCTTCTATCGATATCACTCATGGATATCTCCTTAATGAATAGAAATTTTCAATATCCTAAGGTAGAATACAACATCATCTTACAGATCATACAACTAGGAGAAACACATCTGAGGACTGAGAAGATCGGTCAGCCATGATGATGAACAGACAGATCACATGGCTAAGATTCTTTCGGTGCTATAGTAATCAGTTCCCACATCAAAAAAATGAATCAATTCTTTCTTAATTATAATACGAGTTTTAAATTTCACCCGCTAGAAATGGTTACTGAACACACAACACTGGCACTTCCCCCATTGATGCACCCCCATCTTTTGTGGTGCCACCCTGCATGGTGGCTCCATGCTCCATCTATTTCCCCATGAGGGAACATACCTCCACCCATCAATCCACCTACTAATTATTCCTGGGTAGGATTCCATAGCTGTGGTTAACCCACTGGATTCCTTTATAAGGTTGGGGTAAACTAGATAAGGCTTTATTGTGGGTTGGAAATTTTTTATTAAGAACCAAATTATATTCCTTGAAAATTTATCAGTAATATAGTGAAATATAAACCCCTATTCAATGTAATTCCATACCAAAATGACATTAAAATTCCAAATCCACCATTCTCATAATTATACTATAAACAACATGAAATCCTCCTCAAGAAAAATAGATATGTTTTTATGGAATCATATTAAATTATTGTAAAAAATGTTCCAATTCAATTCCACCAATGACACATGTCTTTTGAACATAAATATCTGCTCTACAATCATCACATTATGGTTGAAAAAAATATAAAATCATCAATGACTTCATCAGTTATTCAAGTAGTACTAAATGGATGGGTACCAAACAATAAATAAGAAGGGTTTTACAAGATATGAGACACAGATTTTATTCTCTTTTGTTATTGTAAAAACATGGTGACGAAGGATACCTATTTGTACAGTATATTTTTCCCTAAAGGAGAATGATAAAATAACAGAATAATATAAGAATTTAATGTGAAAACCTATTTTCATAGGAAGAAGAAGAAAAAGAAGAAGAAGAATAAATAATATAAGAATAGAGATCTGTGTAGACCTATCAGCATAGAAGAAGAAGAATAAGAAGAAGTAAATTTTTTATCTTTCTATTATAAAGAAGAATAAGAGTTACCTGTACATTGTTTTTGAAGTAATAATAGATTTAATAGAATAAAAAATAATTATTATGACATCTATCATATGTCTCAATAGGTGGAATACTTTCTTGGTGTTACAATGTATCTTTTAAAGAAGGGGAATAATGTCTTCGTAGGTAGTACAAAGAACCATCATGGTGCTATAAGTTAGTCTAATTTATCACTATTACATGGATACAAGATTGCTTTCATCCCCCTCATAAAGAGCAGGGAATAACACTCAAGTTAGGATTGTTTCCTAGGAAACCCAATGTAATTTTTATCTTAATATAGTGGAGAATCTATGTACCAGTCATCAACATACAAAACAAGGAATGCCTACTCTTATTGAGTAGTGAAACTTAAAAAAATGTCTTGTCACATATTTTACCAACTTTCATATTCTTTCATATGATAAATAAATGATCATAGGATAATAAAGATCATAATCTGTCTAGGAGGTAAAAATGATAAAAGTAATGCAGGGTGAAAATGTTCCCAACAATGATTTACCCCCTCTCAGTGTTGATTATATCCCAAAGTGGTCCTCTTAATTGATATTAGAGGCATGGTTCACATATACTGGATTCTATACATTAAATTTATTCTATTTTGATGATTTCAGTTTCATTTATTTGTTAATAATACAGTTTAGTTTTGGTGAGGTATCAGTTATCTCTAAGTAGAATTCTATTTCTACCAAGATCACGATGATCATGATAAATAAAGAGAAATTAAAGATGAAAAATAAATCCATCTTATCAAAAGAAGAGGGAGTATCATATTATTTATTCCATGTTAACAAATAAAAGTAGGTGAATCAAGTTTCCATAAAGTAGATGGAAAATTTATCTTCCTCAATTGGATCAAGATATTTAATTGATCAAGAGGTATGTGTTAGTTCTTGTAAAAACTATCCTCAAGATACTACAAGAACTAGTGGGAGTGATAAAATGTTAGTAAGTTTTTCAATTGATACATTAAAAAAATATGACTCATGGTTTTCCCAAATAATTAGTCTCTATGTCTCTGAGATATTTTTAATCATGGATGAAGAGATCACCCATATTGAGGAGAAGTAATATGTAATGGAGATGTATTTAAAAGAAAAAAAAATTATAGAATGTATAAATATCTTCAAATGGGTTGGACCCAGCAGATAAAAAAATGAGGATCATGAAAAAAGTTACTCCGAGTTTGAATAAAAATTACTCAATGAAGTTGAAGAGATAGATTTAGTCAAGAAGAATCTAGAATAAAATATTCTTGCACTTGAATAAAAGTTGAAAAACAGCATTGATGTCAATGATTTTCAATTGGAAGTAAAATCCAAGAAGATAAAGGAACATCAAACTTTTTCACCAAAAAATTAGCCGAATGGAGATGGATTTAAAATAATAAAGAAGATATGTAAAGAAAAGGTGATTATGATTGAAGATCAGAAAAAAAACCCCTCAATATGAAATGTTTATAATTGGATGTTCAGTTGGCCAATTTTCTGAAGATACATATTGATATTGAAAAAAGGATAAATTTGATACCTATACTCAATGTTAATTGTATTATTATAAGGTTAAAAGATGAAAAACATGTGAGAATAAGATCATAAGTTCATTCAATGATCTATCTCAAGTAGCAGGAAGAAAAAGGTATCATCTATACTACCTTTTAATAAATTTTCAAAATATGTTTTCATAAAGATATCATGTTTTATAACCAAAATTTTCCATGTGTGGATGAATAAATAAAAAATTAAGACTACAACCATGAATATGGTGGATTCAAAAAAGATTATGGAAGCTGGATCATTATGAAGTTCCTAAAAAGTTATGAAGAAAACTCAAAAAAATTATACGGAGGAAATAAGAAGATAATGCTTTTTGGATCAATGATAGTGCTGCAAAAGATTAAGGCATCGTGCATTAGATTGTTTTTAAAATCCTTTAGATGAAAAAACACAAAGGAATCCCATGTTATGGTATAGAAATTCATATATAGAAACAAAAAATCCACATGTTATGAAATATCTATATACTTAAAATAGATTCATAAAACTTGAAAATATTTGGGATGCATGCAATGGTAGTGGTTATAAGAATGGTCCATGCTCCTCTTGTCATGTATCTAGGATGTTAAGAAAAGAAAACCATAGAATTTGGTTAGGAAAAAATAAAAAGCCATGGAAATAAATTAGAATAATGTAGTAAACAAAATAATCCCAAGAGGATTTCAAGTATGAAACATTATAATACCTTGGATTCCAAATCCAAGATGTTGAAGAAAAGTGCTTCATCAAAAAGAACAAATAAGAAGGATAAATCTCAGAAGATATCATGTGAAAAATACAAAAACATTACAATGTTCCTAATGACATGTTAGTTTCTTTCTAAGAGATTTCAAAATAATGAGGAAAATGTAAGAAGAAGAATAAAATTATAGTGTAAAATGAAAATAAAATATTCCTCATTAAGGTAATGTTTTGTGTATCAGGAGAAACATGGATGGACACACTCCTAAATATTATTCTAAAATAATTCTAGCACAGGAATAATTCTTCAAGTAGATGAATGTTTTTCTAGGTGATACAAGTGATTTAGTAAGTCATGAAGAAATAAGTTCCACACACAAGGAAATTTACAAAGTTATAAGATCCATTAAACCTCAATCAGAATGGAAGTTCAAATGTGCAAGTGTGAAGAGTGGAGTAAATGGAGAAACTTATTTGAGAAAACTATTCCTGCATTTTTGTTCACATTGTGACGAAAATAAGGACTCTCTCTATTACATAATCAATTTTTTTTATTTTAGTTATGTTTATAATGCATGGATTTAAAGTTGAATCAATATATCTGGGTGGAACTTGAGATATAGTGGGTGCTATAAATTATTGATATCATAGCTGAAGAATTCATCATTCTTGATTTCTTTTATAATTGGTATTCAAATAAAAAATATAATATAGGATCATATTTAATGAATTTGAATAGTAGGATTTCATTTCCTAGATAACATGGATAATGAAGATACCATATTGGTTCGATATTATATCCAGAAGAGAAAGTGTTGAAGATGTTTTCCTTGGTGAAGTTGTGAATGTTTTTAAATCTATATCTTTACAAGTCGAAGATCCATTTTGGTGTATTATCTATATTATAAAATCTTAAAATATATTCTAGAATACATTAAAAATTATTAATATATTGAGGATTTTTTCCCTTAAGGGGTAGAGAAATAATGAAATATGAAAAAGATACCAAAAAATATTGTCTTATTAAAAGATGATTATTCGGGAATTTTTTTCAAGACTATATCATTGGAAAAGGTTATTTTTATTAATATTTCATACTTGGATAAAAAAATAACAAAAAATTACAAAAAGGTAGATTAATTTATTTTATCAATGAAATAATAAAATTGGACGTATGGTAGTGCTCCAATGTCGTCTATCCTACTTTTGAATTATAATTTTTTTTAATCTATTTATTGAAGTGAGTGTAAGAGTTTTAGGTATATTGTTCATATAAAAGTTTCATATCTCATTTATTATATTCTTCATGTAATAAAAGTGTAAAACCCTTAAATAATAGATTAATAGTTCTCGTCCCATGAGGTATCATGATCAGATAGTAAGGGATGACTCTGTTCTCTAAATAAAATCCTCTTGTTTTCTACTCTAAGGATGCCTCACATTGACATGGAGTGAAATGGTTGATGAAAAATTTCTTTAGAATCACTAGATACCCTTTTACCATGAACATTGTATTATATTTCAATAATGTGGGGGTAGAAGTGAAATGAGTTTTTTGGAAAATTAAAGGGGATAAATTCCCATATTGGTATATTTATTTGGAAATAACATTGAAGGTTTTTACAAAAAATAGAAAGGGGGATTTTGAACAGCCCAATTTATATATGAGTTGTATTTGTTACCAGATATTATTATTTGTTTTCAATGATTTTCAATGAAATAAAAATATTTCATTGATGTTAATATGGTGAATAATGATAGATATTTCTTCGATGGAGGATAAAAGGAAAAAGGGAAGTGATCAAGTATTATTCTATTAAGAATGTTCTTTGAAGACTTTGAGTTAAAACCATGATGATTTTTTCACTATTCCTAATGTTTATAACATGATTCACTAAGTGATTTATCCTAAAACATTTTTTATAATAATTAATAACATGTGAATAATTTATATGTTTTTATATTGAAATATCTCTTTGCAATTTATTTTCTAAAAAGATTAGAAGATGAGGAATTAAAGAAGGGTTTAATGAAGATCAAGAAAAGTTTTATTTAGTATGGAAAAGAAGAAGAATAACATGAAATATAAATATTATTACATTAAGTTTGAGTAGAAGGATATTAAATTATATACTTATAATAATTATAAGTATCGTATGATGGTTGGATTTATAAAATAATTGGGGCCAAGCATAACCACCCAAGGCGGGCCAACTCAAACCACATATAGGATCTAGGATCAACCATGTGGGAGAAAAACCATGTATAGGAAGACATGGTAGAATATTTGGTAATCCTAGCTCCCATGAGTAATGCATGGAGAAGTCATAGGTTGGAAGATGCATAACACCCATAGAGGTGTGTGCATGGCGTGTAGGGGGGTGTCTTAGTGGACCATGTAGGTGTGGCATAGTCTAGTGAGGGAATGTATGATAGATTTTTATAGTGCCAAAGATCGATTCTGACTTGATAAAAAAGTGGTAATGGAGATAAATATTAATTATTTTCTGACTAAGTAGAAGATCAATGTGTGACGAGAACTGAGATGGTACTATTCACCCATGTTTAAAACATACATACATATAATTGTTTCCTGATCTGAAATGATCTCATCATCTTCCAGCCTACACACCATCATATTCTTCCTTGGGATAATGAGGGTTTTTTTCATACACATCCTTAGGTAGCAGTGATCACTATATCGAGCTATGAACCACCATGAGAAACTCAAGTAAAGCTCAAATGAATGGATCTTGAGATAAAACTTCTAGGAACCTTATGCATGTAAACATATGATTATTCAAAGGAAAAATATACTATTAGAATATGATGAATATTTATGTCAACGATTTCACATATTCAAATTCATGAAAGTTGATTCATGTTATCAAAATCACATGAACATGATGAGTTCATCATAAAGATTCCATTATTTTTGCATTTAAGAGAAGCTAAATAAATAAAAGAAAAATCATGTGGAAATATTTCCAAAATACTGAGATCTTCAGAAATTAAAAATATTGATTGACATGTAATAAAACATGAGACTCTATTTCAGTGAATAAATGAAGTAAAGGTGGTGAAACTCACCTATTAAAGGAGAGAATCCATGACTGAGAGTGTTGCTTCCATTCATGTTTTTACTTAAGAACTATCATTTTTAGAAAAAAGAGTATTCTATGTTACTCCTTTTATGTGAATAAGTAAGAGGTACCATAAGAAACTCCAATTAACAAAGAATAAGAGGTTCCACGAATACATTAGTGTAATAATGTTTCTATGAGCCACTCAGATATATGAATAAGAATAATCACACACTCATTTTCATGAATAACTAATTCTTCGAGTCTTTTTTTGAGTTACTTACTCCTATCGTGTTACAAAAATAAATTTTTTCTGAAGTTATGTGAATACATACTAATTTGTAAAAGGAAGATAATGAAATATATAATTTCAAAGAGAAGAATCTTAGACATCGAATTCCCATTTTGGTTTTCATAAATCTCTTACACAAATAGGAAGATAGCATCCCTGAGGATTTGTAAATCATTTGAATTTTCAAAGGGGTTATGGAAATATAGTGTAAGAAATATAATTCATTCATGAAGATAATGTTTTTTGGCTGAAAATAGTATAACCTAAGATGGACCCATGTTTATATATCTGATTAATATGAGGATAACTAGATTCATAGTGCTAGTTGTGCATGATCACAAAAACGGGAAGAAGAACACTTGAAAGATCTCATGCACATGAAAACAAGTGAAATACATTGAATGAAATATATAAAATAATTATTACATTGAGTTGGAATATATAATTAATAGTAAATATATTTTTTAGGTTTTATGAAAAACATAAGATGCACATGGAAGTTTTACCAGATGGAATATTCAATGGAATTCATGAAGTTTTCATAAGGATAATAATTGTGATGATGCTAAGATGAAAATTCATCATTTTGATAATAATAAAGAAATTTTATGATTCTAATGATATTTAAGAAATAATGGATCAGACATACATGTACCATACTAAGATTATGTTATCAAATAAATTAGTACCACCGTAAATACAAGTATCGAATGATCAAGAAAATGAGAAGTTCAAAAAGATACCATATTGATATTTTATTATCATTTGGTATTAGAAAAACTGGGTGAATAAGAAAGAGATCCAATTCAATATGTTCTATACAAATAAATAAAGAATAATACAAGAAGAGAACAAATTATTGATCATATATATTTTCATAGAAATAAGTATAATAATAAATAGAGGAATATATGTCTATTCATACCTTTCAACATATGAGCAGAGTAATAAGAATTGAAGCTTTCATTTTTCTTCTATAAATAATAAGAAGAGATACATGTATGATTTTTTGAAAGTAATAATAGGGGGAAGAGAAGGAAAAAAGAAGCATTGTGACATCTATCAAATATCTCAACAAGCTTATAACTTTCTTGGTTCTACAAATTATACTTAAAGAAGGTTAATGTTGTCTTTAGACGTAGTATAAAGAACTAATGAGGAGCTTTAAGTTAGACCAATTTATCACTAGTTTAGGGATATAGGACTATTTACACCCCCTCTTAAATTGTAGGGTCTCACACTTGTCTTATGAATATTTTCTATCCAACCCATTTTATTTGGTATCTCAATATAGTGGAGAATCTATTTACTATTCATCACCATACACATAAAGGTCTGGATACTCTTATTGAGTACTATAACTTGTAAAAATATCATGTTCCATAATTTACCTTATTTTATATAATTTAATATGATATGGAAAATATATATGAGAGTCAAGATCATAATAAGTCTAAGAGGTAAAAGGGATAAAATTAATAAATGGTGAAGAACATAAAAACACTTATTCACCCCCAAATCAGTGTTGAGCTTATCCCGAAGTGGTCCTCTCACTCATCATTCATGGCTGTGTAACGTAGGGATAAAATGATCACATGAATCAATCATCTTATGCGGCTAATAGATAGATGGATCATTTAGCCTCCAAGTATAACCCTATCACGTGGAACCCTCATGGAGACTATGTGTCCTAAGTGGTTACCCAATCCTTGTTACCTAATTTCATATAAATATAAAATTTCCATTTTGGGAGAGAGATCCAAGGAGAGACTGAGAGGAGAATAAAATAAAGTATAAGCGAAAAGGAGAATGAATGCTCTACTTTGATTCCATATTTAGAGAGTACATAAGTTTCACCATTAAATCCAATTCCTAAAAATAAATCTGAAGAACTCCAAATACCACAAGAGACAGTAATATCATTATGTAGTCCCCCTATTTCAAGTAGTCCCACATCATATGATTACCCTTTCACATGCAGTCTTGTATCACATGGTCCTCAGTCCTCACATAGTCCTATATCATATTGACTTTTATTACGCAATCACCTTTCATGGTTTCCATACATTTTTATGGAATTCTACATAAAACATCTTTCCCAAAACCAGGGCACTCCAGGATGACCCATTTATCCTCATTTACCTAGTTCATCCCAATCCATAAGACCTATATGGTTTCCTTATTCCAAGGTCAAAACCCTAATACTTTAAAATCCAAACCATTGTTGAGACCAATAGATCTAATAGATCATAACACATGTATGCACCCCTTCGATCATGTATTCACCTGATAATAGGATTCTTTAGCTTGTCATCATTGATAGGTAAAGGCTTTGGGAGAATCAAAATATTTGATACCCTTAGTAATGCGGGTCCATATCAAGAAGATTCTTGATCAGTCTCTCCAGGATCAATGATGGATTTTTTATCCATTCAACAATTCATTCCATATAGAACATCATTCCTACATTAATACCCAATTATATTTTTACAAGATTCCATATTATGCCTTCATATATACCATTATCTGACATAATAATAGGTATAAATATGATAGGATTCACATACTCTTCAGGTATAAGACCCAAGATGATTCACATTGATGATTTCTGTACCACAATTCATCAATGACTAAGGGATACCCATAATGAGAAGCCTCCATACATAATCCAAATTAAAATCTAATTGTTCTCTCTTAGACAATGTGCTTGATATTATATTATCTCTTATTTCTCACACCAATAATGACTCATGTGAGCTTAAATATCTAAGTTGATCATGCCATTATAATAATTAAAATTCCTTCAATACAGGCCTCATACTAGGTGTAAGTCCCAACTCTCCGTGCCTAAACCATGGCCACCTACTATTCTACGAATCTAAGGGAAGATCCACATGCATAAGACTAGCTTAATCCTCTATTGTTTCACATTTAATGATATATGTGTCCCTATAGTAGGACGTTAAACTATATGGCCAATGTCCTAGTCGCATGACATAAAACTACATAACAATCTCTTCACCGTGAAATGTTAAACTACATAGTACAATTCTACCGCATGATGTAAAGCTGTTCTCTTTAAACTATGAGGGTTTTTATTTCTTTTTTATGGTATAAATAGTATTCTTCTCTAAGGATCAAATCCAACATTATAAATCTTTTATTTTCATCCTTATATGGCCATATTCCTCATGGGATCATCTATGTCCTCCCCACACCTAGTGATATTCATGTGAGCTGGAACATCCTTTTTTCTAAATCCAAATTCACTGAGGACCCTTAACATTGGTCCACATTACCATTGAAATCATCCCACCACCTAGACGTACATATCAATTTTGGTTGACTTCCATATCATTCTCATCTAAGCCATATTCCTAATGAGACTGTATCTTCGTCATAGGGACATATTTCTTGTGAGGCCCAACACATCCTCATTGGGATATATTCCCTTCAAGGTTAACCATAAAGGGATTCTCATGTATAAGTATGACAAAAACCATTAATAGGTACTTTTTAATAGGTAATATTTACCACATGATGTTGAAATGCATTGATATATACTTTTCACATGACCTTAAAATCTATGATGTGTCCAGTTAATTGAAACCAAACTACATGAGTTCTGATTCATTTTATAAGGATATAAAATAGCCCCTTGTTATGGTTCAGATACACACACCATGAACACATACCACTTTCCTATAATGTAATAAAATTTAGAGTGTCGAGTTATGTGGCTTCTAAAAAAATCCCCCCTTAGAATTAATAATTAATAAGTAATAAAAAAATATGATAGAGAACCTAGAATACATAATGATTTTAAGAAACGTTACATAATAATTACATATTATAGAGTTATTTAACTATAATTAACTTCCTTAAAATCACAGGGATCTTTTCGGTTTAGAGTTTTAGATAATTAGGATAAACTCTTACAAAGTAAACTCATACATTACAATTGGTCACTTATATTTAGTATCCATTTTTTCCACCAAAAATAACATTTTAAAATAAAAAAGGTTTCTTTTCATATTAATCATAAAAATTTTCATATTGAACTCATCCTTATCCCTACTCATCCATAAACCTAGTGAAAACCATTTTCAAACTTGGGGTGAGTATAAAAATATCAGTAAGGGACATAAAAAGAAAGAAAACCATTAGTCCAATGAAAAATATTAAAATCCATAATATAACTATTTTAGCTTATTATTATTTAATATTATGTAATTAATCATTTATATATGAAAAACATACACATTTTTCTAAAATTAATTTTTTAAAAACCATATAAAACATAGAAAAAACATGTTATAAACTTCAGGCATCATTGGAATAACCACCAGAACTACTCATGGAAGGCCTTCACAATTAACTTCCAATCTTTACCTTTGAGTAACCATCAAAACTAATCATGATAATACTTCACTATTAATAATGGAATAACCATCATATCTATATTCTCATTATCTCTTAGGAGAAACCTAATTGGTAAACTCCGTCTCGTGTGTGGAATAATCATACGGTTGACTTCCATCCCTAGAGTACCCAATTCTTTAGAGGTTATAATGTTACTACTCATCATTTGTTTTTCATTAAACCACCCATAATTGGTTTATAACGTTTCCACATGTTATCATAAATAATGAAAAAGAACCATATAATAATCATAAAATATTAATGCTTGTGTTATAAAAATATTCTTAAATAAAACAATCTTTTCATTTTTTAATCACAGATTTTTTTAAAAAATGCACACATAAAAAGAAAAAAAAATTATTTGAGAATAAACATGTAAAACTATAAAGAAAACATCAAATAATTATGGAATCATGATTAGGGGAAATTAAATTCATTTAATATATAAAAAATTACATTCCTTTTTTATATTTTTATAAAGGGATGAAAATGGAACATTAAAATAGGATTTTTAAAAGAAAGTCGCTTAGCTTGAGTACAATTCATCATGTATATACTTTATCAACTTGAAAATTAAATATATGTTAATTATATAATACTTAAGGAACCTTTTTTATGTTCATTATTCCTTTTATATCACTTATTACTAATTTAATTACTTAATCATCTAGATTCACACCAGTCATTTTGATGATATTCAGTACTTATGTCCGAAATGACATAGGTATGCTGACTATGGTAAAAGGGGTCATTACTCTATCATCTATTGAAAAATAATCAAGAAATAATAATAATTTTTATAAATCATTTATACTTTAAAATTCATCCGCTAAAAAATGGTTATGAAAAATGATTACCTTATAATCATGGAGATGGTAGGTCATACGTACACATGAGTAACATTTATATTTTTCAATGATCATTACAGAAATATGGTCAATATTATTTTATCTTTCCATAGTGATAATAATATCATATATATCATATTAATTGTTTCAATATACTTATATATATCATCTATGTTATGTTGTTATGAAAAAAATCACATCACTTTGTCGAGGTGGTAGTCCACACATACGTACGGACAACGTTATCATTTTTATATGTATGTAAAGGTAAAAAAGTAAATGATATATTAACTTTTAATAATGGTAAATACTTAATTAATATAAATTATTCATTATTACCAGTCTTTACAAATGGTTATAGAGGATGAATTACATTGGTTTACAAGGTTGTAGTCCTCCATACACACGAATGATGAATTATTCTTCAATTTGAGGGAAGTGGAGATAGATATAGGTCATTACAATAACATAATAACATATCCTTATATATAGTATAATATAGTAATTATTTTATAATGGTTTAAAAATTTAGGATGGGTGTGGAAGAATAAAAAAAACATAAACACTCGATTAAGAACATTACCTCTTCTTTGGAAAATTTCTTTTTCTTAACACCTTAAGACATCTAAGGTTTGTGTTATTCCTAAAACAATACCACTGGAATTAAGGGAAATATTCAAGTAAGGTATTTTTTCATGTATTTTCTAAACAAAAAATGGTTTTAAAGTGTAAATAAATGATAAGAATATGTTCCCTTTTTATAATAGTGGAGAGAGACACTCTTTGAACTTATCAAAATAATAAAATAATATAAAATAGTATTTAAAAAATGGAATGAAACTAATTAATATAGAAGACAATATGAGGAAGTTTCAAAATCTTCCATAAATTAAAAATAAGATAAGTTTTGACTATATTTATACCCTTAATATTTGGTTTTAAACCTTATTGAACCCCTTTAACTCTTACCGTGACAACATGGTTTTTACATTTTGATGGTTAGTATAGTTAATATAAAATGAAAAACGTCTAGTAATTGGACCATATAGGATGTTTTCATCCTTATCCTAATCACTTTACATAATTTAATTTTTTTAGTATTTTTAAATCATTTAATAAAATATAATTAATTACAAATATCAATAATGTTATTTTTTAGAACTATTCATTGTTTTGACTTTAATAATTACAATATAACACTTATAATTTGATCCAATTATTTTATTATATCCTTAAAATTTAAATATAATGAAAAAAATTCATATTAATTATCTCAAATTATATTTATTTTAAAATTTTTATTGTCATTTATTTGTTTTTTCTATTAATTAAATAATTATTGCATTAGTATTGTGAAAGCATATAAGGTAATTATTTCCTTACTGAAAATTAATAATAAATTACCATGATGAAAATAAATCTTATTTAATTCAAAATAATATTTATAGTTGAACATATCCTCTAGATAAAATGATAATAAAAAATATTGCACTAATTAAAAACAATAGTGTGACATGTTTGACATTTATTTAAATAAAATACTATAATGGTTATAATATTACCCAAGTGTCCCCAAAAGGTTATAAATTAGAATATAATATTATTATGGTTGAGATATAATCATCTAATAAAATTTAATAAAATTTTACGGTAATTTTATAGTCCTTATAATTTTATTTTTAACCTTTTAATTACCTGATTTACCCTTTACTATGGTAACAAAAATGGATAAGTTTATAATTTATATTGACAAAAAAAAAGTGACCAATTTACTAAATTTGTAACCATTGATTCTAAATATGGAATATAATTTTAAAAATTAAAAACACATAAGTTGTATAATTTAAAAGGTGGGTCACTATTTCTTACACACGCTATAATGAAACACAGCCCGGGGACTAGAACCCGTGACCAAAGTCCCACACTCTACAAAGAAATATAGAAGTTTCATCATTTAATTTAAAATTAAACCTGTAAAACAAAATGAAAATAGTTTTTTTTAAATACCCTTTCTAATATAAAATGTTTTTGTAATAAATTGAAGAATAAAATCTAAT
This sequence comes from Viscum album, assembly GCA_963277665.1. Classification (NCBI taxonomy): domain Eukaryota; kingdom Viridiplantae; phylum Streptophyta; class Magnoliopsida; order Santalales; family Viscaceae; genus Viscum; species Viscum album. The sequence continues at coordinate 5,315,519 of CAUJRU010000015.1, read as the reverse complement.
TAAAACCCCATAATTGGATTGTTTTAAATAAAATATAACTAATTAAAATTTAAAACTAATAAAAAACATAATTTTACCTTGAAAATATTTTAAAATAAAATATTTTTTTCAATAGAAATCAATATTTTTCACTATTCCATGAAAAATAAATAATTTCACAAAATTATCAAAAATTCATTTAAATATAATTTTGAATTTATGAGTAAAAAACTGAAAATAATTTTATCAAATAAAGTTTCAAAAACTTATATAAATTATAATTTTTACTCAAAAAAAGAATAAAAAACACATATTTAATGAAAATATATTTTTTAAAGAATAAATGACTTTACGAAAAATTGTGTGATTATTTTATAAGATCATTCAAATATTTTTATATTTAGTTATACCATTATATTTATTTCATAAAAAATTTATTTCTATTCATATCCACCAATTTAATGGATAGGTTATTATAGGCACATTTAAATAATAATATTTAGTGGTTCGTTTAATCTCGATGTGGCGTATCTTGTATGCTACTAAACATAGTGTTTCCTTTTAAAAATATTCAGATGTTACATTCTCCCACCTTTTTGAAATTTCATCCTCATAATTTTCAAATCGGGCTTGATAACAATGGTTTTACCTTTCAAAATACCTTTATGGAAATCCCACATTATAAAAATGATTAATAAAAGTGATAATGGATAAAAGAGAAAGGAAAGTACGAAGGTCACTTGAAATAACACATACTAGGTTTCCATGTAGGAAAACATGTAAATGAAAGAAAAAATATCTCCCAAGGACTGATAAATAGTGATAGAGAACATGGACATGAGAATGATAACCATCACAAAATCAGAATTCTATGATGTGTTAAAAGGACATTGACTTCTCAATAAGGAAAGTAAACAGATAACATTTTTGTTTCAAAATCCATTTCTTAATGTTAAAGAATTTCATATCCATATATACTAATATAAATTGGGAAATACACTTACATGACACATATAATTTCATCCTTTAAACAATTTACACCAAAAACTAATTTTTTTTAAATGATGAGTATAATTTTTTTCGTGCCTGAAGCACTAGAATCAACTTCTATGTATCAAAAAATCCCAAAAATAAAAAAAATCCCTCATATATTTAGTAACTTACCAAAACCAAAATGGTTAACACAAGGTATGATAACTACCAAAAATAATAAACCTTCATGTGAGTAAAACTACTTTAGTCTCCTAAATTCAATAACAATACCCAAAATTCAACTTAGATAATTCCATAAATAAGTATCACTAATAGTTCTAAAAAAAATTACAGTCTAATATTGAAACCCAAGTATCGGATGGATTTTATCCCATCATCTTCAAAATTAAATTAAGCATTTATCTCCAAATAACATCAATGGATCTTAAAGTATCAGAAAAAAATTTAATTTCCCTAATTACATAATCTCAAAGATATTATGATCATTTCCATAAATAACCTGAATTACTATAAAATAACATATTCTTCCAAAATAAAATTCATCATTTATTTATCAAACAAAATACCATAATATTATATTTACCTTAATCCTATAATGTTCTCAAAAATTATAGAAATATACATTAATCAATTAATCACAAAAAAAAATTCCAATTACTATGATTGTCTATTTGATAAAACTATGTTCCCAAAATCAACTTATTCTTTATCCATAAAATTATTTAACTAAAAATAGAATATCATAATAACTAGGACTTCATATAGTCATATTGGTAAGTGATTAATCCTTGTCACCCTTCAGTTGTGGGTTTAAGACCCCTAAACTTATCAGACGTGATAGGTTGTTACCCGATCTAAGGGTAATCCTTTTTCTAAAATTATATAATTCTAAATTAATGAAACTTTTTAACAATAAAGTTTATATCATAACATTTATTTTTCATCCAAAAATATAATAAACCATAATTACCAAAAAAATAAATGTCTCCAAAATATAATTAGTCAACTTAAAATCTCATAACATAAATCCTCAAAAGGGGTTTCTAATACATTGATCTTATTATCGACCATAAAATTATAAACCTATGATGGTATCCATCACACTTAAGAAAAAATATCATGAAAAAATTTTAATCTCTAAAGTTACCTAAATTCTCATCTAATACCAACTGTAAGAACTCGACCATAAGCATTACATATTCTAGGGTTTTGGAACTTGAATTATATTTCATAAAATTATAGTGATATATAATGTTTAGTGTTTTAAATAATTAGAAAAAAATCTTACAATGTAAACCCCTGCATAAAAAGTGCACAATTATACTCAATATCCATTTTCCCACCCAAAAAAAACTTTTTAAAATAAAACATAGTTTCTTTCCATGATAAATGTTCACAAGTTTCATCTTCACATCATCCTTGTCCCTAATATTCCTTAAACCATGTGAAATTTTTTTTAAAACTTGGTATGAGCACAAAAATCTCAGCAAGGGACATGAAAATAAATAAAACCATTAGTCCAATGAAAATCATGAAAATCCATAATATAATTACCTTTATCACATTATTATTTGATATTATAGAATTATTAATTTCAATATGAAAAACCTACACATTTTTCCCAAATAAAACTTTTAAAACCCAAAAAAAAAATAGATAAAACATATTGGAAACTAGGGGAATAATTAGAGTAACCACAAAAACTATTCATAGAAGACCTTTATGGTTAACTTATGATCATTACATTAGATTAACCATCACAAATAATGTAACAACTTAATATTCCATGATACGCTTCTCTTTTGATAATGCAATAGCTTGCATTGTACGCAAGTTCGAGATTCTAACACACCGCGACCAATCAAAATAGCTATTATGAATAGTAATACCAACATTTTAAAATTATATAAAATTTATATTTCAAAATAGACTTCATTTTTGTATTTGGAATATCGAAATTATCCTAATTTGAATTTTTTTGTAATTTTATGAGAACTTCCAATTTTCAATGAATAGTGAAAAATACATAAAAACCACTTTTTTAATCAAAATAATTTATTGTGATAAATTATACTATTGAGTGGTTTTAAAGTATAATTAGAATATATTTTTAACATTTTATCCAATGGTGTTCATTATAATTAATTTCAGTTTGAAATTGGACATAAACAATTGTCAATCTTTTGATATATATTATTTCTTAAAAAACACTATTTATTTTGACAGCAGGAATTAATTATAAAATTAACTAATGCAACTTATATGTTTGGAATTTTTTAAAATAAACATCATTTTTGAATTCGGAATATCAATTATATCTTAGGGTGAATTTTTGGCATTGTTCGGAAAAACATCAATTTTTTATGAATAGTGAAAGCCCTAAGTGGTAGTTAAAAAACTGATTTTTCGTTTAAATGAAACTTTACCGCTTCTATGAATTGAATTTCAAAAATCCGACAAACATGGTTTTCATTAGAATGTAATATTTTGTTCAATGGGATTAAAATAATTTTTGGTGAATAGTAATTTTTATGTTTTATTAATCGCGATTAAAGGTAATTAGTGAAATTTAAGGTAAAAATGATATTATAAAAATATGAAAATACCTTTACACTTGTCCTACCCTTATTGGATGAGTCATGGACGACCACGACAATCCATGGGTCAGCTTGGGGACCCCATGGAGCCACTTGCGTAAGAAAATGACATTAATAACTTTTTATTTAATGTAAAAATAAAATTGTCAAAAACATGTGTTGTTTTACTAAAACAATTATTACATGGAGTTATATAAGTTAAAATTTCTACTATAAATATTAATTGGAAATATAAAAATATTTCCTACATCATGATATTTTTTATATAATTTTTAGACATTAAATAAATTAAAATTTTCATGATACCATGATGATGCAGCGATTACCTCATTAATTAACGATTTAAATAAAATTAAAATATAATGTAAAATCTAAGACTTCCACTTGTCAAAAACATATTTAATGAGTATATTTATATCCCTTATCACCTTATACTCGATATATATTATTGTGGGACCTTTGAAATCCGAAAAGTACTTAATAATAATGTAACATTTCATTACTTTCCAAGAGTGTCCCTCCTCTCCTCTTTTAAAAGGCTCCCACCTCTACCACCTTATTCACACCTTCAAAACCATTCTACTCGGCCAAACTCTGCCCAAATACTCTCTAAAATTCCCTATATTACATCTATAAGCCTCACTTTGGGCATAATTCTTCCCATGGAATCCTTTGTCCCAAATAAAAAAGAGTTACCTGATTTTAAGGTAATGTCTTCTCTTATGTTATTTTGTTTTATTTTTCTTATCCAACCCCTTAAACTCTTTTTATTCCTTTATTTTGTAACAACACCAGTATCTTCAATATAATAGGATGTTTTTTTGAGAAGGATTTTATTTACACTTACACACACCTTCGTCTAATGGTTATTGAACATACTGTTTTTGTGGTTGGCGAATTTCTGCCTCACGAAACGATGATTGTTCAATCTTCTTTTAACACCTCTCATGGTGGCCATTAAGATGTAACTATATTTATATATGATATATATTATGTTTATGATTTCATTATGCTTCTGTATTTCTCATTTATGGCATACCTTTATGATTTCCATTATGGGTAAACGCGATAATTTCATTTTAGGACGTGCGGACTACTGCCCCCTCAAAGTGATTTGAATCGTTAATGCCATATGTGGGATGTATAAAGAATGGAGTAAATGATATTATATATGATATTATACTGTAATTATAATATACCTTTATATCATTTTTATTTCATTCCATTAAATACGAAATAGAAATGAAAGTAGCGTTCATGCGTACGTACGGCTTACCGTCTCCATGAACGGTGCATTTCATTTATTACCTCTAAATGTTATGTAATGTTTTAAATTAATTTATATACTTGATATATATGATATATATGATATCTAAATCATGAATATAATTCTGGATATAATGGATATGTTACCACATAAACAAATTGTAATTATAAGAAGTTTATTGTTGACTCAAGTACCAAAGATCGACAAAACGACCGTTATTAACTTAAATGACTACATAATTTTCGTAACATTGTAATAAGTGATATAAAAGGGATAATGAACTTGAAAAAGGTTCTTAATGAAGTATAGACTAACTCTAGTTTATTATTCAAGAGATTAAATAACGGTCGAGTGAAGTCAGACACGAGGTAAGGGAACTTCTTAACCCAATTTCAGTTCTTTGGGTTAATCTCATACTTTCGAATTATGTCATGATATTATTATGTAATATCTTGTATTATTACTTTATTTATGTGTAATTATAGTGAATACACATAATAGATCTATTTTATTTAAAAAATGATCTTTGTAAGGGAACTTGTTAACCCAATTTCCATTCTTTGGGTTAATCTCCTACTTTCAAATTATGTCATGATATTATTATGTCCTATATTGTATTTATACTTTATTTATGTGTAAATATAGTTAATAAACATAATAGATATATTTTAATTAAAAAATGATCTTTGTAAGGGACTTCGTCTCAATCTCCTCTCATTGAGGCATATTTTTTTTATACACAACATTCTTTTATACGGTGTATAAACCCCTTTGACTTTTACTTTTATTCAAAATGAATATTTTTATACGAGGCATTTTTACTAAAAAACAAAATGAATATTTTGTCTCACGTATGCTGTGACAACGAATTCTCCGCCACCGTGACCATTATTTGAGTTTCGGCTTCCTCTACAAGCCATAACTTTTTTTAAATGAAAAATTAATACCAAGATTTAATTTTATTTTATTTTGGTATTGAAAATGATTTTGATAATGTTTTTATTATATCAATGTGTTGTATTGATATCTTTTGATTGAAATGTGGAAATGTTATGTTTCCTTTATACATGTTTTACGTGATACAATTATGTTATGGTTTATGATATGTTTAAACCTATTCATATGAGGAATGCATTGGACTTAATAAGTGACTGGTGGAGCCCGCTATAGCTCCTCGATGCATCGGTAGGTCTCATGAGACAAACTAGTGTCTTTGCATGAGGCCTTGACAAAATCTTATTTGTAGTCTTGGCACGAGGCCTTGGCTATGTGGTTGTGATAGTCTGACATTATGAATTTCATCATTATGAGAGTGGTTATTTATATTTCATGTGATTATTCAACTAGTAGAATATCCATGTGAATAAGTAAATGGCATTATTTTATTTTATTTTGGCCATATTATGCTGAATTTCAAGTTTAAAAGGCTTTTGTTTTAGTTATACATTTCTTTAAATGTTTATGTTTATTTATGAAAGTTTCCGCTGTATTGTTATCCTTACTGAGTATCTAAGATCACCCCTTTCAATGTTTTAATTTTTCTAGGATGTGATGAAGTATATTATGAATGACATACCATGATAGTATGAGGGGATATGAAGACAGGATGTTTTAGTAGTTTTGTTTTACTTTATGATGTAATGTAAGACTTATGAATGTATCTAGTGTTTCCAAGGATACTAAACTAATCGGTCTTTCGAGACATGATCTTTTGTGATCATGCCAATGTTATGTAATAATGCACCGACTCTGGGTAACTGGGGTCGGGGCATTACAGTTGGTATCAGAGGCAGTTTAGTACTAACCTTGGAAGCTAGATTTAGATAAACTCTGATTAGAGCACATAGACCAAAGATAGACTTTGAGGATTAGTATAGAAGAACTTCCTAGAGTTTTGGTATTATAGAAATTTATGTGAGTTTTCCGAGAAATACATCCATGTCTGGATATGAGCAGGTAGAGGCTACTCTGGCACAGATGTACCTAGGGGTAAAACTCGTAAACACCGCTTTGAGCTAGACTCGGACGGGAACTGGTGCACGACAACAGGCCTTGCTACACTCTTGGTTACGACACTCCCAGGGTATATGCTTAGGATAATTCTCATTTTATTTACAAACCATTATGAAGGGTTTATGAGTATATACTTCCTTAAAGAAAACATATTTATGATTATGGATTATATCCATAAACTGTTCAATTTACGTTAAGTATTTTACAAGTTTGGAATTATTCATTACAATTCATAAACTGACCTAGATTATGCCATTGTATAGAAATGGTGCCCGGTATAAGGAATGTGATCTCCAGCAATACGTATGATCCAAAGAGTAAGAAGGATCATATCTTTTATGGTATTAAGCTAAAATTTAGAAGGGAAATAGTCTCCAATGTGTTCTCAACATATGAAGAAATAGTATCATGTGTTAATAAGATAAGTAAACAATTCTATGAGTCCTATGTATTTGAAGGTAAGAAAGAGAAGAAAAGGCTGGAAGAGAGAAATATAGATAAAGGGAAGAGGGAAAAGAATAATTTTCCAATATGTGATAACTGTGGGAAGAAACACCTTGGAACAATCCTGAAGGGAATCGGAGTTTGTTATAAGTGTGGAGAAAAAGGACACTAAGTACGTGACTACAAGGGTAAGAAAAAGGTTTCAAATGTACAATGCTTCATCTGTAAGGAGTGGGGACACTACGCAAAAAATTGTCCAAATCATCGGAGTATGCCTCAAATGATGCTATTGGATAATAATCAAGTTATGATACTACCACAGATGAGGGGGAATTATTAGAGTTATTATGTTTTTATTAAAGAATTATGTCATTTGAGTGTTGTATCAATGATGTACTGGTTATAAGAATAATGTGATATATAAGGATTTTACTAGAGTACTTGTTTTTTTCATTAAAGGTTTAATATGATGAAGGTAATCATATTTTTAGTATGTGATAATAAGAAAAACTTTACTTTGTTTAGGGAATCTGATGTTACAATTGATTTTGGAATTTAGAGACCTTTTATAAAAAGTCTGGAGAGAGGTATTTTGGATAACTATAAAGGTTGGAATGGATCATATTTTACATTAGATACTATTGATCAGGTTATTTTTGGATATTTATAAAAAGAACAGCACGCAAACCATGTGACAACCCATCACGTCGGACAAAGCTGTGGGAATCGAACCCCCAACCATAGTGCGATTGAGATTTATCGCCTACCACTGGACTATGTGAAGTCCCTGGAGTGTATAATGTAGTTTTTTTAGTTCTGATAGAGGAATTATAAATTTATTTTTGGAACCCTATACGGTTAGGATAAATAGAATATTTTTGAGTTCTATTACCTTTTGGAGTGAATGATGGGTTTGTGGTAAAAATTTAGTAAGGTGTGAATATCTACATGACATGTAAGTATATTTCCCTACATTCTTAGTAAATCTCATAAATAAATTCTTCAACTTTATGAAAGGTAACTTAAAACAAAAAAAAACGTTGTCTGTTAACTTTTCCTACTGGGGAATTAAAGACCATTTAACCAATCACAAGTTTGTGAGTTTCTTGTAGTTATATTTCTCCTAATACTGCTTTCTAAAACACTCCATCATACCTTGATGGTTTGTTTCTCCTCCATATCCATGTTTTCATAGAATCCTAGTATGGGCTATCTCGGGTGACCTTTGTACTTCTCTTTCTTTCTTTTAATGTTATATTTTTATTAACCTTATTTCTGATGTGGGTTTTCCACAAAGGTATTTTCTATTTTCAACCTTTTATTTTCGAATAACAATTTCAAATTGTGAGGACACAATTTATTGAAGGAGGGGATAATGTAACACCCCAAGATTCCATGATACGCTTCTCTTTCAATAATGCAATAGCTTGCATTGTATGCAAGTTCGAGATTCTAACACACCGCGACCAATCAAAATAGCTGTTATGAATAGTAATACCCACTTTCAGAAATTATATAAATTGTATATTTCAAAATGGACTTCATTTTTGTATTCGTAATATCGAAATTATCCTAAGTTGAATTTTTTTGTACTTTTCTAAGAACTTCGAATTTTCGATGAATAGTGAAAAATACATAAAAAATCACTTTTTTAATCAAAATAATTTATTGAGATAAATTATACTATTGATTGGTTTTAAAGTATAATAAGAATATATTTTTTCCATTTTATCCAATGTTGGTCATTATAATTAATTTCAGTTTAAAATTGGACATAAACAATTGTCAATCTTTTGATATATATTGTTTCTTAAAAAACGCTATTTATTTTGACATCAGGAATTAATTATAAAGTTAACTAATGCAACTTATATGAATGGAATTTTGTAAAATAGACATCATTTTTTAATTCAGAATATCAATTATAGCTTAGGGTGAATTTTTGGCATTATTCTGAAAAACTTCAATTTTTGATGAATAGTGAAACCACTAAGTGGTAGTTAAAAAACAGATTTTTCGTTTAAATGAAACTTCACCCCTTCTATGAATTGAATTTCAAAAATCCGACATACATTGTTGTCATTATTATGTAAAATGTGGTACAATGGGATTAAAATAATTTTTTGGTAAATAGTAACTTTTAAGTTTTATTAATCGTGATGAAAGGTAATTAGTGAAATTTAAGGTAAAAATGATATTATAAAAATAAGAAAATATCTTTACACTGGTCCTACCATTATTTTATGAGTCATGTCCGACCAAGACAATCCATAGGTAAACTTGGGGACCCCATGGAGCCACTTGGGTAAGAAAATGACATTAATAACTTTTTAATTAAAGTAAAAATAAAATTGTCACAAACATGTGTTGTTTTACTAAAACAATTTTTACATGGGGTTATATAAGTTAAATTTTAGACTATAAATATTCATTGGAAATATAAAAAGATTTCCTATATCATGGATTTTTTTATATAATTTTTATACAATAAATAAATTAAAATATTTATGACACCCTGATGATGCTGCGATTACCTCATTAATTAACGATTTAAATAAAATGAAAAGATAATGTAAAATCTAAGACTTAAACATGTCAGAAACCTATTATATGAGTATATTTCGATCCCTTATCTCCTTATCCTAGAAATATTTAATTGCGGGACCTTTAAAATCTGAAAATTACTTCATAATAATGTAACATTTCATTACTTTCCAAGAGTGCCCCTCCTCTCCTCTTATAAAAGGCCCCCACCTCTACCACCATATTCACACCTTCAAAGCCATTTGACTCGGCCAACCTCTACCCAAATACTATCTAAACTTCCCTATATTTCTCCTAGAAGCCTCACTTTGGGCAGAGTATTTCCCAAGGAATCCTTTGGCTCAAATCAAAAAGAGTTACCCGATTTTAAGGTAATGTCTTCTCTTATGTTATTTTGTTTTATTTTTCTTCTCCAACCCATTAAACTCTTTTTATTCCTTTATTTTGTAACAATACCAGTATCTTAAATATACTAGGATGTTTTGATGATAAGTATTTGATTTACAGTTACACACACTTTCGTCTAATGGATAAAGAACATATTGTTTCTGTGGTTGGCGAATTTCTGCCTCACGAAACGATGATTGTTCAATCTTCTTTTAACACCTCTCATGGTGTCCATTAAGATGTCACTATATTTATATATGATATATATTATGTTTATGTTTTCCTTATGCTTCTATATTTTTCATTTATGGCATAACTTTATGATTTCCATTATGGGTAAACGTGATAATTTCATTTCAGGAAGTGCGGACTACCGCCCCCTCATAGTGATTTGAATCGTTAACGCCAAATGTGGGATGTATAAAGGATGGATTAAATGATATTATATATGATATTATACTGTAATTATAATATACCTTTATATCATTATGATTTCATTCCATTAAATACTAAATAGAAATGAAAGTAGTGTTCATGTGTACGTACAGCTTACCGTCTCCATGAACGGTGCATTTCATTTCTTACCTCTAAATGTTATGTAATATTTTAAATGAACGTATATACTGGATATATATGATATATATGATATCTACATCATGAATATAATTCTGGATATAATGGATATTTTACCACATAAACAACTTGTAATTATAAGAATTTTATTGTTGACTCAAGTACCAAAGATCCACAAAACGACCGTTATTAACTTAAATGACTACATAATTTTCGTAACATGGTAATAAGTGATATAAAAGGGGTAATGAACTTGAAAAAGGTTCTTAAGAAAGTATATATTAACTCTAGTTTATTATTCAGGAGATTAAAGAACGGTCGAGTGAAGTCGGACACGTGGTAAGGGAACTTCTTAACCCAATTTCCATTCTTTGGGTTAATCTCATACTTTCAAATTATGTCATGATAATATTATGTACTATCTTGTATTTGTACTTTGTTTATGTGTAATTATAGTGAATACACATAATAGATCTATTTTATTTAAAAAATGGTCTTTGTAAGGGAACTTCTTAACCCAATTTCCCTTCTTTGGGTTAATCTCCTACTTTCAAATTATGTCATGATATTATTATATCCTATCTTGTATTTATAATTTCTTTATGTGTACATATAGTTAATAAACATAATAGATATATTTTATTTAAAAAAATGATCTTTGTAAAGGACTTCGTCTCAATCTCCTTTCATTGAGGCATATTTTGTTTTATACACAACTTTATTTTATACGGTGTATAAACCCCTTTGACTTTTACTTTTATTCAAAATGAATCTTTTTATACGAATCATTTTTACTAAACAACAAAAGGAATTTTTTGTCTTGCGTATGCGGCGACAATGACTTCTCCACCGTTGTGACCATTATTTGAGTTTTGGCTTCTTCTAAAATCCATAACTTTTTTAAAATGAAAAATAAATACCAAGTTTTAATTTTCTTTTATTTTGGTATTGAAAATGGTTTTGATAATGTTTTTTTTATATCAATGTGTTGTATTGATATCTTGTGATTGAAATGTGGAAATGTTATGTTTCCTTTATGCATGTTTTATGTGATATGATTATGTTATGGTTTATGATATGTTTAAACCTATTCATATGAGGAATGCATTGGGCTTAATAAGTTACTAGTGGAGCCCGCTATAGCTCCTCGATGCATCGGTAGGTCTCATGAGACAAACTAGTGTCTTGGCACGAGGCCTTGAAAAAATCTTATTTGTAATCTTGGCACGAGGCCTTGGCTACGTGGTTATGATAGTCTGGCATTATGCATTCCATCATTATGAAAGTGGTTATTCATATTGCATGTGATTATTCATCTAGTAGAATATCCGTGTGAATAAGAAAATGGCATTATATCATTTTATTTTTTCCATTTATGCTGAAGTTCAAGTTTAAAAGGATTTTGTTTTAGTTATACATTGCCTTAAATGTTTATGTTTATTTATGAAAGTTTTTGTTGTATTGTTATAATTACTGATAATCTTATCTCACCCCTTTCAATGTTTTAATTTTTCCAGGATGTGATGAAGTATATTATGAATGACCTACAGGGATAGTATGAGGGGATATGAAGACAGGATGTTTTTTGTAGTTTTGTTTTACTTTATGATGTAATGTAAGACATATGAATGTATCTAGTGTTTCCAAGTCTACTAAACTAATCGTTCTTGCGAGACTTGATCTTTTGTGATCATGCCAATGTTACGTAATAATGCACCGACTCTGGGTAACTGGGGTCACGGCGTTATATTAGTCTTAAATTACATCATAAAGTAAAAAAAAACTACAAAAACATCATGTCTTCATATCCCCTCATACTATCCCTGCAGGTCATTCATAATATACTTCATGACATCCTGGAAAAATTAAAACATTGAAAGGGGTGATCTTAGATGCTCATTAAGGATAACAATATAGTGGAAACTTTCATAAATAAACATAAACATTTAATTCAATGTATAACTTAAACAAAATCATTTTAAACTTTTACTTCAGCATAATATGTAAAAAATAAAATGAAATAATTCCATTTACTTATTCACATGGATATTCTACTAGTCGAATAATCACATGCAATATCAATAACCACTTTCATAATGATGGAATTCATAATGCCAGACTATCATAACCACCTAGACAAGGCCTCGTGCCAAGACTACAAATAATATTTTGTCAACGCCTCGTGCCAAGACACTAGTTTGTCTCATGAGACCTACCGATGCATCGATAGGTCTCATGAGAAAAACTAGTGTCTTGGCACGAGGCCTTGACAAAATCTTCTTTGTAGTCTTGTAACGAGGCCTTGGATACGTGGTTATGATAGTCTGGAATTATGAATTCTATCATTATGAAAGTGGTTATTGATATTTCATGTGATTATACTACTAGTAGAATATCCATGTGAATAAGTAAATGGCATTATTTCATTTTATTTTTTCCATATTATGATGAAGTTCAAGTTTAAAAGTCTTTTGTTTTAGTTATACATTTCCTTAAATGTTTATGTTTATTTATGAAAGTTTTCATTGTATTGTTATCCTTACTGAGAATATGATCTCACCCCTTTCAATGTTTTAATTTTTCCAGGATGTGATGAAGTATATTATGAATGACCTGCAGGGACATTATGAGGCTATATGAAGACAAGATGTTTTTGTAGTTTTGTTTTACTTTATGATGTAATGTAATACATATGAATGTATCTAGTGTTTCCAAGGCTACTAAACTAATCGGTCTTTCGAGACTTGATCTTTTGTGATCATGCCAATGTTACGTAATAATGCACCGACTCTGGGTAACTGGGGTCGGGGTGTTACAAATAATCATGATTAACCATCACAATTAATCTTGGAATAACCATCAAAACATATTCCCATTATATAGTATGATAAACCTGATTAGTTAACTCAGTATCATATATGGAATAACCATACAGTCGACTTCATCTCTAGAGTACCTAATGCATTGGAGGTTATAACATAACCACCATCCCTTGGGTTTTCATGGAACCCGCTGTCATTTTTTTATAATGTAACCAAATATAAACACAAATAATTTCCAAAAACCATAACATAATCATAAATGATGAATTATTGCATCATTTAAATATTCCTATGGAAAATGACCTTTTCATTTTTGAATCACATATATTTAGAAAAATTGAACACATAAAAAGGTAAACATTTTCTTTGAAAATAAACATGTTAAATTGTAAATGATGCTTCAAATAATTAATTAATTGTGATTATGTAAATTAAATTCATGTCATATATAAAAAATAAATTCCTTTTCACCTTTTTAAAAAGAGTTGAGAATAGAACTTTAAAGAGGATTTTTAAAATAAAGTCCCTTACATTGAGTATGATTCGCCACGTATGACCTTTATCATCCTGAATAATAAACGTTGATTAATTAATTTATTTATTTATTACCTTTTGAATTTAATTATTCTTTTTATATCCCTTCTGAATTTAATTACTTAATAATTTAAATTCAGAACAGATGTTTTGATGATATTCTATACTTAAGTCTAAAATGACAGAGGTATATTGACTATGGTCAAAGTTTTCATTACTCCACCATATATATAATAATAATAATGAAATAATTATCATTTTTATATGTCATTTATACTTTTAAATTCATACATTAGATATGGTTATGAAAAATTAATTATGTTACAATCATGGAGATGGTAGGTTGTGCATACACATGAGTAACATTTCCATTTTTCAACGACCATTAGGAAAAGAAGTTAAATATTATTTTATATTTAAATAATTATAATAATATCATATATATCATATTAATTCTTTAAATATATTTATATAAATCATCCATGTGATGTGGTGATGAAAAAACATTACATTGCTTCGTGGAGGTTGTAGTCCACACGTACGCACAAACTACGTTATCATTTTTTCTGAATGGAAAGGTAAAAAAGAAAAAGAAATAATACCTTTTCATAATGATAAATATTTCATGAATATAATATTTCAACATTCATTCCATCATTATAACTATTCTTGAGTGATAGTGATGGAAAATAAATTACATCTGTTCCCGAGGTGCTAGTCCACCATACACACAAATGATGAATTATTTTCCCATTTTAAGTGAAGATGGATAAAGGTCATAAAAAAATAGTAACATATAAATATATTTAGGATACATTATTTATTATTTTATATTGGATGAATAAAATTTTAGGGACGTGGAAGAATAAAAAAAATAGAAATGCTCGATTAAAAATAATATATCTTCTTCGGGTAATTTCTTTTTGTTAACACCTTAAGACCACTATGGTTGGTGTTATACCTAAATAAATACATATAGAATGATTTGATTGATTATAATAAAGGATTTTGGTATGTATTGGATGAACCAAAATGCTTTTGATATGTAAATAAATGGTAAAAATTGGATCCCTTTAATAAGAGAGGAGAGGGGGACTCTTGAAACATCACAAAATAATAAATTAATATAAAATAATATTGAACACAAAATGAACAAAAAATTATTATTTTATAATATAATATTATTATGGGTTTAATACTATCATAAAATAAAAATAATATGAGTTTTGACTATATATCTACCCTTACCTTTTGGTTTTAACCTTTATTTAACCCCCTTTAACTCTTACCGTGACAACATAGTTTTTTCTCCTTCAGTGTTAATATAGTTAATATAAAATCAAAAACACCCAAAAAATGGAACATATATAATAATTTAAACCTTATCATAATCACTTGTATGAATTTCTTATTTTTAGGATTTTTATATCATTTAATAAAATATAATTTATTATAAACTATCAATAATGTCAATTTATAGAACTATTTATTATTTAGACTATAATAATATCAAGATAACACTTATAAGTCTAAGAAAGTATTTTATTATATCCCCAACATATTAAGTTCATATAATAAATTTTTTGATCACATTTAGTGTCTCAAATTATATTTATTTTAATATTTTTAATATCATTTATTTGATTTTTCAATTAATTAAATAATTACTACATTAGAATTGTGCATGAATTTAATGTAATTATTTCTTTACTAAAAATTAAAAATAAATTAACATGATTATGATAAATTTTTTATCTTTCGAAACTATATTTATAGTTGAATAGATGAGCTAGATAACCCCATAAAAAATATTACACTATTTAAAAACAAGAGTGTGGTATTTTTTGGATTTTCTTTAAATAAAGTACTATAAAGGTCATAATCTTATCCAAGTGGATCCATAAGGTCACAAATTAGACACTTGTATCATTTTTTTTGAGATATAACTATCATAAAAAATTGAATTCACTTTTATGGTAATTTTATAGTCCATATTATTTTATTTTTAATCATTAATTACAAGGTTTATCCTTTACCATGGTAACAAAAATTACTAAATTTACTATTCATGTTGACCAAAAATAAAATTCAAATATTTAATAATTTTTAATCATTGATTAAAAATATGGAAACCATTTTTCAAAGTTCAAAACACGTAAGTTTCATAATGCAATTAAAATGTAAGCCGGAAAAATGCAATGGAAAACGGTTTTTTTTTTAAATGACCTTTTTAAATATAAAATGTTTTTATACTAAATTAAATTATAAAATCCATTTAAAAAACATAATTGGATTAAATAAAATAAAATTTAACTAATTTAAATTTAAAACTATTAAAATAAATAATTTTACCATGTAAAAACAATAAAATAAAACATAGTTTTAAATAAAAAACATTATTTTTCACTATTCTTTAAAAAATAAATATTTTCACATAATTTTTCAAAATTAATTAAAATATAATTTTTTTCACGATGAATTAAATAATTAATTTATTTTTTTCAAAATTTTTTTATAAATTATAAAAATTATAATAACCACTCATAAAAAGATGAAAAAACATTTTTGAAGAAAACGTATTTTTTTGAATAATTAAATGAATTTACTAAAAATTGTGTCATTATTTTATAAGAACATACCAATACATTAATATTGAGTTTTACCTTTATATTTTTTTCATAAATCATCTATTACTATTCATACTCTCTAAATTAACATCTAGGTTATAATGGACACATTTAAATAATAATATTTAGTTGTTCATTTAAGCTCTATATAGTGTATATTTTACACTATAAAAAATAGTGTTTCCTTTTAAAATATTGAGATTTTACAAATATCATGATATTTATAGAGAACCTATAATAAATATTTATGTTCAAATTAATTTAGAACCTCTCATATATAAGTATATTAACATCAATACATGTTAACAACCAATTTCTAGTATAGGGGTAACCAGTCTCACATGGGGCTATTAGAGGGATTCATAAAAGTGACTTAAATCTATAATAGAGTCCAAGAGTAAAAAACAATCCTATAAAAATGTCTTATGATCCTAACCTACCACCCTCTTAACTAATACTCATATTGAATCATCGTTTCCCCCCCACAGTTGTCATCTTACTTTGGAAAATAGTTCTGTAATGATATTCATGCATAGCCATAATGAAAGAAATATGTGTTTTGTTTTTATAGTTCCCAAACCTAATTCACTTTGTGAAATGATCCAAAAAAGTGGTGATCTTGATGTGAATCCTTTAACTATGAAAGTGATTAGTCAAATTTTTTATTTTTCGTATGATGTTGCATTAAACGGTTTCTTTGTTTTTATTTGTTTATATTTACTAGACCGACTCAAAACTTACTTTAATACAATCTAATGGAATCACCTCAATAATAGTCATATGCCTCATAAACGTCCAAAAATGGGGACCCATCAAACCATAAGGTGTTTTCACCAACATAGATTCTTCAACAGTAAGTAAATAATTCACTAGTGAGGGAGTACTAACTTAATGGTATCATCCAAACCTTAGAGTTTTTACATGAAGTCCTCCTCAACATGAATCCCCACAAATATCTTTCCAACAACGGGTGGTGGAGAAGAAGTATGTGGCACCTTCTACCACTTCAAATAGTATCATGAACCTTTCCCCAAAATTTAAAAAAATGTACCTACCCTATTATAGGGAGGGGGATTAGAAGGCCGATTATAACCTCACTTAACAAAACAAGTCACCTAAGAGTGTTCTTGTTGAATTCCTCCATATTTAGTGTTGTGTGAAATTAATCCCTCAACAATTCTCTATTGAAACCACATAGAAATTCCCTACTCTAGTCACCTAGAACTAAACATCTAGAAGATCTATCAGGGAGTGGTGAGTTTTGAACTATAGGGAGTGGGCCCTTGTCAATACTTCCACTACAGAAGCATGCCATCATATTGTGGAAGAACTAGTGAGAAATCCCATATTATAGTTTGCACCTTAAATTCGTACCAATAACCTTTGGAAATATCATATGAATCCCTTTGATTCCTTTTAATAGTAACTATGGGAAAGAACACATTCCCTCCACTTCACATAATGATTATTGGAAGATCCTGATTGTAATAAGAGGATATGAGCAAGCTCATATCCCCAATCCCATCAAAGAATGGGAGCATATTATCATTCTCACTGGATAATCCATTCAACACATCTTGGATAAAGTAGATGGGAAGGATTATATCTATTCCCCAATCATAATAAAATTGTAAATATATCCTGGTAGTGGAAGTAGAATATTATCATTGACATATCTCGGTATCTAATAGGGGAAGAAATATATTCCTCGCACCAACACCAAAGAATCTCCTCAGCATACTTCAAGAGATACTCAAGAGTAAGAACGCATTCCTTATACCATTCCGGAAGTCATCATCACATCTCGATAATTAATGGATAATAGGATCGAACACATATTCCTATTCCAAATAGAGATCATCATCCCATTACAATGGAAAATTTAGGGAAAACCTATATTCCTTCCAATCCATCAAGGAATGACAGACATATTCTAATATTCAATCTATATCAAGCCTATATCTATATCTATTTTGAAGAATCGTATCCCCATATTCCAATGGAAACGTGGGAGTTACCTAATAATACTCCCACAAATGATTTTTATTGTTAATAACACATGACTATGGCCACCCAGTGGAGAAAATTTAAGAATAAGTCTCACTAGGGAAACCCAAAGTTCAGGAACATGCCCATATTCATTCCTTACTCAATGATGATGTTCTCGAGGAACTTAAAAATCATTCAATAGTGGCATAGTATCTGAATGAATCTTTATCAGATAGAGGAAGAGGATGTAGTTGTGAATCCACCCCTTGTAATGTTTCTACCATAAGCTCTTGTGGTCCTCCCCAGAGAATTCTCTAGGAAATTCCTCCCCATGGTTATAACATGATTGATCATGGGAATTTTTCTCATGCTTAGAGATTTGAAAATATTCCTCATTGTCATATGATCAACTTATTATAAGGTCCTACCCATATTACCATCCACCTTGAAGGTCCTACCCATGGAATATATTACATCAATCCTCCCCATGCATGAACATTGATCGATGATAGTAGTCCTCTCCATGATGGAATTCACTGCAAATATCCTCTCTATAATGATATCTCATTAAGATAAGAAGGTTATACCATTACTGATTCAACTTTAGTAAAACACTCATATTTTGAGGCACTCAAGAGATTAAGACTAGCTACACCAAGTTACCTATCTCTGAAGTGCATATTTCTTTCCCAGCTAGAAGATATTATGAGGAATTGTTCATTCTCCATACCTCCCTTATATCACTCATCATTCAATACAATATAATAGATCCCAACTACATACCCTCTCCTCAGTAAGTTTGTTAGGAAATCACCACTCTCATCAAATCAGGTAGAGGAATCTATCACCAAAGATAAATAGGATTCCATTATGATGTGGATTGAAAATTCTAAAGATAACACACCAATCATGTTTTTTCCTAGTGATAATTCTTAGTATTCCATTATAAAGGCCTTCAAAGAGGAATTTATATACCATATTTGTTTAAATATTTGGATGAATCATCGTTATTTGGAGGTGAAGTCTCAACCATATATGGAATATAAAAATCATTTCACGGTGATCATAGAGATATATCATCATATTGATTTATCCACCCTTACAGTTGCATGGAACCCTTAGTTAGGAAGGTATTATAGAGATATCCAACATGAATTAATTAATTTTTTGAGGAATTTTCTTTAGTTGATTTCTAATTCTCCTTCCAATATGAAAATAAAAGTATGAGGTGAGTATAAAGCGTCGTATTTCACTCCGATCCCTAGTAATTAGAGCATTCTGCAAGATTCATCATGAAATGTCATCACTTATAGACAAGTTTCAACCTTAGGCTCTATAACTATTCTCGTGTCTGTTAAGTAGCGTCATGTCATGTCCACATCCTAGAAACTATGAACTCGATGAGAGAGAGACATTGAAAGGATCCTACATCAGGCTTCTGAAAAGGTTGAATAAAATTCACACCTTTGAAAATAAAAGTCTTAATATAAATACTATTATTAAAGGTAACATTATAATGTTCTAAACATATACTAAATCTGGTCCATGCTTGGAGAAAATCCTGTAAAAATCAAAAGTCTGGAAGTAGAGGTATCAGTAGCAACAATATTAGATCAACCCCAGTCTACAGGGTTAGAGGTATTTTTACCACCACCACCATGATAAACATCTTGAAATCCTTATATAGTTTAATATTTAATGTTGGTCAAATAAATTCAATCCCATATTATAGGGCTAGGGGTATTTTTATTACAACCTCCTCCTACTTCAGGAAAATAAGTCTTCACTAAGCTGGGTGAAGCATCACAAGAAATGTCTTAATAGTTTCTCAACATGTAACCCATTTTTACCTTTAGGTATGTTCTCATAATGGGTATTTTTAGATTCAATCTGGATCACCCTTTCACAAATTAGTCCTAGGTGAGCACTGTAAGGAGAATACAAAGCATTGCAAGGGTCATAAGCTCAAACAACCTTCTAAAAACGAAAAGTTCAAGGATAGTTATGATTTTCCTTTTAATGGATATTAAAAAAAAACCAATTTACATATATTTTTAATGAGGATTAATTTTTGGTAGCATACTATGAATTAGAAAATGTGATTAGTGTTATACGCACATATGATTTTGAACATAGAACCCGTATATAAGAGCATAATGAGGAATTCATTATCCAAAATAAAGTGCATGCTCAGATACGTGACGGATGATTTCATACTCATAAATAATGGTAGACCCAAAATATGGGGGCTTACTCAAATACTCGATTTCCACCTCCCTAATGATCTTCAAAAAAAAGTGGTAAGGGTCTGGCTATATCCCATCTATTACCTAAAGATGTTGAACCTATTATCTTTGAAGATAGTGTTTCTCAATACAGAGAAGAGATAGAGGAGTTAAAGTGAATTAATGATCAATTAATCATGGTATGTATTCCCATTTAGTATAAAACTCAAGAATAGACTCAAGTTTCTCTATCACTAAATCTCCCTCAACACAGAGAGTATTTTCTACCAATGAGAGCATAATCCATCCATCTGACTGATTCAGAATTCAAAGGGAAAGTCTACCTATATTTAGAGACTATAGAATATTAGGAGTTTCCTACACTGGGGAAAAACCATAAACATTTCATGAAACCTACATCCAGGTAACCAATAATAGTTTTCATCAATGGAAACGGGTAATATGATCATATCAGGCTATACCCGCCACCTCTTATCAAATGTCCATCCAACCAACTCTTCCATAAAATCTCATTGAATCCATTAAATATATGGTATCATGAATGGAGGAAATGAATGGGTGGAGTGAACCAGTATAACCAAAAAGGAATTCATACATTGATTGGGTGGATTCAACTCCTACTCTACCCAATTTTGGGAATATAACCTTACTAAAATACAATGGAATTTGGGACCCTGAATAAAATTTTATGCACTTAGTATCTTGATGTTATCCCATGATTGAAACACTGGAACAATAATATGTGGATAACCTAAAATTATTTGTACATAATCTAGATAGGCCAACATATTTCAAGTATGGAAATCATTTGGCTAGATCAGTCACATCATGAAAATACCAGTTCAAAAAATTACTCTACCAATTCAACTCTATATGGTGGAATGTAATAATTTCTAAACTTAAGAATTGAAAATAATATGAGAGTCATTGGGTCATATAATTTTTTTAAGAAGAAGGTTTTAACCCATTAATTGAACTTAAAAATCCCCTAAGACGAGTTGAGGGGAATCTTTATAGATAATATTTACGATGAGTTACAAATTCCACTCATTAAGAAAAAATATTCATGTGGATTCCATGAGCTTGGAGCAGCTTCACAGTGCCTGGAAAATTCCATTTAGAAGACCAAGAACAATCCTTGGATAGTGATGAAACCTCTAAAAAATAGGATCTGTAATGCTAAAACAATAGTTAAAACAATAGTTTTAATAATTAATACAGCTCCAGTACCTACTCTGGAATCAAAACCCACAAAATATCACATGGTACCCCATCTTGAATGATAATGAAAATAACATCATCCTCACTAGGAAGATAAAAAGTAGATGATGGGAACACCATATAGAGACTATAATATTGAATTTTATTCTTTAACAAATGAGTGTTTCCCAAGATACATTATCAAAGATATTAAGAATAACATGATAATGATTATATAGCCCAAAAATCCTAATCAAGTTTGGCTCAGTGACTACCTGAATTTTTTCCCTTCCACCAAATAAATGGGCATACCATTCAGGAAGAACTCATCTTTAAATACATCCTCCAAAATATGGTAGATTCTAAGTATGTCAAGATGGGAAATGCACCAACATAGGTGGATTTTATTTTGGTCACCTCACCAAAAGAATAAGGTCCATTAACATAAGTGATCACAATAGGATCACTAATATTCTTTTGAGTTCTCGAGGGTTTATTCAAGCCCAATCATACAGGAGGAATGATTAAAAAATCAAAATCTATTTGGTTGACATCAAAATGTGTGAAGGTTAGCTCAACCAAACTCAAAAATAAAGAATAATACCTTAGAACCGATCAATAAAGGTATATATCCACATATAAAACTCAAATTCCCAAGCCTCAAACTTAATAGTAGCCTCATGTAAGGAAATATAGGCCTTTAACTCAAAATTATGACATATTGTGTAAGCTTACTATTGTTCCATCCAATATTTCAATTATGGATTCACTTTATATATTAAAGGATCTTTGGAATTTTCTTTGTGAAACTCTACTAATCCCTCATGAGTTTGAAGATGAGGCCTCTCCCACTAAAGTAAAAGATACATAAACTAGTTTAATTGAGAGATACATGGTTATTTACATCATAGAGTAATATATGGATACTTACATATGGGAAAAATTCGGATCATGTTTGTTTTCAAATATGGATGACACTAATGTCCATCAAGACTTCATTAATAACGATTATAGAATCAACCTTAGACTAGTCTAGATGATATAATGATTAGGAAATAGAGAAGATAATTTGTTTCTATATACCTTTATGAATCAAGGGTACAACAAGAGTGATAAAAACCCTATAAGATAAATAAATATTAAAACCTAGTTTTTGGATCTTAACTCTAATTCTGATTTTATGGTCATTCATTTAGATATAACTTTCAATATCATTTTGGGAAGACCATGGCCTTATTTTCTTGTGTAAGTGCCCTCATCATATCACCAGTGACTTAAGTACCCCATCAATGGAAAAGAATAAGTGATACATGGTTATTGTACCTATTTTGTTACCCATTAATCTCCTTAAATTGATATATGATTCTACAACATATGAGCCTCAGCCCAGTTGGTGAGGACTCCTTAAGTGTATCCATGAGACCAAGGTTCGAAACCAGGTGAAGGAATAATTCCAAGTAATTTAGCAGCACTGTTCCAGGCACTGTAGTAGTACTTTGCGGTTACTGTAGCAGGCATTGTATCAGTTGTTGTAGCAGGTACGGTTTGATACTATAACAACAAGAACTATTCACCTTAGGCCACTGGTTTGGGTTGGAGTCCTTAAGTCCTTCAATCCACCCAGGCCTTTAGGTCAGTAAGGCTTTCAGGCCAACTTTAAGGCCTTCAGGCCTCCTCAAGGCCTTCGGTCCACATGATCAGTGCAGTTCCCCCAGACAGACTGTACAAAAAAGAGCATCTCTAGAAGAGGATTCAGAGAAATTGCACTCACTAGAGCAGTAACAATTGGATTTTTTTAGAATGAGAGGGTATGGCTATGCCATCAGTATTAGCCTATGATTTCATGGGAAGCCTAGACAGATGGCCATGTGAAGGTGGAGAGCTATTATCATGATGCAGATGCTGGGGAGGGGCAGTTCTTTGTAGAGAGTGTGGTTGAATTCCCTAAGACCTTCGGGTCATGTAATCTCTTATGCCTACAGGGCATGTAATCTCTAAACCTATGGGCCTTGTAAGGGTTCCCCCTCATCCCTTGAAAGGGGGTTTATCAAAAATCAATAAAAATGAAGGCCTTCGGGCCATTCAGGCATATGATTCTACCAGATAGATGGAAAAAATAGACCGCTAAAGGTAATTCCATCTAGGTCACTGCCTATAATGGTTTAGATATGGCCCCTACCAACCCATTTCATAACCTCCGTGAAGATTATGTATTTAACATCAACCAAATTGTGGAAATAACTCCTAAATTATATACATATGCACCCATATTCAAGATATTAAAGGAATCATTTGAGTATAGTTGTGTGGAATAAGGATTCACTTCCAGTCATAATGCTAACATCCCTTATGAAAATTCTTCTTCTTCATCTATAGAATATGATTAGATCCTTTCATTACCATTTAGAAAAAAAGGTTCTATACATCATCATTAGGATTTCAAAATTCTCCCATGTCATCACCTAAATCTTAGGATATCAAAACCTCATCTACCCATGATAATAGTAGAGAAGGAGAGAATATCCAAAATCATCCCAAGAATAATGGTCACACAATAGAAATTTTAGTCTAGAGATGGATCCTCATTGTTCATATAAGATAAATATACCCTCACATTTTATTCTGACACTAAAAATTTCCCCTCGTGACCTACTTCCACTGAAATTGAGGTAGAAGAAGAAGATGGAGGGCTTATCCTGAATACCCCCCAACAATGATGTTCATACATCAGTATTCGCAAGACCCAAAGATACCTCTCCATCATTCAAAAAGGATAAAAATTCCACCACGTTGTCTCCCAATCATGAATGAATTATTTTATCACACATATCCATTGAAAATATATAATTTTAAGGAGATGAAGAATATCTGAATGATTCCCCACCATTATATGAGGAAGAATATTTACCACCATTGATGAACTTGGACAGGTGAATATGGGGACATAGGAAAACTTAAAACCTTCCGTAATCGTTGTTTCCTTCTATTCTGATATCCAAGATACATAAATTTTTTTCTAGAAGAAGCATCAGTATGTATTCACCTAGTACTACACAAAAATTCCAAGACCTGATCCGGATATTGCCAACTATTACATAGGTTGTCTTGGATATCATCATCACTACAAGATGGTATCCTCAAGAATGCATCTGAATCATTCTTCCATGGTTGAATCCAAAGTTGAAAAACTCATCAAATATAACTTTATTCAAGTGTTTCACTACCCAAAATGGATTCACAACATCATCCCTATCAAAAATAAAAATGTTAAGATCATAGTTTTCATCAACTTTAGAGATCTCCACTGAAATTTCAGAAAAGGTTATTCCCCATTTATGATCACCATACTTTTGATCGATGAGATTGTTGGTTTTCACGTCCTATACATCATGGAAAGATACTCCAACTATAATGAAATTTCAATGGCCAACAAAGATGACGAATCCTCCACTTTTAGGTCACCAAAGGGAGTTTATTGTTATTGAGAGATACACTTTCGATTTAATAAAATTGGAACTATATATCAATGTTTCATAAACCATATTTTTGAACCATTTCTAGAGAAAATAATTGAATTATTTTTGGAATATATGGTGTTGAAATCTCAACAATACTATGATCACCTTGCTGATATTAAAATTGATTTCAGAAAACTATGAAAAAATAATATATGTATAAACCCCTTTAAATGTTCTTATGGGGTAACATTAGGGATTTTTCTCAACCTCCTAGCATTCCATCATGGTATCAATGTTGTCCCTATGGATACCAATGAGATCCTTAATATTCCACCTCCTTGAAATCTCAAGAGCTGGGAGAACTTTAAGGGGTGACTCACCTATATGAAATTATTTATAAAAAACCTTACAGGAAGTTTATTAACCTTTACTAAACTCATGAATAAATTAGTCACCTATCAATGAGACCAATATTGTAAATAATATTTCAACAGTATCATGTAGTATCTCTCAAGACCACTTGTATTGATTCCACTTGTTGAAGTAAAGTCACTTATTCTATATATGGATGCTTTGGATCGATCACTTGGTGACCTTATAAATTAGTAAAATGATGTGGAAGAATAAAATAGTCTCTACTATCTAGGAAAAACCCTGTAAGACATTGATACATAATATTATGACTTGAAGAATAATTACCTTGAATTAATCTTCATGGATTAAAATATGAGACACTACCTACAGCATCATGAGGTCCACCTAGTCTCTCATATAAACCTTCTCAAATATTTCCTAAATTGATCAATAATAACTAGAAATTGAAAATGGTTGGTGGTCATTCTTCATAAATATTATTTTTACACCATAGGGTGGTCTCCTCATTCATTGGTCGCCACACAAAAGTGATCAATTAGATTAATGCCACTCTTTAATGAGAAAAGTTGATAACCTATCATAATGATACTACTATTGGATGGATTTCTCCCATATTAAACTATATACAAAGTATAATTATTTCATCAGAATGAGAAATGAAAGAAAAAATTTAGTTTTGGGCCATAAATTTTATTCTTTATGATGACCCGAATAATTATAAAGTCATCTAAAAATATTATTTGATGGAGTACTCATCGGACTCATTAGAGGAGTGAACTATGAAAGAAGTATATGTAGGTGACTATGGTCATTGTCAATCACTGACTAAGATTTATCACCAGATCATAAGAGCTGGATGCTTATAGCCATCAATAACCTAGGATTTTGTGGAATTCAATAGGAAATGTCATGATGACTAGGTACATACTAATTTCATCCATAAACCTGAAGTGTTATTGTATATCACTAAATATTGTTGGTTGTTATCCATATAGGGAATAGATGTTATGTTGACATAACCCCTACAAATATAAAGATAGTTTATGTACATCCTTATTGCCACTGATTTCTTCTCCAAGTTGGTTGGGGATATATCCCTCAAGGAGGTCAGCATGAAGACTATCATCAACTTCATGAATTCCAATATAATTGCCAAATTTAGTGTCCCTCGCACAATATTTATGGATAATGGAATCAATTTATGATCTTTGAAGATAATAATATTAGATTAACAATATGAAATTTTATTGAAACACACATCATATTACTATTTCATAGAATATGGAGAGATAGAGGCCTTCAATAAGAATCTATAAAATATACTCTTGAAGATGGTTGATAAAGACAAGAAATCCTAGGTAGATAAACTTTTGTATGAATTGTGGGACTATAGAACCACAACCCATATGGTCACACAAGTGAATTTATATTTACTCATATACAAGATAGAGGAAGTCATGCTCATCAAGGTCTAGATTCTATTTATTTTCATTGCAATCCACAACCAGATGTTTGAGGATGATTGGTCTCATAATAGGTGGTATTGGTTCTTTTAACTCTGATGATACTAGAAAGAACTCCAAATATCGAAAAAAGGGAAGTACCTTATGTAATATGAAACATTTATTCCAAAAGAACTTATTACTTGGTCACAATGTATGGAGAATTCATCACACCTTTCATGAAATGTAATTCTTCTAAAACATTATTTGAATAATTTTTACATTAATTCACTCTCATCCCTATCACATGATGAAAAAATAAATGATGCAAGTCTTAACTACAAGACTTTAATATGTATAGCATAACGACATAGTCTCATAGTGTAAAACTAAAATATAACTTCCTCAAAATATGGTATTAAACAGAATAATAAACATCCTTTTCTCATTCCATTAAAATATATGAAAACTCCCACACTATAAATGTTAAACCCTATTGTGTGTGTTGAAAATTACCCTATCACACACTCTTGTTTGGTAAGGGTAATCCTCCAATTTACTTTTTTTTCTCACACAAAGCATAAATCATGTGATCTTAATGGTCTTAGAAGATCATTCCTTTTAGAATGACTAAGATAAATTTGAATAAATATGGGGGGAAATATGGTTCATCATGCATGACCCTAAACTTCTTAAATTGGACTATTTTTCAAGGACTAATTTCCCTATATAAGATCCAAATATGTGTAGAAGTATTTAGAACACAATATCCATATGCCTGATGATATCAATTCATATTTCCTTGAATATGATCTTGATCTATTCAAATAATTTCTCTTCAATAATGACATGTGTCTTGATTATTACTCTTATAAGATACATAGTGACACCTAGATCCTTTATCATAGTCCCAACTAAAAATTTTCTCAATAAAAATTCCATATTTCTATATATGATTAAGACCTATGTAGGTTCCCTCAATATATAATTCCCTATATATACACCTATGATAAAGATTCCCCCATAACAAGAACTACATTTGGTTGATTCTTGTTACTTCAAGATATGTAGTGATTCCCATATCATTTATTCTAGGCCCAATCATGAATAAAAAGATGGCCTTCCCCATGTTTAAGAGGTTAATCTTCACCGGGTTCCTCATTCCATTCTTAGTGGATTCAATGGATATGGCTATACTATTCAACCCTGAAATCACGGTTCACTTAACTTATGATAGAAAATTATTTATTCCTTTTATATGAGGTTGATCTATGTGAGGATTTTATCTACAAAAACTATGTGTGTCTTTATTCCTATCTCAAAAGGATACATAGTGACATATAGATCTTATATCCATGGCCTAGCCAAAAATTATATCAATCAAAATTTCCTTCTCCACTATGTATGAATCAAATCTACATATGAGTTTCTATTTAAAATTTATTTGAATACCCACACCGAGAAAGAAGAGAACAAAGATTCCCCCATCCAAGTGTTAGAGTACACTTTATCCATAATAGATCCATCCTAATGGTCTCTTTATCTATGATAAATCAAAACTATGTGTTTCTTGATTACAATTCTTATAGTATATGTAGTGACACTTGGATCCCCTAACATAGTTCTATCCCCAAATTCCAATTAAACCCCCCCTCAATCCTAGTCTTTGGACCCCTTTATCTATATTAGAGTTCCCCACTATGGTATTATCACTTTAATGAATCCATATAATTTTTTATGTGAGATAGATCTACACAAATCCCCTACATAATGGCCTTTTTCATATGACCACAAAATGCATGGAACCTAAGTCCGTTTCCCAAGAATGTTAAACTTCGTAGCATTTGGTCCACCCTATAATACCTTAAATTATTTAAAATATATTGTTTATATGACTTAAATTCCCTACATGAAAACCAAATCCATGTAAGGGTGAAAAATATAGAGTTTTTATCCAAACAATCATTATGATAAAATACCACCTCTCAATATTTTGTCATAATGTTTAAAGATTCTACTACAATATCAGAACTATGTGTGCCTTTATTCCTAATATATCAAGATATGTAGTGGCGTAGGAATCATATATTCTAAATGAATCTAGGAGTCATCATCCATTCTTAATTCATATCTTGGAAGTAATAACTACTTGTTCACAGAAATATCAAGTATAAAATTCCTCTATCACTCTTCCTAAACACCCCCTTTAAAAAATCACACTTCACACCATGAGTGTCTTAGATTTCCATAAACCATTATTGGCTACTGGTGATTATTCGATTTAACTGCAAATGGCAGTCTTATTTTACTATGCATATAATTCCCCTCAATATGGATTTGTATAAGCACCCTTTGTAATTCCTATCAACCAGAGGAATATTCTATTTGAAGGTGAAGATACTATAACCTTTGTATACACATACAACATTGCAACATAACCCTTTATTTTAAAGTAGTTAACATTTATCCCTTTTATACATCTTTCACGTCATTTCAACTTATCCAAGAACCTATAACTATAATTTACAACTTCACAACTCCTCAGTTAGAAAGGATGTTGGGATGTTCTTTATCTTTTAACCCCATTTGGTTTTTATTATCAACCCCAATGGTATAATTATATTGACCTTATATTGTGTGTATTTTTTTGAGATAATCTATAGTGGCATTGGGCTCTCCATTCACATCAGTTTTTTTCTTTTCCATGTAGTGTACACTATCTCACTTATTGGTCAATGTTGTTTGACCGTAAACTCAAAACATTTTGATAAAAGTTGTATAAACTTAAACCCCATTCCTTATTGGTCTAGACCAAATGACCCTAAACTACAGATGAAAAAGACAGAAAATGTGTCGACCTAAAAACCCATTAAGGGAATCATGATCAAAATTCATGTTTCTAATTTCTAATAATTCAACTTTTAGGGCATAGACAAAAATTAAAGGAAAAACCAAAAAGGTGAAAATCTTGTAGATCCCACCATATATCCCAAGAAATAGTTAAACCATGTTTTCTAGACCCATTAGTTCATACAAAAGTTAATATAAAGATATATCATATCTATCTGACAAGATTATTTGTTCCTTACAAAACAATGTAACCTTTTTTTTCAGAAACCTCCTTCAGTTTTCCTTTCCTCCATACACCTACCTGATTTTTAAGCATATGAATCTTAAGAAACCTTTCATGTCGATCGTTGATGAGTCTATTTGACTCCAAAGGATACTTCTATTTGACTATGCATACAATTCCCTTAATATGGTTATGAATACACACCCCTGATATTAATATTAAATTATAATAATATTATATATAAAGTGTAATATCCTCTAATATTCATACACACTTTCACCATTGCAGTGTAACCAATATTTTGAATATGGTCTAAAGTCATCCATAATATACATTTATATTCCCATCAATCCAAATTCAAACTTATTTAGTCACGATTTTAACAACCCATGATCTATTTATTCAAGTGGATTCACTACCCTCAATGTTACAAAAAAATTTATTGATATCATCTTTGGGGAAAATTTTCAACATCGCACCCTCAAACCATTGAATGGTTCTCATTGAATAACCCTAAATTTTATGACATGAGAGTCTAAGATTCATCACTATAAATTTAATTCCCCCTATAGTATAGTCTATATTAGTAATGTATACCTTATTCATGTCAGGTATTATATTTCCCAGAGGAGATAGAGTATCCCAGATATTTTTTTTCAAAGTTTTCTGACTTGAAATATTAGTCTCTCAATATCTCAAAATCAGGAATTGGAATGATCTCGGAGAGTGAAATTATACTAATTAAAACTATGATAGTCACTATTATTGGGTTGATCAGGATATACCTATTTGTGAAGTTATATATATATATGTAAAATTGCTCATTGTCAACTCATGTTAGGTCTATCCTATCTGAATTAATGTATAGGCAACCACGCCATACTCAATCAAAGCTATATGAACTTAAAATTAGAAATTCTTAGTGAAATCTATAAAACATTAAATTTATCACTTGTTGTTCAATGTTATTAAACTTAAATAACCAGTGACATTTAGTCCAAACACTAATGAACTTAAATTTTGTACATCCATCCAGACTTGTGAGGACACCAGACCCTCATACATGATAGTTTTTCCTCACCTATTTATCTATACAGATCACTTAACCTTTTCCTTGGTCAAATTTATCCAACCTTAAACATTAGCTATAATGGTCTGAATTTCATTACTTATAACTATCTAAGGGAAGAGACACAAGATTTTCTAGGTTGAAAACTCACAAAGAAGACCTTTGTAAAAGGTGAGTCTCTACTCTCTGGACACAGACTTTGAGTGATTTTGGAAAAATTGATCATTTGAAATTAAAAAGTCAAAAGAAAAACATGTTAGGTTGAAAACCTGTAAAGGTAGACTTGAGAAAAATATGAGTTATCTCTTTCTAGGCCTCCATAATATGATTCTTAGGAAAAAGTTGTGGTGAAAAAATAAAATACTTAAATCTTGTGAGGTCCACAATATAACCTCAGTAAAAGTGAATTTGTTCTTGCTAGACCCCTTAGTGTATAAAAAATAGAGATCATTCAAGTGTTACCTCCTCCATAGCATATACATCTAGAGGATCCGCATAAATTCAAAAAAACACAAAAATATGGAATTCAAACCATCTTGATAAATGGAACCGTCATTCCAAATTCCACCTATGTGATCCTCATCATTTTGAGTCAAAATCATTCATCCAAATGGAAAAAATCTAGTGTTACAGTGATGGTATTTCTACCTCTACCCATTAATGATTCACACCCAAGAGGAAATCATCCATACTAATGGATCAACTCTAGTGTTACTGTGATGGTATTTATACCTATACCTGTATGTGAGCTATAACCAAGAGTAAATATTCATCCAAATAGACCAAATCTAGTGTTATGGTGATGGTATTTCTATCTATAACCATATCTGAGGCACACCCAGGAGAATATCTTCCCAAAATAAATTGTTTAGGAATCATGATTGTCCTAATTCATCCATGTTTTAAGTTCAAGTGGATTATTAAATTCTTGATGCTACTATTAATGAGTTTTGGGTATTATCATGAACTGATTAGTTAAAGAAATATATAAACCTTGAGTTGATATCGTCTTCTTAGTAAACATCCTATAATTGGAGAGTCTTCCTAGAATCCCACCCGAAATTCATGAATATGAAAAAGTTCACAATATTCACCTTCTAATAATATTCTTTTCATTCTAAATGAATCCAATTCTAAGTTGGGGATTTTTTTAGTTCTGAGAATGTCATTCCATGAACTTTTACACCAAATCCATGATGTTATCCTCATCCAAACAACACAAGTTGAATTTGAATAGAAGAATATCTCCATACTCAAAAGATAATAAAATGGTATTTCCATGTGACACAATACTATTCAGACACTAAAGGATGAAGATTACTCAAAAAAATTACACAATCCAGTGATGTGGTGGTGATAACTACCCACTAAGATTAGGCTAGAGAATTCATATATTGGTGGTCGTTGAAGTTTAAAAATAAATTTTTTAGGGTTTTTTGGGGCATGTTTTTTATCCTAAGAAACATACTTCTATGCTATGTTCACCATATTATGGGGCATAGATTACTTCCTAGGCAATTATTTGAATATTATTGGAGTTAAAATTAAATTATGGATAAACATTTATGACTAATTTAAGACACATATCATATTATTATGAAGGAAATTTGGTCATGGAAAATTCAATTGTGATGTTCATGTGGAATGTGTAATTTTTACTCAGACCATGTGATACCCTCAAATTATGGGACATATTACAAGTCCATTATACATGCTCTTCATTCATTATTAGGTGATAGAGGGATCATAAAACCAAATGAAACCCTCATCTAAGGTGACTCAAAGTGGTAGTGATCAAATGACCACCTAATACAAACCTATCAAATGGATCCCTCATATAAACCACATGTCTTAAGAGGTTACCCACTCCATATCACATGGTTACCTATAAACACCCAGTTTATATTTTAGGAGAGATCATTGGGGAGATACTAAGAGGATAAGGAAAGAAAGAGAGAAGTATGAAGGAAAATAAATGCTTGAAATAGATTCCATATTTGAAAACATCAATCAGTTTTGTAGGAAAATATATGGAAAAAATAACGCTAAAGAACACCAAATCCCACAAGATTCATCTCCATAAAATTTTCACACAAGGGGTGTTCACGTGACATTTTCCTGAATGATACATATGTGTGATCCAAGCCCCTTGAGATGTGTCTATGTGATTTGATCAGTGTGAACATCAAATGATTGAATATTATCAGCATCATTCATGTATGTGAGACATATATCTCACATGGTCACATGATAAAAAATTCACATAAATTCTCTTATATGGTCTCATCATGTGGTCCACTTCTTTCTTGAGGTCCTGCATTACATGATCACCCTTTCTCACATGGTCTTGCATCACACGGTCCCCAATCCTCACAAAGTCCAATATCACGTGGTCTTATATTATGTGTTCACCTTCTATGATTACCTTATACATCCAGGGAATTATTAATGATGCATCTTCCCCAAAAATAGGGTACTCCAAGATAACCCATTTCTCTTCATCTACTAAGGCCATCCTAATCTAGAAGACCTTTATGGATTCCTTCTAACATCATTTAAACCCCAAGAAGGAAAAATACAAACCTCCCTTGATACCACCACATATATAGGATCAGGTCATGGACACTAGTGCATACTCCCGTCAACTGTGTATTCCTTTTATAAATATGAGTCTCCATATTGTCAACCCAGATAGGTTGAGCCTTCGACGAAATTGAAATGATGGATTCTATTAATAAAGAAGGTGCTTATAGTGAATACATGAAATTAGTCTATCCTAGATCAATGATATATTTCTTATCCACACAATGTCCCATTCTAGATAGATCGTCCCTCCTAGAGTAATCCACAAGTATTTCTTGAAGGATTCCATATTCCTCCTCAGTCTATACCCTTCCCTATCTTTATAATAAGTAATAATATAATAGCGTGGGATTCTTACTTAGCTGTAAGACCAAGATAATTCCCATAGATGATTTCATCACATAAAATAATTAATGAGTCTGGGATACCCACAATGTGAATATTTCATTCATAATCACCATTAAAATCTAATTTTTTAATATCTTACAAAGTGCTCATCCTTCTATTATCACTTATTTCTCACAGTAAGTGTGACTCGAACAAGATTATAGATCTAAGTTTATCATACCATTATCAAAATTAAAATTCCTCCAATAAGAGACTCTTACTAATTATATTCCCAAACTCTCTATGACTGTACCTATTAGTCTAGGAATCTAATGTCAACTCCATAAGAATAAATACCACTCAATCCATTGTTGTCACATATTTCACAACATAGACATCCCTAAAGCAAGATGTTAAACTATATGGACAAAATCCTAGCCAAATAATGAAAAAATTCATGATAGAATACTTACTTTATGATGTTAAACTCTACAATATGTTCCTAACATATGATGTTAATATGATCTCTTCAAACTAGGTGTTCTTTGATTACTATTTGGATGGGATGCATAAGACACCTCCCTAAGGTTCAAATCCAACATCATCAATCCTAGTTCTTCATCCTCATGGGATCATATTCCTCATGGGATCATATACACTCTATCATCTCTAGTATATATTCCCATTATATTTTATGTCTATTTCTACATATTCAGATTCTCTAGGGACCCTTTACATTGGGATATATTCCCATTGAAATAATGCCCCCGCCTGGTGATACATATCCCTTGTGGATGACTACCATATCATTCTCATCTGATCCATATTCCAAATGATACCATATCTTTCTCACATTTCTGTATTCCATGTGAGCCCCAACTTATCCTCATTGGTCTACATTCCCTTTGAGTTCAACCAGAAAGGGATTCTCATGTGTAATTCTCACACAAAACACTAATAGACACCTCCAATATCACCCTTAGTTTCATGTAATTTACCCTTTTATTATGTAATTTGAGCTGATATAATACATGGGTTGAGTTTTGAGAGTTTATGGAATGTTTTTGAGTGTTTTTTAAGTGTTTATAGATGTGAAATGTTTGAGCATGTTTAGTAGAAACTATGAACTATCTCCAAGAAATCGTGCAAGATGATAATGGTAGTTATTGGGAAGGTGTACATTTAGAGAAGGTTTTCCAAACCATGTGAATACTTGGGAAAAAATGTAGGTGGATATTGTGGGAAAAGAATTACTGGCACATTATTTTTCAAACCATTCAAGGTGTTCCCTTGAGATAGTAGCATTCCACGGTTGGCACACAGTTTCCCAAGCCACATGGAACAACCGTGTGATTGCCTTGGTGATATTCAGTAGCATGTGCATGGTCAGTGTATAGTTTATTTAACCTTGAGACCTAACCATGATATGAAAATTAAATTCTCTTAAAATTTTATTTTAATTTTTATTCAGGTCTGGAACCAACATTATTCTCCTATTCTTTAAGGGTCTCAAACTCCTCTCCTCTCCTAGGTTCCCAAAGAGATTTTATTTGATTTGGAAGAAACTTTTATACGTTTCAATGTGTATGATATGTTAGGAATAAATGGTAAGTACTTTTTCTTCCTCATCCTTCTTATAAATACTACACTCCTCTCTCTCAAATCCATAGATCTAATCTTTTGTAGATAGATCTAGGTGTTATGATGCGAATCATGAAGATATCTTGTTGGATATATTAAAGTGAAGGTTTTGTGAGACCAAATATAAGATTTATCAATTGTATTATTTAATTTCATCATTAGTTGAAAGGTTTTTGGATTATCTCACATTTCCACTTATTCTATAACTTGAAGGCTTGGTTTTAAAATAAAATTTTACTTTTTTTTAAATGGAAATGTTGTGTGATTTCATTTTGGAGACCATTTTATTTATTGTTTTTGGAATATGGGAAATTGGATGGATTTTGGAAAAACTTTTTGCTTATAAATTTAAAATGATGATTTGAAAATTACGGTTTTGTTTTGATTAAAGTAAAAATATTGTTGAAATGTTTTCAGAGGGAGAGTTGTTTTATATATAATTAATTGGAATGGGATTTGGCATAATGGTGTTGGCGTGTGTTAAATGTGCGATGGAGTATGGTCATGATGTACTATAGTAAATGTGGGTTACATTATGGTCATTAAGTGACACTTTCAACATGTGATGCTAAGATTGAGTGTGTGGATGTATGTGTGTGTGTGTGAACATGGAAATGTTATGTAAAGTATTAATGAATGGTATAAGTTTGTTCATTATCTTTCTCATGTGGGTTTACTTATAGGATTGAATAAACTTTTTAACTTTTATTCAGAAAAATTGTACTAAATGTGAAAAATTGTTATATATTAGTTGCGTGGGTTGGTAAGTCATTGGGGATTACCTACTGAGTAATATAATCACCCACTTATTTGGATCATTGGTGGTTTTGCAGATATTGTATACTGAGATGTAGGAAGGGGAAAGGTATCTTATTTTTCTAGTGATGAATCTTGATACTATAGACAAGGAAGGTGGTTTTGGAGCTTAGATCTAGATCATGTAGTGCTTGGGATGATTCCACTTAGGTGTATTTAGGTCATATTGTCTTTTTGGGTTTTGTTAGTTTATGTTCAATATTCCTTTTCTACTATGATATTTTTATTATATTGGTTTTATCTTTCATTTGTAATGATTTTACTCATGAATAATATATATGTTTTGGATTTATTTGTTTTATATTGTCATTTGTTTTTGGTTATAAAGGGATAATCATCCCCCGATGTTCTTATAATACTTTGGAATTTATTATCATCCTTTTGTGTAATGGGGATGTCATATAAAGTTAGCGGGACTCTGTCTCTTCTCAATCCAAATAGTTGGGGTGAGATATTAAAAATTACATCAGTCTTGGTTAGTCTGTTTATCTCTTAGGATGGTAGTAAGGAGATAAGAATGTAAAAACTTGAAATATAAATCTTAAAAATACGTAAAAAACTTTGTTTGGTTTAAATTCATGTTACCAAGGTGATTTGGGTACAAAGGTGTTCTAAGAAACTTCTAGGTTTATTTTCATCACATCGTCATGGGTTTAGCTGAGTAGTGTTCTATATCATGAATTTTTAGTGAGACATATCACTAGGATTTTAGTGTTCAATTTGAGTTTGATTATTTATGAAACGGGTAAAAATGGTGGATTTTTAAAATACTATTTGTAATGTGCATTTCTTATGATGATTTGGATTTTTTTATAATAATTATATTTTATTGAGTGATGATTAAATGTATTGTTTCTATTAATAGAAAATGGAAACATATAGACATCATTGAAATCACCAAGATGATGTTACAGAAAATATAGTTTCACCTAAACCATAGGTGAACCAAAAACATTTCCAAATAATTGTTTAGGATTTTAAAGATGTTGATAGAGGAAATCAGAATGATGAAACCTGACATGTTGATCAATACATACAGTTTTAGAAATATAATCGACTCATCTTTCAAGGGGATCCCAAGCCTGAAAAGTGGAAGTGTGGATAAATAGAATGAAAAAAATCTTTGAATTCCTTAATACACTGGATGAGCGAAAGGTCAATTTGGAAACCTATATGCTTGATGACCATGCACGATGATGGTGGGATTTAGATTTACAAGATAAATTCGACCATGTCATTATGTGGGATGACTTTTAAGAATTATCCAAAAAAAATTCTGTCCTCAAAAATTAAAGACAACCATGAAAATAAATTTCTTCATCCTAACACAATATAATCTATACATGATATAATACACAACTAACATTATAAACTTAGTTCTCTTTTCCCCAGATGTTGCTACTAGTGCATCCTTGAAAGAACATATCATTTGGTATAGTTTATAACTGTATAATCACTATAAAATTGTATTTATTTGTAGTAAAGATTATATAGAAATGGTAAATAGAGAAATGGTGGAGGAAATAGATATATATGGGAATATATCTGGTGGAATATGTTTATCTCCACAGGAATATATGGGAAGTAAAATGCTGGGGATAAATAGAAGAGGGACACATGCATAAAAGGTGGTGGAGCATCTTAGAATCAGAAAATAGGATTGGTTAACCTTCCTCCATTAACCAAGAGTAAGATTTGGTGTTTTTAGTGTGGTTCACTTGAGTATGCCAAGTGAAATTTTACATCACTATAGATAGAAAGTCATAATTATAATCAGATGGAAAATATCCAGAATTATTATTATAGTGCTCCAAAGTCTAGTACTGGTTATTCATATCATGTTTCATGGATATCTTATGAATCAATGAGTTACACTCATTATAAAAACTCTCACCCTCAAAATTGAGTGATCCAAAATGATTATAGGAATACCATGACTCCTTGGGTTATATAATCTTAGCAATTAATTAAGGATTGGGGATGAGCTAGTAAGAATCTTTAAGGTTCCAAGAAAATGATCATAGAGTATCTGTTTGGTCTTCTGATGGTGCAAGGTATGATTATTTTGAATTATTCTCCCATTAAATCCTTGTTTGATATAGGTTCCTCCCAATCCTTTATTACTTCATATGTTGTTGATAATATTAGATTTCATGTTTAAATGACAACTCATGTCTTGAAACTTCAAACACCTCTAGGATAATGGGGCTTCAAGCCTTTAAGTGTGTAGTGTGTTCTATAATAGTCGATGAGGGTGAGTTTTTATAAGATTTATCTATTCATGATATGGATATATATAAACATATTTTGGGAGTGTATTGGATAACATCATCACACATTAATTTTTATGCTCGAAAAGTTAGTTTAACATATTTTGTTTGAATTAATAATCTCTTTAAAGAAGGTTAGGATGTCAATAAAAGAAGAGCAGGACCTTTGGTACTAGTGGTTGGGACTATATCTTATCATTTATTAGTAATTAATTTTTAATTTTTGATGATTTTGTACGTAGAGAGTTTCCAAATATCATTTTACAAATTTATAATGTATTTCTAGATAATTTCTCTTGGTTTCCACTCAAAATAGAATTGTAATATATGATTGATATTCTACCAGGGACCAGTCTTATTTCACTTCCATATTATAGTATGGAACCAATTAAATTAAGGAAATTAAAGTTTCAATAGGAAGATTTGGAAGCCAATGGGTTCATTCGACTGAGAATTTCATCATGGGAAACACCAGTTCTTTTTATAAAGAATGAAAATGCAACTCTTAGGATTTTTGTCGAATACTGTATTCTAAAACGAGTTAAAATAAAGAATAATTATCATATTCTATGAAATTACAATCTATTAGATCAATTTAGAGGAGCCTCATGGTTTTCTAATATTTATTTACAATTTTGGTATCTCCAACTATGGTTTTGGAAGGAGTATATACAGAAAATAGCTTTCCAGAGTCGTTATGGACATTAGGAATTTGTGGTTATGCCCTTTGACATGCAATGAACCAGTAGTGATTATGGAATTGATCAATTTAATATTTCAGAGGTATCTTAACTAGTTTTGGTGGTTCTTATCAATGATATTTTGATGTATTATAAAACTATGTATGATCATGAACTACACTTTCCTATAGTGTAGGGAATCTTCAAAAAAAACATCAGCTTTATGCTATGCTTTTGATGTGGGATTACTAGATATAAGATATACATTCTTTTTTCATGTAATTTCTAAAATATGTGTCTATGTAGATGATGAAAAGGTAGAAGCTATTATCTGTGGAAACCACCAATGAATTTATTTATGATATTTAGGTTCCTCGACTTAATATGATTTATCCATGCTTTTTTATTATTTTTCATAACCTTTCTCACAGATGACATCTTTGAAAAGGAAATATGTTCTTTACAATGGAGGAATGAGTGCCATAAATATTTTCAAGAGTTTAAAGTTCACCTTACATCAGAACCTATCCTTACATTTAGAGAGTCGTGATAGGGGTTTGTGGTCTATTTTGATGCATATGGGTCTGATTTGAGATGCGTTCTCATGAAATGAGATCCTGTTGTAGATTATGGACCATGAAATTTATGGGTGCATGAGCAGAATTACCCTACATATGGTTAAGAAATAGCTTTTGTAGTCCATGCCATGAAATCATGGTGTCATTAAATTTTTAGGGAGAAATTTACGATGATTATGGATCATAAGATCATGAAACACATTTTCCCAAAAAGTTATTTCAATCTAAGTAAATACAGATGGATGGTAGGCTTATGGATGTTTTACTTTGAATAGTTGTATGTAATGACCTAAAATTCTAAATTAAGAACATTTTATTCGATAGTGTGTATGATAGGAAACACCAAGCATGTTAGGGGATATAATATACCTAGAAATTACAATATAATTACTATTTTAAATAAATTAGAACTATCATATAGATTAAAATTCATGAAAACACTAAGCCATATCTCCTTATATGCAAGAATGACCTTGTTCAATAGCTTCCATTACAAGAAAGACCATGATTTACCGAACTACAATATATTACTAAAATATTATCATTTATTTTATAAGACATATCACAGCCATTAAATTAGTGGTTATGAATAATATTAACTAAATTATGAAAATATATTATTTAAACAAATATTAAATGAATTCATTGGATACAAATTAATTATAAATTAATATAATAACCAATTAAATATAAATGAATTGCTTTTTTATAAAAAACTATTTTTATGATCATAAGTCTTTTTTATGCTAATAAATTAAATTAATTACAATTAGTGAATAAAATTAATGAAATATACATATTATATATTCAATCAAATATTTTTTATATTCATCCAATATATTTTTTATGAATAATATAAGAACAAACCCAATATTTCGCATAAAATCAATATTTTTATAAAGGCATATTTAAAATCTTTTAATGTAGAACCTATTTTAAATCCAATTTTAGACAATTTTATAGATTTTATATGTCAAATTAAACTTAATATTTTAAAGTTACACATAAAATTATTTTAGGGTTAATTGTTTCTATATTTCCATGAAGTTTTATTTTTTGATTAACAGTTAAAAATATTGAATTTTAATTCAAAATAGATTTTTCATCTAATTTATTTATAAGGATAGATTATATCTTTTATTGTTTTTATATATTAATTAGATCAAATTTATATCATTTAATCCAATTTATTTCATTTTAATCAATCTCACTTTGAAATTGGGTATAAATACTTAGAAAACTTTTGGATATTTTTTACATTAAAGACCCTCTTTGTCATCCCATCTACGAGATTAAATTTAAATTGATTTCATCCAATTCTATGATTTGAATTGTTATAAATGGATTAAATATTTGTAATCATAATAATTTCTAATTTCTAATATTTTCAACTTATTTTTTGACAAAAAATATCATTGGAAGTGAATAAAGTTAATTACAACGATTAAGAGAAAAAATAGCTTAACAAGGGACTAGTCCTTAAACTTAAGGGCCAAAATGACATAGAAACTAGTCTTAAAGAATTATTTTGGACATATTTAGACCCTTTAATCTCTTTTATCTAAATTGTTCTATTATTGGAGCCACTTTATAACACCCCACCTTTTTATCACATAAACATTCCTTACATTATACAAAACCGAGGATCTTTAAGGTTTAGTGTCTTGGAATCCAGGAACATATTACATGAGAAAAAAAATTCTTCTTAAACACTTGAAAGGATTTTTAATTTTTTCATCCTAGGTTCATTACTGCATCTCATAACCTCGGTATATACATCAAAAGAAAGGGTGAGCATAAGTCCGAGTAAGGGAAACAAGGGGAAACATTTAACATGTGAACTTGAGATACATCAACAATGTCATGAAAAAGAACTTTAAGGCATGAGAAAGAAATAATGATGCATATCATAATAAAAAGTAATGTTTTTCATAACTTGAAGATGTGGCTACAAAATTTAACAAAGACAATCATTTCCGTTTCACTAAGTTCCATCCCCAAGGTGTCAATAAAAATTACCAAGGTTATTCACCAAGGTATCAGTCAAAATGGTCATCTCTAGAGATTAAGTCTTTACCCAATGCATTGGAGCACTATCAGGGAGCACCCTTAAATTAGCCTTTATTATCATATGATCCACATATATCA
The DNA here is from genome assembly GCA_963277665.1 of Viscum album. Classification (NCBI taxonomy): domain Eukaryota; kingdom Viridiplantae; phylum Streptophyta; class Magnoliopsida; order Santalales; family Viscaceae; genus Viscum; species Viscum album. Next base: position 5,272,844 of record CAUJRU010000015.1, on the reverse strand, counting down.
TCATCAATAATTTCATAAACAACCCATATATCATAAAAGAAATGGGTTTCATTTCATAATCATAACGTTTTAAAAACTGCTTTAAAGACATGATCTTTATGTCATTTTAAAACCCACAGAAAATGAAGGTGGGTATCATGTATCTAAATACCAGAATTTAAAATAGAAAATTTTTTTATATATGTAAATACCCCTATAGAAGATAGGGCTTTGAGTATTAACTTAATAAAATAAAAGAACTTTAGAAAAATAGAGAGACATTTCGAGACGGAAATTCTGCAGCATAACGACTATGTTTCGGGGTTTTAGAAAAATTGAAAAGAGAGGGGATATGGGTCAAACATTCATAAATGACCCATAAAACAGTAGAGGGACAGAATATGAAGGATATATAAACATGGTAATGAAATTTGAAGGAAATTCCATTTGAAATGAAAAACATGGAAGGAAGGAAAAAATTAGATTTCTCTTATGAAAATTCCACAGCCTAACGGCGTCACTTAAACTTCAACAAAAATGAATTGACGAGATCAAATAGGGTCTCTCATCATATGAAAATAAAAGATAATTATGATAGATATATAGATCATACCCCCACATAATAAAAAGGAACTTGAAAGACTTGACATGAAAATAGAACTTGAAAATGAGAAGGGTGAAAGAATCCCTTAAAAATTCGGCAGTCTAATGGTTCCACTTAAAACATCAAAAAATTAATTGATGAGATCAAATGGGGTCTCTCATCATATTAAAATAAAAGTTCACTATGATATATATAGAGATCATAACCCAAAATAATAAAAAGGAACTTGAAAGACTTGACATGAAAGTAGAACTTTGAAAAACAAGAAAGGTGAAAGAATCCCTTAAAAATTCGGCAGCCTAACGGCGCCACTTAAACATTATTAAAACGAATTCATGAGAGAAAGAGGGGGTATCTCATCATATTAACATGAAAAGGGAATTAAGAGGAATATAAAATAACATCCTCCAACATAAGATCATGGATCATAAAATAAATGACATAAAAGAGATTACTTGAAAAGAAAGAGAGAGGTAGGATCCCTTACCTTAAAATGTATCTCTTAAAACTCAATGTTTGGGACCTTGAGGTCTTGGGGCACCTTGGGAGGACTCCTTGGGAGGTAATGAGACCATAGCTTCGTTGGGGGAAAGTTTGGAGTGAAAAATAAATGAGGAAAGGGTGGGTATTTATAGGGACAGTGAGGTGATACTTTAATAATTTCAAGGGATACATCACAAGTGGTTTTCCCAAAACCATGGGCTCTCCCATGGTATTTACCATGGAGTTAGGCCACATGGGTACCCCCATACAATAATTCATCACCTTTGGTCGGCCAACTCTTAAAATATCTCATGACATCATCATGACACAGTTCTGATGTCATTAAACATACTGAAACCCTAAAACTGTATTTTTACTATTCACTGAAAATTCAACTTTCTCAGAAAAATCCCAAAATTTCACCTTAACCAAATATCAATGCTCTGATTTCAAAAATTAACTCCATTTTATAAAAATAATTTTCTAAATATTTTTAATTTAATTTTCAAATAAATACACTCTTCACTGAAAATTCATTTTTCTCAGAAAAATCCCAAAAATTACCTTAACATAACATCGATGCTCTGAATTCAAAAATGAAATCATTTTTCTAAAAATAATTTTCTAAATATTTTTAATTTAATTTTTAATTAAAAACACTAATCACCGGCAAAAACTAATACTTGACTAATAATTTCTGAAACAGTTATTTGCCTATTTTATTGAATCAAATTAATTAATCAAGGTGCCTAGATTATATTAATACTTTTTTAAGTGATACTACTAATCCATTTGGTCACATTACTAATCCTAAGCATAAAATCACTATTCATAATTTACTATTCATCAAAAATTAAGTTGTTCTTATTAGACTCTAAATTTCATACTGAACATAATTGTAGAAGACCATTTTTTGAAAATCATTACACAATTTTAATTATTTTAGGTTTACATAAACATTTTTAAAATATCCTTTCTCTAAAATTCATCAAAAATATGCATACTATATTTATCCAGACATTTGAAAATTCATAAACATCATCATAAGAAGAAATCAAAAAAAATTATTTAAAACAAAGGATTAAACAATGCAGTTATGGTCTCCTTATATAGCCCCTTATCACACTAGCATAGGACCTAAGTGTAAGGTGTGATAAGGAGAGAGAATCTGAGCGAGGCTCAGCCAACATCGCACGAGTAGTAATTTCTATCAGTTTGAACTTCTCATGAAGGAGATTCCGTTCTAGATTCACACGATGAAGTTCGTCTTGGGTTTGGTCCAGAGCAAAGCCCAGTGGTGCTACCTCCTTCCCAAGTTTTGTTAGATGGGATTCGATCGGCCCGAGACTATTAGACGAGGCCATCGAATCTCCTTTATATATTAATTAACCAAGGTCACTTGTATTTAGAGACAAAAGTCGCAACATTCAGTTTTCAACGGTCATACTAACTAACGATCATATAATAATAAAAACCCAACAGTCTCATTTTAATTATACTCATGTTATCAAATGAAACAGTTTTGTTGAGTATGAAAAATAAAATAACACAAAAAATTAGGAAACAAGATTTATTCAAAATTTTGGGTCGTTACAATCTTCTCCCCTTAAGAAATTTTGTCCTCGCAATTTTTAAAATTGGGTTTTGAAATTTCATTGAACGTCCCACATCAGAAAAAGAGTCAGTAACACTATTACTTTAAAAGAATGAAAAGGAAGTACAAAGGCCACCCGAGTTAACCCATACTAGGATTCCATGTAGGAAAACATGGATATGGAAGACAAACAAAGGGTCAAGTTCTGAGGGAGAGAGATAGGAAACATTATTAGGAGAAAGTTAACCACAAGAAAATCACAAACTGATGATGTGTTAAACTGTATTTGTTTTCCCAATAGGAAACATTAACAGAAAACGTTTTTGTTTTACGTTCCTTTTCATAGTTTTGAGGAATTCATTTACTACATAGAATAAAACACAGGGAAATATACCTACCTTCAAGTAGAGTTTCATCCTTTAATAAGTTTCTACTGAAACTAATCTTTTCTCCAAATGATGGGCATTCAAAACTACTTGGTCTCATCAAAGCACAAGAATCATCTTCTAGAGAATCACATAATACACCAAAGATTAACTATCTATTTCTTCTATTATCCCAAAAATAGAAAGGGTAAGATAAAACAACTCTTCAAAAAGAAAGAATCCCATAGGAAGGGAAACTTCTTTAAATCTTCAAAATTCCACGGTACTACCCAAAGTTCACCATAGACCATTACATAAATAACTATCCTTAAAATTCCTTAAAATAAACCAAACTAAGATTGGAACCCAAATACAAGAAGGATTTGATAACATAGTCTTCCAAGATAAACTTTATCGTTCATCTCCAAACAACATGAACCACTCCTAACATCTTATAACAAAAGTAACTAACCTAAACATATTTTACCCAAGATAGGTCAATCATTTCTATAAGTAACCTATAATACCATAAGTTCACCTTAAATTTATCTATTCTTCAAAATACAAGTCAACCTTTATTCCTCAAAGAAAATACCATAGAAATCTATTTACCTCGATCATATAGGGTTCCCAAAATAGTGAACGTCTTCCAAAAATAATAATCATCATTTAATCCCCTAATCATCTCTGTCATATTAATAAGGAAATCATCACATTTCCTATCACATTGGTTGTTGGGACATGTTCTTCCATTTCCCGCCATTAACTAAGAAAAGAAAGTACAATTTGGGGCTTAAATACTTAGCCAATAACCAGTAAAAGGAACTAAAATCATAGAAGGATAACTTGTAGAAGAAAAGTATACCCTAACTTGTGATCCCCTAGGTTCCAAACTAGATTATCAATGAATATATATTCTTATGTGAATATTTATTTTATTTTATCTTTGTTCCTTTAATAATGGTTCATACTAAGCTTATGAATTTACCAAAGCATATCCCCCGGGAGTGTCATAACCAAGAGTGAAGCAATGCCCATTGTCGTGTACCAGTTCTCGTTCAAGTCTAGCTCAAAGCGTTGTTTTAAGGTTTTACCCCTATGTACATCTGTTCCAGAGCCACCTCTACCATCTCGTATCTAGATAGGGATGTATTTTCTTGGCAACCCCTCACTCAAAACTCACCAAAATACCAGGAAGATTTCCTTTATTTAAACTTTTCTATAGGGTTCTTCCTAAAGTTTTCATATCCGAATTTCCACAAATAACTAAACCATCCTTTGATACCAACTATAGAATCCCACCTTTTTATCACATAAACTTTCATTACATTATACAAAACTGAGGATCTTTAAGGTTTAGTGTCTTGGAAACCAGGAACTTATTACATGAGAAAAAAACATTCTTCTTAAACACTTGAAAGGATTATTCATTTGTTCATCCAAGGTTAATTACTTAATCTCGTATCCTGGGGACATACATAAAAAGAAAGGGTGAGAAGAAGGCCCAGTAAGGGAAATAAGGGGAAACATTTAACATGTGAACTTGAGATACATCAACAATGTCATGAAAAAGAACTTTAAGGCCTGAGAAATAAATCATAAGGCATATCATAATAAAAATAATTTTTTCAATAACTTGAAGATGTGGCTACAACATTTAACAAATACAATCATTTTCGTTTCACCATGCTCCATCCCCAAGGTGTCAATAAAAATTACCAAGGTTATTCACCAAGGTATCAGTCAAAATGGTCATCTCTAGAGATTAAGTCTTTACCCAATGCATTAGAGCACTATCAGGGCACACCCTTAAATTAGAATTTATTATCATGTGATCCACATATATCATCATCAATAATTTCATAAACAACCCATATAGAATAAAAGAAATGGGTTTCATTTCATAATAATAACGTTTTAAAAACTGCTTTAATGACATGATCTTTGTGTCACTTTAAAACCAACAGAAAAGGAAGGTGGGTATCATGATTGTAAATACCAGAATTCAAAATAGAACATTTTGGTATATATGTAAATACCCCTATAGAATAGAGACCTTTGAGTATTCACTTAATAAGATAAAATAACTTTAGAAAAAGAGAGAGGCATTTTGAAACGGAAATTCTGCAGCATAACGACTATGTTTTGGGGTTTTAAAAAACATTGAAAAGAGAGGAGACATGGGTCAAACATTCATAAATGACCCATAAAACAGTATAGGGACAGAATATTAAGGATATATGAACATGGTAATGAAATTTTAAGGACATACTATTTGAAATGAAAAATATGGAAGGAAGAAAAAAAATAGATTTCTCTTATGAAAATTCCGCAGCCTAACAGTGTCACTTAAACTTCAACAAAAATGAATTGAAGAGATCAAATAGGGTATCTCATCATATGAAAATAAAAGATCAGTGTGATAGATATAGAGATCATACCCCAACATAATAAAAAGGAACCTGAAAGACCTGACATGAAAATAGAACTTGAAAATGAGAAGGGTGAAAGAATCCCTTAAAAATTCGGCAGCCTAACGGCCCCACTTAAAACTTCAAAAAATGAATTGACGAGATCAAATAGGGTCTCTAATCATATGAACATAAAAGTTCAGTATTATAGATATAGATATCATACCCCAACATAATAAAAAGGAACGTGAAATACTTGACATGAAAGTAGAACTTTGAAAAATGACAAAGGTGAAAGAATCCCATAAAAATTTGGCAGCCTAACGGCGCCACTTAAACATTCTTAAAACGAATTGATGAGAGAAAGAGGGGGTATATCATCATATGAACATGAAAAGGGAATTAAGAGAAATATAAAATAACATCCTCCAACATAATATCATGGATCATAAAAGAAATGACATAAAAGAGATTACTTGAAAAGAAAGAGAGAGGTAGGATCCCTTACCATAAAACGTATCTCTTAAAACTCAAAGGTTGGGACCTTGAGGGCTTGGGGGAACCTTGTGAGGACTCATTGGGAGGTAATGAGACCAGATATTCTTTGGGGGAGAGTTGGGAGTGAAAACTAAAGGAGGAAAGGGTGGGTGTTTATAGGAAAAGTGAGGTGATACTTTAATAATTTCAAGGGACACCTCACAAGTGGTTTTCTCAAAACCATGGGCTCTCCCTAGGAATTTTAAATGGAGTTAGGCCACATGGGTCCCCCCATACAATACTTCATCACCTTTGGTCGGCCAACTCTTAAAATATCTCCTGACATCATCATGACACAGTTCTGATGTCATTAAACATACTGAAACCCAAAAACTGTATTTTTACAATTCACTGAAAATTCAAATTTCTCTGAAAAATCCCAAAATTTCACCTTAACCAAATATCAATTCTCTGATTTCAAAAATGAACTCCATTTTATGAAAATAATTTTCTAAATACTTTTTAATTTAATTTTTAAATAAATACACTATTCACAGAAAATTCATTTTTCTCATAAAATTCCCCAAAAATTACCTTAACATAATATTGATGATCTGAGTTCAAAAATGAAATCCATTTTATAAAAATAATTTTATAAATATTTTCAATTTAATTTTTAATTAAAAACACTATTCACTCGCAAAAACTAATACTTGACTAATAATTTCTGAAAGAGTTATTTATTTATTTTATTGAATCACATTACTTAATCAAGGTGCCTAGTTTATATATTTACATTCTTTAAGTGATATTACTAATCCATTTGGTCACATTACTAATCCTAAGCATAAAATCACTATTCATAATTTACTATTCATCAAAAATTAAGTTGATCTTATTAGACTCTAAATTTCGTACTGAACATAATTGTAGAAGACCATTTTTTGAAAATCATTACACATTTTAAATTATTTAAGGTTTACATAAACATTTTTAAAATATCATTTCTCTAAAATTCATCAAAAATATGCTAACTATATTTATCCAGACATTTGAAAATTCATAAACTTCATCATAAGAAGAAATCAAAAAAAATTATTTAAAAAAAGGATTACATAAGGCAGTTACAGTCACCTTATATAGCCCCTTATCACACCAGCATAGGACCTAAGTGTAAGGTATGCTAAGGTGATAGAATCCGAGGGTGGCTCGGCCAACATCGCATGAGTATTAATTTCTATTAGTTTGAACTTCTCGCGAAGGCAATTCTGTTCTAGCTTCACACGATGAAGTTCGGCTTGGGTTTGGTCCAAAACAAAGCCCAGTGGTGCTACCTCCTTCCCAAGTTCTGTTAGATGGGATTCGATCGGCCCGAGACTACTGGATGAGGCCATCGAATCTCCTTTCTATATTAATTAACCAAGGTCACTTGTATTTAGATACAAAAGTCGCAACATTCAGTTTTCAACGGTTGTACTGACTAACGGTCATATAATCAAAACCCAACAGTCTCATTTTAATTATACTCATGTTATCAAATGAAACAGTTTTGTTGAGTATGAAAAATAAAATAACACACAAAATTAGGAAACAAGATTTATTCAAAAGTTTGGGACGTTACACACTTGAAATGTAAGAAACTTTGGTGGAATTCCTTTTTCCAAAATTTACAAGAGTGACACTCCTCCTCCATTATAAAAAGGAACTCAACCCTCCCACTTCCTCACACCACTCAAGGAACTATGGAATGAAAAATATCTTTCAAAATAGATCCTAAAAATACATAACATAAATATATAAGCTTCACCTTAGTATGAATGATATCCAAGTGAGATCCTTGGTGCAAACCAAAAGGAGTTACTCGAATATAAGGTTACATTCTTCCCTAAGATCTATTTTTTTATTTTGATTATAAACCCCATAAAATATTCTTATTCAATAATTAAATAATGAACTAAATATCCTAAATATACTAAGATTTTTTTATTATAAGGTTTCTAGCTTCACATACACACACTTCCATCTAATGGGTAACTAACTTACTATTCGTGTACGGTGAACTACCACCTTGTGAAATGATGAGTGTTCATTTATCCTTTACCATCATTTATGTAAGGGAATTATGATGGAAAAAATATTTATATATGATATATGTGATATTTATTAGGTTTTTATGCATATTTAATTATTTTATAATGCATACATTTATACTTTCCATTTTTTGTAAATACTATAACATCGTTTGTGGAAGTGTGGACTACCGCCTTATCAAAGCGATGTGATTCGTTCACACTATACATGGAACATATTAAGGATGATTTTAATAAAACTATGTGATATATATGAAATAAATATTATACTAGAATTATAATATACATATATATAAATTAATTTTTATTCTTTTAATACAATACAGAAATGAAAGTAGCATTCATGCATATGTATGGCCTACCGTCTCCATAAACTGTGAATTTCATTTATTATCAAAAATACACTATGGATTATTATAAATAAATATATAATTAATATATATGATAAGTAAATAATTATTTACATCTTTTAGATGATTAAATCATGATCTATATAATAATAACACAAATAACATGTTAAAACATACTTGAAAAACAGAGCAATAAACAACTTAAATAGTGGATATAACAAAGGATTATTAAAAAATGGGAAATAAAACATTATAGGTAATTAATATAAGATATAATTTATATTATTTTGGTTTTTTTATAATTTATTAATATTTTTAAATCCATATACATTAGTTTAAAGGATGTTCACCCAGAATGAAACGCAAAGTAAGGGATTTTCATCGTACTTTTTACATCTGTGAAATAAATGTCATATTCACCACTTACTTATTTTGTGTGGTGTATCTAATGCTCATTTTTATATAATATATCATGAATTATTTTATATTCTTGGTATTTTTAGTTTCAATTTGAATTAATTTTTTAAATGTAATTTGTATTAAAAGTTACCAGGTGGTATAGAATTTTATAACCCAATTCCTTTTACATTAGGTTACATGACTTCCCTACTGTATTTAATATTCTATGATTATGTGTATAATAAAATTGAATACATATTGATTTATATAGACTTCCCTTATATTTATTTACATTTGATACACATAATAAATTAATTTATTGATTCTCACTTCATCATTATGGTCTTTTCAAGGGTTTACTTTTCAATCTCATTTTGTTGGGGAATATTGTATACACTTGAATTTTTATCAGAAGAAATTATTTGTTAATTGTATAATAAACCATTAAATTGTATACTCCTATGATTATTCATGACCTTTATCAAGTAATATTACAATCTTCTACTCTTTGGTACTTAATTTGTTTAGAAATTTTTTTTAAGAAAACCTGAATTCATTTCTCTCTTCAGTCGGAGAACCTATTTTCATATAAAAAACATGTTTTCTAAAAAGGTTTTAAAAAATGGTTTAACCTTTTAAAAAAATTATTAAATACATTTTACCATTTTTCCTTTTATAAATTATTTCAATGGAATCTTCTTGTCACTTTTCAAACAAGGAAATTTTCTATCCTTTTTACCTTACAAAAGGAATGTTCTTTTTTTGTATGGCATATACAAATTTACTCACCATAATTTATTTGAAGATTCTTTTTCACATTTAAAATGTTAATTTTGAAATATTTTTTAAGGTGATTTTTAAAGTATATTATTTTCAAAATGAAAATGAAAGTTTCCTGAAGAATATTTTTAAATGACCTTTTTTCAGTATTTCCATTCATCAATGACAGCAGTCCTTTATTTTTCTCTACATGGGATATGTTGTATTGATACCATACTTATTATTTCTCTATATGGTTCTTGATTGATTTGACCAAGGATAGTTTTGACATCTACTTCCTTGATTCCTTTTTAGACCCCTTGAAATATTCAATTTTCTATAATCATCGGGACATGTTGTAATATTGTGCACCTAGATTCTTTTGTATAAATTATATACTTTCCTTTGACATGTCATATCATGAAACTCATAATTATCATGATATTTTATGTTTCATTTACTTTTATTCCTTTATGGGGATTATGATTCAATTGTTTCAAAGTGGTATGTCACGCTTGGGAATTTTTAAAGATTATTTTCCTAAAAATTAATTTTAATGATCTTTCAAAGGTATTTCCATTCATCAACATCCACAACCCTTATTGTTACTTATCCTCCATTAGGGAATTATTGATAAATCGGTATCTCTTATTCAATACGTATATTTTATAAGGCATATTATTTATTTTTATTATTCGATATGATGAATTCATTAGATAGATAATAATGGGTGGGGCCCGGAACTTACAAATCCCCTCAATGAATCGATAGGTTCTCATTAGAAAAATCAATTGAATAAATTAAATAGGTTTCTACATGTAGTTTTAAACCATCTGGTGAAAGGTCTTGATGGTACAGGTTTTCTTGTGCCTCAGGCATGACTTCCAATAATTAAGCATTGCCTTAATTTTGATTTATTATTTATTATCCATCATATTTTCACTATGAAAAAGTGTATGAAGGAATTTTATCCTAAATTTATTGATTAAATGGAAGTTGTTTTAATTTTATTACCTTTATATATTTGCATTTCCTTATTTATTTATTTAAATGGAATGTTATTTCAGTTATATACCTTTCCAAATTCTTTATGCACTTTCTTATTACTTTATTGATTACATGACATGTGTGTTAGGTTATTTACCTTTCCATTATTCTAATTGATTCATTATTTCTTCTGATGTATTTACCCTTAATGGTAATTTGAGCTCACCCATATTATGTTTCTTTTCCCCGGGAATCCAAGAAGTGCACTAAGAAATATATGAAAGGATGCTCTAGATGGAGTAAAGTTATTATCCTCTAATAAAAAAATATTTTTTAATTAGTGTATTTATTGGTAATACCATAATCATGTATGTATCGGGTTTACCAAGACTATTAAATAGTTTGGTCCTTTGGGATGTGATTTAATTGTATCTTATGCTAATGTAATGGTAGCATGACATCAGCTCTGGGATTTCTGGGGTCTATTTACAACAGTTTATATACCAAATAAAGTAAATTTCATAGCTGATTCATTAAGTGGGAATCCATATAATAATTTGGATAAAGAGGCTTCAAATAAATAGAAGTTAATGTCTCCCATAGCTAATATGAATTTATATTATGTTGACTGAGGTGTTATTATAATTTTTCTTCTTATTTCTCATGTTTCTCATTTGGTTTATAAGGTTGGAAATAATTAGACATCTAATTCATAATGTCTATTTATGAGTTCAAAACTCAATGGTGGGGAGACCATTAATGTATGGAATCTATAAGGGATTTTATTTTTTCATTTTAGAGATTTGATCATAGTACCTACGACCTATCAAGAATAGATCTTTTCTTCTTATCACCGTTAAATATTTTCCATTCATCATGGTATTTGGAAGATTTATAAATTTCTAAGTGTACAATTTTGATGGGATGGAATGATGAAGAAAATTCCAGAGTTTTTTTTGAGATGCCTCACCTATCAGTAGGTCAAGATAGAGCACTAATTACCATCTAGTATGTTTCATTACTTACCAATTACAATATGAAAATGAGAGTGAATAGTAATATATTTTTTCATAGATCTACCAAGAATGGTTCAGAAACACGATTCCATATGGGTGATTGTGGCTTACGAAGTCAGTTAACTTCATCTCTATTCATAAATCAAATAAAGTGAAATAATTATCAAAAATCTATATTTGGGAAGCTATAAAGATGCATAGAATTATTTTTTCGATTATGTATAACTAGGACAATATGTTTAAATCTCAATTTTGGAAGTCTTTGTAGTAATCCCATGGAACATAGTTGACCATGAGTAAAGCTTATAATCCTCAAATAGATAGATAATCCGAATGAATGAACCAAATGTTGGAATACATTCTTATAGATTTTGTGATATATTTTGGATTCCCATGGGAGGATTATATACCATTAATAGATTTCTCATACAATATCAGTTACCAACACTATATACATATGACTCCTTTTGAAGAATTATATGGTCATTCGTACGGCTCTCCAATTTGTTGGGTGGAAGAAGATGAGATTTCACTTATCATAGATTTCCTCATACATGAGCTAATGAAGAATATTTAGATGATTAGAAAGAGGATAGTGATTGCTTAGAGTCATTGAAAATATTATTCATATCATCAATGATGATCATTATCATTTGAGGTAGTTGTTCATGTTCTCTTTGGAATTTAACTAAGGCTAGGGATCATCATTTTGGAAGGAAAGGAAAGTCGTATCCTTAAATCATTTGTCACAACCCGTACCCCAGGGCCTATTCCGTGACTACCCCAATCCCACCATCCATAGGCTAGGTGCTAGTGACTAGCACCAAGGTGTAATTCCCTTAAACTGGGGAGGCAGTTCCTTTCTAACCTGTAAACATATGTAACCAAGCACACAACAAGATAAGAACACCATTAAGATGAACTCTAAATAGAGTGAGTGCAGTAAGTAAATGGGGCCAGAATACAAGCCCAACTAGAAAAGTACAAGTACAACTGAAAAGGAAAAAACAGCAGAAAGGTGAATAGAAGCTCCTGGGTCATCCACCATGGATCTTACCTGATGGGTAGGTACATCTCTCCTCCTTATCACTCCATGTCCGTCTGTCTCCTCCGTGTATTGACAGGTTGTATGGTCCACCTCTGGGCACCGTCTAGTCCAAGTACTCACGTCCTCAGTATGCTCTGTCCGTCATCTGCATTTAACACAACAAGGCGAGGGCATAGCCCATGTAGGGTTGATTATAACGATACTTAGTAGGGACCCCGAGACCCTCAAGGTCTCACAAAATCCACCAAGGATAAACCAAAAAGTATGAAATCAACAGATAACCCTACTTAGGTATATGTCCATACATATACCTAAGTTATCAAGTAATCTATCTCAAACATGAGGAAAATACATGGGTACTGACTCAGCTCACAAAATGATTTATTCTAGGGGTGGTATCATGTAACATTATGAACCCTCGACTGCTGGAGAACTCTTTCTCTATCGAGTTCATTGGGCCTTCCATGTCACACAGAGGTGCTTCCCACTAACCTCGGACTGTTGGGCACCGGTTCAAAAGTAAGAAAAACACACTCGTATGTTTACTGAATGTACCCAAAGAAATATTCATAAATTGATTCCCGGCACACCGGACCACGAAATCTTGCGCCATCAATTTTTGTGGACTCATAAAATTCCCATATATTTAAAAAATACATGAAATTTCTAGGTCTTTAAATTCTCCCCACCTCTAGGCTCTACATCCCCATAAGCCACAACTCAAACTAAGGTAAACAATTGGGGGTACTGTGCACACATATGAGTCTCCTGCTCCCATGTACTCTCCTGGAGGTTCCCGTGATGCCAGAAAACTCGCACCAGAGGTATCGACCATCCACGAAGGACCTGCTCATGTCAATCCTCAATCTCTATTGGAACCTCCATAAAAGTCACCCCATCGTCGATGTCCAGGTCGCCATGGTTGATAATGTGAGAAGGGTCATGCATGTATCTCCTCAGCTTGGATACATGGAAGACATCATGAACCCGGTGCAACTGAGGTGGAAGAGCTAAGGGGTAAGCCACCTCAACAACTCTGCTGAGGACCTGAAAAGTTCTGATGAATCTCAGAGAAAACTTTCCACCTCGACCAAATCTCTGTAAACCTCATCAAGGTGAGACATGTAGAAAGACACGGTCTCCATCCTCGAACTCTAGAGGTCTCCATCTCCTGTCGGCATATGACTTCATCCTACTTTGTGTAGTCTTCATCTACTCCTGGATGATCTGAACCTTTTCTATGGTAGCTCGTACCATCTCTGGTCCCAGGATTCCTGACTCCCCTAAGTCAGTCCAGCACAAAGGTGATCTGCAAGGTTGCTCATATAATGCCTCAAAAGGTACCATCCCTATGGTGGAGTGATAGATGTTGTTGTATGAAAACTCCACCAAAGGAAATTGATCCTCCTAGCTGCAATCGAAGGCGAGGGAACAAGCACACAACATTTCCTCGAGGGTCTGAATAGTCCACTCAGTCTGGCCATCCATCTGAGGATGGAAGGCGGTGCTCAATCGAAGCTGCATCCCGAAAGTCTCCTGCAACCCCTTCCATAGATGATAAGTAAAACATGCATCATGATCTAAGATAATCATTTAAGGTACTCCATGTAACCACACAATCTCCTGCACATATAGGCATCCTATGCTCTCTACTGAACCCTGCTCTCTGATCGGTAGGAAGTGGGCCGACTTGGTGTGTCGGTCGGCGATCACCCAAATTGAGTCATGTCCCCTGGATGTATGTGGAAGACCCATCACAAAGTACATGGATATCCCATCCCACTTACACTACATGACCACTAAAGGCTGAACCAATCCTACTGATACCTGATTCTCCACCTTCACTTGCTGACAAGTGAGGCACCGAGAGACAAACTCTGCTACTGCTTTCTTCATTCCCAGCCACCAGTGCTATCATCGGAGGTCCTGGTACATCTTCACCACTCTTGGATGTACCACTAAAGGGGATGTGTTGAACTCCCACAACAATTCCTCCTGAAGTGACATTGTTACCATGGTACATCCTCTGAAGAGGATGACATGCTCCCCCCCCCCTTCATAAAATCCATCAGGTGCTTGTCCTATTGATATCTAAGCACATCGTGCCTCGTAGTCAATGTCCCCATGTTGTGCCTCCCTGACTCACTGAAGAAATAGGGTAGTGACTGTAAGAGACTGAAGGAAAGATGCTCCATCTCTATCTATAGAGGATATCTGAAAAGCAGCCAGCTGCTCTATCGCCTCGCCTAACAGCAGTATACCAAACCTCCTACTGAGTGCTTCTCCTACAAAGTTCCCCTTACCAGGAGTATAGACTATCTTAATTCATAGTTCGGGAATAACTGAATCCAACTTCATTGTCTCAGTTTCAGGTTCTTCTAAGAGAAGATATACCTGAGACTCTTGTGATCAGAGTACACCTTAAAGTTCTCGCCCATCAAGTAATGCCGCCAGATCTTCAAGGCGAAGACAACTACTGCTAACTCCAGGTCATGAGTAGCATAGTTCTGATCGTGTTGTATTATATTTTGATAACCATATGAAATCACCGCTCGCTCCTGCATCTGGACAAATTCGAGTCTGGTCCATGATGCCTCGTAGTAGAGTACGTACCCTACGCCCTCCTCTAGAAGCCTCAAGATGGGGGCACTAGTCAGCCTATGCCTCATCTCATGAAAACTCTGGTGGCATATCTCCAACCACATGAAGGGTTTCCCCTTCTTCATAAATGCTGAAATTGGTACTACAAATCTAGATATATCTGACACAAACCTTCGTTAATAACCAACCAACCCCAAGAAACTCTGTAACTCCATCACACTCCTGGGTGGCTCCCAAGCAAGTACCGCCTCGATCTTCATTGGATCAACTACAACTCCAGCCTCTGAGATGACATTTCCCAGAAAGTGAACCTATCAGATCCAGAATTCTCACTTCATGAGCTTACCATAATGTCGGTGCTCTCGGAGTGTGTCCAGTACTACCCGCAAATGGTAGGCATGCTCCTCCTCAGTAGTCGAGTAGATCAGGATGTCGTCGATAAGGACTACGACAAAGAGATAAAGTTATGGATGAAAGATCTTGGTCATGAGTCCCATGAACACTGCTAGAGCATTGGTTACACCGAATGGCATAACCAAGAACTCATAATTTCCATACTGACATCTGAAGGACGTCTTCTATACATCCTCATCTCACACTCTGAGCTGGTGATATCCTGATATGAGGTCTATATTCGAGAACCAATGTGCTCTCTTCAGCTAATCAAAGAGTTAGTTAATCCTCAAGAGTGGGTACATGTTCTTCACGTTCACCTGGTTCAGGCGCTGATAGTCGACACAAAGTTTCAAGCTCCCATCCGGCTTTTTGGGAAACAAAATAGAAGCTACCCAAGGTGAAACACTAGGCCAGATGAATCCCTTCCCCTGCATGTCCTCCAACTGTACCCACAGCTCATGAATCTCTGAGGGAGCCATATGATATGCTGGTGTAGATATCGGTTCCATCTCGGGGTATAAGTCAATGTAAAAGTCCACCTCTCTATAAGGAGGTACACCCGAAACATCATCAGGGAAGACATTCGCGTACTGATCCACCACAACAGTATAGCTCAGAATCTCCACATCAATAGCTCTGAGGGTAAGGATATCCATCTGATGAGTGATCAACTTCACTCTCCTCCAGGTAATTCCATCCTGTGCTGCAAGGTCTCCCTTCTCGCCGGTGAAGGTAAACATAGTCCCATCTATGCGGACACACCACACTTTGCGCCTAATACTGTCTATCTGAGAGTGGACTATAGATAACCAATCCATACCCAAGATGACATCGTAAGGCCTCGACGCCACTACTAGAAGATCCCAGCCGAAGCTCTCGCCTCCTAGAGTATGCTCGCACTGCCAGCACTAGTGTGTAATCGTAGAATCTGCTCCTGTAGGAGTCTCTAGCCGTAAGGATCGAGCCAATGGCTCCATCAGAATCTCCGAGCTCCAAACGAGGGTGGTTTAAATAAAATAATGACTGGCACTGGTGTCTATATGTACTGCAGGTAAGGTGTAATAGATACAGATCATACCTCATATCATCTCTAGAGTTCCATGGTCGTAGGCCTCAGCTGCTTGAAGCTGAGCTCTCCCATGTCCACCTACTCCCTTTGGTCAGGGTATACCTCCTGGTGGTGGTGGCGGTAACATCTAGAATCATCACCTACTGCCAGTTGCATGACCAGATCCTCTACCATGTATTCCTGATCCCTATGGACCACCTCGATCGAACCTCTGTCTATGCTTGGGCGGTCCTTTGACCGTATACTGATCATCCGTATGGCGGGTTGGAAAATCACAAGCCATGTGACCCTGACCGCTGCATGCATAACACTGCCCACTCCTGGAATGTATGTCTCTGCCTAGGGTGCTCCGCACAACCGATTCTAAGTCATGCGGTCATTCACCTGTAGGTCTGGTCCTCTTGAACCTTTGCGACATCTGTCTGCTGCCACCTGCAGAAGACTCTGCTACGGGTCAAATAGTGGTGGATCTCACTGCTGGAGACTACTCAGCAAGGAAACTCTCCACTATGAGGGCTCTCTCTAACACCCTTGTCTGCGTCAGGATCATAAGTGAGATCACTGAAGCCCTGATCTCCCTCCTGAGTCCCTGCTCGAAGGTCTGGGCCCTAAATAATGGGTCCCACACCATATCAGTGGACTAACGTGAGAGGTTTGTAAAACTCACTGAGTATTGAGCTATCATCATGCTACCCTGCTGTAAATGAATCATCTCTTGTATGCACACTGTGCGAAGAGTCCCAGGGAAAAACTCTGCCTGAAATAGGCTCTTGAAGTCTTCCCAAATAAGCATCATCTCATCATGGAATTGGAGCATCAATCTCCACCATCTGTCTTCTGCTTCTTGTAGAAGGCTGGCGAGAAGAATCACAATGAGGTCTGCTAGTGTCCCTACCAGTCGAAAAACTCTCACCATGGCCTTTATCCAATCCTCAACTGCATGTGGGTCCGTCTTTCCCCTGAACCTAGGTGTCCTCTGGCACTAGAACTTGAGCAATGCGCTCAAGCGGTGTGCACTCTCTGCTGCAGGGGCTAGTGGCATCAGTGGATTAACGGGTAATAGTACCGTAGGTGCCTCCACTGGTGCCTTTACTGGAAGAGGGCCCTTCACCGAGGCCTCTTCACTCGGTGGGTTATCAGTGCGTACAACTCTCAGAACCCTGGGTGGCTGTCTGCGTGGAAGCATCCTGAAAATAAATAGGTGTTCCACGGTCAATAAGTTATACCTGGTGAGCTGGCCTGGTGAGCTAACTCAAAGAGTTCACAAAGAAGACTCTTGAAAACACACACGCAATCGTTATTTTCGTGCACTGAGTCGGAAATCCGAATACATTATCCTGGTGTATGGACACCTCAGCCTCCGCACCAACACTGGACTCCCTGAACTGAAAACTGCACTCATTACCCTTAACACTATTTCTTCACAAAAAAAGTTTAGAGTCCTAGTTCTGCAGTATAACTGACTCCTCTGATACTAATTTGTCATAACCTGTCCCCCGAGGCCTATTCCGTGACTACCCCAAGCCTGCCTTCCATAGGCTAGGTGATGGAGACTAGCACCAAGGTGTAATTCCCTAAAACTAGGAAGGCATTGCCTTTATAACCTGTAAACATACGTAACCAAGCACACCACAAGATAGGAACACAAGTAAATTGAACTGTAAACAGAGTGATTGCAGTAAGTAAACGGGTCCAGAATACAAGCCCAATTGGAAAAGTACATGTACAACTGAAAAGGAAAAAACATCTTAAAGTTGAATAGAATCTCCTGGGTCATCCACCATGGATCCTACCAGAAGGGTAGATAGAGATCACCTCCTCCATACTCCACATCTATCCATCTCCTCCGTGTATCGACACATCGTATGGTCCACCTCCGGGCACCGTCCAGTCCTGGTACTCACTTCCTCAGTCAGATCTGTCCATCATCTGCATCCAATACAACAAGGTGCGGGCATAGCCCGTGCAGGGGTGAGTATAACGATACTCAGTAGGGACCCTGATACCCCCAAGTTCTCACAAACTCCACCAAGGATAAACCAAAAATTATGAAATCAACAGATAACCCTACATAGGTATATGACCATACATATACCTAAGTTATCAAGTAATCCATCTCAAACATGAGTAAAACACAGAAGTACTGACTCAGCTCACACCAGGATTTATTCTAGGGGGTGGTATCATGTAACATTCCGAACCCTCATCTGCTGGAAACTCCTCCTCTATCGAGTACAGTGGGTCTACCACGTCACACTGAGGCGCTTCCCACTAACCTTGGACTGCTGAGGTACTCCTCTTATCGAGTACCATGGGTTTTCCATGTCATCAAGGCGCTCCCCACCAGGGGTCTGCCGCGTCACCAAGGTGCTCCCCCTCATGGACTGCTAAGGTACTCCTCCTGTCGAGTACCATGGGTCTGTCGCAGAACCAAGGTGCTCCCCACCGTGGGTCTGCCCGCATCAGCAAGGAACTCCCCACTAGTCATGTTAAGTCACTCTGAGTCAAAACGGTAAGCAGTCGTCAAGTCTCAGCCAGCTACTGGGTTCCCGCACTTAGCTCGCTCATCTCTGGGAGGATCCGCTCCCCAATCTAATGATAAATACTCTAAATACCATTAATTTCCATGAATAAGTATCTCAAATGACCTCCATGTCATAGGGGTCTCAAAGAAATAGACGGAACGTCAATCGAACGCCCAGTCTGTGAGTTATTAGCCTTTTAGTCCTGAGCGCCCAGTTGGATTCGTGCTCGATGCAACCCGACCGTACCTAAAATATACCCAAAACATCATTAGGGTATACTCAAAGGGACCATCTCGCTCCAAGACTTCCATCTCCAATGATAGTTCATGAAAAAGACACCTGGTTCCAAAGTTATGGCCAATGGTGCGTAAATGGGTCGTAGTAGGCCCGAGTCTGGTCCGACACGGTCAGACCGACCCGGACCGTAGGGTACTGCGAGGGCGCGGACTGGCAGCGGGTACCATGAGGCCATGGACCTACCACGAGGGCAGTGGATCAGCCATGGATCGATGGTCTGGCTGCAGTTCGGCAAATCGGCTGCGGGTCGCCTCGGCTCGGCGGCGGGGCTCGTCTCGACGAACGGCGGATGGCTCGGCTTGACATGGCGGTGGCGTGACGAGGGGGTTTGTGCCGGTGCGGCGTGGTGTCTCGGCGCGACGGCGGAGCGATGAGGGGGTTCGGACCGGGGTGGCGCGGTGGCTCAGCACAGCGGCGGCGGCTCGGCCGGCCGCGGGGCAGCCGGAGCGCCGTTGGTCGGTGCGGGTCACAGAGGTCACATGGGATGGCGTCGTTGCCTTCATCACCTTCGTCTTCTTCATCCACTTGGAAGAACACCACAAATCAACACATGTATTATGGATATTATGGGCCATGTTAGTTTGTCCCGCACTCTCCGCATTAGGGTAGTAGCAAGTGGCTCCACAAGATCAAGAACGGGTAAGAGAAATAATCAAACACCCACCCTACAATCCTCGTCAATCACTATTCCCAATCCCAAAAAAAAAATTAGAAGGGGAGAACATGAGAAGTGATAATCAAATATAAATAAACCCCTACCTTGTACGTTTGATGAAATTGGCATAAGAAGGTAGTACGGTCATCGATTCACCGTAGATGAGGATGTCCCATGTCGGAAGAAGTCCTAAGGAAGATGGTCGAAGGAGGTCAGCGTTCTTCATTCAGAGAAGAAGATATTCATTGGAGAGATTTTCTCTCAAAGCTCCTCCTCTCCCCAATTCCAAAAAAAATAAATGATATCCCAAAAATAATAGATTAAGTGATCTATTATGTTCGTTGGCATAAATTCAAATCGAAGAATTTAATTAATTGAGATGGATTAATTAATTAAAGGTGGAGGGTTGGAATAATTAAAGGTATGTGTGTTGGAACAATTAATGTGTAGGAATTCAAGAGGATCCTCCACATTAATGAGGGGGATTGATATGTTTTTCTCCATAATGAAAGGAGTTCAAGAGGTTTAGGACTCGAGTGGTCCCCACCACCATAACCTCTCATGAGAGGTTTGGTTCGGGTGGTCCCCACCACCATAACCTCTCATGGGAGGTTAAGGTTTGGTGGTCCCCACTTCTCAACTTTCACGTTGAGGTTTAGTTCTAGTGGACCCCACCTCTCAATACCCACATGGGTGTTTCTAATAAAAATAAAATGTCACACACTTTTATTTTTATATTATTCTTTCACGAAAAACCCAAAAACTAACTTTCACCCTCAACTATCTGTCATCGAGGAGAAAGTCCCTTTAAGTGAATATGGGCACTGTGAGTTCAACGATGCCATTAGATTTCAATTCCGAGTACCGGTTCAAATGTTAGAAAAACCCACTCATACGTTTACTGAACATACCTGAAGAAAAGTTTAGAAATTGATTTCGGGCACACCGGACCTCGGAATCATGCACTGTCAATTTTCGTGGACTCATAAAATTCCCATATATTTAAAAAATATATTTACACTGAATTTAAAGGTCCTTACAAAATTAGGCCTTATGAGATAATTGAATAAGTTCGTTATGTGGATTATTGGTTGGATTTACCGCTAAGGTTTAGTTTTGTGCACAATGTGTTTCATGTGTATCAACTACATAAGTACCATCTTGATCATGACCATGTGATTCGATGGAACCATGTTGATCTTAAACTAGATACTTTGTAAATTTATGTGATGATATAATTTTTGGATAGGTAGGAGAATATATTTCATTGTAAAAGTATTAGTTTGGTATCGGTTTTATAGAAACATAATTAGATTCAAGAAGAAACATGATAATTTGAATGAATTATTGAGCAGTGGCCCCAGATCTTACAAAACAATGACAACCTCCCACTTTCTAAAGACTTAAATACCAATGGTGGGCAGAAAATAACAACCCTATTTTTTGGTACATTACCATTTTATTATGCACTATGAGATTTTATAATACTTGGGATGAGTTTCAGAAGTTTATGAAACCTTTTGAAGTGTTTTGGAATTATTTTTGTAGGATCACGATTTGAGCAGGGTTACTAGAAACCATGAACTATCATTATGAGACTGTGTAAGGTGGTGTTGGGATTCACTGGGAAGCTACAATGCTAGAGCATAGTTTTTCAAAAATATGTGCAATCCAGGAAAAAATACACTAGTAGATATAGGAGTAGAATTATGATTGGAGAACAATTTGTGAAACTATGTTAGTTAACTATGCAAGGGTTGTCTTTGAGGCAGTAGAATCACACATGGGGAACACAGTTTTTAAAACAGTGCGGATCAACCACGCAACTAACTGGGTGATGTCCAATAGCTCGTGCATGGTTGAAACATGATTTTTTAAACATTGTAAAGAACATTTAATGCTTCAAAAATGGTTTTTTTAATTCATATTAAGACCTCAAAAACCCTCAAAAACACTAATTAATCTTTTACACTTCTAGTGTCTCAAAATCATCTCCTCTCCTAGGATCCCAAAGAGACTCCCTTTGATCTGGATGAATCTTTATGATTAATCAAAGTGTGATGGAGATCTGGAATAAATGGTAAGTCATTTTTCATCCCCATCCTACATAGATATACTCTTATCCCCTCCCTTAGATCCATAGATCTAACCCTTTATATATAGATCTATGTGTTATTATGTGAATCTTGATGATATCTTTTTTTTATTTAAGGGAAGGTTTTATGAGCCTATATCCATAATGTTTTAGTGTCATTCTACATTTTTATCATTCATTGAGAGGTAGGAAGATTATCTCTCTTATCAACTAGTACGAGTAATTAAAGGATTGTTTTTATTTCAAAAATTTTCTTGGTTATTATTTGGAAACATTGTGAAAATTCTTTAAGGAATCCATTTTGGTTTATGTTTTTGGAATATGAGAAATTGGATGGAATTTTGAAAACCTCTATGGTTATAATTTTCAAATGATTCTTTCAAAATTATGTTTTGGTTTTGTTGAAATAAAAAAATTACAATGTTATAAAAGGAAGATTTTTTATATATATAAGGAATTGGAATAGGATTTGTAATAATTGGGATTGTGTTTGTTCAAAGTGGGAATTAGTATGGTTGTGAAGTACCATTTTCAAATTGGGATGGTTTATAGATGTGAAGTACCAAATTCAATATGTGACACCAAGTTTGAGTGTGTATATGGGTATGGGTGTGTGATCATGGAATGGTTATGCCAATTACTAATGAATGATATAATATTGTTATTGTTTTTTATCACATGTATTTAACTTATATTTTTGTATAAACTATTTTACTATTTTCTATTATTTTATACTGAATGTTCTAACCAATTTTTTCCTAGTGGAATGTGCTGGGTAATCTTTGGGGATTACCTATGGAGTGTTATAATCAACCACTTCTTTGGAACATTGGTTCATTTGAATAAATTGTTTACCAAGACACGCGAAAGGGAATGGAATCTTATTTCTCTAATGATGCATCTTGATACAATGGACATGCCATGTGGTGTTGGATCTTGGAAGTAGATCATTTTGTGCATGAGATAATTCTACTTTAGTGTATATGGGTCATATTTTCTTTTGGTTTTTTTAGTTGATGTTACTTATTCTATTTCCACTCTGATATTTTTGTTCTGTTGGTTTTACCTTTGAGTTTTAACTCTTTTACCCCTGCATCAGATAGATGGTTTGGAATTTTAAGTTTTATATAGTTAGGTTATTATGGTTATAAAGGGAAAATAATCCCATAATATTCTCTTAATCCCCTGGAATTTATTATCATCCTTTTATATCTTGGGGATGTCACATGATGTTATTATAACTTTTTCTTTCCTCAAGATAATGAGTTTGTGTGGGATGTTACAAATTTAATCTAAATTTATTTACCACATGATGTTAAAAAATATGGAAACATTGTCACACCCTGACCCAACACTATTCTATTATTTTGTTTATTTATAAGTCTCTCTTGTCTATCTCTCATCCCATGTGAGTTTTACTTTTGTTTTTGAGTTTCTAGGAAGTGTAGATCATGTCTCATTGTTTAGCTGCATGATTTTCTAAACTGTGTGGTTACCATGTGATGAGATCTTCAATTATGACAAAGCATAACTTTGTTGTTAGTGTAAAATTTCTATAACTGAGTTTCCTATATGTATGTGGTGCTCCAAGAGCCTAGTATATGACACATGGTTTGTCAAACCATGAAACTAAACCATGTGCAGTGCCCAGTTTCATTAAAAATCCAATTTACCATTATGTCACTATTCGAATTAAACCCTTTAGTGGTCATGTTCCTCCCTCATTCAAACCTCATGCTTGTTCGCACCTTCATTTTTCTCCCCCTCATTTTTTATCTTCTCATGGGGATTAATCATGGATTATACAAGGATTAAGACCATATATTGTAGGTAATCTTCTTCTATCCACTTTCTCTCCTTTTTTATTCCATTTTCTCTTTTTATTTTCCCTAAATAGATCTAGGTGACTTATGTTTCATGTTATATAAATTTTAATTTGGGGTTTTTTCTTTTATAGGGTTTCTCTTTGTCTTTATTTTCTATTTGGACCTTCTTAGGGTGGATCTGAGCAACTATTTTCAACTGCACCAAATTTTTAGCGAGGTTACCCAATGTCAAATTCATTAATTTGATAACCATGATTGATTTATTATTTTAATGTGTGTTTTCATTATATTAAGAGGTAAATGTATTATGTAAAATCGTTATGGTGAGTAGAATTGGTATTTTTAATGTTTTACATTAGTTTTCTCTAATAAATCATGTTTTAAAATCTGTTTTGAAAGTTTGATCTCACCAAGTGCTCGATTAATCATCTTAATGGTTTTTATCATGTAAGATTGAAACAACCAAGGGTGTTTTGGCCCTTTGACTATTTTTCCAATTATGGTCTAATGGTATGTTTGGTTCCAAAAAAAATTCATCAAATTGTTTTCTAATTGTTATAATATATTAATATGAATTAAAATTATATATATATATACACTTTTGTACATATTCACACAAGGTTGTGTGAATGTGTACTTTGGGTCAATAAGTATATATATATATAGGTGAATATGTGTATAAGCATAAAAGGGTGGTTTCAGGACATGAAATCTATAGATTGGAAGTGGTTTTTCAAATAGTTATTATTTCTTTCCAACCATTGAGGCTCAGTTGGAACTTTGGAATTTTTTCGTTGAAAATAAAAACTCTTCTTAAGGCATTCCCCTAAAACTATGGAGCTTGGTTGTGGGATAAATATGTGATATGTGGCATACACCAAGTAAATTATTCTATATTATTTATGTTTTGTGGAAAGGAAAAAGGGGTTTCAGTTAAAAAAAGGTATATGAAGGTGAGAAAGTTAAATTATTGATTACGAAAAAAATGTATAATATGAATATATATGAAAGATTGATAAAATCACCTCCATTTATATGTCATGGGAATCCTTGATTAGCTAAGAGGGAAGAATAAGTAAACATGACACACTATCTTAGTATTATGCTCTAGATAGTGGCCCTAGGTTGACTAGGTTTGACTTATTGGATTTGTCCCTTGGTTTGGATAAGTCGTGAAACACTAAGTGATTGGGAATATTGTTTTCGTATCTGAGGCCAGTCATTTCTTATATTGTCATCTTTTAGATCTATCCTAAAATGTCTCAAATAACTCCTAGGTTCTGAATATGACTTTTTTATTTGTATCCTATATTCCCAATGTTTTTTGAAACTATTATGAAATGGTTTTCACTAAAAAATTTTCCTTCTAGGACTTTTAAATTATCGCATGTCATTTTAAAAGTGGTTTTTTCTAAAAAACATTCATGTATTAGTATTGTTTTTTAAAATTAAAGGGGAAATGGTTTCCATAATTCTTTGTCATGTTACTTTTCTTGAAGAAGAAAAATAAAACCCCTATTATATATATATACTAGCATGAAATTGGTCTCTATTTAAAGTTGAGTCATTGGGTGTGGTTTCTTTTGGAATCCCTACTAATAATATTGATGCTAACTCTTAATTTTATCATTTTAGTTTTAGGATGGGTTTTATAATTGGGACAGTGATGGACTGGGAATGTTCTAAGGTTGGTGGTGACTCTTGAGGTCACGTGGAGTTATGTTTTGTTGTTTTTTTTAATTTATTCTCTAGTTTTTATTTTATATAATTTGTTCTTATCTATTTAACCATTTTTATTATTGGATAAATCATATGAATAGAGTATGATTAATTATTGAAAATAGTTTTCATCCCAAGGTAAGCAGTAATGTGTATCAGGCCATTTCATAGACCGTCTTGGGTATCTAGTTGATGCACAACCAAGGATGGTTGATAAAAAAATGGTATCAGAGCATCACATGTTATTTTGGTATGTCCTGTCATTTAGATCTTGTATTATCAGAACTTAGGTATAATAATGAGTAGGTGGCTAATCACTACCATCATGCATTGAGAATTTAGATTCCAGGGTAATCCAGGATTAGAATGTCTCTAATTAAATAATTAATACTCAATTACTTTGAGACAATAAGTCTTTATTTATCTATTTTTAGTTTCCTTTTTTGTGGTTTCGCATGTTATTCTTGAGAAACTCCATGGTTAGAGTGGGGTTGGAATGAAAATCAAGGGAACCTTATTACTGTTCATGGTCCATAAAACCACACATAGGCTAGCAATCCATGTCTATGGACTTCCGTTAAGACTCTCATGGTTAGTTCATGGCCTGAGAAAATGTATGAAAAAATTGTGCATAGTTATAAATATTCCAAATTTTTTAATTTTCAAGTTATATGGCTGAATTTATTTTTATTATTCTTTTTTATAATATATTTAGGTTATTTTTTAATGTTTCATGTGATATTTTCAAGTTTTGTTTTATGTTGGTTTGTAATTTTGAAATTAAGTATTCAAAAATTATCTTCGAAGATGTGTTGGTTTCTTAAATTAGTGGGAGTGATTACAAATAATTTTTGGATTTTATAAATTAAAAATTGGTTTTGGGAAGAAAATTGTATTGGAAGGGTAGGGATAATTTAGAATAAATTTGCAAGATTTAGAAATTAGATCTTCTGAGAGGGTTGGGTTGAAAATATTCTTAAAATGGGGATCTTGGAAATGTTTTAATTGAGTTAATTATTTTATTCTAAATTGTGGTGTTTCATTGAATTATGAACTGGATAATGAAAAATTTATCAAATAGAATTTTTTAGAACATTGAATTAAATGGTGTATTACTTTGTAATATAAAAATTGAATTGATTTTTGTGATTGATTTTATGATATTTTGGGGTTTTCACATTGTTTGACAGTATTTTGAGATAGATATTTTGATTGGTGATTGATTTATTTGGAATTTATATTTAAAGTGTGATTTAATTTAATTTTTATGCTTCTTGTTTTAAGGTATGCACCCATTGAGTTATATGGAATTTCACAATGAATCTGTAGGTGATTATCAAGTAGTGTGACTTTTTATTGACAAAGTATTTTCCCAATCACTTGATTTGTCCACTCTTGATAATGTTCCTCGTGGTTCCCATCCTTTGTTTCAACATCAATATTTCATTTTGAAGTTATATAAATTTAACCTTTCTAATTTAATTAGATATATGGAACCTAAAAAATCTTAATAATAGATAAAAAATGTTGAGGAGATCCTCATTCATCTTTAGCTACCTATGCATATTAAGTTTGGGTTTTCAACCTTTATATTTGATAGATTTATATGAAAGTATTGGAATTAAAATATTAGACAAAACCATAAAAGGGCCACTCTTGGGAAGGATTAAAGGCTTTATTTTATCAAGAATTACTTCCATGGATCCATGAGAATACTAATGCCTATAGAGTTTTATGATCTCTGACTAGGTGATTCAATAGTGTTATAGTATGCCAATTTTTTCTATAAGATGGTATCATACCTTATAGATCTATTTGGAGATGAATCCTTAAAGGCTCGTTAAATTGGGAAGGTCCTCTGACTAGATCATATTTTGGATGGGCCTCTTCTCAACCCTAAAACTTATGAAGATGTGGTGAGGTAGGCTATTTGGGATAAAGCTGGATTAGCTGGAGAGATGAAGGTAGTTGATGTCTTTAATATCCCTAGTTGTGGTAGACATAGTTCCAAAAAAGGGAAGGGGAATCAAGAGAGGTTTTTCATATTGGGAAGTGAAGTAAAAATTTTGTTATGCTTCTTCTTTATATGTTCATTTGGGAGAAAATACTTGGTGTTCAATCTGTGTGAAAATATAGAGAATAAAAAGTATTAATTCTATGAATCATCAAAGACCTGTCATACCTGTAGTCATTTGGGGAACTTGAAAAGATTCTTAAGGGGTGTTTCCTGAAAGAGATGTGGATCAAGATCCACTCCCTCAAAGGGTATTTTAGTTCAATTTGGTGAGCATGTTGTTTATGTGAACTCTGTTTAAAGTTTTTATTGTGGTAAATTTTTTCTATTAGGATTTATGTGTTATGTGGTGTTTTATATTTTTGGGATTTGAGAATAATTTTTTGGATATTTATCATTTATGGTTTAAATTTTGATAACATCACTTTTAAATATTGTAGACTTCTTTTATTTTTCCTTTTTTGAATTCTTAACCATTGAGCGAGCATTAGATTCATGGTTTTCTAGGAATTTTAAAAAAATAATTCCACTAAAATTGTGGGGAGACCACCATAGGTAAACCTTTTTTATCTAGTGAGTTTGGTTCAGTGAGTTTTGCTTAAAATTAATGCCTTTTCTGGTGAGTTTCTTTTTTTAATGATAATACTAATTAATGGAAAATGTCTAACCCAACATCATTCATGATATTAATCATGGAATTTTATATTTATAACTCTTTGTTCAAGGATTAATATTAGTTTTTTGTTATTTCCACTGGGGAAGGATATTTGGTTTTGGTTGTTCCTTGGTTTTTGGATGCTATTCGTAGAGTTTTTCTCTTTTATTTTCATTCCATGAAAGTGGTTAACAAGATTAGAGATTAATTTTAGATGATTGGTTTATGGTCCTCTATAGTTGCCTCAACATATATGTATTTGGATTTTATTAGCACAATTGTTATTCCAATGCCATCCTTTGTTAGTGTATCTTCTTCTAGAGTTTTTATTCTTGTCGTAGCTTATGGTTTTTTTGGTTGCGTTCCTTGGTCGACCTACCACTTTTGACTTTTTGGAGGTAGAAGGTTTCATTGTGGGGAGAATTGTCACACCACAACTCAAATCAAATATATTATCTTGTTTATTTTTTATTTTATCTTATTTATATCCCTTCTCTGGTGTGGTTTCCTTGAGTTTTGAATATTACTAGAGGTGTAGAGAATGTCTCATGGTTTAGGAAAATAGTTCTCTAAATCGTGTGGTGACTGTGGAACTGTAACTACAGTTTTGACAGAGCTAAAACACATGATTGGTGCATGGATCCTCTAACGGTACATCCTACTAATGTGTGGTACTCCATGAGCCCAATAGAGGGTTTGTGGTTAACATATCTTTCGTCTAACCATGCAACCAAACTATGTGTAGTTCCTAGATTCATCAAAAGTAACAATTTCCCATTATGACTCTGTTTTAATTAAACCCTTTAGGGGGTCCTCCCCCTCAATCATTCAACCCTCATGCTTGACCATACCTCCATTTTTCTATCCCCTCATTTTTATCTTCTCATGGTGATTCATCATGGATTATTTAATTGTTGAGGATAAATCTCTTAGTTAGTCTCCATCAAGCCTCTTCTTATGATTATTTATATCATTTTCTCTTTTTTAATTTCCCTAGATAGGTATAAGTGGCCTAGGGTTAATGTTACTTCATTTTTAATTTATGGGTTTTTATTAGTTAGGTTTATATTGGCCTTTCTTACTTCTTTGGACCTTCTTGAAGTGTATTTTGAGCCCCTTTTTGCAATGGGAACAAAGTTTGAGGTAGGTTACCCTATTTCCAAGCCTTCAAATTGAGAACCATGATTTCTTAATTATTTTAATTTTTTTAATTATATTATGATTAAAATGTATTATGAAAAATGTTTTTGATAAATTTAATTGGTCACTTTCATTTTTACTATAATTTTTCTCAAATAAATATCGTTTTAGAATCTATTTTGAATGGTTGAGCACACCAAGTGATCAATTAACCATCTCAATGGTTTTTATAATATAATCTTGTAACACCGGATGATGTTTTGGTCCTTTTAATGATTTTCTAATTAGGTCCCATTGTTAAGTTTGGTTCACTAATGATATTTGAAGTGGTTTTAAATTTTTATAATTTATGAATATGACTTACACACATATGCATATTTAGATATATATATATACACACATTTGTAGATATTCACATAATATTTTGTGAGTATGTACATGGGGGAAAATGTGTATATATATATATATATATTAATTTTCATATTTTTGTAAGCATAAAGGGTGGTTTTAGAACTTTAAAGATATAAATTGTAAATACGTTCTCAAATGTTTAGTAATTATTTCCAAATATTTAGTCATGGTTGGAACTTTGAAATGTTTTCTTTAAAAATGAAAACCACTCTTAAGGTATTACTATTAAATTGTTAAAAAAATTGTGTGAAAAAATTGTGATGTATGGTTTATTCCTATTAAGTCTCTTGTGTATGGTATATGTTTCATGGAAATGAAAAATGGGGTTATTCTTAAAATGGAACTCAGTGGTGTGAATGTGAAATAATTGAATAAGAATGAAATGTATGATATGTATGTGTATGGTAGATTCATAAACTCAACTCTTTTTATATTTCATGAGAATACTTGGGTAAAGGGAGGGATGACTATGTACACATGCCGCACTAACTTAGTATTATACTCTGGCTAGTGGCCCTGAGTTGAGGAGGATCGGATTATGGGGTTTTCCCCTCAGTTTGGCTATGTATGGAAACACCAAGTGATATGGAGGATTTTTTCATATCCTATTCTAGTTATTTCCTATATTGGTATTTTTAGCTCTATCATAGAATATCATGAATAACTCATAGGTTCCCATGATAACCATTTTGTATGTATCCTATTTTATTATTATTTTGTGACACTATTATGAAATGGTTTCCCCATGCATGTTTTCCTTTTGGTACTTTTACATTATGACATGGCGTTTTTTTAAATTGTTTTTATAAAATTAATTCATTCATTAGTGTTGGTTTTCAATATAGAATAGTAAATAGTTTCCAGAATTTATTATCTTGTTACTTTTTATTTCAGAAGGAAAATAAAAAACCTATTATATATATATATTTACAAACAAGAATGAAATGGTTTTATTTTTATAGGTGATGCATGGGGAATAGTTTATTTTGGAATCTGTACTAATAATCTTGATACTAACACCTAATTTTATCATTTTAGTTTCAGGCTGGGTTTTGGTCATGGGTCACCCATAGGGTGAACATCATATAAGGTTAGTGGCTCTTGAGGTCACATGGAGGGTTGTTTAGTTGTTTTTTTACTTTCTATGCATGTGTTTATTTTATTTATTTTTTTCTTCTCTATTTACCAATTTATATTATTATATATATCATTCCCAATAGAGTAATTTTATTATCTGATACTAGTTTCAATATAGAGGTGACTGAGAATGCACCTTGGGCCATGTCACAGGCCATCACAGGTGTCAGGTTTAGGGACAACCTAGGTTGGTTCATGAAATACGTCGTTATCAAACCAACTTAAAAGGTACAACATATCCCATTAAGCGACACCAAACTATGTGGGTAATGATTTTTTTACATGTATTTATAGGAATTCCTTATAATTATCTTGATCCCATCACCAAGAAAACCTACATCTATATTGGATGGAGATAAAATATTGACTGCCTGACCATGAATCTTTAAAACATAGACCCCTAAAAATTAAGCATCAATAGATAATAACAATCTGATATGGATAAACTCTGATACATTCAGATGATACCGTCAATGGATAACCTCCAATATAAGAATATGTTCACATTTATGGAGAACCTATGATATAAACAAATGTTTGCATTGATACATGTTTCCAACTACTATTACAGGGGTAACCGGTCTCGCACTGTGATATGTGAAGGATTCCAAAAAATGACTTAAATATATAAGATATTTCAATAGTATGAAATAATACCAACAAAAGGTGTGATGAAACTAAACCCACCACCATCTTAAAAAATGTCATCCTTAAGTATCACTGGAAAAACCTCCCAGTGACCACCCACCTTTGGAAAGTAGGTCTGTACCGACGTTCATGTAGAACCATTACAGATGCAGGAGTCGTTGGAAGTTTCTTGTTCCATGAACATCATTACCATCCAAAATTGATCGAAACACCATCAAACACCAATATTTCTTTGATTTTTATGTCCTTTACATGTTCATTATATTTATTTTAATGTCCCATTTGGTTCTGATGACATTGTGTTCAATCTGCCTCTTCCCATGATCATATGTCTGATTTTTCTCTATCTATCCCTACCCCTCATTTTTTTCCTTGACCCATGATTCATCTTTCTCCTATTCCTCAAATGATGTTGTATCCATGTGAGATAATAATGTAGTGTGGTCTTTACTTCTGATCCTATGAGTTGTTAGAACAGTTTAGTCTCTAATGATTTTTGATTCATCAACTTTAGCTCTTATATTTCTCAACCTTTCCAATGATTATCTTTCTTATCAGCTTATTCTACCTCTGATTCATCCTAATAATCTTAATATAGTCATAGAATTTGTGTGCCTCTAGAAATGGTGTCAAACTCATTATATTTATAAAAAAATCACCTCAATTTATATTTTCATATTTATTTCCTACATTTTTTTCAAGAACATTGAAATCATTGCTCATCATGATTTTTTTCAACCTCATGTTGTATCATTATAGACCTTAATCTTCATTTACTATCCTAATAAGACTCCCTGATGCACCATATTTCCATGATTTAATTAGTTTCCTTCATTATTCTGGATAAAAAATTTATTTCCAAACACTCCAAAGTGTTTCAAAGTTCACTTCCTTCTATGCCACATTTCATAGGTTGTCGTATCCTCTTCGAGAATTTTTTTTAATGGTAAATGTAAATATGAATTCAGAAACATAAATAATGTAAAATGGAAGATATTGAAAAATTATACTGGTTTAAATGAGTCATATCCCAAAACAAAAGAAATCCCCATGACCCAATGTTCAACCATATAGCACAGACCCACATGGGCCTAAGAAATACTCTTGAATAATACAAAAGAAAAGGAATTTAAGAACAAGTTCACTCATTTGGATGGTTTTTTCCTCAACAGTACCCACTACAACAATTCACCTCAAAACATATATGGAATATTTGAAATATTCCAACTTGATAATCTTGATACAATGAGATCTTCCAACAATAGAGATCACAAGTCATAAATATCATCCAATAAATAGATCAATTCACTTAGAATTAGTAGAATTTAAAAATAGTTAGACATCACATTTCCATCAAAACATCAAGCCAATAATAAAATAGTAATATGTCCATAACACATAGAATAGAACAAGATTCACACTAAATAGATTCCTAGTAAAAGCTTCACACTTCCCCAACTACTCAAATCAACCTACTCCATGTCCAATAGTGGGATCCATAAAAAATTGTGTCTATAAAATAAGACTCTCATCAAATTGAAACACAAGACAGTACCCCCACTACAGAAAAAAGAGACACATTTTCACTACCTTTAACAAACAATAAAATCCCTGATGAATCAAGATACCCTAAAACTATTAAATAAATGAACCTTGCTTCCCTTTGATCCAAATTCACTTGAGGATGAAGAAAACCCAGCAAAAACACCTATGTGAGGAAAATTATTGATTTAATCTACTTTATTCTTATATTTGGTTTTAGCAAGTCACAATACATAACATTAATGTTTTTCTTTAAATCAATGTTGATTTTTTTTGGTGTTTTGATGTGTGTAGACTTGTTTTTTATTTATATGTTTTAGTGAATTGATCTAAATTTGTGTATATAATGTTCTGTTATATTCTATTTTCCAAGTACATCTTGTAACACCACAAGGTTTTAAAAATAAATTCAAATGAATGAAACAATGAGTCTCTATATAATGACACCTTGTTTTAAAGATATAGTTTTAAACTAGCTGTTAAATATAATTTTACCACTTCTATGATTTTAATTTTGAAAAAAAAAACTTACTCGATTTCGATCAGTATGTTTTTTGGAGTCTGAGAGGACAAACATAATTTTTAGTGAATAGTAACCTACCCTTATGAATAATAATGTTACCCATATGAATATTAATGTTACCAAGTGAATAGTAACCTCACCAATGAATGTATTTATAATAATTTATGATACCTTGATCATTTTTTCAAGGTGTTATAAAATCAGTTATAGTTTTAAAATTGTTATTTTTCGAATAAATTATTATTTTATTTAAAAATTAAATTTCTCATTTTTAGAAAATTATTTTGATAAAATGGAGTTCATTTTTGAATTCTACATGTCAGAAAATGGTTATTTTTAATTTTTGGGTTTTTTTGAAAATACTTGAATTTTTTGGGAATAATTAAATTCGATAATTTATGAAAAATGCTAAATAAATGAATTTCTACGTCATGATTGACTCATGGATGATGTAAATGACCATTGTTTCTAACTAACATACACTTATTACTACTTTTGGTTACAATAATCAATACTATTCATAGTCTTGAGGAAAAATATTAAACTAATGATTAAAATAATGGTAAACCCCTCCTCTTATCCACTATAAATACCACCCTCACCCACTCTACCTCTCACACATCTCATGCTTTGATAAATTTCTAAATTCAACCCAATCCCATTACCAAATAAATTCTTCATTTAAAATACCCAATGGTCTCACCAAAAGGCCAAAACCAAGGGCCTTAATGAGGATCTCAATGAGAAGAGATCCAGAGGTAAATATCCTCTTTCATTTTCTTGTGTTTTCTTTTCAATTATTTTATTTTCTTATACTCTCTTCACCTCCCCTTATCCAATAGGAATAAAAGATCTATTATTATATATATTATGTATTTTTATCATTTATATGGAAAAATTCATCATAATTCTTTCTCTCCTCTTCCTTTTATTCTAAAAATAGCAACACCATCCGTGATGTGTCGATTTACCAACATCGTGGACGATGTGTCTTCAATTTCCTCTAATTCCATAACTGTTTGTTTTAAAACCATTTTAATGGTTTAAACAGATTATAAAATGTAATATATGACTTCTCTTATGTTATGTAATAAACTTATATGAATAATATTAAAGTTATATGATGAAATAAGTTCGTGATTATTTAAGAACCGCCAAAATGATCTAAACGAATATCACAAATGATTTATCTAATGATTCATCATCATACCATATAAACAAAATGTTTTATGGAATAATTTAATATTATGTAAAAATATTAATTCCATTTCATTCCACTTTTATAGTTTCACTTCCTTTCGATAAGAAAATATTTTATGAAACAACCATAGAAATCATATAAAGCTAGCACCTGTAAAAATGGAAATAACAAAATAATATTTTTAAATAGGTAAAATTATGTTATAAAATGATCATATGATTGTCATAAACATGAATATTTTTCTTTAAAATATTAATAAAACTATTTTGACCATTATACATGTGGTTTAAACAATTTTTAAGTAAGAAGAACCTGAGGTAAGGAAATTCTTAACCCAATTTCCATTCTTTGGGTTAACCTTCTACTTCACAAATTATGTGATACTAAGATTATTTGTTTAATGAATTTAAATTATATTATGATTTATTAGGTGTATTTATTTTGTATAAACATAATCCTTTCATTATATTAACTATCACCTCAATTATGTGATATTTGTAAGGGACTTTCCTTTAAAAATCCTCTTTTAAAATTGTATTTTACGAAATTCGAAAGCAATGTTTTATGCAATTATCCATGTTTTATGATTATGTTATGGTTCTTGGGAAATGTTTATGATTAATTATGGGACCTATATATCCCTATAATTCATTGGGTATGTGTAAGTTGGAGGTTGTCCATATGGTTACTTTTAGTGTAACTAAGATGGTTACACCATAAGGTAGTTGTGAGGGTTACATTGTAAGGTAACCATGAGGGTTACAAATCATAAGGTAGCCATGAGGGTTAAAATATAAGTATTTAATTCCCCAAGATAACCTTATGGTTTTATATATTTCCTTTAATGTTTTATGGAAATCTCTTGTTTCACAAAGTATATATGGGTGAGAAGTATGTCTTTATGGAAATGATTTCATATATTTTTAAGTATTCATGGTCTAATGGTTTCTTTCCTTATTTTTGTATCTATCACTAAGATTTTTATTCTCATACCATGTTTTGAAATTTTTTTCATAGGTTATAAAAATGTATAAGATAATGAAGGAAGTCAAGTTAAATGTTATGAATATTTTTCAAAGAAATCATATTGTTGTTTTGTTTTAAAAAGTCTATATTTTAGAAGAAATGGATATTTTTTAATGGTACCCACTTTGTATGGTTGTGGGTTGATATGTATGAGTTATGCACTTAATTTCTAAAACTTTGAACTGAAAATATATTTAGGAATGTAAATAAGTGAAATCTATTTTAAATAACTAGATTATGTAATTTTTAAGGATGAATCCTTATAGTTGGTATCAAATCATGGTTTATATAACTTTAGGTGTTATTATGATGTTAACAGAATACCATAAATATTTTTCTAACTTATTTTGATTTTTAAATGATATATAATTTAAATATTACCACGTTTCTTCATCTAATATATGTCTGTTCATAATGGTATTCCGTAGAAGAAACAGGGAAGCTGATGTTGGAAGAAACTGAGAGGTTTATATCTTTCTGAATCCAAAACTGAGAATGGTGGAAATTGGAACTGATTAGTTTGTGGAAGTAATGGCTCTACTAATATAGGAAATAAATAGTGTTGTAATCCATTAAATTGAACAACTAGAGCTACCAAAAAAGGACATCATTATAGTGGAACATTTTTTTAGGCAACACCCTCCTACTTTCAGTGGATCTTCTGACCCAGTAGCGGCTGAAGGATGGATTAATTCCCTGGAAAAGATATTCGATGTTATGAAATGTATAGATAATCAAAAGTTTAGTATTTCCATTTATAATTTTAAATTTTAAGTTGATCATTGGTGGTCAATGGTCAATAATATTGAGGATATAGAGGAGATTGAAGCCCTAGAGTGGGATGAATTCAAATGTCTTTACCTTGAGAAATATTTTCCTAAGGTGGTTTGACTTAGGATGGAGAAGAAATTACATGAATTGAAGAAAAAGGAGGAATATTCAGTGGCCTTTTATGAATAGAACTTCAATTAGATGGTTAGGTATGCTCCAAATCTTATTCTAGATCTTGATAGAAAAATAAACCATTTTTACTCAGGATTGATGCCAAGATATAAAAGGGAATTGGATTCCCATGATTTCAAAAGTTATGAGAAATTTATCTAATGTGATGAGAGAGTGGAAATGAAGTTTAATGAGGATCACTTTTACTTTGAAAACAAATAAAAGAATAGGTTCATATCGAAAGTGATGGGTAAGAATCAATCTAAGAAATATGATGGTAATAAATTCTAGTTTCTAGCTTGTGAAAAGTGTGGTAAAAAGCAGCGTAGGGAATTTCTTACCGAAATTGAGAGGTGTTTTTGTTGTGGTAAGTTTGTTCATATGACCAAAGATTATAATGAAAATGATCATAAGATGAATTATGATATGAAAACTATAAAGTGTTTCAAATGTGGTGGGATGGGTCTTTATACAAATGTTTTCCCAAAAAAATATCTGAGTGATAGAAAGTTTCCCGACTATAAGCAGAAAGGTGTAGTGAGATCCTTTGTGGCTACGTTAGAAAATTTTGGGCCTTCCAATGAAGCTTTATCAGGTAATTTTTTTATTTGATCATATTTTTCTAAAGTATTGTTTGATATCGGGTCTACACATTACTTTATTTCTAAGAAATTTTCTAGTAAATTGGAAATATCACCTCACCAAATGGGACCATAACTTATTGTTAAAACACCAGGGGGAAATGTTAAAGAAAAAAAGTATTTTACAAATATTCTGTTGTTATCTATGGATAGAAATTACCTAAAAACATTGTTGATTTCCTCTTATTGGAGTTTTATTTCATTGTGGGTATGAATTAGCTTTCTATTTATCATGCAAAGATTAATTATAGAGCTAAATAAGTTGTTTTTCAGAAATAGTTTTAGTTTGTATACAAGAACGAACCCTTACAATCGATAACATATCTGGAAGCTGAGAAAATATTTAAATATGGAAATTAATTTTATATTTATCATATTGTTGAAAACAGATAAACTGTTCAGATTAATGATGTTCCGGCGGCAAATGAATACCTTGATGTTTTTTTGATGAGTTACCTAGTGTTATACCTGATCGAGAAGTTAAATTCACCATTGAATTAGTTCCTGATGCTAATCCAATTTCAAAACACCCTTATCTAATGGATCAAATAGAACTTCTTGAATTGAAAAATCAGATGAAAGAGTTACTTGATAAATGCTTCATTTAACCAAGCACTTCACCATGGGGAGCTCCTGTTTTTTTAGTTCAAAAGAAAGATGGTTCCATGAGACTTTTCAATGATTATAGAGATTTTAATAACATTACTATTAATAATAAGTATCTTTTTCCTCACATAGATGTCTTGTTTGATCATCTCTAGGGAGGTTAGTATTTTTCCAAGATTTAATTGAGATTTGGGTACCATCAGCTGAAGGTGAAGGAAGATGACATTCCAAAAACAGCTTTTCAAACTAGATATGGTCATTATGAATTTTTTGTTATGCCATTTGGGTTAAATAATGCACTTTTTGTACTCATGGATCTTATGAACATAATATTTCATTAGTTATTGGATATTTTTTTGGTTGTTTTTATTTATGACATTATAGTATATTCTATAAGTAAAGAGGAGAATGAAAAACATTTCAGGGTTTTGTTTTAAACCTTAAATAAAATAAACTGTATGGAAAATTCAGAAAGTGTGAATTTTGGTTTCAATTTACTTGGTTACATTATTTATAAACATGGAATAACTATTGATCATACTAAAATTAAAGTTTTTGAAGAATGGACAAGACCCAAAAATATAACCTAGATTCATAGTTTTCTTGGTTTGGTAGGCTATTACTGGAGGTTTTTTGAAAACATTACACATTTATCTAGTCCACTGACTAAGTTAACTTGAAAATGAGTTAAATTCATCTGGACAAAATAATGTGATGATTTTTTTTAAGAATTAAAAAGAAGATTGGTGAATGATCTGGTTCTGACCCTATCTTCTAGAAATAGTGAGTTTTTCTTCTAAAGTGATGATTCATTAAAGGGACATTGTTGTGTTCTAATGCAAAATGATCAGGTAATTTCTTATGCTTTATGACAACTAAAACCTCATGATTTAAATTATCCCACACATGATTTAGAATTAGAAGCTGTATTTTTTTATTTAAAAATTTGAAGGAATCATTTATATAGAGCCAAATATGAAATATATATTGACCTAAAAAATTTGAAGTATATATTCACTCAAAAGGAATTAAACATGAGGCAGATAATATGGCTTTAATTTATAAAGGATTATGATTGCATGGTAAATTACCATCCTACAAAATAAAATAAAGTGGTGGATGCCTTGAGCCAAAAACATCATGTATAATAACTATGTTATAGATAGAATAAGAACCTCGGATTATTTATTAAACGAATTTTGTGTTGGAATTTGTTGGTGTAGGAATTTCTTCTCTTTCATTTCAGGTTTTAGTGCAGTCATCTTTTTCAGACAGAATTATGAAAGTGTAGAAGGTATACAGGGAGCTATAGAAAAAAGTTGAATTGGTTAAAATGGGTAAGTTACCATAATTTAACCTTGATAAAGATTGTGTTTTGAGATTTGGAAAAATATTTTGTGTGCCTTGTGATTCTCAGCTAAAGAAAGAGTTGTTGTGCGAAGCTCAAAGTTCTCTGTTTTTGTTCATCCTAGTAGCTCAAAGGTGTACAGAGACATTTGGGAGTATTACTGGTGGGATGGAGTGAAAAGCAATATTGCATATTTTACCATGAAATGTTTGCAATGTCAATACGTTAAAGAATAATAGAAATTACCAAAGGGGATGCTTCAGCCTTTACTAGTTCCAGAGTGTAAATGGGAAAATATATCAATGTAATTCACTATGGGATTAATAAATACTTCTTGAGGTAACAATGAAATCTAGGTTATTATTGATTTATTGACTAAATCTTCTCATTTCCTTCATATTCGTGATACTATGAATTTGGATCAGCTTTCTCAAATATACCTCAAAAAGATTGTCAGGTTACATGGATTTCCTATTTCCATTGTATCTGATCATGATCATAGCTTCACTTCTAACTTGTGGAAAGGAATTTAAAAGTTGTTGGGAATAGAATTAAATTTCAGAATAGGTTTTAATACTCAATCAGATGGGTAGTCAGAATGGATGATTCAGACTTTGGAGGATATACTTAGAGCTTGTTCAATGGATTACCATGTAAGTTGGGATAAACATAATTCTTTAGTTTAATTTTCTGATAATAATAGTTTTCATTCTTGTAACACCCCAAGATTTCATAGTGTGTTATTTCTTCAAAATAATTCAATAACTTTCACTACACGCAACACTGAGTTAAAGCGCACCATGACTTACCAAACAAGTCGTTCAAAAGAGGTTATGAATAGTATTAACTAAATTCTAAACTTTATATAATCCTTATAATTTTAGAATCCATATTATGAGTTTCTTAGACATAATTTAAGAACAAATTCATTTTTTTCAGATAAAAGAAGTATTTTTCAAAAATGCACTTTTTCCAACTTTAATAGTGAAACTTTTTTAAATCCAATATTTTAAACTTTTATATATTCAATTTGAGTAAATACATTTATTCTTTAGAATGGGGACACAAAAAAATTTACAATGTAACACCCCAAGCTTCCACGGTATGTTTCTCTTTGAATAATACAGTAGCATGTGTTGTACGCAATTTCGAGTTCTAACACACACTACAACCAATCAAACTAGCCATAATGAATATTAATACCTACTTTTTAAAATTTTATAAATTTTATCTCTCAAAATGGACTTCATTTTTGGATTCGGGCTATCGAATTTAGCCTAATGTGAAATTTTGGTACTTTTCGGATAACTTTAATATTTTGATGAATAATGAAAATTACTAAATTTTAATTAAAAACAACATTTTTAATAAAAATAATTAATAGTGAGAAATTTTTAATTTGAGTGGTTTTAAAGTAATATTAGAATATATTTTTACCATTTTATCCAATGGGGTTCATTAGAATTAATTTCACTTTGAAATTGGACATAAACAATTGTCAATCTTTTGATATATATTGTTTCTTAAAAACACGCTATATGTTGTGACAGCAGGAATTAATTATAAAATTAATTAATGATACTTTTCTGTTTGGAATCTCCTAAAATAGACATCAATTTTGAATTCGGAATATCAATTATAGCTTATGGTGAAATTTTGGCATTGTTCTGAAAAACATCAATTTTTGATGAATAGTGAAACTACTAAGTGGTAGTTAAAAAAACTGAATTTTTCATAAACCATAATTTTACCACTTCTTTGATTGGAATTTTGAAAATCCGAGAGACACGGTTAATATCAAGGAGTAAAATTTGGTTCAATGAGATGAAAATAATTTTTGGTGCATAGTAACTTTTTACTTTTATTTATCGCGGTTAATAGTAAATAGGGTAATCAAGGGTAAAAATTATATTAATATTACCCTAAAACATGTCATAATTCTATTGGAAAATTTTATCTTGACCAAAAACATCCTTATTAATAATATATTATCATTTAGGTCCACTTGGATTAGATTAGGACATTTATTATTATTTAATTCAAATAAGAGTTAAAAGAGTTAAAATCAAAGTTTATTAAATAAAACATTTTTAATATATGGTTATACATAAGATAAATTCGATTGTACATATTAATTAGAAAGAAACAAGGATTTCCTACATAATGATATTTTATTTATAATTTTTAGACATTAAAAAAAGTAATTTATTTATGACACAATGATGATGCAGTAATTACCATAATAGTGAAAAATTAAAATAATTGATATTATAAATACCCAAATAAATATAATTTTAGACTTTTTATGAATTAAACTAATTTTCTAGGTTATTATTACATGTTAGGAATAATTTAATTAACTCTTTTTGAAGTAATAATTCTGTTATGATTTTCACAAAAATCAATTTTCCAAATAGTGTCAAAATTGACATTAAAGAGTTTTTAAAACAAATATTATATTATTAATTGATATTCAATTCCTAAAAATCTAAGGCTCATCCAAGAGACTTATATCATGATAGGTGAATCATTAATGGACCACTCTGGGGTCTCTTGGATGTATATAGTAAGTTTATTAACCATATAATATAAAAATACAAAGAGACATTGTAAAAGTGAAACTAATTAACTAAGAGTTAATACTTAAAGATAAGGTTAATATAATAACCCAAACCTGTATAAATTATATTGGTTGAGTGTATTTCTACCCATACCCACATTTGTCTTTGAATAATATACTTCGTATCCATTATAAACCGAATATAAATTTATTATAAATTAATACTTTACGTTTTTCCTAAAGAGCCCCTCCTCCCCCTTATAAAAGGACCCAAATTCTAACCAATTCTTCAAACATTCAAAGCCTTTTTGTTCGGCCAACCCCTGAAAAAATACTCTCTAAACTTCCCTCACTTCAACCTAGAGGCCTTAGTTTGATCATAAATCCATCCTATGGAGCCCTTTTGATCAAATCAAAAGGAAGAACCCGAAGAAGAGGTAATGATTTCACCACCCTTTTTCAAGTTCCTTTCCTCTTCAACTTCTTATTTCTTTGTTATTACCATTATAAAATAATAACTCCAGTATATTCTATATACTTATATGTTATTATAAATATTGTACAACCATATTCAGTATTCTATCCATCCTTTGAATGACATGTCACCATACGTGTGTACCTACGGCTTATCGTCTCCACATCGTGGTGTAATTGTTATTCAAAACATTATTATTTGGATGGGTATAATAATGATGTTTAATTAATGTAAATAATAAATATAACATGATAATGATTCTGTATATATGATATACCATCCAATTATATATTATTTTAATGTCAAAAGAATGATATTTTCGCTCGTGCGTACGTACGGATTACCGTCTCCACGACGTGATGAGATTCATTTCCAAGTTCACCATTCATCGATGATTATAAAAATATATAATACTAATAAGTATGTAATATCTGAAATAATAATTCTACTGGAGATATATATATAAGTATTTATGTACTTACATATATCTTATTCATTTACTTCCGTTCAATACTATATGAAAACAGAAACAACATTTATGCGTATGTACGGACTACCGTCTCCATAAACGGTGTTTTCCATTTCATATATATGTCAATTATACATATTTATATTCTAAATATATATGATATATTTATCATGTTTTATATTTTGGAATTATTTAAATCATGATCTAAGTGATACAACCAAGAGTGACAAGTTAAAACACGTACGATAAAGAAAGTCATTATTACCCAAAATGTTAACTTAACATGGAAATTATTATTAAATGGGTAATATAAAGTCATAAATGAATCATGTATGATAACATAAATACTAATATGGTTTTGGAATAATTTAATAACGTACTACGATCTTCATACATGAGGTTAAACGTACCCTCGACTAAAGGAAAGTGCAAGGTAAGGGGTTTTCATCTCACTCCTTATTCCCGTGAGATTCATGCCATATTGCCACTATTACATTTTGTGTGGTGTATGTACTACCCATA
Organism: Viscum album; assembly: GCA_963277665.1. Taxonomy (NCBI): domain Eukaryota; kingdom Viridiplantae; phylum Streptophyta; class Magnoliopsida; order Santalales; family Viscaceae; genus Viscum; species Viscum album. The sequence goes on along the minus strand of CAUJRU010000015.1, from coordinate 5,229,239 downwards.
ATTGTATTATTTGTGTAATACACTTTAATATATGTGTATTTACATATTCATTGTATGATACCTCTTTCATGGGTTGTATGTTTCATAAGTTACCAAATTGGTAAGGGTTTATTTCGCAATCTCTTCATTATCCGAGGTTGTTTATACATAATAATCTACTGGGATCTCTTTATCATCCACATCCATGTTTCTTAAAAATGTATTTCAAAACATTCTTACTATTTTACAGAATATGGGTTAAAGTCATTTATACCCTTGTTTGACTTTTGATAAGATATTTATAAAGGAATATTTCCATCATTTTCCAAACAAGGTCCTTTTTAACCTTTTTGACAGAATTAAGGTAAGAATGTATTTTTTAACTTATACGGCGGGTGCGGTTATTTTCCACCATTATAAAATCTTTGAAGCTTCCCATACACGCTTATAAGGATATTTTCAAAATAATGTTTTTCTATTATAATTATGTTATTTTTAAATGATTTCAAAAAAGAGATATTTCTCTCAAATATATGAAAATCCAGTGCAAATGTATACGTATTTAACGCAAGCTTAAAAATGTTTTCAGAAAACCTGACTCTCGAATGTGGTAGACAAGAAGGGATTGGGAGTAGACCCATCATGGCCAGTAATTAGTCGAGCAGTCTCAGAATTAGTTATTTTGTTTTTAGAAGCTTGCATAATGTTTTCAGAAAAACACTGAAGTATATTTGAGCAATTTTAAACATAAGTATCTTCTAAAAAATTGCATCGGTAGGTCTCATGAGAAAAACTAGTGTCTTGGCACAAGGCCTTGACAAACTCTTATTTTTCATCTTGGCATGGGGCCTTGGATATGTGGTTATGATAGTCTGGCATTATGCATTCTATCATTTTGAAAGTGGTTAGTGATATTGCATGTGATTATTCGATTAGTAGAATATCCATGTGAATAAGTAAATGGAATTATTTCATTTTATTTCTGCCATATTATTCTGAAGTTCAAGTTTAAAAGGCTTTTGTTTTAGTTTTATACATTGCCTTAAATGTTTATGCTTGTTTTTGAAAGTTTCTGTTGTATTGCTTACCCTTACTGAGAATTTGAGCTCACCCCTTTCTATGTTTTATTTTTCCCAGGATTCCAAGAAGTGTAATGTGCTTGATATGCAGGGTTAAGACAAGGTAATAATGGCATTTATAAAGGATTATTTATGTTGTTTTGTATGTTATGAAGTGTAATGTAACATTTATGTATGTAATCTATTTTCCAAGACTGCTAAACTGATCCGCTCTTCGGGACTTGGTTCCTTGTAATCATGCCAATGTATTAAAATAATGCACCAACTCTGGTTCACTGGGGTCGGGGTGTTAGAGTTGGTATCAGAGGAAGTTTAGCAATAACCTTGGAAACTAGATTTAGATAAACTCTGATTAGATCACATAACCCTAAGATAGAATTTGAGGATTAGTATAGAAGAACTTCCTAGAATTTTGGTATTGTAGAGATTTTGTGAGTTTTCCAAGCAATACATCCCTGTCTGGATACGAGCTGGTAGAGGCGGCTCTGGAACAGATGTACCTAGGAGTAAAACCCAAACACACTGCTTTGAGCTAGACTCGAACATGAATTGGTGCACGACAACGGTCCATGCAGCACTCTTGGTTACGAAACTCCCGGGGGATATTCTTAGGATAATTCTCATTTTATTTACAAACCATTATGAAGGGATCATGAGTATATACTTACTCAAATAAAACATTTATATGATTATGTATTATATCTATAAACTATTTAATTTATGTTATGTGTTTTACAAGTTTGGGATTAGGTATTGTTATTCATAAACTAATATAGTGTATGCCATTGTTAAGAAATGGCGCCCAGTAGAAGGAATGAGAACTCCAGCAATGCACATGATCCAAAGAGAAAGAAGGATCATATCTTTCATGGTCTTAAGCCAGAATTTATAAGAGAAATAGTCTCCCATGTATTATCATCATATGAAGAAATAATATCATGTGTTGATAAGATAAGTAAAGAGTTTACTGAGTCATATGGCTTTGAAGGGAAGCATGAGAAGAAAAGGATGGAAGAGGGAAAGATGGATAAAGGGAAGAGGGAAAAGAAGAATTTTCTCATATGTGATAACTGTGGGAAGAAACACCCTGGAACTTGCCTGAAAGGAATGAGAGTTTGTTATAAGTGTGGAGGAAAAGGGAACAAAGTACGTGACTGCAAGGGTAAGAAAATGGTTTCAAATTTACAATGATTCATTTGCAAGGAGTTTGGACACTACGTGAACCTATGTCCCAGTCATCAGACTATGCCACAAATGATGCTATTGGATAATAATCAAGTTATTATACTACCATAGATGAAGAGGAATGATTATAGTTCTTATGTTGATTATGTCATTTGACTGTTGTATCAACAATGTACTTGTTATAATAATTATGATGTATATAAGGATTGTACTCCAGTACTATTTCATTATGGACTTGAGATTGTGTCGAACAAAGAAAAGTGACTCAATAGTAGGTTAAATTTTTGGAAAATATATGGTTGAGAGAAAGATAAACCATAATATGGTTCTGATACCGAGGTAGTGATTTTAGAATAATACATGACTGATTTGGATAAATTATATTGGATATTCTTGACTACCTTGAAGCTGATTAATGATTTTAATATTTCATCATTGTTGGAGTTTAAAACATTTTTGGGATTGAAGGAGTATATCTGTTATTCTTTAAGGAATAAGGGATCATGAATGTAATCAATAAGGTTTTATGGAAATTCAGGATGTTGCACTGTTTTAAAAAAATACATGATGAAGGTGTTCACATGTTATTACGCGACAAAAAGGATCTTCATTGTGTTTACCTTCCTTATAAATTTTGGACTTATGTATTTTGGATAGTTCTAGTTTGGATTATTTTGGATTGCCATAAAAGGACAACCCAGAGGTCGGGCGGCAACCCGTCGCGTCTGGCAAGGCCGCGAGACTTGAACCCACAACCAAAGAATGAAAAGGGTGTATCACCTACCACTGACTCACATGATGTCCTGAATTGAATAATGTCGTTTTTTTAATGGTTCTGCTAGATGAATTATAAATTCATTTTTTAACCCTATATGAATAAGATAAATATAATATTATTTTTAAGTTCTATTATCTTTTAGAGTGAAAGATCAGTTTGTGGTTGAACTTAGTTAAAGGATGAGACTCTACTAGTCAATTATATATTTTTCTTCTTCTCTTATTCAATGAATAAATTAATTCTTATACTATAGTGAAGGGATCTTAAAACAAAAAAAATGTGTTATCCTAATACCATATGTTTTGCTAAACCGATGGTATTTTAAATCATCATAGATTGATGAATTTAAGGCCCTCAATTTTACACTTGTTTGTGATTGATGACCTCAATAACTACCTATAAATATTTACGTTTTTCCTCCAATTATATGTCTCTAATTTCGACCAATGTTCTCTGACTAGAGATCATAATTTGGTGGTGACCCTTTCATTTCTCTTTTCTTCATATTAAGACTAAATTTTAGTAACCCAATTTCCGATGTGGGTTTTCCCACAAAGATATTTTCTATTTTAAACCTTTTATTTTCGAAGAACAATTTTAAATTGTGAGGATGCAATTTATGGAAGAAGGGGAGAATGTAACACCCCAAGATTTCATAGTGTGTTATTTCTTCAAAATAATTCAATAACTTGCACTACACGCAACACCGAGTTAAAGCGCACCATGACTTACCAAACAAGTCGTTCAAAAGAGGTTATGAATAGTATTAACTAAATTTTAAACATTATATAATCCTTATAATTTTAGAATCCATATTATGAGTTTCTTAGACATAATGTAAGAACAAATTCCTTTTTTCAGATAATAGAAGTATTTTTCAAAAATGAACTTTTACCAACATCAATAGTGAACCCTTTTTAAATCCAATATTTTATACTTTTATATATTCAATTTGAGTATATAAATTTATTCTTTAAAATGGGAAAATAAAAAAAATTACAATGTAACACCCCAAGCTTCCAAGGTATGTTTCTCTTTGAATAATACAGTAGCGTGTGTTGTACGCAACTTCGAGTTCTAACACACACTACAACCAATCAAACTAGCCGTAATGAATATTAATACCTACTTTTTAAAATTTTATAAATTTTATCTCTCAAAATGGACTTCATTTTTGGATTCTGAGTATCAAATTTTTCCTAAGGTGAAATTTTGGTACTTTTCGGATAACTTTAATATTTTGATGAATAGTGAAAATTAATAAATTTTAATTAAAAACAACTTTTTTAATCAAAATAATGAATAGTGAGAAATTATGAATTTGAGTGGTTTTAAAGTAATATTAGAATATATTTTTACCATTTTATTCAATGGTGTTCATTATAATTAATTTCACTTTGAAATTGGACATAAACAATTGTCAATCGTTTGATATATATTGTTTCTTAAAAACACGCTATTTGTTGTGACAGCGGGAATTAATTATAAAATTAATTAATGATACTTTTATGTTTGAAATTTTTTAAAATAGACATAATTTTTGAATTTTGAATATCAATTATAGCTTAGGGTGAAATTTGGCATTGTTCTGAAAAACTTTAATTTTTGATGAATAGTGAAACTACTAAGTGGTAGTTAAAAAAACTGAATTTTTCATAAAACATAATTTTACCACTTTTGTGATTGGAATTTCGAAAATCCCAGAGACACGGTTAATATCAAGGAGTAAAATGTGGTTCAATGAGATGAAAATAATTTTTGGTGAATAGTAACTTTTTACTTTTATTTACCACGGTTAAAAGTAAATAGGGTAGTTTAAAATAAAAATGATATTAATATTATCCTAACACATGTCCTAATTCTATTGGACAAGTTTATCTCGACCAAACACAACCTTAAAAATAAAATATTATCATTTAGGTCCACTTGGATTAGATTAGGACATTTATTATTATTTAATTCAAAGAAGAGTTAAAAGAGTTAAAATCAATGTTTATTTACTAAAACATTTTTAATATATGGTTATACATGAGATAAATTAGATTGTAAATATTAATTAGAAATATAAAAACATTTCCTATATAATGATATTTTATTTATAATTTTTAGACATTAAAAAAGTTAATTTATTTATGACACAATGATGATGTAGTAATTACCATAATAGTGAAAAATTAAAATAATTGATATTATAAATACCCAAATAAATATAATTTTAGACTTATTATGAATTAAAATAATTTTATAGGTTATTATTACTTGTTAGGAATTATTTAATTAACTTTTTTCGAAGTAATCATTCTGTTATGATTTTCACAAAAATCAATTTTACAAATAGTGTCAAAATTGACATTAAAGAGTTTTTAAAAAAAATATTATATAATTAATTGATATTCAATTCCTAAAAATCTAAGGTTCATCCAAGAGACTTATATAATGATAGTTGTATCATTAATGGACATATTTGGGGTCGCTTGGATGTATATAGTAAGTTTATTAACCATGTAATATAAAAATACAAAGAGACATTGTAAAAGTGAAACTAATTAACTAAGAGTTAATACTTAAAGATAAGGTTAATATAATAAACCAAACCTGTCTAAATTATATTGTTTGAGTGGATTTCCACCCATACCCACCTTATTATTTGAATAATACACTTTGTAGCCATTAGAAACCGAATATGAATTTATTATAAATTAATACTTTAAGTTTTTCCTAAAGAGCCCATCCTTCCCCTTATAAAAGGACCCAACTTCTAACCAATTCTTCACACCTTCAAAGCCTTTTGGTTCGGCCAAACCCTACCAAACTACTCTCTCAACTTCCCTCAATTCAATATAGAGGCCTTAGTTTGATCAGAAAGCCAACCTAAGGAGCCCTTTTTATCAAATTAAAAGGAAGAACCCGAAGAAGAGGTAATGTTTTCACCACCCTCTATCAAGTTCCTTTCTTCTTCAACTTCTTCTTTCATTGTTATTACCATTATAAAATATTGAATCCAGTATCTCCTATATACTTTAATATTATTATAAATATGTTACAACCATATTCAGTATTCTATCCATCCTTTGAATGACATGTCACCATACGTGCGTACGTACGGCTTACCGTCTCCACGTCGTGGTGTAATTGTTTTTAAATATATTATTATTTGGATGGGTATAATAATGATTTCTAATTCATGTAAATAATAAATATAACATGATAATGATTCTGTATATATGATATACCATCCAATTATATATTATTTTAATATCAAAAGAATGATATTTTCTCTCGTGCGTACGTACGGATTACCATCTCCCGACGCGATGAGATTCATTTCCAAGTTCACCATTCATCAACGATTATAAAAATATATATTACTAATAATTATGTAATATATGACATAATAATTCTACTAGATATATATATATATATATAAGGATTTATGTACTTACATACATCTTATTCATTTACTCCCCTTCAATACTATATGAAAACAGAAACAGCATTTATGCGTACGTACGGACTACCGTCTCCATAAACGGTGTTTTCCATTTCATATATATGTCAATTATAAATATTTATATTCTAAATATATATGATATATTTATCATGTTTTATATTCTGGCATTATTTAAATCATGATCTAAGTGATAAAACCAAGAGTGACAAGTTAAAACATGTACGATAAAGAAAGTGATTATTACCCAAAATGTTAACTTAACATGGAAATTATTATTAAATGGGTAATATAAAGTCATAAATTAATCAGGTATGATATCATAAATATTAATATGGTTCTGGTATAATTTAATAGCATACTTCAATCTTCGTACAGGAGGTTAAACGTACCCTCGACTAAAGGAAAGTGCAAGGTAAGGGGTTTTCATCTCACCCCTTATTCCCGTGAGATTCATACCATATTGCCACTATTACCTTTTGTGTGGTGTATGTACTGCCCATAATTGTATTCTTTGTGTAATACACTTTAATTTATGTGTATTTACATATTCATTGTATGATACCTCTTTCATGGGTTGTATGTTTCGTAAGTTACCAAATTGGTAAGGGTTTATTTCTCAATCTCTTCATTATCCGAGGTTGTTTATATGTAATAATCTACTGGGATATCTTTGTCATCCACATCCATGTTTCTTAAAAATATATTTCAAAACATTCTTACTATTTTACAGAATATGGGTTAAAGTCATTTATACCCTTGTTTGACTTTTTATAAGATATTTATAAAGGAATATTTCTGTCATTTTCCGAACAATGTCCTTTTTAACCTTTTTGACAGAATTAAGGTAAGAATGCCTTTTTTAACTTATACGGCGGGTGCGGTTATTTTCCTCCGTTATAAAATCTTTGAAGCTTCCCATACACGCTTATAAGGATATTTTCAAAATAAAGGTTTTTTATTATAATTATGTTATTTTTAAATGATTTCAAGACAGAGATATTTCTCTCAAATATATGAAAATCCAGTGAAAATGTATACGTATTTAACGCAAGATTCAAAATGTTTTCAGAAAACCCGACTCTCGAGTGTGGTAGACAGGAAGGGATTGGGAGTGGACCCATCATGGCCTGTAATTAGTTGAGCAGTCTCAAAATTAGTTATTTTGTTTTCAGAAGCTTGCATAATGTTTTCAGAAAAACACTAGAGTATATTTGAGCAATTTTACACGTAAGTATCTTCTAAAAAATTGCATCGGTAGTTCTCATGAGACAAACTAGTGTCTTGGAACAAGGCCTTGACAAAATCTTATTTGTAGTCTTGGCACGAGGCCTTGTCTATGTGGTTATGATAGTCTGGCCTTATACATTCCATCATTATGAAAGTGGTTAGTGATATTGCATGTGATTATTCGATTAGTAGAATATCCATGTGAATAAGTAAATGGAATTATTTCATTTTATTTCATCCATATTATGCTGAAGTTCAAGTTTAAAAGGATTTTGTTTTAGTTTTATACATTGCCTTAAATGTTTATGCTTATTTTAGAAAGTTTCCGTTGTATTTCTTACCCTTAATGAGAATTTGAGCTCACCCCTTTCTTTGTTTTATTTTTCCCAGGATTTCAAGAAGTATAATGTGATTGATATGCAGGGTTAAGACAAGGTAATAATGGAATTCATAAAGGATTATTTATGTTGTTTTGTATGTTATGAAGTGTCATGTAACATTCATGTATGTAATCTATTTTCCAAGACTGCTAAACCGATCGGTTCTTCGGGACTTGTTTCCTTGTAATCATGCCAATGTATTAAAATAATGCACCGACTCTGGGTCACTGGGGTCGGGGCGTTACAATTCTAGTATACAGATGGAACCTTTTGAGGCATTATATGGGAAGCAGTGTCAAACTACAAATTTTTGGGATAATATCGGTGAATGGAAGTTGATGAGACCAAAATTAGTAGAGGAAGTGGATGAGAAAGTGAAGACAATCCAGCAACACATGAGGACAACTCAGAGCAGGTAGAAAATTTATGTAGATAATAGGAGGAATGACATATCTTTCAAGGTAGGTGATCATGTTTTTCTTGGAATATCACCATGGAAAAGTGCTGTTCATTTTGGTAAGAAAGGGAAGCTATGTCCATGGTTCATTGGACCTTATTAAATCGTATAGAACGTTGGACCAGTTTCCTAACGATTATCTTTGCCTCCGAGTTTCTCTCATGTACACAATGTTTTTCATGTTTTGATTTTGAGAAAGTATGTGCCTGATTCATATCATGTTTTGAGCCCAGAAGTAGTTCATCTAGAAGAGAACCATTCTTATAAATAGAAACCTATTCATATTTTTGATTGAAGAGAACAAGTATTATGGAATAAGGTAATCCACCAAGTAATTGTTTTTTGGAGAAACCACATGGTTGAAGAAGCAACATGGGAATATTAAAATGTTATGATGGAACAGTACCCTCACTTGTTTAATAATTAAATAAAATTGTGAGGACACAATTTCCAGAACATAGGGAGAATATAGTACCCCATGGTTTTAAAAATAAAATTGAAATGTATGAAACAATGAGTCTCTACATAATGACACTTTGTTTTAAGTATATAGTATTAAACTATATGTTAAATATAATTTTACCACTTCTATGATTTGAATTTTGAAAAATGGACTTAAATAGTTATGATTAGTATGTTTTTTGGGGTCTGATAGGACAAACATAAGTTTTAGTGAATAGTAACTTACCCTTATGAATATTAATGCTACCCTTATGAATAGTAATATGACCAAGTGAATAGTAACCGCACCAATGAATGTATTTATAATAATTTATGATACCTTAATTGTTTTTTCAAGGTGTTATAAAATCAGTTATAGTTTTAAAATTTGTATTTTTGGAATAAATTATTATTTTATTTAAAAATTAAATTTCTCATTTTTAGAAAATTATTTTGATAAAATGAAGTTCACTTTTTTAATTCTGCACATCAAATATGGTTAGGGTGAATTTTTGGGTTTTTTCTATAATACTTGAATTTTTGGTGAGTAGTTAAATTCAATAATTTACAAACACTGCTAGATAAATGAATTTCTGCATCATTCTTGAGTCATGGATGATGTAAATTGAAATTGGTTTGAACTCACATGAACTTATTACTATTTCTTTTCACAATAATCATTACTATTCATAGTCTTGAGGAAAAAATTTAAACAAATGATTAAAATAATGGTAAACCCCTCCTCTCCTCCACTATTAATATCACCCTCACCCCCTCTTCCTCTCACACCTATCAAGCTTTGAGAATTATAAAAATTATACCAATTACCTTCCCAAGACTCTTACCCACATCCAAGACCTACCGGTCTCACCAAAAGTCCAAAACCAAGGGCCTTAAGGAGGATCTCTAGGAGAAGAGATCAAGAGGTAAAGACCCTCTTTCATTTTCTTTTGTTTTCTTTTCAATTATTTTCTTTTCGTATACTCTCTTCACATCCCCTTATAAAAGAGGTATGAAAACACAATTGTTATATATATTCTATATTTTTATCATGTTTATAGAAAAATTAATCATCATTCTTCCTCTCCTCATCCTATTATTCTAAGAATAAAAACAACATCCATGATGTGTCAATTTACCGATATCATAGACGATATGTCTTCAATTTCCTTTACTTCCTTCAAAGATGGTTGTAAAGACATTTTAATGGTTAAATATTATAAAGTATATTATATGAAATATCTTATGTTTTGGAATTATCTTATATGCATAATATTAAAGGTATATGATGAAACAAGTTCTTTATTATCGAAGAACCACCAAACTGATCTAAACGATATCACTAATGATTTATCTAATGATTCATCTTCATACCATATAAAAAATGATTTATAGAACCATTTAATATTATGGAAACATATTATAACCATTTTCTCCACTTCTGGAGTTTCGGTTCCATTCGACAATAAAATTATTTTCGAACCGACCATTGAAGTCATGTAAAGAACGCACCCGAAATAATGGAAAAAATAAAATAATATTTATAAATGGGTTGAATGATGTTATAAAATGAGAATATAAGGTTTTATAAACATTAATATGTTTCTTTAGAATTTTAATAAGACTCTTTTAACCATTATACAGGAGGTAAAAACAAGTTTTAAGTAAGAATAACTTGAGGTAAGGGCATTCTTAACCTAATTTCCATTCGTTGTGTTAACCTTCTACTTCATCAATTAAGTGCTACTGAGATTATTTTTGTAATGAATTTAATTTATATTATGATGTATTATGTTGATTTACATTGTGTACACAAAATAATTTCATTATATTAATTCTCACTTCAATTATGTGATATTTGTAAGCGACTTTCCTTTAAAAATCCTCTTTTAAAATTATATTTTACAAAATTAAAAAGAAATGTTTTTATGAATTTATCCATGTTTTATGATTATGTTCTAGTTATTGGTAATTTTTTATGATTAAGGGTGGGACCTATATCTCCCTCCAAAATATTGGGTATGTGTAAGTTGTAGGTCATCTATATTGTCACTCCAAGTGTAACTTTGATGGTTGCACCATAAGGTAGCTGTGAGGGTTACATTGTTAGGTAGATGTGAGAGTTACAAATCATAAGGTAGTTGTAATGGTTAGAATATAATTAATTAATTCACCAAGATAACCTTACGTTTTTATATATGTTATTTAATGTTTTATAGAAATATCATGTTTCACAAAGTAATTATATATGGGTGAGAAGTATGTCTTTATGGAAATAATTTTATATGTTTTTAAGTATTCGTGGTCTAATGGTTTCATTCCTTCTTTTTATATAACCTAATGACTTTTTTATGATCATAAAATTTTTAAAAAAAATTTCATAGATTATAAGGATGTTTAAGAGAAAGAAGGAAGTCAAGTTAAATGTTATGAATATTTTTCAGTGAAATCATGTTGTGGTTTTGTGTTAAAAATCTATGTTTTGGAAGAAATTAATACTGTTTTAATGGTACCAAATTTTTATGATTTTGGGTTGATATGTATGAGTTATTTCCTAATTTTCTAAAAATCTAAATCTAAAATGTAAAGAAGTGAAATCTATTTGAAATAGCTAGATTATGTAACGTTTAATGCTAAGTCCTTATACATCTGGAACTTTATTTTTTTTGTTTCTTTATTTTAAGACAAAGTCTTTTGTAAAATGTTTTTTAAATTAATAAATTATGATTTTATAGTTTCTCTCATCTCTCAACCAACATGGTATTAAAGTGGATTTAGGGTTCTATCATGGTCATTTCATCTTAAACTCCTACTTCAGTTTCCTCTAATTCTTCCATTGGAGATGTAGTTCTTGATACTTATCATCCTATTATCCTCTAATATTCTTATAATATTTTCATAGTTATTATTTTTGAAGGTTTTTTATGAAAACAGATTTTCTTTGTGGAATAATGTGATAATAATAACCCTTTTAGCTAAGAATAAACTATTATTTGTTACTGGTGATGTTCCAAACTCTGAATCATCTTATTTTTTTTCTATTTATAATCATTGAAATAATATGATCATAAGTTGGTTGGGTCATGCTTTATCCAAAGAAATAATGGAAAGTGTTCTTTATCCCACCAAATATCATTCAATCTAGAAAGATCTCGTTCAAAGGATTGAGTAGTCAAATGGAACAAATATTTTCCAGATCCTAAAGTAACTTGTTGTTCTGAGTGAGTATCTAAAGAGGGGGGTTAATTGACTACCCAGTAAAATTTTTTGTTTAAATTGTATTTAAATGAAATCCCACAATTATTATAAAATATTCCAATTAACCAAAATAGTTGATCGATATAAGACTTGAATTTTTAAAAGATTTCTCAAAGATTGATTGGGTCTTGGTTTACACAATATATAATATTACTCTAACCATTCTAATCAATTTACTAATTCATTGTTTTATATAAACACTAATGGAGTTTAAATATCAAAGTAGTGGTTTTTTATGTTTAAAACAAATTAAGTTTTAAATTATAGAAATAAAACCTAAAAAACTCAAAACATATTGAATACAAGTGGTCCAGTCTTAATCCTAGAATTATTCCTATCCACTAGGAAATCACTTTCTTCCATGTAGTTTATAAAAAATAAAGTCTGATTCACAACCTAGATTGGGTATACAATAGTATGAAAACTGTCCAGGATAGATAGGGAACTCTTCCAAAGTAATCATGGGAGAAAACAAGAAAATAGGCCACATAGGGACCTCTTCCATAGTAATCTTGGGAAATAGGAATAAACATTATTTGAAAATATATCTAAGTATCATCTTGTTTAAATTTAGAGATAATGTGCATTTAAAAATAAAGAGTATACACACACAACTTTTAATGTAAATATATATAAACAATCATAGAATGTAAAATATGTAAAAATATTTTGTTTCTCTTCATGATATGCTCTAAAGCTCACAACTTCATAAGTTTAGTTTGGAATGAAGATCGAGTATTCTTTAGGAAATAATCAATAGAATAGAGTGTTGTAAAATCCTTCTTGTGAGTCTGTAGGAAGTTTTCTATATGTTCAATGTGATTTAATTTATCTATAGTTGATCTCTGGTAAAGATCCTTCATGTAATTAAAACATTACAGCAACTCAAATCTCTTCCAGTGTATGTGTGTATTACTCTATCAACATGTTTTCACACCCACATAAGGGAGTCTTCTTTTTCTTCTATTAGAATCAGTAAAAAATAGAATCCACCAGATCATATGGTCCTCATACTGCACATCCTAACACAAATTTTAATGCAAATCTATCTAAAAATTGAGGAACAATCATTTAAATAATTTTGGGGATTAAATTCCATAAAATAGACTTTAGATGTATTAAATTTTAAAAAAATAAAAAACATTAGCGATGAGTCATTAGAATGGTGAAAAAAAATATGGAGGTGACTTCACACTAGAGGTGACTGAATCTAGAGGTGAGTCTGGCTAGTGGTATGTTAGGCTGGTTTCATTTCAGGCCGGCAATGACTCAACACATTACCAAATTTTCATTATAGAGTAAGTTTGTCTCAATGGGGGCTCAGGTTTGATGGTAGGTTACCTCAACACTTAGCTGATTTTTCATTATGGTGTCGAGGAAAATCCAATAATAGATAATCTCCATAATATCCCAAAAAACATATCACCAGTGACTCATTTTAGATGGTGAGTCTACTCGACACTTTGTGAAAATATCATCATAGCGGTGAGACTTCGTTAGTGGAAACTCATATATAGTCAAATTATTGGTTCATCGGTGAGTTAGCCTTTGTTGGTGAGATATTCTTTGTGGGGAATCAACCTCAAAAGTGATTCATAATTAGAGATATTTCTCGAATATACTTTATAATGTAAAATTCTTTCATAAAACATAACACTTATTAATATCATAATAAACATGATTTTTTATCATTAAAATAGGGAGTCCAATAATGTCCTGCCTTTTGATGATCATAAATCATGTAATTTTATATACATGGAATCAATAGTAAAAGATAATATCAAAGGATTATATTTACACATATATGGAAAAAATACCATTATGGTCCATAGGAATAGATAATGTTTTAAATGAAGGCATTTAAAAACATATATCAGTATTGTATCAAAGGAATAATAATAATAATATGACATATTCTTCACCACCTTTTGGTATTATCAAAAAGAAAAAATAAAATAATAATTGCATCAAAATAGAATTAGTATAATAATAGAATTCATTTTGAGAACAATCATTGAAAATACATCCCAAAAAGGTTTAACAAAATGTCACATAAAAAAATCTCATCAAAGCCACATAGTCTAATGATCAATGCTTCTTCTCAGGTGGTCTTGATAGATCAAGATGTGATTTTACCTTCCCTTTATATGAAGCAAAAGGCTATACTTTAGAACCTGAAGGATATCAAAGAAGGGTTGTAGGAACACCATCCATAGATTGAGGCTCTCTGATTAAGGTGTTGCATAGATTCTATAGAAGAAAGGGAAAAAGGTTGGAAATAGGATGGAAAAGGTTCATTGGGGTCTATAGTAACTCTAGGTTGGAAATAATATGGAGTAGTGGATGGAGGTGTTAGGTGAGATGTAACTAGAATGGCCTTATGAGCCACAAAAGGTTTTCCATGAACATGAATAAATAGTTTCATAAGGTTGATTAAATCCATTATGATATTTACATCTCTTTCCATTATACAGAAGAAGATTCTCTTCTCTCCCAAAAACCGCTAAAGCACTAGAGTCATCACTTTTAATTGGTTCACTTGTTTTTTAATGCTTGAGTGATCAGAGACATCCTCAAAATTTTAGCTTGAAAATTAAAATGAGCATTCAACTCATTATTAGTGAATATACATGAAAGATAATAATTTACTGCTTTGTTTTTGGATTCTTTATCAGACTACATATCCTTAATGTATTCTCGAATCATCATATGGGAATGATCATTTTTATACTCAAGATTCCTCAAAGTTTCCTCAGGTATGTAAGGAGAAACACTTGAAGGAACAATTAAAATACCAAAGAGTTATTATAACACAATAGATCTGATCAAGTATATATCAAGAGATGGAGGAAAAGAAGTATAAGTGGAATCCATTGAAGTAAGATTCTACACCATTTCAAGAAATGTATCCATATAATCCACAAAGGTAGTTTTCATCCATTCTATGAACTATTTCATAGAATCTAGCTCACTGGAAAGTCTTCTTTTTTCAATCTACACTTCCTATATGTGGTGCATCATTTAAGGTTGAATATGATGTATCACCAAATTAAACAAGTACCTTGCATCATCTTCACATAACTTAGAAATCAAAATAGGTTGGTTCATTATCAAAAAACGAATATCATAAATCAACTAATCTCTGAAAGAGTTAAAATAATCTTGAGTCACAACATCTACTGGTACTGTTAGAGTAGGAACAAATTCAACATGCATACCAAAAGATTCTTCCAGATCAATTATAGCATGAAATGCGGATCCACTATACATTGGTGGAATACTATCCTTATCTGAGTCAGGGCAGTTCAGACAAAGTCTGAAATACCCAAGAAAATTTTCAAACTCCATAGCTACTGGCTCTATATTTTTTAAAGAATTCTTAGTATAGGTATTAATAGTAATAATCTCTACAATTGTAGGCATATCCACAACAAGTACAACAATAAAAGGAACAACAACTAACTGTGAATCAAACCTCTAATCAATATAAGCAGATGCTGGTTTTTCATGTGCATTCTCTTTTGTTTTATTGCTTGTTTGATTACTTGGGGAAATTTTTTTTCATGTTCATGTTTTCTTTTGTTTGATTTTATGTGATTTTTCATTAAAAATATATCTATATTTAGATAATTTCATTAAATAAAGTGTATTGTTTTATGTGGTTCTTATCACATTGAATTGATAAGATGCTTATCTATATTTCATTAGTTTATGAGAAAGTATGAAAATTCATTTTTATTACTCTAAAAATTCAATTTAGTTTCTTCTATAGTTTTAGAAACTCTTCAATTTTCAGTTTTAAAAAATTTATGTATTTATTTTACTGAGACATATATAGATATCATATTTGCATGAAAATTGGTTTTATATAAATTCAAGATGATTATCCTGATTTCATTAGTTTACATAGAAGTACAAAAATGCATTTTGTATAGTGATTAAATTGTTTGAAGTTATAGTTCGACTTTTCAGAAAAGATGTTTTCTACAGTGTTGATGGTTCTGTTTTTCAATGATATTTGGAACAGTATATGTCAGGTTTATTTTATTATATATTCGTTGGAAAGATAATAAGTTTCTCTACAAATAAGTCTTCTTGACCAAAGTCTGAATTTTTTTTAGATCCCTTAAAAATATTTTTGAAGTTTGTTAAAGTGTGATGTCCAGTTTTTCATAAAGTATGGGTAACCCTACTTCCAAAATAGTGAAAAGTATGGTTCATCAACCCTAAGATACTGTTCATAATCCCTAAACTATGTTATTTTTCATCATCCAAACCCTAAATCATTATTTATTTCCACAAATTATGGTTCATCCCTAATCTACTTTATTTTTTATCATCCCTACGCTACGTTTTTTTTCATTCCTGAAATTACTAGTCATTCCGTGTATTTTTGCTAAAAATTGATTTTCTGCATAAATATGGATTATTTTAATTGGTATTTATGAAGGATAAATTCAAATTATATATAAGGAGTTTTATAAAATAATTTTTATTGTTTTTGGTGATATATTTAAAGAGAAAAATACAAAAAAGTCAACACATTTTTCAAATAAAATCGAAGGTTAAAGTTTATTTAAATTCAAATATTTAAATTTTCTTTCGATTTTTGCTTCTAGTTTACAGGAAATATTTTGACTTAATTTAAATAAGTTTTATTGGATTTAAATAGGAGTTTTAAATCATTAAATGCTGCTATTTTTATGGAGACATTTTTGGAAGAGTTATTATTTTAAATTCTTTTTAAGATTTATTCTATTGGAATAAAGAGGCAATGGGGCTGCATTTTTCCTGGAGATATTTCTGAATGCTCTTGAATCAATTTATTTTTTGGAAGGAAGCAGAGTAGTTAAAACTGTTGAATATTTATTCCCTATATATATATATCATTCCTTCTAGAAGGTTATCGACAGAAGATAATAGCATGATACAAATTGCAACACACATGTTATCATTTTTTAAACTCTGTTTTTCAAAGAGAAAGTGTTGAGAACATTGAACCTACTGTGAAATCTATAACATCCTACGACAGTCTATTTCAACACTTGTATGATCTATCAAGGGATGAAATACTTCTAATTCAACTACAATTTCCCTGATGAGATGAGTTGGTCTAAACCTCACCAACCAGTACATGTTCTCTCATTGTTTATCATTTTTCTTCTAGTTTTGAGTCTATAACACTTTTTCCCATCTCTCGCACACACTGTATTTTTATGTTTATGTTTTTTCACACAAAATAATTATTTTTTTATTCTATTTTCTTGGGTTTTGGGTCCCAGATTCTAAAGTTAGGATCTAAGTTTTCTGACTCCATGTATCAAAAGTCAGGACTGTTCAGGTTGTGACTCCCATTATCTAAAGTCAGGTTGTACAGGTTGTGACTCCCCCCAAAAAAGTCATTATCATGGTTATCCCTCCACTAGAAAAGGATTTTGTAATTTGTTTATGAATCCCTCATAAAAATAATTCAGTGCACTCATATCTCTCACTGAGTAGAGTGGTATAAGAGTAGAAGTAGGCACACTTCAAACTGAACTCCTATAAAAAACATTTGTATATTCTTTATTTTTTCTGATGCAAATTAACCTCGATAATTAACTTTGATAATTAATTTTATTAATAAATTTATTTCATTAAATATTTTAATATGGTCTATTCATACCCCTTCTAGACCATCATCCATTACTAATTCTGACCTAACAATTGGTATCAAAGGTTAACCTTCTTAAGAATAGTTTATCTCTATTGTTCTCCTTCAAATACCTAATAATTGGTATCAGAGGATAATCCTTTTTAGAATTTGTTAGCTCGGTTATTCTCTTTCTAATACTTTTTAATTTTTATCAAACGATTATTCCTTTTGGAATTATGAAATCCCTCTTTAGTGTCTGATTTGATTTTATTTGTGCTAATATTTTCCTAGACCTCATAGTCTAAGGAAAAGATCTTACAAGATGATAGGATTGAACCTGAATGATTCTTTGAATACTCAAAAGCCACCACACATTGATGGTAATGATTATAGCTATTAGATATTACAAATAGAGGATTACCTTAAACATTTGAGCATTGAGCACTGGTCTATCATGTCAAAATAGTATACACTTTCTAAAGTATTCCCAAATACTCTTACCGGAATTGATGCTACTAGAAATGTTTTAAATTAAAAAGTTGTTAATATTTTATATTATGTTATTAATAAATGTGTTTTTATTCATATGTTTGATTCTAAGATAGATCATGAAATATGGAATATTCAACAAGTTACTCACCTTAGATCTAAGAACTAATCCATACCAATCTTGTAATGATTCGTGTTGAGTACTAAGACTTAGAGATAGTTGAAGATGAAATGGTAAACCAAATATTCCACATATTCACAAGCATTGTGAATGGAATGATTTCACTTGGAGAGGTTCTGGTAAACCCCGTACTTATTGAAAGAGTCCTACGAGCCTTATAAAAGAAATTACATGCAAAGAAGGTTTCCATTTATGAAATCAATAATTTCAAATAATACACCTTGGATGAATTGATTGGATCACTCCTTCAGTATAAATTGGAACTGAACAATATTTATATCAAGGAGAAAATAAAACGGAAAGGTGTAGCTTTTAAATACGTGAATTGTGTTTCTACTGACTCTTTTGATTCTGATCTATAGGATTGTGAAAGAGAATATATGGCTCAGATTGTGACTGGAGTTTACAGAAGAATGAAAAATAAAGGATACATGAATCAGTTTAGAATAAACCCTAACAAATAAAAATATAAGGGATATAAGAAAGTTGATATGAGTTATAATACTTTAGATGTAACCTGTTTTGAGTGCAGGAAGAAAGGACATATCAAACCTGAGGGTCCTAAACTAAAGAATATAGACAAATACAAAAAGAAGGTAAAAAGGTGTTGACCACTAGTTGGAGTTATACAAAAGAATTTGATTCTAGTGAACAATCTAAAAATAAAAAATAATATGCTAAATTGTTCTTTATGACATCATTGGATAAGGTTAGTAATTCTTGTTTTTATTTTTGAATATTCTGATTCTGACTACGATTCTGTAAACCCCAATGTTTTTTAATTAAATAAAGAAACTGAAATATTAAGAAAAGATATTTTCAAAGATTCTGATTTATATAATAAGATTAAAGAAAATAATGAGAAACTTGTTTCTGAAAATAAAATACTATTACAGTAGAATGAAAAACTAAGTAACACTGCTTCTACTACTCATTCAAAAGTTTATGAAAATTTGATATCTTCTCAAGATTTGAATGAAAATTTGAAAATGGAAGTTTAATGTCTTAAAAAATGTTTATCTTATTTTATTTAAGGTCCTGAAAAATATCATGAGATGATGAATTTGAAAAAAACTGATAAAATAAATATGATTCTTTTTATGATATAAGATTACCCCAAATTTATAAAACTCATTTTGTTAAAAGTAAAAATGGTTGTTCTTTTACTATTACTTGTTTTAAATGTGGCGCAAAATGTCATTATAAAAATGAACATTCACTTATATTTAAACAATACTTGGGATTTACAAAAACTAATAGTTCTAAATCCTTATTATCTAGAGTACCTTATAATACATGTTTAAATTTTGTATAGGTACCTAAAAATTGTATAACTAATCCCATTAGCCCCAAAGTATCTTGGATACCAAAATTGTCAAGTAATTGATTTTTGTAGGAAAAATGCCTTGGATGTATCAAGAGAGACATATGGCACATGGACAGTGGATTATCTTGGAATATGACTAGAGATCCATCAAATTTTACTACTTACAACACATGTGATGGAGGCATTGTTAACTTTGGAGACAATTCTAAAGGAAAAGTAAAAGGTTTTGGTAAAGTTGTTATTTCATATTCTATTTTTATTTCTAATGTTTTATATGTTGAAGCTTTGAAAAATAATTTAATAAGTATATCTCAATTATGTGATGATGGAATGAAAGCTAAATTTTAAAATGATATATTTTCAGTTTTTAAAGATGATTCATTATTATTTTATGCTAATCGAAAAGATAATATTTATACTATTGATTTTACTTAATTAACTATTAAACATGTAAAATGTTTTAATGTTGTATAGAATGACAACATCTATTGGCATCGACATTTAGTTCATGTTAATTTCAGAATGTTACATAAGCTCTCAAAACACGAGAATGTGTTACAACTGCCATCCTTGAAGAAAGAACGTCTTCATGTTTTTGATTCTTATATGAAAGGGAAGCAATAAAAAATTTCTTTTAGACCCATTAAGAAGATAAGTACTAATATACCTTTATAGTTAATACATCTTGATTTATTTTTTCCCACTCAAATTTCAAGCCTTGGTGGAAAGAAATATACATTAGTTATATAGATTATTATAGTAGATTTACTTGGGTATACTTTATTGCTCATCAAAATTATACTTTATCTACTTTTACTACATTTTTTAAATTAGTTCAAAATGAAAAATGGTGTATGATATTCTCTATTCATAGTGATAAAGGAGGTGAATTTCATAGTTTAGATTTTGATTTTTTTTTAAAATAATGGATATTTTCATTTTTTTTCTCCTAGAACACCACAACACAATGGTGTTATAAAAAAGAAAAATAGAACTCTTATTGAAATGAATTGAACTATGTTACATGAATATAATTTTCCTAGATATTTTTGGGCTGAGGCTATTTTGTGTGTGTGTTATATTTCAAATAGAATTCTTATTAGACCTTTATTAAAGAAAAATCCTTATGAATTATTTCAAAATAAAAATTCTAAAGTTGGTCACTATAGAGTTTTTTATTATAAATTTTTTATTTTAAATTCAAAGGATAAATTTGATAAATTTGATTTTTAAGAGTGATGAAAGTATTTTTCTTGGATATTCTAATAATAGTAAAGCATATAGAGTTTATAACAAATGAACTGTGATTTTTGAATAATTTGTTCATGTTATGTTTGATGAAAATAATGTTAAAAAAATTCCAATTCTAATTCTATTGATGAAGAGTTTAGAGAATTTAATTTTGGAGAAGAATTTACTCAAGATAAGAATGAATAAATTGAGGGGGAGCATACTATATATCAACTAAATCCAAAATCATAGAAGATTAAAAAACATCATCTTGATGAAAATGTAATTGGAAAAGTTAATTTTGGTGTTAAAACTAGAAATTATGTTTTAAATTTTTGTGTAAATTATGCTTTTATTTTTAATTTTGTTCCTTTTAATGTAAATGATGCTTTGAAAGATGCAAACTGGACTATTTATATTCGAGGTGAATTAAATAAGTTTGTTTGAAATAATGTTTGGAGTTTATTAGAATTTCCTGAGGATAATCAAGTAATTATAAATAAGTGGATCTTTAGAAACAATCTAGATGAATCTTGATAGATTTTAAAAAATAAAGCCATAGATTTTCTCAAGGATACTCTCAATAAGAATGTATAGACTTTAAAGATTCTTTCTCACCTATTTCCAGGTTAGGGTAAATTATAATTTTGTTGTATTTTACTTGTTTTCAAGGTTTTAAATTATATTGAATGGATGTAAAAAGTTCTTCATTAAATGGTTTTATAGCTGATGAAGTTTATGTTTGTCAACCCCCTGGTTTTGAAAGTGAAAAATTTTAAAACCATATTTTTAAATTATCTAAAGCTTTGTAAGGTCTTAAACAAGCACCACCTTCTTGGTATGAAATACTTTCTTTTTTTTTGTTAAATATTGATTTCAAGAAATACATTGTTGATCAAAATCTTTTTATTAAACTAAATTCTGATGATATTCTAATTGTTCAATTTTATGTTGATGATATAGTTTTTGGATCATATAGTGAAATACACTATAATGAATTTTCTTCTTTGATGTCTTCTGAATTTGTCATGAGTTCAATGGGAGAATTAAAATTCTTTCTTGGACTTCAACTTTTTCAAAGAAAACATGGAATTTTTCTTAATCAGTTTATGTATACTAAAGAGTTAGTTAAAAGATTTATTCTTGATTTTGATAAATCTATAAAAACTCATATGGGTTCTAATTGTCAATTAGATATTGATGCTTCTTGTAAATATGTTGATTTTAATGTTTATAGAGGCATGATAGGTAGCTTTCTATATTTAACTTCATCTAAACCTAAAAAAAATTTGTGTTTGTTTATGTTATATATTTCAAGAAGATTATAAAGAAAGTCATATTAAAGATGTCAAAAGAATAATTAGATATGTTACAGGAACTGTTGATTCTGGTTTATTTTATCCAAAATATTACCGTTTTTATTTAACATCTTATTATGAATCTGATTATGGATGATGTAGAATTGATAGAAAAAATTACATCAGTTATGTGTCATTTTCTAGGAAAAAGTTTAATTTATTTGTATTTTAAGAAACAATTTTCAGTTTATTTATCTACTGCAGAAGATGAGTATATCTCTACTGCTGGTATTTGTGATCAAAGTTATTGGATAAAGAAAACCTTATGTGATTTTGGTGTTTATCTTGATAAACTACCTATTTATTGTGATAATAATTCTACAATTTCTATTTATAAAACCCCTTAAACCATTCTAGAAAAAAGAACATTGATCCATGATTTCATTTTATTAGAGATCATGTGAGCAAAGGTGATATTGTTTTAGAATTTTTACCTCCTGAAAATCAGCTAGCAGATATTTTTACAAAGCCTTTATACTTTTCTCAGTTTGAAAAAAAATAAATTTAAACTTGGTTCATTGGTATTTTAATTTTTTATTACTGCATTTGGTTAGGGGGAGTTTTTCTTCACTTTTTTTTATTTAAAAAATGGGGAGAGATATTTTTTGAGAGATATTTTGGGAGAAAATGTAGAGAAATAAATTGGGAGAAATAAATTGGTTTTAATTGTTTAAAAGTTGTGGTTTTTTAATAAAAAAAGGGGGATATTTTTTATTCATGTGCATTCTCTTTTGTTTGATTAATTGTTTCATTACTTGGGGATATTGTTTTTTCATTTTAATGTTTTCTTTTGTTTGATTACATGTGATTTTTCATTTAAAAACCATTATGTATTTTGATGATTTATTAAACTAAAATTTATGATTTTCTATGATTCTTACCAAATTGAATAGATAATAGATTTATCTATATTTAATTATTTTAAGAGGAAGTTAGAAAATGCATTTTTATTAGTCTAAAACTTCATTTAAATTGCTGCTGCAGTTTTATAAACTCTACACTTTTCAGTTTTAAAAATTTTATGTATTTATTTAATTGAAACTTATATAGATATCATATTTGCATGAAACTTGGTTTTATATAAATAAAACATTTTTATATTGATTTCATCAGTTTACATTAAATTCTAAAAAGTTTGTTTGAATGGTGATTAAATTGACTGCAGTTATACTTTGATTTTTTAGAACTGTTGTTTTCAGAATGTTATAAGATTTTTTTATGATATTTGGAATAGTATATTTTAGATTTATTTGATTATTGATTAATTACAAATAAAATATGTTTTTCTACAGATAAGAAATCTTTCCCAAAGTCTAAATCTGCAATTCAGATCCATTAAAAATTTTGTTGAAGTCTGTAAAAGTATGATGTCCAGTATTTCAAAAAGTATGGAAAACCCTACTTTCGCAATAGTGAAAAGTATTGTTCATCAACCCTAAATTACTATTCATCATCCCAACCCTACATTATTTTTAATTTCCAAAATATTATGGTTCATCCATATGCTACGTTACTGTTCGTCACCCCTACGCTATGTTACGGTTCATTTCTAAAGTTGTTGTTTATTCCGTGCGTTTTTACTAAAAATGGCTTTTCTATATATATATAGATTATTTTCAATAGTTATTCTAATTGATAAATTCACATTAAATATAAGGATTTTTATCAAAGAAATTTTAATGTTTTTGGTGCTATATTTAAAGAGAAAAATTAATAACTTTTTCAACATCTTTTTTCAATAAAATCGAAGGTTAAAAGTTTATTTAAATTCAAATATTTAAATTTACATTCGATTTTTTCTTCTAGTATTCAGGAACTATTTTGAATCAATATAAATTAATTTTAATGGATTAAAAATATAGTTTTAAATCATTCAATTATTCTATTTTATGGAGATATTTTTAGAAGATTTATTATTTTAAATTCTTTTTAAGATTAATTCTACATGAATAAAAAGGCAACAATGCTACATTTTCATGGAGATAATTATGAATGCTCTTAACAAAATTTATTTTTCAAAAGGAATTGGAGCTACTAAAACTACTGAATATTTATTCCCTATATATATCATTGCTTTTTTCAGGTTATCGACACAAGACAATAGCAAGATAAAAATTGTAAGACACAGGTTAACATTTTTTATACTCTGTTTTTTCAAAGAGAAAGTGTTGAGAAATTTGAACCTGCTATGCAATCTACAACATCCTACAACACTCTATTTCATCACCTGAATGATCTCTCAAGGGATGAATTACTTATTCTTCTACTACAATTTCTTTAATGAGATGATCAAATCTAAACATCAATAACCAGTACATGTGCTCTCATTTTTTATCTTCTTTCTTCTAGTTTTGAGTCTACAACACTTTTTCTCATCTCTCGCATGCACTCTACTTTTATGTTTATGTTTTTATACACAAAATAATTATTTTTTTATTCTTTTTTCTTGGTTAATGACTCTGAGATTCTAAATTTGGTATCTAATGTTTGTGAATCTCTATATCTAAAGTCAGGATTGTTTGGGTTGTGACTCCTAGTTTTTGAAGGTAGGTTTTAAGGGTTGTGACTCCCCACACAAAATTAAGTGTCATGGTTATCCCTACACTAGAAAATGATTTTGTAATTGGTTTATGATTCCACTATAAAAATCATTTTTAGAGCACTCATATCACTCACTGAGTAGATAGGTTTAAGAGTAGAAGTAGGCCCTCTTCAGACCGAACTACTATAGAAAACATCCTTACGTTATTTAGTTTTTCTAATTCTAATTAATCTCAATAATTAAATTTGATAATTAATTTTATGAATCAATTTATTTGATTAAATTTTTTAATCTGGTCCATTCACCCCCTCTATATTATCTTCCATTACCCATTCCGAACTAACAGATGCATCTTACATGTGCTCATCAACTGAAGGTTCAACGGTAGCAGGCACATCACTCAATTGTACATCAACAGTTTTCTCAAAAATAGTAGGGTCAAATCCCAACTGCTCAGCCACTAACTTCTCAACAAAAAAAAACCTTCATTTTTTCATCCACTGGCTATTAAAAAAACATTCTATTCATCAACTATCTGAATATCATCTGTAGGAATAGAAATATCACCAATAGAAAACTCAACAGGATGACTCTCAAGACTTGGAAATATCTACCCCACACTTAATGCTTCTTTTTCCCTCTATAAAAAACCATACCATATCCTTAACTAATATTGGAAAATCCTCATATTTAGAACAAGATACAAGTGGTGAATCAACAAGTTCTTATGCCATGTCAACCTTCTCAGCACTACCTTGGCCAATTGGACCATCAACGCCATTAGAACCACCATTATGGTCATCCTCTTCTCCATATAAATTTTTATTTTCACTATTATTTACATCCCCATCAGCATTCTCATATTCTTCATTTTCTCCTCCTTCCTATTCATCATTTTATTCATCATTTTCATATTTTTTAGAAGACTTGGAAGAAATTTTGAACTGTTCTTCTCCTGAGACTTTGGTTTCATCCTCATCACTTCCTTTCAAAGTTTCTCTCTTTCAGGGTGAGACCTAGGATGGCTAGGTTTTCCATAGGAAATATTAGGAGATTCGTGAGGTAGATCAGGATCACTTACATCATCCACATCGAATTCACACTCATCTACATATCTTGGGGCATCGTCTTATTCATTCTCATCGAAATCAGAATATTCATCTACTTCATCTGGTTCCAAATTAGGATCAACATGGTCTTTCAGTCTTGAAGGATGGTCTACATGATTGAATTAACTATATAATTTTTCACCATCCTCCACACATTTATTTTTCAATGGATTCCAACTAATTTTCATTCTTATGAAAATTATTCAAGTAATGAAGAATCCACCACAATCCACCATAGATTCATCATCTTCACCAACTAAACCTTTATCTTCTAACATTGCTAAAATAAAATTTGGATATATCAAATAATTTGTTCTAGAGGTAGGATTACTAATATATACCATATGAAGAATAAAATGTCTATAAAAATTGATCTCTACCATTTTTTTAATAAGTAACATGATGTAAACATCTTGTTATCTCATAATAGAAAATTATCATTTTCTAGGATAAAGCATGAGTTGAATAAACATAAAAAGCAGCATGCGCTCACCATTATTCTCTGATGAAAACAACCTTCTTAAAATTCTATATACTGTTAATTTGGCTAAAGGATCTTCATAGATTAAATTGTCACTAGATTCAAGAATTTTCCCTTGATAATAATTTGTAATTCCCTCATGTATAACTCTACGAAATTCATCCCACTATCTTACGAAAAAACATTTATGTTATTCACTATACTTATTATTCAGTCTTCATTTTCCTGAAATCCATACTCAATGAACTGATAAAATTCATACATCAAGTTAAGATAAAGTGGTATCTCATTGTGATAGAACCATTCTACCTATCCCTTATCTTAATGAACTCTAAGAACCAAATATTTAATAGATAACAACCACTCTGATTGAAATTCCTTTTCAGAAATGACAACCCTTTTTGAAAGCTCAGGATTTAGAGGCTCTAATGTAGAAGCTAAACGGATTGACTCACCCTTTTTCTTCTTAGTAGGATGCAACTCATCTAGAAAATAATCTGAAGGTCTCTTAATTTTGTCCATAAAGATCAGCTCGGTTGGTTTGGGATAAGGAGATGGAAGGCCGACAGTCACAAGGTAAAGGGTTCCAACAAGTTTTGCATGAGAGAGAGTGAATGTTCAAATTAGACATATTAAAATTTATATCATTTTTGGATTTAGGGATTTGTAAAATTAAAACTGAAATAACATTTTAAAATTGAAACATGAAATAAAACATGAATCAAATAACAATTAAAGAATTTGTAAATAAATTAAAACCAGTGGTTAAAAACTAAAAATGTGAAATTTGAAAAAGGTAGGAACAATTTCAAATGGTGGGACATTAAATGTTGATAAATATAAATAGTGAGAAGTTTTCAATGGCGAGAAGATTCAATGGTGATAAATATCAATGATGAGACATTCATTGGATAGAAAATAAAAATGGTGAAACATTCACAATAATGATAAATCTACAATGGTGGTACATTCAGAACAATGAGAAAATCTCAACAGTGAGTCCTAGAAAATTAAGCTCAATCAAAATTAATCATACCTAATTCATGTAAGATGTATTTGATTCTATCAGAATTCAAAGTCTCAGTGAAAATATATGTAAGATGGTGTTTTGTACCAATGTATTCAAGAGTGATATGACCTTTTTGAAAATGATCTCTCAAAAAGTGATGTCTTACATCAATATGTTTTGTTCTAGAATGTGATATAGGGTTATTAGACAAATGTATAGCACTTTATTTGTCAGGGTTTATAGTTAAATGTTATAATTGATATCCATAGTCTAGTAATGTGTGTTTCATCCACGACATTTTGTCACAACAGCTACCTGTATCTATGTACTCATCTTCAGCAGTAGACAATGCAACAGAATTTTGTTTCTTACTACACCAAGAAACTAGAGATTTTCCAAAAAGGTGAAATGTTCTAGAAGTTCTTTTTCTATCAAACTTACATCAACTAATATTAGCATATTAAAACTAACCAAGTCAAAGTCTTGTCCACTTGTGTATAAAATCCTAAACTGGTAGTATATTTGATTTATTTGAAAATTATTTTTATAGAAACCAAATGGGACTCCTTTGGATTTTCTTGAAAATGAGCACACATACACACACTAAAAATAATATCAACACGAATAGCAGTTACGTAGAGAATACTTCCAATCATACCTCTATAACTGGTTTGATTCATTGGTTTCCCGACTTCATCAAGATCCAACTTAAAGGTAGTACTCGTAGAAGTATCACTACACTTAGTGCTATCCAGTCCAAAATTTCATAAAAGATCCTTAGTGTATTTACTTTGATTTAAAATAAATTTGTCTTTATTTTTAAAATTATGAAAACCAAGAATTAATTTGAGTTCACCCATTAAAATAATTTCAAATTTATTTTTCATTATGTTTGAAAAATCAGTACATAATGAATGTTTTGAATATCCAAAAATCATATCATCTATATAAATTTGTACAAATAAAATACTTTTTGAGATTTCTTTTATAAATAGGTTAGGATCAACTATACCTTTTTAAAAACCATTAAAAATAATAAAAGAGATGATCTTATCATAACAAGCTCTAGGTTCTTGCTTTAAACTATATTAAGATTTGTTAATTTGAAAACACTATTTGGAAAATGGGAATTTTGAAAACCAGGGGGTTGTTCAAAAAATACATCCCCAACTATATACGCATTTAAGAATGTACTCTTGACATCCATTTGATAAATTCTGAAATCTAATTGAGCTGCATAGGATAGAAGTATTCTAATGTATTCAAGTGTATCTATTGGGGAAAAGGTATCTTCATAGTCTATTCCATCTTCTTAAATATACCCATGTGAAACTAGTTTATCCTTGTTCCTTACTATTGTTCCAGATTCATCTACCTTGTTTCTAAACACCCATTTAGTGCCTATAGTAATGTATTCTTGGGTTATATCAACAAGTTCCCATACTTTATTTATTTCAAATTCATTTAATTCTTCTTGCATTTCTATTACCCATAATTCATCATTAATTACATCATTTATGTTCTTTGGTTCAAGATGAGATAATAAAGAATGATGTTAAACCTTATTTATTATATAATATCTAGTATTTGTACCTATATCTTGTTATCCTACTACATTATCTAAATTATGGGTTTTAAGGTTCTTAACAGCTCAAGAAAAAGAGAGTTTGGTCACCGCCGGATTCTCTACAGATTTAGATTCTTGTTCTGTAAGTTCATCAGGGATGTTTTTCCACTTTCTTTACATCAGAAGCATTTGGATTAAAATTTATATTCAAATAAGATAAATAATCCTCAAGATTTTATAAAGAGTTTTATTGGTTCATTTGTATATGTCTCATCAAATTTTATATGAATGGAATCTTCCAAAATCTTGGTCCTTTTGTTAAAAACTCTATAAGATTTACTGTAGGTTGAATAACCTATAAAAATTCCATCATCACTTTTGGAGGAATATTTTTCTAGATTAACCATAGTGTTAAGAATAAACACTTTAAAATCCAAAAATTTATAGTAATTAACTTTAGGCTTCCTACTATTCCAAATATCATTATGGGTCTTCTTTAAGATAGGTCTTATTAAAAATCTATTGATTATATAGTAGGATGTATTCACATCCTCTGCTCAAAAATAGATAGCTAAGTCATATTAATTTATCATAGTCTATACTATCTCTTGAAGTTTTATATTCCAAAGTTCTATAACTCCATTCTGGTGAGAGGTTCTATAAGCCTAGAAGTTATTATTATAGACATTTTGTGAGCAAAAAGATTCAAAACCTTGATTTTGAAAATCATGTCCATGGTCACTTCTTAATGTTAAAATTATAATTCCACTTATGTTTTCTATTAATCTATAATACTTGTTAATGTAAGAACATGCTTCACTTTTTCACACTAAAAAGAACACCCATGTATACCTATAAAAGTCAGATACTAGCACATGAACGTAGTGCTTACCATTTATATTAGAAAATCTTGATGGTGTAAATAAATATATATGAACCAACTCAAGTGGTTGAGAAGTTGAAACTTATTTCATTAATTTAAAAGAACTATTATGTTGTTTCCCTTTTTGACAGGGGCTACAGACTTTATCATTTGGTAACTCAAGTTTTGGAAGATCTTTGACTAAACCTTTCAATGAAAGATTCCAAAGTTAGTGAATATTACAGTGGCCCAGTATCTTATGAAAAATCCAAAATTCTTTATGAAAGGCACTAAAGAATTAAAAAAATTTGGAAATTAAAGAATTATGATCAATAGGATAAAAAATTTCATTCCTTGAAGCCGATAAAAACTAAAACATCTTTAGAATCAAAAAAATTATGTGCATTATTTTCAAATTTTACATGAAAACCATCATCACATAATTGTGATATGCTAAGAAATTTATACTTAAAACCATAAAAAATGGTACTTTAGAAATTAAAACAAAATTGGTGTTACCAATTTGGACAGGGCCAATTAT
Source organism: Viscum album (assembly GCA_963277665.1). Taxonomy (NCBI): domain Eukaryota; kingdom Viridiplantae; phylum Streptophyta; class Magnoliopsida; order Santalales; family Viscaceae; genus Viscum; species Viscum album. Next base: position 5,198,673 of record CAUJRU010000015.1, on the reverse strand, counting down.
TTTTTCTTTATCATTTTCACCAAAGGTAACATGACCACCATCAACCTTTATGAGGATTTTAAAACTTGACTAGTCACCTATTAGGTGCCTTGGAAATCCATTTTCAAAGTACCATAGACCATTACAGGAGGTCTTCCAATAGATTTCCTAAAAACATGTTTATACAATAAATGATTTTGGTACCCAGATTTTCATGGGTCCAGATGTGTTAAAAATTAAAGTTTTAAGAATCCACATTTTCATAATGGGTTTCCTGTAAGCATATTTTAATCTTTTTGAAATAATTTTTGTTTTAGTTCCTCTATAAAAATAACTATCATTAGAACATTCATATTTAAATTTATGTAAAAATGTGCTCTTAACTATTATTCTTTGTCCAGTTTGGTATCCTATACCATTAACATATTTAGGAGCAACCTATTTTCCTAAAATTTTAGTAATTTTTTATCTTCCATTGGTAAAATTTTCCAAATCCTTCTTCAGATATTCATTAGAAATTTTTTATTCAATGTTCTCTTTTAATAACAGAGCATTCTTTTCCTTCTATAAATCAAGTTAAGATTTAATGCATGATAACTAAACATGTTTCTTTAGGAATTCATATTTATCTTTATGTTCATTGATATTTTCCTCAAGAATATTAAAATATTAAAAAATTTCTTCTTTAGTCATATCATCATTAGTTTTTTCATTTTTAGAATAATCATAAATTAGCATAGATGATACTGTAGGTACAACAGGTACCTCATAAACATTTTTCATGAAGCACATGTTGGATCGGTTATAATTCTCTTTACGAGTAGAGTTTGAGTAAATGGAGATTTACTTAGACTCAATAAAATTTTCCTTCATGTATTTCTTTAATTTTATTTCATTTTTCTCATATTTCTATTTGTATTCCAATTTTGGACATTCTAGCATTACTTATCCTTTGTTCTTACATTCACAGTAGGTTATCTCATTTGAGTTTTCATCCTTATTCCAATTATTTTTCTAAGTTCATCTATTGTCAAATTTTCTTGTGTATTTTTGATTTTTTAATAATTTCATCTTCTAATATAAATTTTGTAATCTTTTGACCAGATGGGTAATTTCTTTGTCATTTTCAGGTGGGGACTCACTATCAGTGGAACTTTCAGTATGAATATTTTCCTTTTCCTTTTCTTTTTTAGATACAATATACTTTAAAGTTACTTAATTGATTTTATGTTCATCATCCTCTTATCTTTTGACTTTAATCTCTTCTTCTTACATTATCAATTTTCCAATTAATTAATTAACTGGAAGTTTACTAATGTCTCTGGACTTTCTGATTAACACTGATGTCCCTCTTCATCATTCTAGAATGCACCTGAGTAGTCTCATAATCTGATCCTTGTCAGACATTGGATTTCCAAGGGATCTCATAGTGTTCACTATTTCATCGAACCTGAGATACATGTTAGAAATTAAATCATCAATTTTTATCTTAAAAGTATCATACTTAATAGTATATGTGTTCAATCTCATTTATTAAACATTTGTGGTTCCTTCATGTGAAATAGATAAAGTATCCCATATTTCAAAATCAGTTTTTCAAGTAGAAAATCTACCGAATTATTCACCCCCTAAAGCATAATAAAGGGAATTAATTTTTTTTAATTATTATTATAATCATGTTTTTTAGATTCATCCCATGTGACTCTAGAAGTTGTAGGTAATTCATATCTATCCTCCATAAAAGTCCAAATTTAAAAACCCATACTCTCTATAAGAATTTTCATTTTGATCTTCCACTGAGCATAATTATTACCATTGAAAACTGGAGGTATGTTAATAGCAGAACCTTCTTTTCTATTATCCATTTAAATAATTAAATTTAAACTATCAAAAATTTAAGATCATTAAAGCATAAATAAAATCACAATTGAAATTTTTTTGAAAAATATTTGATACCAAAGCTTAAACCTTTGATACCAAATGTTGGTTGGAGTTTGTATCTCAAGAGGGGGTGAATTGAGTACCCAATAAAAATTTCTATTTAAAATAGGTTTAAATTAAATCCCCCAATTAATATAAAATATGACACTTATCCAAAAAATATGATCGATATAATACTTGAACTTTTGAAATAATTATCAAATATTGATTAGGTATCAGTTAAAATAATATACAATATTACTCTAACCTTTGAAATCAATTTACTTAATAAAAAATCTTATATAAACACTAATCAATGTTAACTATAAATGTAGTGGTTTTTTTATAGTTGAAAATATATTTGGTGTTAAAGAATAGAAACAAAACAAATAAAACACACAACAGAATTGAATATAATAGGTTCATTCTCAAGATGAGACTTAGTCCTCTCCACTTAGAAATCACCTAATTCTATGCATTTTATATAAAATAAACTTTGATACGCAACCTATATCGGGTATACAATAGTTTGAAAATTGTACACACCACACATGGACCACTTCCATAGTAATCATGGGAGAAAAAAATATAGCATGCCACATAAGGACCTCTTCCATAGTAATCATGGGAAACATGAGTAAAAAGTATTTGAGAATATATCTAAGTATCATACAGTTTAAAGTAGGGGATAGTGTTTGTATAAAAATATAGAGTATACGCACAATGCTCATAATGTAAAGATAAATTAACAAAATGGTCAAGTAAATGATGTAGAAATATTGTGTTTCTTTGTATGATATGCTCAGAAGCTCATGACTCATCGAGTGTAGTTTGAAATGAATCTCTATCCATCTTTCAAAAATATTCTATAGAACATAGTGTCATAAAACTCCTTTTCGTGAGTCTGTAGGCAGTTTCCCATATGTTCATTGGTATTTACTTCATCAACATTTGATCACTAGTATTGATCCTTCATGTAAGGAATACTTAATAGAAACTCATCTCTCTTCACATGTATGTTTGTATTTATCTATCAACCTTTTTTCACACCCACACGAGGGAGTATTCTTGTTCTTTTATCAGCATCATTAGAAAATATAATCAACTAGATCATCTACTCCACGTACCGAATGTTTTGACATGAATTTTAATGCATCTCTATAGAGAAATTAAGGAACAATCATTAATATATGTTTGGTCATTAAATTACATAAAATATCCATTAGAGATATTTAATTCAAAATAAATATAAAATAGTATTGGTGAGTCTTTAGAACGGTGTCAAAAATATGGTAGCAAATTCACACTGGCTAAGACCAAGTCTGGTAGTGAGTCAGGCTAGAGGTATGTTAGACTAGTAGTATGTTAGGCTGGCTGTGACTCAACACTTTACCAAATATTCATTCTTTCGATAGGTCTCCCCAATAGTGACTCAGGTAAAATGGTATTTCATATCAACACTTATCTGGTTTTTTATTTTGGCGGTGAGACATAACGGACAGTAGATAATCTCGATAATTTTCCACAAAAAAAAAACATCCCAGCGGTGACTCATTGCTGAACGTGAGTCTTTATGAAAATTTGTGAAAATATAATCTTGGTGGTGAGACATCCTTATAGGTTACTCATACTTAGTCAAATTCTTGGTTCATTAGTGAGTTAGCCTTTAGTAATGAGATATTCTTCCCAGTGGCTCAACCTTAATAGCAAGTCATACTTATCCAATTTTTTCCAATGTTATTTATAATGTAAAATGATATCATAAAACATAAAAATAATTAATATCATAATAAACATGATTTTGTGATCATTAAAACAAGGAGACCAACATAACTATACTTGATTTATCACGGTACCGATTCTATATTAATATATTTCACCAATATTGAGTGATTTTTTGATGAATTGAGTGACTATCGATCTTGTCCTCCATGCACTTATGGTACGTTCAAGGAAATTGTAAAACTTCTTGAATATCAATGAATTCTTCAACATATTGTGGGTTTGAATGATTCTTTTTTATTGTATAAGTTCATATTCTCATGATTTCGCCATTTCCATCGTTGAATCGGGCTTATTCAATGATATTCTAGGAGGAGTTCTAGATTGAAATTTATTCGACTATTACTACTTTCTCTGGTGATGCTACTTCTCTCACTGCTTCTTTTCCCATACCTTTTCTTTCATTGAAAATGGGGAGAGAAAAAACCTAATACTATTTTCAATTATTATAATAATCCTAGACATATGACGGATAAATGTTATCATCTTCATGGATTTCCTACTAATTTTATATTTACCACATCTAGATGAATTTATTCTCTGGTTTAGAGTGATGATATGGTTCAGAATGATTCTTCTAATGTCACTACTTCATGTTTTCTTTCTCATGTATCACATGATCAGTATTCTCAACTCATGTATTTACTCTAAAATTTAAATTTGGTGGATCATCCTACTTCTACTGCATTATATGGAAATTTTGTTGGTAATATTGTTAATAAATCTATTCCACTACCTAATTCCATGTGGATTGTTGATATTGTATTTTCTGATCATATGTGGTTTTATAAGAGTGATTTTATTAACATGACTATTGTTACTATCCCATATTATTTTTAACTTCTTAATGGTTTCACAATTAGTGTTCCACATGTGGATTCTATGAGATTTTCAGTTTCTCTCATTTTTCCAATGTTTTATATGTCCCTTCAGTTACTTTCAATTTGTTGTATATTTCTAAACTGATTTCTAAATTTCATGGTAATTATATTTTTATCCCCTAGTCCATTTTTTTTATTGAGGACACCATTGATCTTTGGTAATAGAGAATGAGGATTATTCATCTTGAACCCTTTGATAATTTTTCAGACTTAATATGCTTTTGGTACTGATTTTATCTATAATTTTGTTTTTTTTTCTTCATCTTGTAAATAAAATGTAAATCTATGGAATTTTTGAATGGGTCATATGCCTTCCTATAAGTTGATCCATTTACTTGTAAATGTTCTACATATCAATAAGGGTGTAGATTGTTTTCCTTACATCGTTTGTTCTTAGTCTAAACAGCCTAAGCTTCCTTTCCCAATAAGTACTTCTTGAACTACTACTCCATTGGAAATTATTCATATTGATGTATGGGGACCATAAAATCCCATTCCATTTCAGTTCATTGTTACTTATTAACTCTAGTTGGTGATTTTAGTAGAACTACCTAGGTGCATCTTCATTCGAATAAATCATCATCCTTTTATGCATTAAAACCCTTCATTCTTCTGGTTTATAATCAGTTTTCCACTACTATAAAAATAATTAGATATGAAAATGAACCAGAATTAGGTTATTCAAATAATGAAAAAAATTCTCTTCTTTGGGAATCATTCATCAAACTTCCACTCCTTATACTCTACAAAAAAATAGAGTTGTTAAACGTAAGCATAGAATTATTTTTGAAGTTTCTTATGTCCTTATTTTCCAATATAAATATCCAAGTACATGTTAGAGTGAATTTTTTTTACATTCCATTTATCTCATTAATATAATTTCATCCAAGGTATTGGGATTTAAAACACCTTATAAACTTCTCTTTAATAAACCACCTTCTCTCCACCACTTGAGGTGCTTTGTATGTTTTTGTACTTTTTCCAATTCCTTTCCTACCAGGATAAATTAAAATCTTGTGCTCAACCTAGTTTATACCTTGATTTCCCTTTTTCTTTAAAAAGGCTTAAAATTTTATAAATATGCTCACTAATCAAATAATAATTTCTCAGAATGTTATCTTTTATGATAAAATATTTTCTTTTTAGACCATTAATTTTAATACTTCTCATTTCACACTTAATTTACCAATTTTAGATAACATTTACCTACCTTTATCTTCTTCTTTTCCTCTCCCAACTTTATCTTTATCTCCTACTTCATCTTAAACACCCACATTACCCACTAATGTGCACTCTTTTCTACCGCTTATAAGGTCTAACAGGACATCCAAAACTCTCTCATATCTACATGATTATGTTTACAACACTCTGGATAATGAATGTGGTAAATTAGTTTCAAATTTATGCCCTCATACCTTCACCAATGATTATTCTTCCCTTTAGTCTCTTTGCTTCAAATATCTCTCCCAATGTGATCAGATTTTTTTTCAATACATAATTCATGATATTGAAGCCCAGTCATATTCAAAATCCTCTACTAATCCTAGATGGAAAGCATCCATGGATAAAAAATTTTATGTTCTGGAAGTAAATAATGCTTGGGAGATTGTTAAATCACCTAAGGGAAATAGTCATATATGCTATAAATGGGTTTATGAGGTTAAGAGACATTCTGATGGGGATATTGAATGGTTCAAAGCTTGTTTAGTTGTTTGATAATTTACTTGAAAACATGGAATTGATTTTGGGGGACACCTTTTCACCTATAGTTAAATTCACCACCATAAGAGCTATTATTACTATTTCAATTCAGAAAAAATTTCAATTATTTCAGTTAGAGGATAATAATACTTTTCTATATGGTGATCTTTTTGAGGAAATATATATGAAACCTCCTCCTAGACTATCACTTTCAGACAAGTCCCAGGTTTTCTGTCTTTATAAATCTCTTTATGGCCTTAAACAAGCTTCACATCAGTTGTATGATAAGATTTCTGAAAATTCATGTTGTAAAGGTTATATTCATTCCCCACATGATCATTTTATTTTCATTAAAAATATGAGAATTCTTTGGGGTTTGTTGCTATATATGCTGATGATTTACTGATTACTGGGGATGATCTCAATGAAATTACTTCATTGATGTTTTTTCTTCATGATGTGTTTCATATTAAGGATTTTGGAACCCTTCCTTTTTTCCTAGGGCTTGAGTTTCTCCATTTTCACCAAGGTTTTTTTTCTCAGCTAAAGTACACCCTGGATTTTTTGAAGAATATGTTTTTTCTTCACTACATGGCCAATACTCATTTTTTTTCACATCTCAAGACCAAGTGTACTAATGAAGAACATCTTTCAAATCCAAGTTTCTATAGAAGGCATATTAGAAAGCTTAATTTTCTTCTTCATACGAGGTTTGATATTCCTTATATCGTTCAGTGTCTTAGACATTTTAATCAGTGTCCTTGTTCATCTTATATGGCCTCTGTTATACATGTTTTTCAACATTTTCATAGTCATCTTATTCAATGTATTTTGATGAATGGTTCTCCAAACTTCACACTCATGGCTTAATGTGACTCCGATTGGGAAGCTCGTCCTACTTCTAGACGTTCAGTTAGTGGATTTTTTATATTATTGTGTGGTAGTCCTCTATATTGGATGTCAAAGAAACAAGTCGATATTTCATTATCATTAACAGAAACTGAATATCGATACATGTGCAGGGTCATAGCATAATTTTCTTAGATTTCTCTCCTTTTTCATGATCTTTATATCAGTAAAATTTCTCTTATTGCACTCATATATGATAATCAAGCAACCATTTATATTGGCATGAACCAAGGTTTTCATGAGAGGACCAAGAACATAGACATTGATTGTCATTTTTTACAAGAACAACTTCAACAGGGTGTCATCTCAATCTCTCCTACTTCTACTTCTTCACAGTTGGGGGACATCTTCACAAATCCTCTTTTCACTTCTCAACACCATCATTTTCTTCACAAACTTGGTATGTTTCCACATCCAACTTGAGGGGTGGGTTGTTTGTAATAATCTTTTATATTTTTTTCCCATATACAATTGAAACATTCTTTTTTGTGTTTCTTTATTTAAAGACAAAGTCTTTTGTACAGTGTTCTATGAATTAATAGAATATGATTTTCTGGTTTCTCTCGGCTCTTGACCAATAATCCTTACATTTATCAGAGCATGCAATAGTGCTATGATGGCACGCTCATCAAATAATAGATATAGAACCTATATCTATTGGAATTTGGAGCACTACATTTGTTAGAGCATCATATATATATTGGACTGATGGCTTCATGAAGCGATAGATAACGAAACAAAAAATTATGAGATACACTGATCTTTCATGTAATCATTTTTATGTTTTAATCAACTTGATGCTTTGAGTGCTTCCATTTGCAATCCTTTTCATTGATTGTGTTTTTTCTAAGAGCTATCGATGTGTGAGGTATTCTTATAAAGTTCTTAGTTTTCCCCCATAATTCTTCATTGTATGATCTTGTGTGATTGAGGAGGTTCCAGAGCTTGGAAATTGTGTTGTTTCTGATTGAGGAGATTGACACGCTTCAGGGGAGTGGAAGTTATACATTCCGACATGTTTAAATTCGTTGAAGTCCTGGTGTGGACTTGTTGTCAATTGGGAGATCGAAGAGGAGCTCGTGGATAGAACTGATTGGTGCCAACCATTGTGTCGAAGAAGTTTTCGCGGGAACTTGTATCTTCCAACCATGGCAGTCGATAAAGTTTCATGTGTGGAACTGAGAAACATAGAATCAGGTTTACAGATCCACTTACGACTTTGAATACAAGCGAACTGTTTCTTTGATTGCAATTAAAATTTTAATAAATATCCTTTTAAGAGTTTAAGGACACTCACTCCATGCATTATTTAGTATATTATTCATATTATCTGATTGGATTGTTGTTTTACTATGGTCATGTTTGTTTACTTCCATTGCTTTATGGTCTGCTATGCATACTTTATATCAGTTGATTTTCTAAATTTCGATTCATTTAATTTCCACTATATACATTATACTCTGCCTTGTTTTGACGAGGTAAAACATAATTTTTTCGAGTGGGATAATAATTGTATGCTTTGCTGGACAATAGCCTCCACTTCACGCAGCAAACAGAAGAAGCCCCAATCTAGACCATGGATTTCTTGTCCGACCATCATGCTAACGTCTCCTTCCACCACCAAGATGAAGCTCCGAAGCATCGAGGAAGAAAACCATTGCCGTCTTGAATCGCTAGAAATAAGGCTCTGCTTGACTGGCATGAGGGCGTTGCCGAACCGCCTCACATAACCTCCAACAAGAAGAAAGCGATCCCCATCCGATCTGGAAATCATGTAGCGCAATCCCCGAGGGAAGGATGGAACACTGTATCATGATGTCGACCTTTCATTGACACCTATATCACCCCAACTCATCATCCATCGAAGGACCGAACCAAACATCTTTACTCAATCCAAACCCTACCTTCGTTGGCTTCAATGCCACCCGAGTGCAGAGAAACCCCTGCCTCAAAACCACAAACCCCCAAAAACCGAATTTCATTGTCTTTATTGGTGTGCTAATTTTACCCTTTCGATTGTGAAACGTGTTCTGGATTCATGGTATCCATTCGATTTAATGACACTATTCACGTATTTTTTTCGTTTTACCTCCCTTGTGAACTGGGAGTCTGTTATCCCGAGAAATAAGGAGCAAATATTGCTCTCGATTTAGTCTCACTTGCTTCATATTTGGGGTCATCATCTGGCAGCCGCCATTCGCTCTTCATTTCCATAAAAGACACGATAGATTTACGGTTTCGATCAACTTTTGGAACCATGGTGCAATAACATTTTTGTTCATTCTATGGTGACCCTCGTTCACCATTGCCTCAAAACAGATAAATTTAGGGTTTCAGGGGTCTCGGGTCAACGAAGACATACTATTCAACAACCAAAGATGACTTCATCAGACATTTACACTAAAATATTACTTAGCCCTCGTTTGTGGCAGAGGAGATTTGGAGAGAAACGAAAGGAAATGAAGCGCTGATTTTCATTTCACCTGTTTGGCTGCATTAGATTGAAGCGAGAGAAACGATTAGTGGAGAAACGGAGGGAAACAAATTTCTCTCGCAGTGCAAGTTTCAAATCACCCCAAAATTTGGGTGATTTGGAAGGAAAAGAAACCACGTATACGGTTTTTTTAAATTCCCTATATTATCCTCCTCTGTAAATTTTATTTTATTTAATGTTTTATTGAATTAATATTTAGATAAATGGTATCTTTGTGATTATTAATAATAACCATATTTTCATATGTATATAAATATTTTGTTAAACACGATTTATAAATAATTATTTTTACAACTCCAACATAATTTTAAGAATAATAACAAATAATTATAAATAATTTTGTTTATGTGTATAAATAATTATAAATAATTTTTAAATAATATTTATTATAGATAATTTTGATTACGAATAATTTTGATTATCTTGAATTAATGATTTATATATATATTTATATACATAAATTATAAATAATTTTGAATTAATAATTAATTGTCTATATAAATATTCATAAATAATTTATAAATAATTTTGATTTTAGATAATTCTGATTATAAATAATAATGATTATCTTGAATTAATTGTTTATATAAATAATTTATAAATAATTTTGAATTTATAACTATTTTGATTTAATAATTTTCAATTAATAAATGTTTTGAATTAGTAATTATTTTGAATTAATAATTATTTTGAATTAATAATTTGGAATTTATAAGTTTGATTACCTTTAATCCGGTGTGTATGTGTTATTTTTTAACAAAGGTTATTTGTATCATTTACACCAAAACAGTTTCTATTCTTTTCTTTTAAAAATTGTCACCAAACATGAGAGAGAGAAATCCAAATCATTTCTTTTATTTTACTAAGTTATTGATCCAAACACAATGAGAGAAATCGCAATCATTTCTTTCCATTTCATTTCTTTTATAAATTATCAAATCATTTCTTTTCTTTTACTACAATTTTACCAAACACTGGTTGTTCGGTGATATTTTCAACAGACAAATGCTTCAATTATAGTTTGCAGTGTATACGTTTTCCTTAAATTTTTGGTGTTCATTTTTGTTACCCAACTGCAGACAATAAAGATTCTTATTCAAAATGTGTATTGTTACAAATTAAACAGTATGAGTACTTGAAATCCTGTATAAATAGAAATGAATTTTTTGCTGGATGTTCTCATTAGAATACGTAGTTGCAAGGAGTTCTGTAAGTGTTGTGATTAGAGCACGGCATGAGAACTGCAATTGTGGAAGGAAAGCATCCATAAATATTTCAAAGACTGAGAGAAATCCAGGTAGATTATTTTCTACCTATTAAAATAAGAAATGTAGTTTTTCCAAGTTGTTATAACCACCACATGTATTTTGAAGTTCGGCATGCAATATGTAATTGTGGTCCAATGTCAGTCAAAAATAGAACACCAAAGGATTATCTTTAAAACATGCAATATAATGTTATAGAGATAAATTTTCAAGTTGATGGGTTGAATATGAAGTTGTTGGGAGTTTTTGTAATTATCATTATTCTACTAATACTTATGGCTGTTTTTTAATTAAAATCATGTAATTGTTAGACGTCTGAATGCCTAAGGGAAAAAACTGTTCTTTGATGGAATTTTCTAATTTTAAACTATTAAATCTTTGCATCCATTTTTTACTTCTAATTTGGTAGACATGTGTTAAGAAGATTAATGTTTGGAAGGCAATTGATCCTCATAATCCCCTATAAGAGATTTGCAGAATCGTTCTCGAAATTTCAATTGGGGAATTCTACAGTAAATGCTTCCCATTATGTAATACTTACAAAGCTAAAGATGCTGAAAATCCCCTATAGGAGATTTGTAGGATCAAAACTGGAAATCTTCAGACAGGGATTCTAATGTAGTTGCTTCCCTTTATTGAACCAGTGATAGTGTAGGGTACTTTTCTATTAAGTTCGATGTCTGATACAGTAAAAGGGTCCACATGATGTACAAAATTGTTGGTTATGGTTATTTTTCGTATTGTCCAATAAAATTTAACGATGCTACAAATCCCTAGAAGGGGATTCGCATGACCAAAACTGGAAATCTCCCCCAGAGGACTCTAGTGTAATCACTTCCCTTTGAAGAATCGATGATACTATAAAATAATTTTCTTTGAAGTTGGAACCCTGGTATAGTAAAATACCTGACATGATGTACTGATTTGTTTGTTAAGGTGGTCATCCTTGCAATACAACATATTTTAATGGCACCACAAATCCCCTACAGGATATTTTCATAACAGCAACTACAAATCTCAAACCGGGGATTCTAGTGTAGCCGCTTCCCTTTGAGGAAACACTGATAACTGCATTATAATTTTCTTTGAAGTTGAAACTATGGTATAGTAGATGGCCCCACGCGATGTAAATTTTTTTTGTTGGTGTTTTTTTCCTTATCATCCAACAAAATGTAAAGATGCTGCAATTTCCTTGTAGGAGATTTGCAACATCAGAACTGGAAATCTCCACCTAAGGATTCTAGTGTAACTGCTACCCTTTGAAGAGATAATGTTATTGCACAATAGATTTCTACGAAGTTTGAACTTTGGTATAGTATAAGGCCCAAAATTATGTACTAATTTGTTTGTTATGTTTGTTAATCTTATAATCCAATAAAATTTAATGCCACTTCAAATCCCCTTCATGGGATTTGCAGCTTTAGAAGTTGAAATATTCACCTATGGATTTTAGTCCAGCTGCTTCCCATTGAAGAACTAGTGATAGTGCATGGTACTTATATTTGAAGTCGCAACTCTGGTATAGTAAATGGCCACAGATGGTGCATATTTTTTTTGTTAAATTTGTGTACCTTATAATCCAACAAATTTTAATGATTCTATAAATCCCATGCAAGGGATTTTTAGAATCAGAACTAGATATCTTCACCTGGGGATTCTAGTGCAACCGCTTCCCTTTGAAGAACCACTGATAGCACACAATACTTTTCTTTGAAGTTGAAACTCTAGTATAGTAAAAGGTCCCACATGATGTACAAAAAATTTTTTCATATGATTTTTTCCATATAATCCAAAAAAATTTAATGATGTGCAATTCCCCTGTAGGGGATTTGCAGCATCCGAACCGATAATCCCTACTTGGGGATTCTAGTGTAACTGCTTCCCTTTGAAGAAAAAATGATACTGCATGGTAATTTTCTATGAATTTTGAACTCTCGTATAGTATAAGGCCCAAAATGATTTACTAATTTTTTTGTTAAGGTTATTAATCTTATAACCCAAAAAAATTGTAATGATGCTCCAAATCCCCTACAAGAGATTTGCAGCTTCAGAAGTGGAAATCTCCACCTGGGGATTCTAGTCTAGTTGTTTTCCTTTAAAGAACCGCTGATAGTGCATGGTACTTGTCTTTGATGATGAAAATAGGGTATAGTAAAAGCCCCCACATGATATAGAAATTTATTTTTATTTTTCTCTTATCATCCAACAAAATGTAATGATGCTGGAAATCCTCTACAGGGGATTTTCAGGATTAGAACTGGAAATCCCCACCTAGGGATTCAATTGTAGTCACTTCTCTTTAAAGAACCATTAATATTACATGATATTTATTTATGAATTTGGAACTTTTGTATATCCAAAATTTCATTCATGGTTTATGACTTTAGTATTCCTTATATGTAGATGTACTTGTGGAAACAACTTCTAGGAGAGTAAAACTATATTATCATTCAAACAAGAGAAATATTCAACTCTTATTAAAAAGAAAATCACCACCTCCTCACCAAAAACCATGAGAAATCATTGAAGTAAACACCTTGATGGAATTTATATAATCTATTTTTGAAGGAAAAGGTCTCCTATTCAGACACCAAGAGGTCTGACAGTGCTGTGATTCACATCTTGCAATTTTATAATGTCCAAAAAAATAAGTTCAACATTGGAAGAAAAGAAGAATAAATTATTTAAGAGTATATTCATCGAATATTTGGAATTAGTGATAGAAAAATCCTAATAAGTGAATCATTTACTTAAAAATTTAAATACTCATAGATCTAACTGAGAAGATTCAGGTAATGTGGAAAGATGCTAACTCAGAATGCAATTAGGTCTGCTATTACACAAATGGTACACGACAATGATACTTTATATTATAATGACACTTCAACATTATAATGAATTTATGCATGTGAAACCTTATATTTTCTTCATAGTGGTAACTATCTTGGATGGGGTTTTATACATTTCATAGACAATGAGCATGGCATTAAATAGTTTTCATGGTCACAATCTATTCATTGATTTCATATGACATTTATAGAGGCCTCACAAAAAAATATGGGAATGTATATAGCTCAGTTTTATCGTCATTGGTAAGTTTCAAAACTATTTTAATTTTCATAAAAATTTAAAACTGCTTATTCATGCACATTTTTTGATCTAATTAAATATGAATTATTGGTTTTTTGAGGTTACCAAAATCATACAACCAAATGATAGTGTTTAGAAATATGCCTTTACAAAGTGGAACCTCAGTGTGTCGAACTCCGCATTGAACACATAGTATGAACATGTAATTTAAATGTTTAAAAAAATAGAGGAAATGACCTAAAAACCTATTAAATAAGGAAACTGAGTCGAAGTGCTACGTGTGTAAATAGAAAAGAATAATATGGTTGTACACAAACATTAGAAGAAAATAAATAATAAAATAATAAAATTGTTCTGTTGAAGAGTTTGATAAATAAAAAATAAATTCCCCCAAAAAATAAAAACCATGGATGATGTAACATCAATTAAATCTCAAGGAAAACACGGGGTCGATTACCCAATTGGAGTAGAATATCAGTCAAATAGTCAAGCTATAAAAAATGTTTAAATTCTCCAGATCATGAAGTGGTGTCCAAATCAGAAAATTCAAATAGAATATAAACAGGTTTGATGATTAATATTGTGAAGTACATGTCACAAAATAAAAAATAATTGGACATGGAATATGTATATAAACATGGATCAAGAGAGAGGTAGTGTCCAACCTCACCACAACCAATAGTTACTATTGAAAATCTTTCTTATGTTATTACCATTCCTCAATGGTTGATGGAAAATAAAAACTTTATAGAGGATTCCCATTGTAATTTTTTTCAAAATAATTCAAAAGGAACCTGAATAGAAAGTTATGATTATAATAGTTTATTTTTAAGTACCTGAAAAGAATATTTATGTCAACTCTATTTACCCGAATTTTGATAAGTACAGTTTATACATGTGGGAGACAAGTGATAGAAATCAACGAGCATTGATGATGGAAACGGTATAACTGATGTATAAGGGGATGAAATCTGGTTGTGTGAGTCTTCCATTACTTATTTTAAATAATTATTATAATCGGTTTTCATAAAAATATCTTCACACAAGGTTATTGATGTCTACTACTAGATAATTATGTAATGTGTAATGAAGCAGGTGTTATAAATATTTTTCCACAAAAAGCAGTGTGTCTTACAAGTTCTTCTATCATATGTATGAAATTTTTCGAATTTCAATTTAGGTGAATATAAAAAAATTTATCAATTGTGCACATTTTTCATTATAGAGTATAATCAAAGGTCAGAATGAATCATTCAGAAGAAGCCTGACCGACCACCCAATTCTAGAAGCCATGCAACCTAATCAATTCTTATTCATTCCAATCAATACAAAAAAACTGAAGTGTAAATTACTTGTTTTTTATGTAGAAGAAAATGTTTTTTCATTCTTCAATTCAATACAACCAACATCGAGACTGAGAGGTAAAGAAATATATATTGAAGATTCCTTTATAGTGGAAAGAATTTATGTTTTCCAGATTCCTCTAGATAGAGAACTATATATACTATATGAGATTATTATTAAAATACTTAATTCTATTTTGTTGAAATCAAACATTTATTAGTTTCTTGGGAATTAAAAACATAATATGAAGAAATGTAAAGTATTAATTGATCTATGAGTGGATGAAACCCCATAGAAGGTTCCCACAAGTTTAGAATATGGAATTATTATTTTTATTTTATCAATAGAATAAAATATCATTTGGACATATCAACATCATTAACAAAGACCAATATAGATGATATAAGCTTCTCAATGTTGTAAAAAATCCTTACACATATAAAATAGAGTTGGAATGGGACTAACTTTACATCAAATAGAAGTTTAATAAAATTATGAACATGTGTTTAAGTAATTTTTTATGAATAATTCCATTTAAAAATTTTGTTTTTAATTTTCATAGAACCACACTGAGTCAATCTATTAGTAGAAAGAAGAGTTTTTTACCAATTAAAGGTGACATAAAATTAATTATCTCATTAAACTTGAACTTGTAAATTTTATTTTGAATAAAAAACCCTTCTTCCATAAAATACACCTGTCTACACAATGGTAATGAACCTGTTTCCATCAAAGACACACATCTATTATCATAGTCCCATAGTTATTGGATGTCCTTCCTGTAAGATATAAAAAAATCAACAATAATTTCCCCTATTTTTTAAATGGAAATAAAAAACTAAAAAATATATTGTCACCAATATCTACTGTACCATATCTGTGTTATTTATGATTCTCATGATTCTTTCTCTCCAAAAAGAATTTCACACGATCTCCTCCTCTTAGGGTTAGCTTCCTTTTAAGTTTTGCTGCTTTCCCAACTATAGAGCCATTACTACCCACATTTCTAGATGGTATAGGGCTATTGATGTTATCCATGATCCTAGAAAAGGTTTTGAGGTTATAAAGACCATCCTCATAGCCACCATCTGTGTACATTCCACTGTTACCAATTTTAATACCATTAATTCTAGTTCTTTGTAATGTTTTTCATAAAGTAAATTCTTATCGACCACTTTATCAACAAGATCATCTTCACAATTGTCAAATTTTCATTCATTTTTTCCACCTCTTAAAAATGTAATGTTCTGGAATAGATCTCCCATTAATCCTCTCTAACAATTTTAAAATATGGAAACACAAGATTCTAATTGATTCAAATTTTCTACAACAACAATTCACCATTCCAGCACACTTATTGTAATGCCCCGACCCCAGTTACCCAGATTTGGTACATTATTACGTAACATTGGCATGATCACAAAAGATCAAGTATTGAAATACCGATTAGTTTAGTATCCTTGGAAACACTAGATACATTCATAAATGTTACATCACAACATAAAGTGAAAAACTACAATAACATAGTCTCCATATTCCACACTCATATTCCCTTAAGACTATCCCTGCAGGTTAGTCATAAAAGATTTATTGACATCCTGGGAAAAATAAAACATAGAAAGGGGTGAGCTTAGATGCTCAGAAAGGATAAGAATATAATGGAAACTTTCATAAATAAACATAAACATTTAAGGGAATGTATAACTAAAACAAAAGCCTTTTAAACTTGAACTTCAGTATAATATGGAAAAAATAAAATGAAATAATGCCATTTACTTTTTCACATGGATATTCTACTAGTCGAATAATCACATAAAATATCTATAACCACTTTCATAATGATGGAATGCATAATGCCAGACTATCATAACCACATAGTCAAGGCATTGTGCCAAGACTACAAATAAGATTTTGTCAAGGCCTTGTGACAAGACACTTGTTTGTCTCATTAGACCTACCGATGCATCGAGGTGCTGTAGTGGGATCCACCCGTCACTTATTAAGCCTAATTCAATCCTCATATGAACAAATTTAAACTTAACATAAACATTCTTATTAAAACTAGCATACGAAATGTCAATACTTTCTCTATAAACCATGAATGGTATAAAAATAACACATCCATAGTCAAACATATCACAAATCCTTCAATACAATATGGAAGTTTTAAATCATAACAAATCAACTTCAAATAAGCTTAAAATCCATCAAAGGATGTTGACATAGATGGAATAAAAACTATTTGAGAGAAATATCTTTTTTTGAAATCATTTAAAAGTCACATAATTGTAAAAGCAAACATTTACGTTGAAAATGTTCTTATAAGATTTTAAGGGAAGCTTCAATGATTTTATAACGGTGGAAAATAGCCACACCCACCATATAAGTTAAAAAACATTCTTACCTTAATTTTGTCAAAAATGTCAAAAAGTACCTTGTTTGGAAAAAGACAGAAAGATTCCTTTCAAAAACGTATAAGGTCAAATAAGGGTATAAAATAATTTAACCCATTGTCTAATAAAAAGTAAAAATGTTTTGAAAGACATTTTTAAGAAACATTTATGTGGATGATAAAGAGGTCCCAGTAGATAATTACATATGAACAACCTTGAATAATGAAGCGGTTGTAGAATTAACCCTTACCTCGTGTCTGAAATGACTCGATCGTTCTATAATCTCCTGAATAATAAACATTAGTTAATATATACATTCTTAAGAACATTTTTCAAGTTCATTATTCCTTTTATATCACTTATTACCATGTTATGAACATTATGTAGTCATTTAAGTTAATAATGGTCGTTTTGTCGATCTTTGGTACTTGAGTCAGCAATAAATTTCTTATAATTAAAAGTTGTTCATGTGGTAAAATATAAATTATCTCCAGAATTATATTCATGATCTAGATATAATATATATCATATATATCCAGTAATAAATTAATTTATAATATTACATAACTTTTATAGGTAATAAATGAAATGCACCATTCATGGAGACGGTAAGTCGTACGTACGCATGAACGCTACTTTCATTTCTATTTCATATTTAATGGAATGAAATCATAATGATATAATGGTATATAATAATTCCAATTTGATATATAATATAATTTAACTCCTTCCTTTATACGTCCCACATATGGCATTAATGATTCAGATCACTTTGAGGAGGCGGTAATCCGCACTTCCTAAAATGAAATTATCGTGTTTACCCATAATGGAAACAATAAAGGTATGACATAAATGAAAAATACAGAAGAATAAAGAAAACATAAACATAATATATATCATATATAAATATATTCACATCTTAACGGCCACCATGAAAGGTGTTAAAAGAAGATTGAACAATCATCGTTTCGTGAGGCAGTAATTCGCCGCCCACAGAAACGGTATGTTCTTTAACCATTAGACGAAGGTGTGTGTAAGTGTAAATAAAGTAATTCTCATAAAAACATACTATTATATTGTATATACTGGTGTTATTACAAAATAATGTAATAAAAAGGGTTTAAGGGGTTGGAGAACCAAAATAAAACACAAGAATATAAGAGAAGGCATTACCTTAAAATCGGGTAATTCTTTTTGATTTGAGCCAAAGGCTTCCTTGGGAAGACTTATGCCCAATGTGAGGCTTCTATGAGTAATAGAGAGAAGTTTAGAGAGTATTTGGGCAGATATTGGCCGAGAAAAATGGCTTTGAAGGTGTGAATAAGGTGGTAGAGGTGGGGGCCTTTTATAAGAGGAGAGGAGGGGCACTCTTGGAAAGTCATGAAATGTTACATTATTATGAAATGATTTTCGGATTTTCAAGGTCCCAAAATGATATATTTATAGGATAAGGTGATAAGGGTTCGAAATACACCCATCAAATAGGTTTTAGAGAAGTTTAAGTTTTAGATTTTACCTTATCTTTTCATTTTATTTAAATCTTTCATTAATGAGGTAATCATTACATCATCATGGTGTCATAAATAAATAAATTTATTTATTTAATGCCTAAAAATTATAAACAAATTACCATGATGTATTAAATCATTTTATCTTTCTAATGAATATTTATAGTCAAAAATATGACATGTGTAACCCCTTTTAAAAATTGTTTTAGTAAAACAATTCATGTTTGTGCCATTTTTATTTTTACTTTAAACAAAAGTTATTAATGTCATTATCTTACACAAGTGGCCCCATGGGGTCCCAAAAATCATCCCATGGTTGTCTTGGTCGTCCATGACTCATCCAATAAGATTATGACATGTGTTAATATATTTTTATATTATCATAATACCATTTTTACCTTAAATTACCCTAATTACCTCTAATCGCGGTTAGTAAAACTCAAAAGTTACTATTAACCAAAAATTATATTCATCCCATTGAACCAAATTTTATGTAATAATGAAAATCGTGTATGTAGGATTTTTGAAATTCAATTCACAGAAGCGGTAAAGTTTCATTTAAACAAAAAATCAGTTTTTTTAACTACCACTTAGTGGTTTCACTATTCATCAAAAATTGAAGTTTTTCAGAACAATACCAAAAATTCATCCTAAGCTATAATTGATATTATGAATTCAAAAATGATTTATATTTTACAAAATTCCAAAAATATAAGTTTCATTAATTAATTTTATAATTAATTCCCGTTGTCAAAACAAATAGCGTGTTTTTAAGAAACAATATCAATCAAAAGATTGACAATTGTTTATGTCCAATTTCAAAGTAAAATTAATTCTAATGACCACCATTAGATAAAATGGTAAAATTATATTCTAATTATACTTTAAAACTACTCAATAGTATAATTTATCACTACAAATTATTTTTATTAAAAATGTTGTTTTTATGTATTTTTCACTATTCATCGAAAATTGGATGTTCTTAGAAAAATACAAAAAACTCAACTTAGGATAATTTCAATATTATGAATCCAAAAATGAAGTCCATTTTGAAATATAAAATTTATATAATTCAAAACGTGGGTATTACTATTCATAACGACTACTTTGATTTGTCGCGGTGTGTTAGAACTCGAACTTGCGTACAATGCATGCTATTGCATTATTGAAAGAGAAGCGTACTGTGGAAGCTTGGGGTGTTACATTCTACCCTCCTTCAATAAATTGCATCCTTGAAATTTGAAATTGTTCTTCTAAAATAAAAGGTTGAAAGAAGAAAACACCTTTGTGGAAAATTCACATCGGAAATAAGGTTAATAAAATTTTGCCTTAATAAGAGGGAAAGGGAAATGAAAAAGTCACCACCAAATTATGATCTCGATTAAGAGAACATTGGTGGAAATTAGAGAAAAATAATTGGAGGTAAAACGTAAATATTTTTAGGGAGTGATTGAGGTCATCAATCACAAACAAGTGTAAAATTGAGGTCCTCAAAGCCTTCAATCTATGGTGATCTACAATATCATCAGTTCAACAAAACATAAGTTATTAGGATAACACATTTTTTTAATATCCCTTTACTAAAGTATAAGAATTAATTTATTCATTGAATAAGAGAGAGGTATATATATATATACACTTGAAAAGTAGAGTTTCAACCTTCAACTAATTTCTACCACAAACTCATCTTTCCCTCAAAAAGATAATAGAACTCAAAAATATTATATCTATCCTAATCGTACAAGGTTCAAAATATTAACCCATACCATTTAGATTAGAAAAACTATTTTTTAATAATTAAGGAATTCATGTAGGCTAGTGGTAGGTAATAAAGGCCCATTCCACTATGGTTGTGGGTTCAATTCCGGCAGCTTTTTCCGACGCGACGGGTTATCCCCCAACCTACAGGTTGTCCTTTTCCTAAAACTATAGTATTATAATATTCCAAAAATAATCTTCAGAAATGTTTTAACCTTAAACAATACTATCCAAAGATCAACTTAATCCAATCCAACCTTTATAGTTATCAAAAATACCTCTTTCCAGACTTTCTCTAAAAGGTCTCTAAATTCCAAAATCAATTGTAACATCTGATTCCCCAATCAAAGTAAAGTTTCTCTTATTGTCACATACTAAAAATATTATTACCTTCATCATATTAAAACCTTAATGAAAATAATAAGTACTGCAGTACAATCCTTATATATATCACATTATTCTTATAACCAGAATATAATCCTTGAGTCCAAAAGCACCAATACATTAAATTTTCCACTTCAACTATAGTAACAACATAAGATTGGCCTTGATCACTTGACCTTTTATGAGGTAAGTTTCCCTGACGCTTAGGAAATTCATTTGCATAATGCCCCATTTCCCTACAATTATAGCATTAAAAATTGATAGCCTCTTTCTTTCCCTTGCAATCACGAGCCTGATGACCTTTTTCTCCACATTTATAACAAACTACCATTCCTTTTAGGCAAGTACCACGGTGATTCTTCCCACAATGATCACATAATGGAAAATACTTCTTTCCCTTTTTCCCTTAATTTTTCTCTTGTTCCATCGTTCTCTTCTTCTCTTGCCTTACTTTATTGTCATAAGATTTAGAGAATTCCTTTTCTGTCTTGATAGCACATGAGACTATATCTTCATACGTTGAGAAATATTGTGATACAAAAGCTCGACGGAGAAATGGTTTTAACCCATGAAAGAAAAGATCAACCTTACTTCATGGGTTACATATATAATCTGTTGCATGTCTCGCTAACCTTGTAAAGTTAGACTCATACTTTGCAACATTATCATCCTCCTTTTGTCTCAGACTCAGAAATTGCCTTTCCATATCTGCTTGATGGTCACGAGGGAAGTATTTTTCTAATAAAAGCTCTTTGAACTCCATCTATTCCATATTTGATACTTCATCATCTTCCTTCGTGTTTTATATCAATGACCACCATTTATCAGCATCTCCAGTGAGGCGATAAACTACCATGACAACTTTTTCCTTTTCACTACTCCACAAATCCTGAAATATTTTCTCTAGGGAACGTATCCATTGCTCAGCTACTAATGGATGTGTACTCCCATTGAGTGTTGGTGGTTTCTACCTCATGAAGCGATCTAACATTGATCTTTCACGCTGCGGATCAGGGTGTTCCATATGGGTAAGGTTATTATTCATAACCTGAGTGAGTTGTCCCAGTATGGTGATTAGATGATCAGCACCAGTTGCATCACCAACTCCACTATAATTATCTTGAGTAGGAGGGAAATCCCTACATAGAGTGCGTGCATTGATATGGTTTCCATTCCTTCCACTAGGCACCATTTCTAAACAATTCCATAAACTAGATTAGTTTATGAATTGAAATACATAATTCCATACTTGTAAAACACTTAACATAAATTGAACAGTTTATGGATATAATCCATAATAATAAAAAGAAATGTTTTCTTTGAGGAAGTATATACTCATAAAACCTTCATAATGGTTTGTAAATAAAATGAGAATTATCCTAAGCATATCCCCAAGGAGTGTTGTAACCAAGAGTGCAGCAAGGCCCGTTGTCGTGCACCAGTTTTCGTTCGAGTCTAGCTCAAAGTGGTGTTTCGGGTTTTACCCATAGGTACATCTATTCCAGAGCTGCCTCTACCTGCTCGTATCCAGAAATGGATGTATTACTCAAAAAATATACAAAATCTATACTTTACCAAAATTCTAGGATGTTCTTCTATACAAATACTCAAAGTCTATCTTAGGGATATGTGCTCTAATCAGAGTTTATCTAAATCTAGCTTCAAGGTTAGTACTAACCTGCCTCTAATACCAACTGTAACGTCCCGACCCCAGTTACCCAGAGTCCCTGCATTATTACGTAACATTGGAATGATCACAGAAGATAAAGTCTCGAAAGACCGATTAGTTTAGTAGCCTTGGAAACACTAGATACATTCATAAATGTTACACTACATCATATAGTGAAAAACTACCATAACATAGTATGCCTAGTCCACACTCATATCCCATTCAGACTATCCCTGTAGGTCAGTCATAAAATATTTCTTCACATCCTGGGAAAAGTAAAACATAGAAAGGGGTGAGCTCAGATGCTCAGTAAGGATAACAATATAGCGGAAACTTTCATAAATAAGCATAAAAATTTAAGGCAATGTATAACTAAAACAAAATCCTTTTAAAATTGAACTTCAGAATAATATGGAAAAAATAAAATGAAATAATTTCATTTACATATTCACATGGATATTCTACTAGTCGAATAATCACATGCAATATCAATAACCACTTTCATAATAATGGAATTCATAATGCCAGACTATCATAACCACATAGGAAAGGCTCTGTGCCAAGAATAAAAATAATATTTTGTCAAGGCCTTGTGCCAAGACACTATTTTGTCTCATGAGACCTACTGATGCATCGAGGAGATATAGCAGTCTCCACCCGTCACTTATTAAGTCCAATGCATTCCTCATATGAACAAGTTTAAAAATAACATAAACATTCGTATTAAAACTGGCATACGAAATGTCAATACTTTCTCCATAAACCATGAATGGTATAAAAATAAAACATCCACAGTCAAAAATATCACAAAACCTTCAATACAGTATGGAAGTTTTGAATCATAATAAATCAACTTCAAATAATCTTAAAATCCATCAAAGGATGTTGACATAGATGGAATAAAAACTATTTGAGAGAAATATTATTTTTGAAATCATTTAAAAGTCACATAATTGTAAAAGAAAAAATTTACTTTGAAAATGTTTTTATAAGATTGTAAGGGAAGCTTCAATGATTTTATAATGACGGAAAATAGGTGCACCAACCGTATAAGTTAAAAAAAATTCCTACCTTAATTTTGTCAAAAATGTCAAAAAGTGCCTTGTTTGGAAAATGACGGAAAGATTCCTTTCAAAAACGTATAAGGTCAAATAAGGGTATAAATGACTTTAACCCATTGTCTAATAAATAGTAAAAATGTTTTGAAAGACATTTTTAAGAAAGATGGATGTGGATGATAAAGAGGTCCCAATAGATAATTACATACGAACAACCTTGAATAATGAAGAGGTTGTAGAATATACCCTTACCTCATGTCCGACTTGACTCGATCGTTCTTTAATCTCCTAAATAATAAACTTCAGTTAATATCTACTTTATTAATAAACCTTTTCAAGTTCATTATTCCTTTTATATCACTTATTACCATTTTATGAACATTATGTAGTCATTTAAGTTAATAACGGTCATTTTTTCGATCTTTGGTACTTGAGTCAACAATAAAATTCTTATAATTAAAAGTTGTTCATGTGGTAAAATATAAATTATCTCCAGAATTATATTCATGATCTAGATATAATATATATCATATATATCCAGTATATACATGAATTTATAATATTACATAACATTTATAGGTAATAAATGAAATGCACCGTTCATGGAGACGGTAAGTCGTACGTACACATGAACGCTACTTTCATTTCAATTTCATATTTAATGGAATGAAATAATAATGATATAAAGGTATATTATAATTCAAATATGATATATAATATCATTTATCTTCTTCCTTTATACGTCCCACATATGGCATTAACGATTCAAATCACTTTGAGGGGGCGGTAGTCCGCACTTCCTAAAATGAAATTATCGTGTTTACCCATAATGGAAACAATAAAGGTATGACATAAATGAAAAATACAGAAGCATGAGGAAAACATAAACATAATATATATCATATATGAATATAGTGACATATTAATGGCCACCATGAAAGGTGTTAAAAGAATATTGAACAATCATCGTTTCGTGAGGCAGTAATTCGCCACCCACAGAAACAGTATGTTCTTTAACCATTAGACCGAGGTGTGTGTAAGTTTAAATACGATAATTCTCATAAAAACATACTAGAATATTGAATATAATGGTTTTGTTACAAAATAATGTAATAAAAATGGTTTAAGGGGTTTGATAATCAAAATAAAACAAAATAACATAAGAGAATACATTACCTTAAAATCGGGTAACTCTTTTTTATTTGAGCCAAAAGCTTCCTTGGTAAGACTTCTGCCCAAATTGAGGCTTCTAGGAGTAATATAGGGAATTTGAGAGAGTATTTGGGTAGAGGTTGGTAGAGACAAATGGCTTTGAAGGTGTGAATAAGGTGGTTGAAGTGGGGGCCTTTTATAACAGGAGAGGAGGGGCACTCTTGGAAAGTCATGAAATGTTATATTATTACGAAATTATTTTAGGATTTTAAAGGTCCCACAATGATATATTTCAAGGATATGGTGATAAGGGTTATAAATCCACCCATCAAATAGGCTTTAGACAAGTTTAAGTCTTAGATTTTACCTTATATTTTCATTTTATTTAAATCATTCATTAATGAGGTAATCGTTGCATCATCATGGTGTCATAAATAAATTTATTTATTTAATGCCTAAAAATTATAAAAAAATTACCATGATGTAGGAAATATTTTTATATTTCCCATGAATATTTATAGTAAAAAATATGATTTGTATAACCCCTTCTAAAAAGTGTTTTTGTAAAACAATACTTGTTTGTGACATTTTTATTTTTACTTTAAATAAAAGGTATTAATGTAATTATGCAACAAAAGTGGCCCCATGGGGTCCCAAAAATCGTCCCATGGTTTTTCTTGGTCGGACATGACTCATACAATAAGAGTAGGACATGTGTAAATATATTTTTATATTCTTATAATACCATTTTTACCTTAAATTACCCTAATTACCTCTAATCGCGATTAATAAAACTCAAAAGTTACTATTCACCAAAATTATTTTCATCCCATTGAACCAAATTTTAATTACTAATGACAACCATGTATATAGTATTTTTTAAATTCAATTCACAGAAGCTGTAAAGTTTCATTTAAACGAAAAATCAGTTTGTTTAACTAGCACTTAGGGGTTTCAATATTCATCAAAAATTAATGTTTTTCAGAACAATACCAAAAATTCTCCCTAAGCTATAATTGATATTCTGAATTCAAAAATGATTTCTATTTTAAAAAATTCCAAACATATATGTTGCATTAATTAATTTTATAATTAATTTCTGTTGTCAAAACAAATAGCGTGTTTTAAGAAACAATATCAATCAAAAGATTGACAATTGTTTATGTCCAATTTCAAAGTGAAATTAATTCTAATGACCACCGTTGGATAAAATGTTAAAGTTATATTCTAATTTTACTTTAAAACCACTCAATATTATAAGTTATCACTATAAATTATTTTTATTAAAAATGTTGTTTTTAAGTATTTTTCACTATTCATCAAAAATTAGATGTTCTCAAAAAAATACCAAAAATTCAACATAGGCTAATTTCGATATTCCAAATCCAAAAATGAAGTCCATTTTGAAATATAAAATTTATATAATTCAAAGATTGGGTATTACTATTCATAACGGCTACTTTGATTGGTCGCGGTGTGTTAGAACTCGAACTTACGTACAATTCAAGCTATTGTATTATTGAAAGAGAAGCGTACCGTGGAAGCTTGGGGTGTTACACTTATCATATAAAATATGAAACTCTTTTCAAGACCCTATTATTCTAAAAACATATGAGTATGGGACTTCAATTTCATGAATATATTTAAGAAAACTTCACCCAACCATTTGATATTTATTCTGAAATAGCTACAGCTTATCTAAACAATGGATGGAAAGGGAACAAAATTAGTAGATGCTTTTCCTTACATTGGAATTCAAATTTTATTTATATATATCTATAATTTTAAAAATATTTCTCAAATTTCTTGAAAAAATCATAAACACTAAATCTATGATGAACAAAATCTTTTAGGACACCATTAAAACTTTCACATAATTGAATTATATGTATCCACAATGTTAATGAATTATTTATAAATTAATGAGACCATTTCCCCCTCAAATTATATACATCATCCAACCAAGATGATTTAACTTCACAAAATTTAATTTTAAGAGTCATCCACTCTACCTCAAAATCAACTGCACTATAGTACTCAAACATGCAATTCCTTAATGAATGAAGGACTCTTGAACCATCATCCATCAATATACTGAGGTGTTTTATTCCATTTTTCATTATATTCCTTGTACATATCCCATTATGTGTTTTTAGAAGTAACTTGGATATTTATTTTCAATAGCTGCATCTTGATCAGTAAATATAGTCAATGGTCTCTTCATATTGTACACATCAACAAATTTATGGAATAACCATGAAAAAAAATTGGTCGTCACATCATACAATAATTCCACACACAAAATTATTGTTTCCTTAAAAAGATTAAATCCAAAAAAATCTAGAGTTATGAATTTTTTATTTGTACTAAACGTCATATCGAACACAACTACATCTCAAAATAGTAAAAAATCAAGACTAATTTTTGGGTCAGCCCAAAAAATATTTGTAATCTTCTCATACATGTAAAATTGAATGGAATAGACAAGTGAAGTATTGACTTTCCATTGTCATTCTAAATACTCCAACATTACTACACCATCCTCCACAATCAAATCCCTTTGAAATTTCCACCGAATAAAATTTATTTGGTTAAATAGTGTATAACCTAAAACATCTTGACCACATGCATCATTCATCACCAAAGACAAGGAATCAACCATCCTAATTACTTTGAAAGAATTAACTTCCAAATCCACAGCCTGAACTTCATTTACCTTTCTCTGGGATCTTATAAAATTACAAGAATCAACAGAATTCAATGGATGATTGTGAGAATCTACAAATAAATTACATGAATATTCCCTAGTGGAAAACATAATAACAGATATACAAGAATGGAAACCTATCCTTGTCTCTGCACGAACTGTTTTCACAAATACATTACTCTTATCATTATTTTTGTTCCCTTCCTTACTACAAGTACAATGAACTAATGTAATTTTTTTTCACTTATTAAACTTATTTTCATATTGTCAAATAAAACTAAAACCAATTATTCTGGAATAACAAAGATAAAATGAATGGGAATTATAAAGATCTTTGTAAGACATTCATACATTAGGTTCCCTATTACAGAAACACAAAATACAATCTTCCTCATCATTACCACATTGACACAATGTAGGTACCTAAAGATCAATGTTAAACATCTAGTCACAAATGTGCTACCATGGATCCAATTGATACATATTATAGATAATGAAAAATTAAAATAGAATAAAAAAAACCTCTTCAATATTTGTCTTCTCAATATCAATGCTTGAAAAAATAATGGTACAATCCTAATAAACATAGATCTGTTTGTCACCTCACCGACATATAATCCCACCAGCTCTAATAATCTAGTTCATTAACTGAACTTCATCACTCATAGACCTCCATCGCCTCCATAATCAGTTGTCCTAGATTTTTCCGTCTTGGTTGTGCCTCTTATTTTGACATGGATAAAATTCCGATGAACCCTAAGGTGGGAAATATGTTAATCTAGTACAATATAAATTCTAACAAACCTAAATAGGAAATAGTTCCAATGATTTTGTTTTTTTATCTATAATTATTACTCCAAAATAGTGTAGACGGTATTAAAAAACCCAATTACAATGAGTCAACATATCTGTTTACCCATTGTGAGGAGGTAGAGGTCTCAATATCAAGTTATAAATTAACCCACCTATTCAGGTGGGAAAAAAAGAGGAAGTTTTTCCCCCAAAATCATGAAGTTGCAGCGGAAAAAGAATGATTTTATTTATTTAACATGAACAAAAAATATATCATATGACACACCCTATTTATATAGATAAAAACAAAAAAAAAAGATAAAAAATAGATGAAAAACAAAAGTACATAGATTGGTTGTAGAAGGTTCTACCCAAGCCTCTATATCCAAACATGTTAAGAAACTCTATTTGAAGTTTTTAAGTATCCATTGAAGCAATGAAAGGTTGATGCTGTCTATAGAAAATAGTTCTATTCCTCCTTCCTCCAATGGACTGAAGGCCTTCATTTTTTATTGATTTTTGATAATCCACCTTTCAAGGGGAGAGGTGGAACCCTTACAAGTCCTGTAGGTGTAAGTATTACATGGCCCATAGGCCTTAGAGGAATTCATTTCCTTTAGGATTCAAACATTAAATACAAACCAGACTAACTACATGGAACTGCTCCTCCCAAGCATCTTCATCGTGAAATAATCTCTCTACCTTTGCATGGTTGTTCTTCTCGGCTTTCCCGTGCATGCACAGGCTTGTCCCGATGTAGGCGACATACCCTACAATTCTTGCAATCTATTTAGATTTTGCTATGGTGAAAGCTCCTTGCTCATCCTTCTTCTGGATCTTGTTCCTTGTAGGTTGTCAGGTTTTCATCTACACTTTAAGGTGGCCCAATGGCCTTGAGGTGGCCTGAAGGCCACACTAACCCGATGTCTTTGGTGGAATGAAGGACTTTAAAGGACTCAAGGACCAAATCGGTGGCCCAAAGCCCCAAACAGGGGAATAGTTATAGATTCTACAGAAGGAGGACGAGTAAGGATCTTTCACCATAAAAGAAGCTAAACAGATTGCAAGAATGAGTGGGTATGGCACCTACCATCGGGACAAGCTTGTGCATGCACAATAAATCCTAGTTGAAGAACCATTCAATGGTAGAGAACTGATTTCACGATGAAGATGCTGGGGAGGAGAAGTTCCAAGTAGTTTGTCTGGGTTGTATGTAATGTTTGAAGCCTATGAGAAATGAATTCCTCTATGGCCTAAGTTCCATTTAATACTTATTCCTACGGGCCTTGTATGGGTTCCACCTCACCCCTTGAAAGGTGGATTATCAAAAATCAATAAAAAAATGAAGGCCTTCGGGCCTAACTGGATCATAAGTTGTCTATAGACAACAAAAATTTACATATTCCTCCATTGGATTTGTTCTCTCATATATATTCATAAGTCTTTAACCATTTTGTGGATGAATATGAGAACATTCATGTTTCATTTATTTAGATGTTGGAGTATGTGGTGATGATGCCATTGTTTATTTAACTCATTATTCCTCTAATGGTACTTCTTTAACACTTTCTTCATCTTCTAGAGTGAGTTTAACCTCTATAAAATCATTATCTTGATTCTATTTCCATGTCACTTTTACATAAAAGATAATATCTCTACTGAATGTAATCTTCTAGGTGATGGGATTATGAAAGTTATTTCCCATTTATCGATCTTTATATTACATAAGACACACTTTACACCTTCATCCTTGATCTTTGTTCATTTTCCCTAGGATCGTGGCATAGGAAATGGGACTAAAAACACTAAGTTGGTTTACACTTGGTTTATGAGTAGTCAATTCTTCATGCGACATCCTTTATTCAAGATTTTGGTTAGACATCTATTAATTAGATACAATGCACACAAATAAACTTCATCCCAAAAATCCATGGACACTCTTTTGTCTTTCAACATGCTTCTTTCCATATTGAGAATGGTGTACTTTTCCCTCTCATCTACTCCATTTATTTGAGGTGTGTAAGTCAGTGTCAGTTGGTGCTTAATTCCACGTTTCTTGAGATACTCTTGAAAGACATCCAAGTTGTACTCCCCACCTTGATTAGATCACAATTTTTTATGCAATAGTTTCTTAGATTTTTTACAAGAGGCTTGAATTCTTTGAATTCATCAAACACTTTTGACATCATATTGAGAATGTATGTCCATGATTTCCTTTTATAATCATCAATAAATGTTATAAAGTCCCTCCATTTCCATTTGATCTTTTATTCAATGGACCACACACATCGATGTGGAAAAACACCAGTGGTGTAACAACTTTCCAGTTGGCCTTCGTTACAAAGCTGTTTCAATGTTGTTTTCTTAGAACAAAATTTTCACATATTTGATTCAGGTTTCTAATAATAGGAATCTCATTAACTATCTTTTTGGTTATTAATAATTATAAACTTTTAAAGCATAAATTTATGAACCTGAGATACCAAATCTAGTATTTATCATCAATTACCATTCTCAAACAACATTGTACATCGAGTTGGATCATAAGTTAAAAAATTTGGTTTTTCACCATAGGTATTTTTGAGACCACCCTTCCATTTTTATCAAAAATAAATTTTTTATTTTATTTTATTGGCTTATATGAAAGTATTTTTCCACTAATTTTCCCAGACTCAAGATGTTGGTCTTTATGTCTGGTACATATTAGATGTTGGAGATGAAAGCATGATTGTCCTCATTTTTATTGATCAGAATATATACTCTACCTTGGAAAAATATTATTAAGAGATTGAAAAAGGAAATATATCCTTAAATCCTCGCATATAGGTTCGTAAAAAAATACTTGTGACTAATCATGTGGTTTCATGATCCCGAGTCAAGATTCCACATACCTTGATTTTTTTTAATGTTTGTACCATCAACACATGTGACTCGCAAAAAAAATATCCTCTACTTCACCGATATGTTCTTCCTTGTTTTAATTATCCATGGGTTATTTCTATAATAGTTATTACCATAATTTCCAAATTTTTGAAAATTATAGATATAAATATTTCTTTTTCAGTTGGCTGTCGATAGTTTAATTCAGCCTTTCTTCCCGCTTCGCGATGTGGTCTCCCTGGGATGCAGATCAGAGAACATCAGATCTTTGTTGTTCTGCTGGTGGTTGAGCATTTTCGGATCGCCGCCTCCTCCCTTGAGGTTTCCTTGTGTTGCAGATCTAAGAACAGCGGCTCTTCTATCCTCGACCAGTGTTTGCTTGTCTTCGACTTGCCGTTACGTTCCTTGCAGATCGTTGACTGCGGATGTGATTGAGTAGGGGTGGACGAGCGAGGGGTCAGTCTCACTTTGCGCTGGGTGTGCGAAGGTGTTTTTTACGCACAGGAAGATTTGCACAGGTGGGTTCGCATAGGTGTTTTCTTGCGCAGGTGTTTTCTCGCGTAGGAGGGGTCACTCAGTTGTTCTTTCGCGCAAGTTTTCTCTCGCGCAGGTGTTCTCTCGCGCAGGAGGGTTCGCGCAGGAGGGCTCGCGCAGGTGTTTTCTCACGCAGATCTCCTGAGCACGCAGAAGCCGGCCGCGATGGGTTGGACACGTGCAGGGGTTGGACTCGCACAGGTTCTTGAGTGTGCAGGTTCTGGTCACGCTAGGGTGGAGTCACGCAGGGTCATCCGTGCGCTGGTGCGGTCCGCATAGGGGCAAGTGTTCATTGTTTTGGACCATGCAAGGGCAGGTCCACGTGGAAGATCAGGTGCAGAGAGTCGGTCCTTAAGGTGAGGCGCTGCGGAAGACTGCAACGTGACAGACTAGTCACAAGTTTCCAGTTCGAGAAGGAGGAAAGTTTTTTCACGTTGTGGAGTTTTGAACGCGAGTGTGGTGGGATGGTGAAGGGTTTTCTCGGGAGATTACGTTGAGGTGGTGTTCTTTGTTGTCATGGAATCCGAATTGGTGAATCAGTGGAATGACCTTTCAGTGACTGATAAAGAGAAAGCGTCGATTACGACATGAAAAAATGAAGACTCCTTTCGGTCACATCGCTTTTCACTCCTGATGGTAGGGAAATTTTTATCCAAACGCTCATTTTTCCCAGGGGCCTTAAAAAATATTCTACAAAATTTATGGAGATTGGAGGATGGCTGTTTCGGTGCGGATGTGCGTCGGGTTACGCTGTTCCGCCAGGACGCGTTCGCGCATGCACCCGTCGACCCGAGGGGATAGGCGCGCGGCTTGTGGCCCCGCAGTCCCGCTTTCCAAGGGCGGGCGGCATCCGTCCCTTATTCAGGGGCGTATGCTCCTTGATCGAAACCGGGATGATGGGATGTCGGCTCCTCCTTCCGTGGACGTCTCCTCGGAACTCGTCGCCTAATCCGGGTCTCCCTCATAGACTTAAGAATGTTCGTGAATCTCGTTCCCGGCGCCATATCTTCATGAACACCGGTTAATTACGCTGCATCCGCCCGGACGCTCCAAGGAGTCTGGACGGGGCAGCAACCTGCGGTGAGGAGACCGGGTGGCTCTGGGTGCTGGGGGCGTGTCGTAACACTGCGGCTCTGCACGTCTGTCTTCCGTCCCTAATAGGGCTTCTCGAAGGCATGATGGCCTGAGGCATCCCGCACTGGGTGCGGGGAACTGTGTCCCCTGAGCTTTTCCTCAGCTTCCCATGTTTAACACGGGGTATGCCGCGAGTTTAACGTCCAGCGGGGACGGCATCGGACTGATCAACACGAAGAGTGGATCAGATGACAGAACCCCTTGCGGGGAACCTCCGACGCTGGGGCCAGCACATGGGCGGCTTCCCAAGTGATATGGAGTGGAGTGAAGTGGCATGACCCCACCGGGATGTGGCGGCCCGGGTAAGGATCAGGGTGGATGATGGAGTGAAGAGCTTGGACCCCGTAGGGGCTTCCTACGTACCGCGCGTTAGCACGGATCAAAGTCGACGTAGTTCGGCTATACAGTTTAACGTCATGTTGGACGTTGGCAAGCCGACTCACAGAGAGATCGAGGCTGCCTGACGGAGGATTGAACCGAACCACCTCGCACAGAGGGGGATGGAACGGCCGGGTGGATCACAGTTTAACGTCGTGCTGGACGATAAAAGGAGAAATGGAAAAAGGGGGGCTGTGGGGAGGCACAGTGGAGATACACACGGGCAGTCTCCCACAGTGGCGGATTCATAGGTGAATCGACGCAAGTGTGAACCCAGGAGGGGTCCACTGATGGACGAACCGACGTGAATACGACCGGGACGACCAGGTGGTGGGCTTGAACCTCAGGGAGGCTTCCTACGTACCCTGTTTAGAAGACAGGGATCAAAGTCCACGTAGTTCATTCTGTCAGGACTTACGCACTTGAGGCAGCCCGGATGCGGCAAAACTCAGTTGGAGAGGGACTTGGGCCGAAAGTAGAAGACACCTCGATCCCAGTCACACCCTCTACTGGCTTCGGCAGTGGGGGAGCGCAATGGAGATACACATGTGCAGCCCCCCACAAGAAACTAGGGGTTTGTAATACCCTACCCCCGTAGGGAAAAGCCGCTCCCATTAAATCGTCCCTAAAGAGGGGCAATCCCGACATCCCTGCAGAGACGAGCGGGTGGGGGCCACATCCAAACCGGGGGGGACCCTGCGTGCGAGGCACGGGATCGGGTGATGCGGACGGTTTAACGTCTTGCCGGACGAAGTACAGTTTAACGTCGTGTGTTGAGGACGAAGCGGACGGTTTAACGTCTTGCCGGACGAAGTACAGTTTAACGTCGTGTGCTGAGGACGAAGGTGCTTGGCGGTTTAACGTCTTGCAGCACGGACGATAGGGGCTAGGCAGTTTAACGTCGTGCAGCTTGGACGTAGTACAGTTTAATGTCATGTTGGACGGATGCAGTTTAGCGTCATGCGGGACGAATGTGCAGTTTAACGTCATGCTGGACAAATGCTGTACAGTTTAACGTCTTTGTAGCTTGGACGAAGTGCAGTTTAACGTCGTGCGGGACGAAATGCAGTTTAACGTCGTGCGGGACGTGGTGCAGTTTAGCGTCATGCAGGACGAATGTGCAGTTTAACGTCATGCTGGACGTGGTGCAGTTTAGCGTCATGCAGGACGATGAAGCCGCCGGTAGGTCCGTGTCACTTCGCGCGAGCCTAGGGGGGGCCGCACGGAAAGACGACGCACGGTGCGGACACCTGCGATGAAGACCATCGGGCGCCACGCAGGCGGGTACCCAAAGGGGGTCAAAGGGGGCGACCCTGGCGGTTTGCGCGCAAAAGAGGAGCTTTGCGCGCAATACCGCGGGTCGGCGCGCAAATGGACGGGCTGGCGCGCAATTGGGCCAGCGCTTTGCGCGCAGATGATTGAGATTGCGCGCACCGGGCTTCGGGTAGCACGCGGGGGCAACGGCTCATTCTCTAACGAATGGCCACTTTGAAAATGGGGGGTGCGCGCAATCGGGCTGGATTGCGCGCACCCGGGGGCAATTGCGCGCAAGCGGGTTCTTTTGCGTGCAAAGGCCTTCGGGTTAAGGATTATGCAAAGGAAAGGAGTCAAGGGGATTGCGCGCGAAGGCGAACCCCAAGGCTCTATTGCGCGAAAGAAAGGAGGTTACCTGAAGATCGACATTGCGCGCGGAAGGGGTTGGATTGCGCGAACGAACGACGCTTCGGATTCTGGCAACCTTTAAAACGTCGGGGGTCGCCTTATATTTATAGGCGACCCCGGGCGCGGAATCCGGTCTCGGGCGCGGAATTCCCTTCGTGGGCGCGGAATCAGGACCCGGCGCGCAAGGGAGCCGCGCAGGCCACGGGCGCGCAAAATAGCGCGCCGGCCCAGCGCATTGCGCGCATCCCGGGAGGATTGCGCGCCGTGACTCAAATTTGCGCGCGGGTCTCTGAAATTTCACGCAAGTCCTCCGGGCCCTCCGGAACGTGCCTCTGACTCCAAATATCACTTCGCTTTCCGCATCCGGAGCTTCGTTTGGGAACAACGGACTTTTTCGGCGTCTACAAAAGCCCCCCCTCGGAATCTGATCGGCGAGAGATCGCAACGATCGGGTTCCGAGGGAGACGCCGGAATGCCGAAGTCCTGGGCTGAACGGGACTTAGGCGCGCAAAAAGGGGCGCCGGGCGCGAAATTCGCCGCTGCGGTCGCGCAAAGCGCTTTCCGCGCAGCGCGGACCCCGGCCTCGCCTATAAATAGGGGCCCTGGGTCCCGCGTTCCGTACTCAGGCCTTCCGCGCGATAAGCTCCAACGCTCTCGTGCGCGAAATTGCCTTTCCCGGTCGTGAAATTCTCCCGATCGGCGCGCAAAACCATCCGGAATTCGCCTGTCTTTGCGCGAAAACCCGGAACTTTGCGCGACATTCTTCCCAATTGCGCGCCGTCCGCTTGGATTGCGCGCCAACTCTCAAACTTCTCTACCAGCCTCGTCCGATCCCGCACGCTTCATCCCTTTACCCGCACGACTCCCGGAGCTTCTGAGATGGCCGCGCATCAAGGAAATGAGGGGGACGCCGCCACTCGCAGAGCTGAGATGGCGACGAACGAGGAGGTTTACGGAGCCAAGGAGATTGTTTCCAACAATCAATCCTTGTTCGACTTGCTGACGCCAGCCCAGAAGACATATCCGCTGTCGGACAACCTGCCGCTCTGGAACTTCGGCATCCTAGATGAGGTTCCGGTGCCAGGGTTCCAGATTGATGTGCCGCGGACCTGGGTGACCCGGGAGGACGAGCTTCTCCGCTATAACATCACCAACAACGGGCATCCTGCCAGGGAGACCAAACACTTGAATGTCTATGTCCTGAACCCGAGGACGCGAACCATTGACGGGGGTGAGCCTACTGCGGAGAATTCTCCAGCCCTCTACTCGAGCATATATCGCCAGAGCGTCACGGACGACACCAAGGGCTGGCTGAAGGACTGGGACTTGCGGTCTGGTGGCAACTTCACCAGTGAGTGGGCCTGGGCGTTCTGGGTACGCCACACTTGCGATCACTTCGCGGAGGAGCTGCGGTACATCGGCCTGTTTGAGGCGGTGTGGACGTCGCAGTTCCATTTCTACCAGCAGTTCGAGCTCGGGCCGGAGCTGTTCACCCGATGGTCCCCGGATACCAACACCTTCCATCTTCACCATGGGGAGGTCGGCATCGGTCTGTGGGACATCCACTGCATCGGAGGTATCCCGCTGGAGGGTTACCAGTACGATGAGTTCCTGCCACCGAAGAACACCTGGGAGGATAGGTCACGGACTCCCATTCTGACCTGGCATCTGCTTGACCTGGCTACGCAGCGGCTCGGGATCAAGGACTTCCAGAAGGACATAGCCTACAAGGAGTGGTTTGGCCAGTTCTTGGAGCATGACCTGGCGGTCAAGATGCCAGGCAGGGGGAAGCGGTGCCCGACCGCGGCTCAGAGGAGCCGGAACGGGTCGTACTGGCGGGTCCTGGAGACGGGCGACTACCGCTCATGGGGGTATCGTGTCATCGAGGCCCGGGACCCAAATGTCCGGTACGCGGCGTTCCTGGCCGCCTTTCTGAGTGGGTGGCTCCTGCCAGTGTGGGACGCGAGAATGGGCGTTCGCCTGGCGACTCTGGCGATGGCGGGCGCTATGGCCGCCAACAAGAGATACAACCTCGGGGTCCCAGTGTTGGCGAAGCTGTATGCCATCCTGGGACGCATCTCACGAGGGGGGTCGCCACGAAGGATCTGTGGGCCCTTCCAATTCTTCCACGGCTGGGTGGCTGCTCACCTTGGTGGGTACACGTTTCCGAACGCCATCATTCCTTCGGGCAACGGCCTGCGACCCTCCCTGCTGAACATTGCGGGGGTCGCTCCGATGACCCTAAGTGAGGAGGGCGTGAGGATTCGGATTGGCAATCATGCCAATTTCAACTTCAGCCCGTTCCCCACTCCCGTTGGCCAAATGATCGACAACGGGCAGGGTCCGCTGGAGCAGCACGAGTACTTCCTGAACATGCGGGGCGGGGTGCTCGTGGCTCGGATCGACGGGAAGGTGATCTGCGAGCCTTACGTGCCAACCCGGTTCGCCAGGCAGTTCGGGTGCCTTCAACGGATGCCGAAGAGGGTATTCACGGCTGTCCGGGAGGAGACGAACCCTGGCGTCCTTCGTCAGATGTGGCTGATGTTTGCCGCTTTCGGCTCTGGCGACGTCATCACTCTCCCTCCTACCGGAGTCGACGCAGGCTTGGCAACCGAGTATGCCGAACACTGGGCCATCGCTTACCCCGAGGGGCTTCTACGGAAGCTGGTTCGGCGGCTCGAGGTCACCCGTGCGGAGACCGGGCGTCAAGGAAGGAGGCGAGGCGCCGCCACACGGGGGAGAACGGAGGCGCGCCAAGCAGCGGAGCCGGCGCGAGCAGGGACTTCGGCGGCGGGTACATCGCAGGCTGCTGCTACGACCTCGGCGCCCAGAGAGGGGGCGCGTGCGGTGGTCGAAGAGCGGCCCGGGAAGCAGGTAAGGCGTCTGCTCGAACCCTCCCACGATGCAGTCTTCCCGGCGCTGTGGTCGGCCTGGATGACCCTGCGGCAGTCACTGGGGACCGACGTCATCTGGCGAAAGATACTCAGAGAAGGAATCTATCTGCCAGAGGTCGGGCGCCTCCAGATCGCCGACAGGGTGGACTTCAACCGGCAGTATGCATATCTGACGGCCATGGACGAGTACGCGCGCCAACGTGGTCAGCGTGCGGAGCCATCCCTTCTGGTGAAGGTGATGCTCGGTCTCGAGCCCGCTCCAGAACAGATGCCGCCGGGAGAAGATGACAGTAACGACTCCGAGGAGGAGGAGGAGACGGGGGAGGATGAAGGCTCCGAGGGAAGGTCCCATCGGGGGAGCCCGCGGGAGAGCGGCGAGGTGGTCGGCTCTGACAATGTTGATGTCACTGAGCTCCTCGAGGTCCGCTTCTATCCCTACTCAACCTGCTTCATCCATTCTTTTATGCAGCTTTTAACCCGTTTCTCCACCTTTCTCAGGAGCACACGGATGTTGGTCAGGCATCCTCAGCGGGAGTAGGAGAGGCGCCAGCAGGACAAGGCGGGGGCCAGACACCCATCATTGAACTGACAAGCGCTGAGGGGTCCCCTGCTGCAACTGTTCCTGCGGCGGCCGGGATAGCGGAAGATGACGCTTTGAACCCCCGTAAGTCTCCTTACTTTACTGCTGGTGCTTGCCATTGACGATCCGTGACTAACCACGGCATGCCCTGCGCAGTGATCTCAGGACTGGAGGCCCGTCGGGCTACCGAACCCGGGCCGTCTACGAGTGGACTAGTGGCAGACATGCCGCCTGCTCCGGAACAGACTTCCCAAACCGAGCCGACCCCACCAACTGCTGATCAGGGGGCTACGGACGTCGGTGGTGCCGCCGTCGGAGAGATGTCGGGGGCTGACGAGGGTGCCAACGCCACTGGGGCGGGAGAAGAAGGTCGCCCAGATGTTGGGGAACCTATCCCCCGTGAGGACATCCCAGGGGTGGACCCTGCAACAGACCTGCTGGCTGCCTTCCCTGCCTACCGGCCTGCCGACCCCGAGGAGATGGATGACTCGGACGCGGAGGCGGTCGAGGAGAGCCGGATAGCGCGCCGAAGGGGGTGGAAGTGCATCCAGCGCTTCCTCAAGAGAGACCCATCGGAGTGGCTGGGGCGCATGGGGTCACTCCAAACCTGGCTGCGCTTCCTGTGTGCCGGGGGAGCTGATGCTCAACGCCTCCATCTGACGGTCCGTGATTTCATGGCCGAAAAGATGCGCGAGAGCTGCCGGCGTGCCGACGTCACACAAAGTCGTGACATGTCGGAGAACACGCGGGCGCTCCTCGCGGCGGAGCAGGAAGTCCGGCATCTCGAAAGGCAGGCGGCAGAGAAGGAGGCCTTCGTCGCAATGTGCACCGAGCTTGTGGAGCAACTAGCAGCCCAGCTGGTTGACGCCCAGGTACAGTTGACGGAGGCGGGCCAACAAATGGTCACAATTCAAGTCGAGCGGGAGCGTGCACAGGCCAGAATCGACGAACTGCGTGCTGCGACCGCCGACGAGGAGAGGGCACGCAGAGAGCGAGAAGCAGCTCTGGAGGCCGCCAGCCAAAGGGTAGCGGCGTTAGAAAGACTTATCCAGCACGCTGATCCCTAGGGGCTTTGTTTTTTGCCATTCCCAGAACATTTTCTTCCGCTACTTTGATCCATTTGTATGAACCAATATATTTATCTGCATCTTTTGGCTTAACACGCTCGACCACAATTCTTTGTCTTGCGGGAGCGTTAACCAAGCATCAGGCATCCATAATTGGGCCTGGATTTCTGGAGAA
Source organism: Viscum album (assembly GCA_963277665.1). Classification (NCBI taxonomy): domain Eukaryota; kingdom Viridiplantae; phylum Streptophyta; class Magnoliopsida; order Santalales; family Viscaceae; genus Viscum; species Viscum album. The sequence goes on along the minus strand of CAUJRU010000015.1, from coordinate 5,158,583 downwards.
AAGAGGGAGGTCATTCCTAAGAAAGGAGACCTCAAGCCTAATCAATGTATCATCCCCCCAACTTGTTCCAACACACGGGCGGGACAACGCTAGGGGCGTTGAGATTTTATCCGAACATAGGGAAATGAGAAAGGGTGAATCGCGTGTCCCGAATCCAGACATCCACAACGGTCGGTCTTCCAGGAAATGCCCAAGACGGTAGGCGGACAGTGGATCGACCATAACAACTGCAATAGACGGACCGAAGGTCATCATTCATATTGCAGGAGGCGGACCACATGTCATCATGAATACCGCTTTGGGGGTCCCTTCAGACACAAGGGTGGAAATCCAGATCAACAGGGCATGCGAAGCGTGGGGCGAAGTGACGATTTGTTCGGATAGAATCCAACGCTCTCAAAATTGCGCCACCGTGGGGAAAGCGTATTAGGCGGATGCACTAATCTGGCCGTGAATCACCCCAATTCTCAGACAGAACCTCTTTGACGAGGAAACTGTCGCTTCCCATCATTGCGATGGGGCATCCCGAGCTGAATCGGGGAGAATATTACGACTGCACCACTCTACCCGAAGTCAGGCCAGACGGCCGACGACGAGGAGGGGCGGGACTTAGCGATCCCTGAGGCTGGACCCGAGTCGAAATGCCCGGGCGTTCTTACGTACTCCATCAGGCTGGAGATCAAGCCACACGTAGTTCTGAAAGTGCAGTTTAACGTCATGCAGGACGCAGAACCCCGTTTGGGGAGATCTTAGTTTAAGGTCGTAGAGCTTGGACCATAGGGGTAGATCTTAGTTTAAGGTCTTAGAGCTCGGACCATAAGGGTAGATCTTAGTTTAAGGTCTTAGAGCTCGGACCATAAGGGGAGATCTTAGTTTAAGGTCTTAGAGCTCGGACCATAAGGGGAGATCTTAGTTTAAGGTCTTAGAGCTCGGACCATAAGGGGAGATCTTAGTTTAAGGTCTTAGAGCTCGGACCATAAGGGGAGATCTTAGTTTAAGGTCTTAGAGCTCGGACCATAAGGGGAGATCTTAGTTTAAGGTCTTAGAGCTCGGACCATAAGGGGAGATCTTAGTTTAAGGTCTTAGAGCTCGGACCATAAGGGGAGATCTTAGTTTAAGGTCTTAGAGCTCGGACCATAAGAACCTCAAAGTACGCCACATCGTGGTCCCATCCCCTGGATATGCGAAGATGCACTGAGGGATAGTGTCAAGAGTGTCGAGATTCTGCCTGGTCAGAATGGGGGGTGGAAAAATGTGAATCACGCGGCCATTCACTCAAGGACTGGGGGCACCGGCGTAACGATATGGGAGTACTGCAGACCGTGGCGGAAAAGCAGCCTCAATATCGCACTAACCGTTGATGGAATGAGGCAGCAAACGAGCATCGACCGCTCAATCGCAGGATTCATATCGATTTGTTGCCCGAGGCCATTGGGGGCACCAGCCCGAGTCGGTGGGAGAGCACTGAGGCATTGTGTCCAAACCGTTCACGGGGGCTCCACCCAGGGCATAGACGATGGGTCCGAATGAAAGGGAGCACGAAGCCTGAAAAGTGGAGGAAACCTGACCAAGATGAACCTGACCCCCTGGCAATAAACCAGAGTACTCTTGACACCGGTGGACCACTGCAAGGGGTCGGGGAACACGCCTTGAGGGTGACCTGAAGGCGGCGGATTCCCCAGAGAAGGGGGAATCTCTAAGAGGTGGGGGCTGGACCCGGAGTTTCAAACATCCGGGCGTTCCTACGTATCCCATAAGGATGGGAATCAAGCCACACGTAGTTCTTGAAGCGCGGCGCAACACAATCGGGCACCAGCGCGGGGAAGGGTGCGGGCCTGACCCTCGCACACAGAAGGAGCAGCATTTGATATTTCTTGTTTGTCCTTAAAGATGAATGGTTTTTCTTTGTGCGGCGACATGCCTGCGATTGAGAAATCTCTGGCGTCGCCACAATAATCAAGCCACGGAAGGCATTGATGAATGGCGTGGTTATTAACCAGCGCCCAACATGAGTGTCCCCTGAGGAGGACATCACGATGCAGTGCCGTTTCTCATCGGGCGGCCAAGACGATCACAGTTTACGGTCGTGTGGTAGGACCAGACAACACAGTTTAAGGTCGTGTGGTTCGGACCATGGAGGAATCCGCTTATCGCGGTACGGCGGACACGGAGGAGGTGGGAACATACCCAGCCCTGCGGTCACGCACGATTCCAGGAGAAGAGTCCTGGGATAGGGGTCCGCGTATGTCCATCACCCGAGGGGCAGAGATGCTAGCCTCCAGATATACTGGGCCCAGAACGCGATTGTTCGGGCGACTCCTTCCTCCTTATGGGGACGAGGGTCCAGCTACGCATGGCCCTTAGGGAGGACATCCGCATATATCCTCGGTGCTCAGATCATGGGAGCCTCGAACGACATCATTACCCTGGTTGGCCTGCCTAACGTGTAAAGGTGTACTGAAGGTCAGTATGAAGAGAGTGTCAAGATTCCACTACAACGCACAAAGGCGGAGTGTGATGAGGACTGCGCAACCAATGTTCAGAGCCTGAAAGAGCCGACATGGCGATCAAGGACGTTGCTGACCATATTCGCAACACAACATCCGATCGCGTCAGCCTAAGACGGGGCAAGCAAACGAGCATCGACCGCTCAATCGCAGGATTCATATCGATTTGCGGCCCAAGACCCGCCGGTAAATCGACCCGGAGCGGTGGGAGAGCACTGAGGCATCGTACCCAAACCGCTAACGAGGATCCCTTTGAGTGAAGGCTCAAACAAGAGGAAGCGCGGGAACCGACAAGCAACACAGGACTTGTCGGGATTGAATCTGACACTACGAGTCATAGACCGAAGTACCCAAAACATGTTAACAGATCACCGGAAAGGGTCGGAGGACTCACCCTGAGAGCAACCAAAAGAGGGAAAATCCCCGTGATCAACCAAGAGACGGGGCTGGACCTAAGACACAAGCGTCCAGGCGGTCCTACGTATCCCATAAGGATGGGAATCAAGCCATACGTAGTTCTTGAAAGGCAGTTTAACGTCATGCAGGACGATGAGGGGTGTGAGGTAGTCTCACACACGGGGGAGGCGTACGGCGCGACCAGTAGACCGACGCAAATGAGGACATAGTCCCCCGCTCACGCGATACGCCTCGCACAAAAAGGAGGGGAACTTGGGCCAGAGTCCCAACGCGGGATAGAGATTCCCGGGAAATGGGGCTGGGCCTGAAACATGAACGTCCAGGCGGTCCTACGTATCCCATAAGGATGGGAATCAAGCCGAACGTAGTTCTTGAAGTGCAGTTTAACGTCATGCAGGACGAAAAGAGAGGAAAAAGGGGGGAGCAGAAGGCATCCCCAAACGTGGGGGGCGTACAGCGTGGCGAGCAAACCGACGTGAATGAGGGCATAGCCCCACGTCCACACCATACGCCACATACCCAGAGGCAACTGGGCCAAGGGCCCGAGATGGGATGGAAATTCCCAAAGGATGGGGCTGGGCCTGAAACATGAATGTCCAGGCGGTCCTACGTATCCCATAAGGATGGGAATCAAGCCGCACGTAGTTCTTGAGGGGTAGTTTAACGTCATGCAGGACGATACGCTGGGCAGTTTAACGTCATGCAGCTTGGACGTGGTGCAGTTTAGCGTCATGCAGGACGAGGCACTTGGCAGTTTAACGTCTTGCAGCGCGGAAGAATGCTGAACAGTTTAACGTCTTGTAGCCTGGACGAATGCAGTTTAACGTCGTGCAGGACGTGGTGCAGTTTAGCGTCATGCAGGACGAATGTACACTCAGGCAAAGTACTGCTTGAGGAACCTAGCGTTGGTGGGAGGAGTGACACGCTCACCATCCATAGTCGCTAGGGAGTACGCGCCATTGGGATAGACCTTGTGGATGACAAAAGGTCCCTCCCACTTGGGCTCCAACTTGGGAGGCTTCCTGCCGGGGATCATTGGCGCTCTTAGGGCTAGCACTAGGTCACCCTACAGGAAGGAGCGGAGGTGAACCTTCTTATTGAAAGCTCGAGCCATTCTGATTTGATGCCTCTCCAAGTTGTGCAAGGCGCGAAGTCTATTCTCATCCAGTGCTTCCAACTCAACTAGACGGGCTTCAGCAACTCTGTCCGGCGCTTGCTGGTCGTAGACCGCAGTGCGCAAGGATGGTAACTGGATCTCGATGGGCAGGACGGCCTCAGCTCCATACACCAGGGAATAAGGGGTCATCTGGGTGGAATTGCGAGTCGTCGTCCGATAAGCCCAAAGGGCGTTGGGGAGCTTGTCCGGCCAAATCTTCTTGTTCTGACCAACCATCTTTTGCAGAATGTTAGAGAGGGTTTTGTTAAACGCCTCGATCTGTCCATTCGCCTGCGCATGATAGCGAGATGTATGGTTCGAGCGAATGTTATACTTGGCGTACAACTTCTTCAACTCGGCTGCTCGGAAATTGGTTCCGTTATCCGTGAGGATAGCGTGAGGCACTCCAAATCGATAGATGATGTTGGAGGTCACGAAGTCAGCGATCGAACAGGATTTGACCTCTTTGAGCGGAATCGCCTCTGCCCATTTGGAGAAGAAGTCCGTGGCGGTCAGAATGAACCGGCACTGGCGAGCTGTCGCCGGCGGGTAGGGTCCCACGACGTCCATCCCCCAGACTGCAAAGGGCCAAGAATACCTGGTGGTATGGAGAGGCTCCGGCGGCCGATGCACAAAGTTCGCATGAACCTGGCACGCATGGCACCTCCTGGCATACTCGATGCAGTCATGGATCATGGAGGGCCAGAAGTATCCCAACCTCCGAATCTGGTGGGACAGCTTCGGCCCAGTCTGATGGGCACCGCATGAACCAGCATGAACCTCTTGCATGACTCGCGGGATCTCAACTCCCTGAAGGCAACAGAGGAGAACACCATCGAATCCGCGTCTGTAGAGGATCTGCTCCAGGCCGGGACTGCTCTGGAGGACAAACTGCGATGCGCGGCGTCGAACTCGCTCGCGCTCGGCCCGATCCGATGGAAGAATGCCATGTTGGAGGTACTCAACCAAAGGCGTCCTCCAATCAGGGGCTGATCCGACTGTCATATCTGGGGCACTCGGGGCTCCGGGCATAGGGGCAACCGCGGTGAGATTACTTACCGACGGGCCGCGATCTCCCTCCGGGATAACGGGAGCGATGAGCCTGCGGTGCGTCACGCGGACGATCAGGTTATCCTGTTCAGGCTCTGCAAGTGACGCAGCCAGGCTGGCCAAAGCATCTGCTCGACCGTTCTGCGACCGGGGAATATGGACAATTTCTGGCCGAGAAGGGAACCGGGCCATCAGCAGGAGGGTGCACTCCAGCAATGGCACAAGTTCCGGTTTCCTGACAACATAGTCGCCATTGATCTGCTTAACAACCAGCTCGGAGTCCCCTTTCACACACAGATGGGGCACGTCGATCTCGAGAGCCAACTCGAGGCCAGTGATGAGGGCATGGTATTCCGCCTCATTGTTGGTACAGCCCTCTGACAACAGGAAAGAGTATGGCAGCACGGCTTGCTCCGGGGTGATGAAGACGATACCCAAGCCCACTCTGTTGAGCTTAGGATTATCGAGCCTTCTACCGGTGGGGCTCCGGGAGGCACCGTCAAAGTGCATCTGCCAGCATGGACCGGCTCGATCGACCGAGAGGATGGCCTCATCAGGAAATCCTAGATCCAGCGGCTGATCCGCGGAGGTTGGGTGAGCAGCCAGAAAGTCTGCCAACGCTTGCCCTTTGATGGCCTTCTGAGACACATACCTGATGTCGAACTGCTGGAGAATCACAGCCCACCGCGCTAGACGGCCAGTCAACATAGGCCGGCTCAGGATATATTTCAACGGGTCTACCCGAGAAACCAACTGTACCTCATGGTGCTGCAAGTAGTGCCGTAATTTCTGTATGGCAAATACGAGCGCCAGGCAGCTCTTCTCAATGGGGGAATATCTGACTTCCGCATCGAGGAGCATGCGACTGAGGTAATAGAGGCTATTCTCTGTTCCCTCATTGTTCTTCTGGGCGAGAAGGGCGCCAAGGGACCGTTCCAGGGCGGTCACATAGAGGACCAGCGGCTTCCCGGATACAGGCGGCATCAGAACCGGAGGTTGCAGCAGGTACTGCTTGATTTCCTCGAAAGCGGTCTGACACTCTTTATCCCATACATAGGTGGCACCTTTCTTCATGAGCCAAGAAAAGGGCTTACACTTGCCGGCCAGATTCGCGATGAATCGGCGTATATAGGCTAAGTGGCCTTGGAACCCTTGTAGTTCCCGGATGTTACCTGGGGGAGGCATCTGGCTAATCGCCCTGATCTTCTCTGGGTCGATCTCAATACCCCGGTATCTTACCACAAATCCAAGGAACTTTCCGGAGGTGACCCCGAAGGCACACTTCAACGGGTTCATCTTCAGGCAACGAGACCGGAGGAAGCCGAACACTTTCTCAAGATCTTTGAGATGGTCCTGACGCTGGCGCGATTTGACAACCAAGTCGTCGACGTAGCATTCCACCAGTGTGCCGAGGATTGGCTTGAATATGCGGTGCATCGCCCGTTGATAGGTGGCACCTGCATTCTTTAGGCCGAAAGGCATGACCCGGTAGCAAAAGGTACCTTGGGGGGCCCTGAAGGCAGTGAACTCCTCATCCTCAGGGGCCATCCGAATTTGGTTGTATCCGGAGTATCCATCCATGAAGGAGAGGGCTTGGAACCCTGCCGTGGCGTCAATCAACAGCTCTGTCACTGGAAGGGGAAAATCATCCTTCGGACAGTGGCGGTTGAGATCGCGGAAGTCGATGCAGACTCTGATCTGCCCGTTCTTCTTCCTGACCGGCACAATGTTGGCCAGCCATTTGGGGTACTGAACTTCCCTCACGAAGTTGGCTTTGATAAGCTTGTCAACTTCGGCCTCGACCATGGCACCGTGAAATGGGTGCATCTTCCTGGGAGGCTGCTTGAACCCGCGATGGTTCGCCGGGAGACCAAGGCTGTGGACGACTACCTGAGGATCTAGCCCCGGCATCTCGTCATAACCCCAAGCGAACACATCACGGTGCTGCCTGAGAAAGTCCACGTACTGTTGCCGCTCCTTAGAGGGCATGGCGGAACTGACCAATGTGGGTCTTGGATCGGCCTCGGTTCCAAGGTTCACCCGTATTAACTCATCGACTGTGGCAGAGACGCCCTCCTCAAAGGCTGGGGGTGCATCTTCCACGTCCTCTCCACCCGGGGAGGGATTGTCCACGGGAGAGACTGCGTTGGCAAATGCATCGGGACTACCAGATCCTGCTGGGCCGCTGGTGCTGGCACGGGCGGTCGCGGTCATCTCATCAGGAGACTCACAAGCCGTCGAGACCATGGCTACGTCCAACCGTTGAATCGGGAGGACGTAAGCATCATCCAAACTTGCCCAGGGATCACTTGCAACAGCGACAGGCTCGACCTCACCTGCCAGGATCTGCTTATCCTTGCTCTTGTAATAGTCCGCGTCCAGATAACGGGCTTCACATGAGGCAAAAGGAGAGGAATCTCCTTGAATCACGCCTACTCGACCATTAAGGGAGTACTTGAGGCATTGGTGGTATGACGAGGGAACCGCCGCATGAAGGTGGAGCCATGGCCTGCCCATCAATGCGTTATACGCAGTGTCCTGAGAGACCACCATGAATTCGGTGTTGGCAACCAAGTCACCGAACTGGGTCTTCAAACGTATCTTGCCGACCAGAGTTTTCTCGGTGCGGTCGTACCCCTGGATCCTAAGGTCGGAGGGGATCAAGTCATCCTCAGACAACCCCAATCTCCGGAGCGTCCGAGTTGGAATCAGGTTAATCCCAGACCTCGTGTCGACAAGACAGCACCGGACTTCAAGGCCATTGAACCAGCCGGTAACATACAGCGGACGAATGTGCCCCCGTATAGGAGGGTCTTCATCCTTACCAGAGAACGAGATAACTGCCTGGCATTCGGCGTCCTCGATTGTTTCGGCGTGAAAGGCCTCTGCAGCCGCAACCTCTGTCTCAAACTGGAGGGGGCTCTTCAGGGCTTCAGCGAGTGCCTCGCGCATCTCAGATGACATGCACAGAGCCTCAAGGATGGAGAGTCTCACTGGGATGTCGGCCAAGTGCTTCAGGACATCATACTTTTTGGCCAAGTGCGAGCCCCTGGTTGCAGGAGGTTGCTCTGCGGTTGGAGGCATGACGGGCCTTGCCGGTTGGATCGGCGGCCGACTGGTACTTGGCGCATCTCGCTGTTCATTGGCTGCAGTCCGGGAAATGGTCACCGTACTGGGGTCAGGAGGCCGGTATGGAATTGTGGCAGGGCGGAGCTGATCGCGACGCGGCCGAGGCGGTTCTGCCCGGTCCCACACCACAAACAGTGGCGGAGGCGAATCCGTCATCCCCGGATGGGGGGCCTGCGCATGCTGAGCTCGGTTTTGAGCATGCTGCCTAGTCTCAGTGGCGTGCACGGCCTGGCTGGAGGTACCAACTGCTGTGCCCCAGCGACTCCTGCCGCTGCGGTTCTTCCGACGGTGGCGACGACCAGGGACACTAGGGAGGTCCACCTGGTGTTCTTCAATGTCGGGAACCGAGAAGGGATTTACCAGCTCGACGGTATTAACCTAAGCGTACCCAATACTGTCATCGGACGAATCATTCACCACGGGGTGGATCCGAGGAGGGATCCCCATCTCCGGGGGCATGAAATCGCCGAGAGTGCGGGATAGTGGCGGAACTGGCGGGGCGCGCTCTTCCTTCTTGCGTCGCCGCCGTTTGCTCTTCTTGGAAGAGGCAGGCTGGGACGACGATGCCGAAGCAGCACCCGCAGATTCTGGGGGCTCAGGATGATTCAAGCGTGCACGGATGATTCCATGGGCGCGAATGATCGTCTTGCGGGCCATCCAGTTTTTATACTTCTGGGACCCGCGATCGGAGACCAGCTGCCATTCGTCCTCGTTGCCGCTATCGTCATCTGATCCCACGAACACGCCCGCCACCTGTGCTGGAGATGGGCCCAACCTGATTACATTGTTGTTAATCTGGTCTTGGAGCCAATCCTTAAACACATAGCACCGCTGGATGGTGTGCCCCAGGGCCCGATGGTAGGGGCAGTAGCGGGGGTTATCCGTGAGATGTGCCTCCTCTGGCCTCCAACACTCAGGCAGTCGCACAATCCTCTGCTCCAGGGCACTCCGGAAATAACCAGGGACCTGATCCTCATGGAATGAGTAAGTCAGGTGTCGCGGGCCCCTGGGAGCGCGGTCTTGACGAGGGGCTGGAGGGGCCTGCCGAGGAGGTGGACCCTGATTATCTCGCCTGGGTTGTGGCGGTACATTACACGGAGGGGCCGGCCGGTTCTGAGGCTGCCGCTGCTGGGCCGGGAACTGAGCCCGTGGAGGCGGATTCCTGTGAGGCTGTGGAGCTGGTCTCTCCGGCAGCAGCTCCAATGGCCTGGGGGCCTCTATCTGGGCAACAGCAGCGGGCTCAGCCCTGCTGGCTCTCCTTGCAGGAATCATAGGAGGCAGCGGGTGTGCCTGGCTGGCCTGTTGCAGGGCTTCCTCAAGACGTTGAGCTTTGTTTGAGAAGTCCCTGAACCCTCCAGGGTAATTCTGAGTGATCAGGGAAGGGACCAGCTCGGTCTTGACGTTCCCGACGCACATTGTCAGCAACTGCTCCTGAGTCAATGGCATGTCAAGGGAATACGTGAGACCCTTCCATCGGGCGACGAAGTCCGCGACTCGCTCATCAGGCCTCTGCTTGCACTTGAAGAGGTCTGCGATACTCGTCTTCCGGGTCGTGGAACTGAACTGGTAGAGGAATTGTCTACGAAGGTCCTCCCAGCTAGTTATCGACCCGACGGGGAGCTGGCTGTACCAGACAAATGCTGGCCCTTCCAGTGTCTGGACAAAGCAGCGAAGCTTAGCGGCCTCTTGCTGCGCCGGAGTCCCCAACATAGGCCCGCACCTCGAGTTGAAATGGGCCAAATGTTGTGGCGGATCTCCAGTCCCGTTTAAGGGGGCAAAAGTGGGATTCCCGAATCCCGGAGGCGCCGGCATGTCATCCACCCATGCTGGGTAGGGCTTGCCGTCCGGTGGGATCGCCACTTGCCGAGTCTCCAAGGCTTCCAAGCGGGCAATGAGTGCCGCCATCGGATCGTCCGGACATGGGTTCCAGTCCTGGCGAGGATCTCTAACCATGAGCGCATTGCATGGCCCTTCAATCGGGTCGTCGACCGGGTCGTCAAACTCGGCAGCTCATGGGATGGCGGGCGGAGCGGCCCTTGGGGCAGCGGGAGGAATCCGAGTGGGGTCCCTCAGGTAGTCACGCCACTCGGGAGGGTGTGGTGAAACATACCGTGCCCTCTTGCCATAGGCTATGGCCTCTCTCCTGTCGGTGAACACGGCATAATCACGGTTGCCCGGGAGAGTCTCGTCGAGGAGCGGTTGTTCCGGTCCCTGATGTCCTGGCCTAGGATCACCGTAGTCAGGCCGCCGTTCTACAGCACGCTCGGCGAGGAGCTGGTCGACCAGCTTCTTCTGTTCGGCGAGCTGCTGACGTAGCGTAGCCTTCTCGGGATCCTCCTCTGCCCTCTGCATGGAGGCAGATGGGTCGGCGGGCTTTATAGCCTCGCTGTGCTCTTTACCTTTGCTGACGTTTCGGCTCAACGTCAGTGCTTCAGTGGGTGCGGGGAGCCCCAGGAGGTTCCTCTGATGACGAGTGACTCTCACCGATGGCTCTGACGACGGCTTGTCTTCGGGGGGGAAGCCCCCGTCGAGAAGTTCCAAGTCGTTCCCCTCTCCCGACAGGTCAGCCATATTGACCGTTTCTGTCCCTAGGGATATACCCTCAGGGCCACCCAGCGAATCGGGCTGTCGGCGAATCACACTGAAGCGTAGGGCAGCGTACTGCCCCCATCCACAGATATACACGTGGGGAGTGGCTTCCTCGATAACTTTGCGGAGTACTTGAAAACACTCAACGCATCGTTGTTGGAGGGCCTCGTAGTGCTCAAATGACCCGGGGTGCCGAACCGCGGGGAGCATGGCCAGGTCAATTTGACGGCACTGCTCACCAATATCCTCCAGGTGCGCTTGACTCCCGGGGTATGGCATTTGTAGGCGGTGAAGACAGGAGCGAGTCTCCCGGAGAGTTCGGCGGAAGAATTCGAACTCATCCGGGGTGAGCGATTCGGGTGCATCAAAGTCCGGTCCTGCGACTGGCCAAAACTTCTCAAGGAAGTGGCCCTCTGCAAGGACGGTCCAGAAGCTCCATGACTCAAACTCGGGACCCAGATCTCCTTGGTCCTCTTCAATGGCTGGGAACGGACGGGGAACCGGCAGTGGTGCCGAGGCGGGCCGCCGGGCCGACGGGCTGGCCGGCGGTGAATACGGCGAGCAGGCCGATTGGCCTCCATATCTCGGGCCGCCCTCTGAGGGTGGCGGTGCCCTGGCTACCACATCACGATAGGACGGGTCGGCGAGCGAACATCCTGCCGTAGCGTCGGTGCTCGCCGAGGGTGCACCAGATCGTGGTTCGACCGTCGGCCCCCAGAAAAAGTCTCCGGGTTCTCCGATCGAGGCAGAAGGCGCTTCCGGAGGGGCCGGTACCAACCGCAAGTTTGATCCTTGGGGGTCTACCAGGCCCTCGCTACTCCGGATATACCTTCGGAGAGAAGCGGGTGTCGTGTCGATCTCGCTCTCGGGAAGTACGAGGTTGACGTGCCGCATTCCTACCCCTGCCCTTGACTGGCGGGATTGGGGAAAGGGCTCTGTCGCCGAATCGTACTCCGCCTCTGAATCAGAGAAGCGAACCGGTCGGATCTCTGTCCGGAATTCCGTAACATTCTTCCCTCGGCGTCGACGCCTTGCCTTCCTGCCCCTGGGTGGTTCTTCGGGGCAGGGCTGATCTCTGTCCTGGCGTCCTCCGGCCGCACTGGTACTGGGGCCAAGAGGACTGGAAACCAAGGTGCGAGGGGCACCGGGACAGATATCAAAGGGGACGCGGGGAGAGATGATTCCGGGCGGGCCTCCGGGCCGAGATAGGAAGGTGGGATGACCCATGCCTCTTGGATCAGCCACACGGAGTAGCCCCTGTTGCTGAATAGCGCTACCGCGAGGTGGTCCGCGGTGGCTATTGTCTGTACCAGCAACCAGGAGAGTCAACCCAACCTGCCTTTGGGGCGGTCGGGGCCTCGATCCGGGTCGGGCATAGAAGTTCCCCTGCTCAGGATGCGCAGGGGCCTGGCGACTGGAGCCAACAGTGGCTTGGGGCAGTGCGGCCGCCGTTGCTAGGGCCCCAAGGTGGGCATCCTCTTCCGCTCGTGCCCGACGTTGGCTTCGAGACAGACGAGTCGGGATGAGCGGCGCGGGCAGGTGGAGAGCCTGTTCCTCGACTTGAGGGGCCTAGCGGCGGTGTCGCCGTGGCCTGGCGGGAGCCCTTATCGTGGATCCCTGGAGCGGACCTCGGATAGGGTAGTCTCGGGCATCTTCCACTTCATCCGCATAGGGGAAGGAGTTGTCGGAGCGCTCCGGGGATAAGCTCCCAAAGCGGTTGGACGTCGAGGTAGGCAGCGGTGCCTCCCTGCGCGGCCCTCGGGGGCGGCGTTGGCGGCGAGGTGCAGCTCCCTCGAGGTCTAGGCGAGCCATGTCCCTGGTGGGGATGGCTCCCTTTTCCTCGTATCTCCGCACCAAGCTGTTGATCACCCTTCCTTGGATGACCTCCGAGGGGGAGAGAGGGCGTGGTTGCCCCGCAGCTGCGGCTGCTGGGACAACTGTGGAACGGGCGGGACCGCGCGGAGTAGCCGCGTTGGTGTTTCCCCTACCCCTGCGCCAGTGGGCGGGTGGCGATCGGGCACTGGATCGGGCGACCTGATTTCTGAAAGTAGGGAGAAGGACCCATTAACACTGACAGGAAAAAGGAATCGACAACCAACCATTAGCGCTACGACGCCTTCCGTGGGGGGAACCCAGGCCCTCGACGTTGCGAGACGGAGTGCCCGATGTCCCTTCCCCAGCCCCTGGCGGGTAAGACTGAATGCTTGGCCGGGCAACATGCCGGTCTTCCAACACCTCTGAAATCCATCGGTCTTCGTATCGAGGAGAAGAGATTCACGTCGGGTTCACCATTTTTCTGTTTCGGTGTGGATGTGCGTCGGGTTACGCTGTTCCGCCAGGACGCGTTCGCGCGTGCACCCGTCGACCCGAGGGGATAGGCGCGCGGCTTGTGGCCCCGCAGTCCCGCTTTCCAAGGGCGGGCGGCATCCGTCCCTTATTCAGGGGCGTATGCTCCTTGATCGAAACCGGGATGATGGGATGTCGGCTCCTCCTTCCGTGGACGTCTCCTCGGAACTCGTCGCCTAATCCGGGTCTCCCTCATAGACTTAAGAATGTTCGTGAATCTCGTTCCCGACGCCATATCTTCATGGACACCGGTTAATTACGCTGCATCCGCCCGGACGCTCCAAGGAGTCTGGACGGGGCAGCAACCTGCGGTGAGGAGACCGGGTGGCTCTGGGTGCTGGGGGCGTGTCGTAACACTGCGGCTCTGCACGTCTGTCTTCCGTCCCTAATAGGGCTTCTCGAAGGCATGATGGCCTGAGGCATCCCGCACTGGGTGCGGGGAACTGTGTCCCCTGAGATTTTCCTCAGCTTCCCATGTTTAACACGGGGTATGTCGCGAGTTTAACGTCCAGCGGGGACGGCATCGGACTGATCAACACGAAGAGTGGATCAGATGACAGAACCCCTTGCGGGGAACCTCCGACGCTGGGGCCAGCACATGGGCGGCTTCCCAAGTGATATGGAGTGGAGTGAAGTGGCATGACCCCACCGGGATGTGGCGGCCCGGGTAAGGATCAGGGTGGATGATGGAGTGAAGAGCTTGGACCCCGTAGGGGCTTCCTACGTACCGCGCGTTAGCACGGATCAAAGTCGACGTAGTTCGGCTATACAGTTTAACGTCATGTTGGACGTTGGCAAGCCGACTCACAGAGAGATCGAGGCTGCCTGACGGAGGATTGAACCGAACCACCTCGCACAGAGGGGGATGGAACGGCCGGGTGGATCACAGTTTAACGTCGTGCTGGACGATAAAAGGAGAAATGGAAAAAGGGGGGCTGTGGGGAGGCACAGTGGAGATACACACGGGCAGTCTCCCACAGTGGCAGATTCATAGGTGAATCGACGCAAGTGTGAACCCAGGAGGGGTCCACTGATGGACGAACCGACGTGAATACGACCGGGACGACCATGTGGTGGGCTTGAACCTCAGGGAGGCTTCCTACGTACCCTGTTTAGAAGACAGGGATCAAAGTCCACGTAGTTCATTCTGTCAGGACTTACGCACTTGAGGCAGCCCGGATGCGGCAAAACTCAGTTGGAGATGGACTTGGGCCGAAAGTAGAAGACACCTCGATCCCAGTAACACCCTCTACTGGCTTCGGCAGTGGGGGAGCGCAATGGAGATACACATGTGCAGCCCCCCACAAGAAACTAGGGGTTTGTAATACCCTACCCCCGTAGGGAAAAGCCGCTCCCATTAAATCGTCCCTAAAGAGGGGCAATCCCGACATCCCTGCAGAGACGAGCGGGTGGGGGCCACATCCAAACCGGGGGGGGGGACCCTGCGTGCGAGGCACGGGATCGGGTGATGCGGACGGTTTAACGTCTTGCCGGACGAAGTACAGTTTAACGTCGTGTGTTGAGGACGAAGCAGACGGTTTAACGTCTTGTCGGACGAAGTACATTTTAACGTCGTGTGCTGAGGACGAAGGTGCTTGGCGGTTTAACGTCTTGCAGCACGGATGATAGGGGCTAGACAGTTTAACATCGTGCAGCTTGGACGTAGTACAGTTTAATGTCATGTTGGACGGATGCAGTTTAGCGTCATGCGGGACGAATGTGCAGTTTAACGTCATGCTGGACAAATGCTGTACAGTTTAACGTCTTTGTAGCTTGGACGAAGTGCAGTTTAATGTCGTGCGGGACGAAATGCAGTTTAACGTCGTGCGGGACGTGGTGCAGTTTAGCGTCATGTAGGACGAATGTGCAGTTTAACGTCATGCTGGACGTGGTGCAGTTTAGCGTCATGCAGGACGATGAAGCCGCCGGTAGGTCCCTGTCACTTCGCGCGAGCCTAGGGGGGGCCGCACGGAAAGACGACGCACGGTGCGGGCACCTGCGATGAAGACCATCGGGAGCCACGCAGGCGGGTACCCAAAGGGGGTCAAAGGGGGCGACCCTGGCGGTTTGCGCGCAAAAGAGGAGCTTTGCGCGCAATACCGCGGGTCGGCGCGCAAATGGACGGGCTGGCGCGCAATTGGGCCAGCGCTTTGCGCGCAGATGATTGAGATTGCGCGCACCGGGCTTTGGGTAGCACGCGGGGGCAACGACTCATTCTCTAACGAATGGCCACTTTGAAAATGGGGGGTGCGCGCAATCGGGCTGGATTGCGCGCACCCGGGGGCAATTGCGCGCAAGCGGGTTCTTTTGCGCGCAAAGGCCTTCGGGTTAAGGATTATGCAAAGGAAAGGAGCCAAGGGGATTGCGCGCGAAGGCGAACCCCAAGGCTCTATTGCGCGAAAGAAAGGAGGTTACCTGAAGATCGGCATTGCGCGCGGAAGGGGTTGGATTGCGCAAACGAGCGACGCTTCGGATTCTGGCAACCTTTAAAACGTCGGGGGTCTCCTTATATTTATAGGCGACCCCGGGCGCGGAATCCGGTCTCGGGCGCGGAATTCCCTTCGCGGGCGCGGAATCAGGACCCGGCGCGCAAGGGAGCCGCGCAGGCCACGGGCGCGCAAAATAGCGCGCCGGCCCAGCGCATTGCGCGCATCCCGGGAGGATTGCGCGCCGCGACTCAAATTTGCGTGCGGGTCTCTGAAATTTCGCGCAAGTCCTCCGGGCCCTCCGGAACGTGCCTCTGACTCCAAATATCACTTCGCTTTCCGCATCCGGAGCTTCGTTTGGGAACAACGGACTTTTCCGGCATCTACAATGGCGTTGCCATACGCGAAGTTGGAGAGGGTTGTCTTGTATTTGAATTTTTTAATAACAAATATAAAGAAAAGGTGTTCAAAGGTAGACTATGGTCTTTCGATAATCAAATCATTCTCATGGAGGAATTTACAGGCGGGGATGACATTCAGAAAGTTGAATTGACTTCCTCGCCTTTCTGGATACGAATCAATGGAATCCCGTTTCATGGAAGAAAGGAACGTGTTATGCGGGAAATTAGAGAACGCATTGGAAAATTTTTAGATGGGGATCAATCTGATCCCATCCAATGGGGACCTTTGGTGAGGATTAGAGCCTCAGTCGATGTGACACAACACCTTATGAGGGGTTTGTTCTTATCAATCGAAGATTCTAATGCCTGGATCTATTTTGAATTCGAAAAGCTCCCAATTTTTTGTATTTTCTGCGGGTGCATTGGACATCTCGAGAAAGTTTGTGACTTGAGGAAGGATAATGAAAAAGGCACCATCATCTTGCAATATGGCCCTTGGCTCTGCACAAAAACAGTAGGATCTGTGATCATTTCTGAGGTGAAAAAAAAAGATCGTGACTGACTAGCAAAGGCCTTCTCTAAGGGAACTGAACCAAAACTCAATGTCCTATGGTAACGAGCCACCCAACCCAGATTCTGAACCCATGAAACTTTGCATCGATTCAATAGAGCCTGCTCCTAGGCCAGTGTATGTTGCACCAGGTTTCAATCTCATGGACAAAACCAATATGCTTGGGATAAAGGAATCAGGTAACCTTACTCAACGGACGTGGAAAAGGGTTAATCATGTTTATAGGAGTGGTGATCCTATTGATGTGAGACCTGGAGATAATAAAAGATTACTGGAGGATTGTCAAGTAACTGAAAGCCTTCCAAAAATATGGCAAGCGGCAGGTGATGGATGGTTCTATGAAGTTTAATAGGCAGATGCGGGTATGTCCTAGCCCTGTCTAGAGTAATGAAAAACCTTTGCTGGAACTGTCGGGGGCTTGAAAACCCACGAACAGTTCGGATGCTCCAGCACCATTGTGCACAAAGTCGCCTTGATATGGTCTTTTTTTCTGAAACCATAATTGATTACATGGACAACAATGGTATCACTCTCAAATTTGGGCTTCAGGGTTGCTTCCCAGTCACCCGCCAAGGCCACTCAGGGGGACTGGGTCTTCTATGGAAGGACAATGTCGATGTCAAAATCATCTCTTACTCATCACATCATGTGCCTGATTCCATCCATGATGACCTCTCTCCGCCGTGGACTTTTGTGGGTTTCTACGGATGGCCATCAAAAAATGATAAATTGAAATCCTGGGAACTTCCCTGTTCTTTACGACAAGGAATTACGGGCCCTATCCTCTTTGGCAGTGACTTCAATGAGATTTTGTTCTAGAATTAAAAACGCGGAGGAGCACATCCGCCCTTTGCTTCGATGTCAGGATTTCGGGATGCAATTTATAGGGTGGACTTGGCCGATCTAGGACATGCACGAAGCCCCTTTACCTGGTTTCGGGGGAACACGGAAAGCACAAGCATTGCTGAGCGTCTGGACAGATTTCTGGGGTCGACGGAATGGACTAACATCTTCAAAATGTTTCATATCAACTACTTGGCGCCAAACTATTCGGATCATTTCCCTATATTTATTGACTTTTCTCATAGTAGTCGTAGCTCAAGAGGTGGGAAACCTTTCCGTTTTGAAAGTTTTTGGTCCATAGACCGAGAGTGCTAAGAAGTTATCCGATCATGTTGGAAGGGTGGATGTAAAGAAATCAATTTTAACCTCCAGCAGGTGGTTTCTAATCTGAGATCATGGAGCAACAAAAAATTTCATCAACCAGAAAATCTTTATAACTCCTTTGAACGACAACTCACCGCCCTTCTTGTCTGACCCCCAACGGATGACATTCTCTCCAAAATTTCCAGTATTCCAAGTGATCTGGATGCGGCTCTTCGCATTAAAGAAATATTTTGGGCTATGCACGCACGAGAAATCCACGTCAAATAGGGGGATGCAAGCACCCGATATCTCCACCAGAAGGATTCTTCCAGTCACCAAAAAAACAACATTTCGGTCCTCACCCACCCGGATGGGGGAACTATGTCCAACATCGAAGGTATCCATGATATTATTTCATGTTATTTCCAAAAACTCTACATTGCAAGAGATTCCTTATTATCATCGGAGGTTGAGTCCTGCATCAAACATGTGATTACTAATGAGATGAACCGCCAACTCACAAAAGACTTCACGGATGATGAGATTCTTTAGGCCCTAAAAAAATCCACTCCACAAAATCCCCCGGTCCTGATGGCTTCCATGCCCTATTTTTTAAGCAATACTGGAACATTCTCGGCCCTGACAAATGCGTGCTTATGAAAGGAATTTGTGCTGGGGAAATTAAACTCTTCTCTATTATTGAGACAATTCTCACCCTCATACCAAAGATCAAGAAACCCCTTGCGGCCTCAGACATCAGGACTATCTGTCTCTGCAATGTATCCTACAAGATTTTCCCAAAGGTCCTAGTTAATCATCTACGCAAATGATTACCTGCTATTATCTCTGAAAATCAAAGTGCTTCCGTAGCAAAGAGGATTATCACAGATAATGTTATCGTGGCCCATGTAGTGTTTCATTCTATGAAAACAAGATCTGTTGCAAAAAGAGGTATTATGGCCTGGAAACTGGATATGACCAAGGCCTATGATCGAGTGGAATGACACTTTCTCGAGGTCGTCATGACAAAAATTATTTTCCGCCCCAAATGGACAGACACGATCATGAAATGTGTCTCATCCATCTCATTTCGGATTAACATAAATGGTGGACTCACCCAAGACTTATCAACAACCCATGACCTCTGCCAATGAGATCCCATTTCCCCCTTTCTCTTCATCCTGGTGGATGATGTTTTCTCTAACCTCATCTCCTTGGCTGCCTCCTCAAAAGGGACACATGGGGAAAAGGTTTTTCAGGCCAGCCCACCTGTCTCACATCTCTTCTTTGCTGACAACTTCCTTCTATTCTACAGAGCTGCTCATAATGAATTCCTCACTATCTACCAGGTGATCCGCCTCTATGAGAGGGAATCTGGACAAGTGATCAATCTAGACAAGTCAAAAATATCTTTTAGTTCTGGCATCCCACCAACCAAGATAGCAGAGCTTTGTCTTACTACAGGCATTCAAATGGTTGACAAACAAAACAAATAACTTGGGAGTCCCACTATTGTTGGACACTCTAAAAAAGAAATCTTCTCATCTATGGTGGATAGAATCAAGAAAAAAAATCCAAGGTTGGAATCTGAAAAGAATATCTAAAGAGAGTAAGGAAACACTCATCAAAGTCGCTCTTCAGTCCATCCCTAGATATATTATGTCCCTGTTCAAGCTTCCTAGCATGCTCGCCGACCATATCCACTCCTGAATCTCTAACTTCTGGTTGGTACATAATAATGGTAGAAATAAAATCCAATGGATTCCTTGGAAGTCACTCTTCACCCCTAAAACAGGCAGCGGAATGGGATGTTGAGACCTCCAACTCTTTAATGATGCTCTTTTGGCTAAACAGGGTTGGCACCTCATGAATCATCCATCTTCTCTTTGTGTGAGTATTCTTCATGAAAAATACTTTCCCCACTCGGATTTCTTGAACTCCTCTCTTGGCCCCCACCCCAGCTTTCTATGGAGAAGCCTTTGGGGATCATGAAAGTTACATAATAAAGGGCTAGGATAGAGGGTCATAGATGGTACAAAAATCAATATTTGGATCAATCTCTGGCTGATTGATAAAGATGGCTTGAAAGCCACCTCCCCTACCATACCTGGCTTTGAGAACGCCACTGTTTTATGCTTGTTTGACGATCATGGCTCTGGGTGGTGTACGGATAAAATCAATTCATTGTTCAACGAACGGGACAGAAGGATCATTCTTAGCATCCCCTGTGTGAGGGATGCGGGGCTAGACCGTCCCTTTTGGATTAATGATTCCTGTAGATCTTATATGATGAAGTAAGGGTATAGGATTTCTCTTGATACTCAAATCGAGGTAAGGGGAGGGCTCTGGAAAACCCTTTGGCATCTTAAGGTCCCCCCGAAAATCTGTTTTTTCTGGTGGAGGGTTTGCACAGGTATCCTTACCACTATGGACTTCCTCGCCTTCCCACATGTCACGAATGACAAGCAATGTCCCATATACTCAGGTGTACTCAAATCTCCTCTGCATGCGATCACCCAGTGCTCGGGGGTGGAAGAGATCTGGTCATTTTGGGGATCTGATTTGGATCTTATACTGGATACGGCGCCAGACCTTCCGACACTGCTGATGTTGTGGTCGTCTTCTTTCACTGCAGACAATGTTGCTTCATTATGCATCGTGGCATGGATCGTCCGGGCTCGACGCAATGAATTCATCTTCAACCACATAGAAAATCCCCCGAGATTTTTGATTGAACATGATAAATCCTGGATAGAGGGGTGGAACCGGGACTCTAACCATCATGGGCTCTCTGGAATACACACAACTACTTCAAGATGGCACCCTCCCCCAGAAGGGATCCTCAAGATTAACGTTGATGCATCTATCTCCATGGATGGAATTTTTCGGAATTGGACTTGTGGCATGAGATTTTCATGGTCAAATCATTGCGGCCAAACACAAATCAAACCACGCTCTTCGGGAGCCCGTTGTTGCTAAAGCCTTCGCTATACTTTCCGAGCTGACATTCAAAAAATATCGCGAATGAGATGCTATTCACATTGAATCTAATTGCCTCACCATCATCAACACTATTAGGCTTAATGATGGCAGCCACCAGTCTTTCAGCCCCGTTATCAGGAACATCCAGTCTCTCAGTCAAAGCTTTACAACCTGCTCCTTCTCTATCATTAAAAGGGATGGAAATGCAGCCATCAATCACATGGCTTCTTTCAGCACGTCTGACGTGAATCATATCTGGCTTGATCACATTACTTCTTGGTTGCACGACTTTGTAACTACTGACCTTTTTTTTAATATATCATCTTTCCTTTTTCAAAAAAAAGTTCTTCAATATAAATCATCTCTAGGACTTTAGTTTATTCATGTTCAATGACTATGTAATCAAATTTCGGATCTAACGATCACAAATTTTTTTCATATAGCAGCATTTTTTGAAATATTTTATCAATTTATTCATATTTGGTTCACCATATCCATTACAAGAGTATGATACTCGGTAATGGTTTCATAATATTTCATAATCAAGGATTTGAATACACCTCATAGATATTGAATCCTCATTTGATTCACTTTATCAACACATTTGAATTCATTGTATTGATTTTACCATATCTCCTTTGATGATTTTGATGAAGTTATTATAATAAAATTATCTTCATAATGGCCTTGATAAATTATGGATATGTCCTTGAATCCCAACTTATTTTTTTCCTAAATATTTTCATTTTGAACATCTATAAGATCAACCTCCGCTGCATTGAAGTTTGGATTGATGTAACCATCTTCTATGATGTCCATGACATATTGGGTGACAAAGAGTGATCAAATATGGATCCACAAATTATCATAGTTTTTCTTCAATAATTTTGGGATCAAATCTTATGCAATCCTGTTTGCTATGGAGGTTCAAAAATTATTTTGGATTCAAAATGGTAGTAGAAAACTGATTTTTTTGAAATTGAAGAGTGCTATAATTTTTTTGAATCAAATAATTTAAATTTTTTTTAGAATATAAATTAATAGATGATTATTTGTATCTGAAGGAATGAGGGGGAGGAATCTTGTATTCAAATAATCCTAGGATGATTTTCTTAATTAAGAGGAGTGTGTGGTGGTCAATGTATAAGGGATGTGTATTTGTTTTCTTTGGGAAGGGATTGGTGTGAAAGCTTACAAATAAGGAGAAAAAATTGGAAATATTAATAAAGAGGGAGGTGTGGTGTCAGGAGGAGGGATGAAGAAAATAAAAAATTACATTCTTAAAAGTTATAAGAAAAATGAATGAGTAGGAAAAATGAAAAAAAATATCACATGGATTTGGAATACTATTTACTATTTAAATTTTTTTTCCCTCTATACTACCATAACTAGGTATCAGGTCCAAAAAATCTCTCAAAAACGTATCTGATACAACTTAAAATGATCTAATACCACTAAAGGTTAATTTTGTATGAAAAATACCGATGTAGATCTCTAGAGGTGATCGAAATAGAATTTTCAGCGAAAACAGAGTGATTTTATTTCTTCAAATTAGATGAAAAATACAAAACCTATCACAACCTATTTATATGGATACAAACACATAGAAAAGAAGGATAAAAAATAAAGTAATAATAAAATTACATTGATTGGTTGTAGTAGGTTTCACCCAAGTATATGATGCCAGAAAAGTTACGCAGTCCAATTCGAAGTCATCAAGTCTCCGTTGCAATAGTGAAAGTTTGATGTTTTCCAGAGGAAAACGAGTGTATTCTTCTAAAAAATCATATTCAAAACCTTTTGTAAAAAATGGACATGAAAGGATAAATTAAAACAAACAAAAACAAAATTAATAAAAATATATTAAACTTCACGTAATGATATTATAGTTAAGAGAAGAAATATGAACCCAATTTCTGTTATCTTTTATATCAGGATAATCATTAAAATAAATCATCCTAGAATGAATCATTAATTCAAATTGGTATCAAAGGGACTTGTGGAACAAATAGGGAGAGTCCAAAAATTTCATTCCATAATATTAATGTAAACTAGAGTGTCCAAAGCAAGTTCCCCAAGGATGATAGAAGAAAACTATCATAAAATGCTGTAGAACTCCAACCAATGACCTCAAAAAGGGAAAAAGTGGTAAAAACCAATTAATTCACGAAGAATCATCCAATGTAGCCAAAAGTATGGATGAGACAAAAAGGTGATCATTATTTTCATTATTAACCTTAACATAAAATGCATTTGTTAAACCACATTAGTAAACATGATCAATGTTGGGAATCCTCTGAATAAAATATAACCAAAGGGAAGTTTAAATCCTTATATGAGAAAAATACATTCCAAATAATCAAGTTCCAACAAAAGATAATTAGCGAAACAGATGTGAGAAGTGGAATTTTTTTCACATATCTAATAGAATATGAAGGAGTTTGATGAAGAAATAAGAGAATTAAGAAATAGATATAATACCTATAATAAGATTAAAAAAAAGATATATAGAAATAGAATCACCCTAACTTAATCCCCACTTTCCAAGAATGTATCCATAAATTCCACCCTTAACACTAACCAAAAACATAGTTATGAAGACAAAATCCTTGATCCACTTAGAATATATATATAGAAACACATGCACGTATAAATAATCCTGAAAAAAATCACATATCACATATTAAAAATCACTGAACAAGTCCACTTTGAAAGTGAAAGGAGGAGGATCGACTCGAAATGATAACCTCTCATAAGTTCCTAGGTAATCAAAATGCTATTAGTGTAATGCCCCGACCCCAGTTACCCAGAGTTGGTGCATTATCTTAATACATTGGCACTATTACAAGGAATCAAGTCCCGAAGGACCGATTATTTTAGTATCCTTGGAATCACTAGATACATTCATAAGTCTTACATTACATAATAACTAAAAAAACAACAACAACATATTGTCTTAATATCCCCTCATACTATCCCTACGGGCCATTCATAAAATACTTCTTCACATCCTGGGAAAAATAAAACATTGAAAGGGGTGAGCTCAGATGCTCAGTAAGGATAAAAATACAGTGGAAACATTCATAAATAAGCATAAACATTTAAGGCAATGTATAACTAAAAAAAATCCTTTTAAACTTGAACTTCAGCATAATATGGAAAAAATAAAATGAAATAATTCCATTTACTTATTTACATGGATATTCTACTAGTCGAATAATCACATCCAATATCAATAACCACTTTTATAATGATGTAATTCATAATGCCATACTATCATAACCACATAGTCAAGGCCTCGTGCCAAGACTACAAATAAGATTTTGTCAAGGCCTCGTGCCAATACACTAGTTTGTCTCATTAGACCTACCGATGCATCGAGGAGCTATAGCGGGATCCAACCGTCACTTATTAAGTCCAATTAATTCCTTATATGGACAGGTTAAAACATAACATAAACATTTTTATTAAAACTAGAATACGAAATGTCAATACTTTCTCCATAAACCATGAATGGTATGGAAATAACACATCCACAGTCAAACATATCACAAAACCTTCAATACAATATGGAAGTTTTGTATCATAATAAATAAACTTCAAATAAGCTTAAAATCCATCAAAGGATGTTGACATATTTGAAATCAAAACTATTTGAGAGAAATATCTCTTTTTTGAAATCATTTAAAAGTCACACATTTATAAAGGAAGTAATTTAAAAGATATTTTTGAATAAAAGTGTCCCATACCAATTTGAAACTTTGGAAAAGAAATATCATTTCAAAACATTCATGTCTATATAAATAAATCCTTAAAGACATTTTTAAAACATGGACATTAATTAAAAATATTTAGAAAGATAAATCTTTAAAACATTTAAAATTCTGATCTTGATAAAGAGTACCTTTGACAAATTATTAAAATATAAATTTTGAAATCATTTAAAGGTCACATAATTATAAAATAAAACATTTAATTTCAAAATATTCTTATAATCTTGTACAGGAAGCTTCAACGAGTTTATAATGGTAGATAATAGCCGCACCCGCCGTATAAGTAAAAAAACATTCTTACCTTAAATTTGTCGAAAAGGTCAAAAAGTACCTTGTTTGGAAAACGACAGAAGGATTACTTGCAAAACGCATAAGGGTATAAATGACTTTAACCCATTTTCTAGTAAATAGTAAAAATGTTTTGAAATATATTTTTATGAAACATGGATGTGGATGATAAATAATCCCTAGTAGATAATTACGTATAAACAACCTCAGACAATGAAGAGATTGTGAAATAAACCCTTACCTTGTACTTTTCCTTGGTTGAGGGTAGGTTAAACTCCTGTATAATGGTGAAATAATGGTTATTAAATTATATATGAACCATATACATAATTATTATATCACATGTGATCTTATAATAATGCTTTGTTAATAATATTTTTGCATTATCGTTGTTTAGGGTGTTAACTTACTCGTTTTCTTTTATATGTTTTGTTACATAAGCCATGTTTGTTATGGATAGGTTGTATCTTATTCATATCCAGAATTATATCAAGTCCTTAAACATTATTTTTAATTATCAAATGAAAATTATACTTGAAAGGATACGATGGGGAATGAATCTCATCGCGTTCGTGGAGACGGTAGTCCGTACGTACGCACGAGCGACAATATCACTCTTTTGATATTAAAAAAATATATAATTGGATAGTATATCATATATACAGAATCATTATCATGTTATATTTATTATTTACATTAATTAAACATCATTATTATACCCATCCAAATAATAATGTTTTGAATAACAATTACACCACGATGTGGAGACGATAAGCCGTATGTACACACGTATGGTGACATGTCATTCAAAGGATGGATAGAATACTGAATATGGTTGTACAATATTTATAATAACATATAAGTATATAGAATATACTGGATTTATTATTTTATAATGGTAATAACAAAGAAATAAGAAGTTGAAGAGGAAAGGAACTTGAAAAAGGGTGGTGAAATCATTACCTCTTCTTCGGGTTCTTCCTTGTGATTTGATCAAAAGGGCTCCATAGTATGGATTTATGATCAAACTAAGGCCTCTAGGTTGAAGTGATAGAAGTTGGGAGAGTATATGGGCAGATTTTAGCGGAACCAAAAGTCTTTGATGGTGTGAATAATTGGTTAGAAGTTTTGTCCTTTTATAAGGGGGGGAGGGGCTCTTTAGGAAAAACTTAAAGTATTAATTTATAATAAATTTATATTCGGTTTCTAATGGCTCCAAAGTAGATTATTAACTGTATAAGTTGGTTATGGGTCTAAATCCATTCAACCAATATATTTTAGACAGGTTTGCGTCATTATATTAACCTTATCTTTTAGTTTTAACTCTTAGTTAATTAGATTGACATTTACCATGTCACTATGTATTTTTATATTATATAGTTAATAAACTTACTATATACATCCAAGAGACCCCCATTTAGTCCATTAATGATACAAATATCATGATATAAGTCATTTGGACGAACCTTAGATTTTTAGGAATAGAATATCAATTAATAATAAAATCTTTTTTTAAAAACTCTATTATGTCAATTTTGACACTATTTGGTATTTGATTTTTGTGAAAATCATAACAGCATGTTTACTTCGAAATAAATTCATATAACCAATCTTAATATGTCATATTATCCTATAAAGTAATTTAATTCATAAAAAGTTTCAAATTACATTTATTTGGGTATTTATAATATCAATTATCTTAATATTTCATTAATTAGGTAATTACTGCATCACCATTGTGTCAAAAATAAATTAAATTATTTAATGTCTAAAAATTATAAATAAAATACCATTACATAGGAAATTTTTTTATATTTCTAAGTAATATTTATAATTTAATTTATCTTATGTATAACCCTCTATTAAAATTTTTTTAGTTATTAATCTTTGATTTTAACTCTTTTAACTCTTCTTTGAATTAAATAATAATAAATGTCGTAATCTAAAACAATTGGACCTAAATGATAATATTTTATTCTTATGGTTGTTTTTGGTCGAGATACACTTGTCCAATAGAATTAGTACATGTGTTAGGGTAATATTAATATCATTTTTACCCTTAATTACCCTATTAACTTTTAACCGTGGTAAATAAAAGTAAAAAGTTATTATTCACCAAAAATTATTTTTATCTTATTGAACCAAATTTTACTCCTTGATATTAACTGTTTCTCTCATATTTTTGAAATTCCACTCACATATGCGGTAAAATTAAGTTTTATGTGAATTGCCAAATTCTCCTAGGAGGTGGGTAAAAGACGGTCAAAAGTTTCATAAAATTTTTATATATCTAAAATTATTCTAAACTAACTCCAATGAATTACATTGAACTTATATAGTTATTATGTATCTATTTTTACCTAAAATAAGTTTAAATTAAATAAATAATTATTTAAACAAAAATTCGGTTATAAACTATAACTCAATGTTTTTCACTATTCATCAAAAATTAAAAGTTTTCAGAAAAATACCAAAAATTCACCCTAGGGTAATTTCGATATTCCGAATCCAAAAAATGAATTTTGTTTTACCAAATTCAAAACATATAAGTTTCATTTATTAATTTAAAATTAATTCCCGTTGTCAAAACCAAAAGGTGTATTTTTAAGAAATAATAACTATCAAAAGATTGACACTTGTTTATATCCAATTTCAAAGTGAAATTACTTACAATGACCAGCATTGGATTAAATGGTAAAAATATAATCTATTTGTACTTATAAACCATTAAAATTTATAATTTAACACTATAAATTATTTTGATTAAAAAAGTTGTTTTCAGTTAAAATATAGTATTTTTCACTATTCACCCAAATTTGAAAGTTATAAAAAAAAACACCAAAAAATTATTAAAACTAAATTCTTATGTCCTTATTCAAAAGAATATGTTTTTTTTGTTAAATTGAATATATAAATGTTTCAAATATTGGATTTAAAAAGGGTTCACCATTAAAAGAGGGTAAAAGTGCATTTTTTTAAAAATACTTATTTTATCTGAAAAAAATGAATCAGTTCTTAAATTATGTCTAAGAAACTGATAAAATGGATTCTAAAATTATAATGATTATATAATGTTCAAAATTCAGTTAATACTATTCATAACTTCTTTTGAACGTCTAGTTTGGAAATCTTGTGGTGCGCTTGAACTCGGTGTTGCGTGTAGTGCAAGTTATTGAATTACTTTGACGAAATAACGTACTATGAAATCATGGGGTGTTACATTCTTCCCTCCTTCAATAAATTGCATCCTCGAAATTTGAAATTGTTTTTCGAAAATAAATGGTTGAAAATAGAAAATACCTTTTGGAAAACCCACATCGGAAATTAGGTTAATAAAATTTTGTCTTAATAAGAGGAAAAGGGAAATGAAAGGGTCACCACCAAATTATAATCTCTATTAGGAGAACATTTGTGGAAATTAGAGACATATAATTGGAGGGAAAATGTAAATATTTATAGGTAGTGATTGAGGTCATCAATCACAAACAAGTGTAAAATTGAGGGCCTTAAATTTATCAATCTATGATGATTTAAAATACCATCGGTTGAACAAAACATATGGTATTAGGATAACATGTTTTTTGTTTGAAGATCCATTCACTAAATTATAAGAATTAATTTCTTCATAGAATAAGAGAAGAATAAAAATATATACTTGACAATTAGAGTCCCATTCTTTAACTAATTTATACCACAAAATCATCTTTCATCTAAAATATAATAGAAATTAAAAATAATATTTTATTTATCCTATTCATATAGGGTTAAAAAAATGAATTTATAATTCATCTACAAGATTTTTTTTAAAAGAAAACATTATTAAATCCAGGACATCACGTGGGCTAGTGGTAGTTGATACACCCTTGTCACCCTTCAGTTGCGGGTTCAAGTCTCGCGGCCTTGCCGGACGCGACAGGTTGTCACACGGTCTGCATGTTGTCCTTTTATAAAAATCCAAAAATAACCTTTCAAACTTAATCCATTCAAACCTTTAGACTTATCCAAAATAATACTATCCAAACTCACAGTCCAAAATTTATAAGGAAGTTAAACACAATGAAGACCCTTTTTTCCATGTAATAACATGTGAACACCTTCATCATGCATTCTTTTAAAATATGTTAACACCCTAAATTACCATAAAACCTTATTGATTACATTCATGCTCCCTTATTCCTTATAGAATACTAGATTTTTTCCTTATATCCAAAAACATTGAATATTCCAACAATAATGAAATAAATAAACCATTAATCAGTGCCAAGGTAGTCAAGAATATACAATATAATTTATCCAAATCAACCATCTCTTATTCCAAAATTACTACCTCATTATCAAGACCATATTAAGGATTACCTTTCCTTCAAACATGTATTTTCAAAAAAAAAGTTCAACTTACTGTTGAGTCACTTTTCATAGTACCATATAATCTCAAATCCTCAATGAAATAGTACTACAGTACAATCCTTATTTATCTCTATAATTCATATAACCAGTACATTGTTGATACAACACTCAAATGAAATAATCCTATATTAACAACATAAGAACACTAGTCATTATTCTTCATCTGAGGTAGTATCATAACTTGATTATTATCCAATAGTATCATTTGGGGCATACTATCACTACTGGAAAACTGGCCTATACCCACGGTTTTCAAAAACCATGGGTATAGGGATAATATGGGGACCTATACCCACGGTTTCAGAAAACCATGGGTATAGGTCACCTATACCCATGGTTTTATCCAAAACTGTGGGTATATATTATATTTAAAGACCAATACCCACGGTTTTGCAAAACTGTGGGTATAGGTGTTTTAGTTTGAAGACATATACCCATGGTTTTGGTCAAACTGTGGGTATAGAGTTTTTTCAGAAGACTTATACCCACGATTTTGAAGAACCGTGGGTATTGTGTTTTTTTTC
The DNA here is from genome assembly GCA_963277665.1 of Viscum album. Classification (NCBI taxonomy): domain Eukaryota; kingdom Viridiplantae; phylum Streptophyta; class Magnoliopsida; order Santalales; family Viscaceae; genus Viscum; species Viscum album. The sequence continues at coordinate 5,128,871 of CAUJRU010000015.1, read as the reverse complement.
AAGACCTATTCCCACGGTTTTAGAGAACCATGGGTATAGCTTTCCTGCCACAACATTGGGGAAAAAATCATGCAGGACAACGGAAAACATTTGGTGGGAACACGATTAACATTAATATATATTGATTTATGCAAATAAAAATATCAAAATTTCCATAGATGAGTTGGTAAAGGGTCAGTTTTTGTTCAGCATTACCGCGAGATCGAATTGCTACTGCTGTTATTTTTCTAAAACCTGGATTAATATTATTATATTGATACAAATATATATACATATTTACATAGTTAACATTGCTGGGTTGGTTGGGCGTTGAAATTTTTTTTTCTGTGGTTCAGGTTTCGAATTCCGAAGGTTTCATTTTTTTGGAATCCAGTGACAGGAATTAGTATATTATTATAAATGCAGTCATATATTATTGTATTCGATCCAGATCGGTTGGTTTAGCGGCGGAATCCTCCTACGTCAGACACGGGTTCGAAACCTGCCTCATGTATTTTTTCTTAATATGGTGACATATTAATATATATCTAGAAATATAGATATATAATAATATAAATTGGGCAGCTGAAGTGGTGAGGTCTGACGAAACATTCTTGCAGGTCGCGGGATGGACCGGGTTCAACACTTGGGGGCTGCATATTTTAAAATTTTTACCCATGGTTTATAAACCGTGGATATAAGAGTTTGACAGGGTGGATGGGCTTTGACACGGTGGAAAGAAAATATACCCACAGTTCTGTCAAACCGTGGGTATAGGTTAAGACCCCTATACCGACGCCACTCAGCCCCACGGTTCCCAAAACTATGGGTATAGGCTATACCCACAGTTTTGGGGGCTATACCCATGGTTTTGAACCGTGGGTATAGGTAGTTTTTTCAGTAGTGTATGATGATTTGGAAATTGGTTCACGTAGTGTCCCAACTTCGTACAGATGAAGCATTGTACATTTGAAACCTTTTTCTTACCCTTGCAGTCACCTACTTGGTGTCCTTTTTCTCCACACTTATAACAAACTCCCATAACCTTCATGCATGTTCTAGGGTGATTCTTCCCACAGTTATCACATATGGGAAAATCCTTCTTTACCTTCTTCCCTTTATCTGTCTTTCTCTTTACCATACTTTTCTTCTCTGTATTCCCTTCAAATACATAGGACTCCAAAACTCTTTACTTATCTTATCAACTAATGATATTACTTATTCATATGATGATAATACATGGGAGAAGTTTCCCTTCTAAATTCTGGATTAAGACCATGAAAGATATGATCCTTCTTACTCTTTGGATTATGAGTATTGCTGGAGTTCTCATTCCTTCTACTAAGAACCATTTATAAACAATGGAATACACTATATTAGTTTATGAATAGAAATACCTAATCCCAAACTTGTAAACCACATAACATAAATTAAATAGTTTATGGATATAATCCATAATCATAAAAATGTCTTCTCTGAGGAAGTATATACTCATAAACCCTTCATAATGGTTGTAAATAAAATGAGAATTATCCTAAGCATATCCCTTGGGAGTGTCGTAACCAAGAGTGCAGCAAGGCCCGTTGTCGTGCACCAGTTCCCGTTCAGGTCTAGCTCAAAGTGGTGTTTTCGGGTTTTACCCCTAGGTACATCTGTGCCAGAGCCACCTCTACCTGCTCATTTCCAGAAATGGATGTATTTCTTGGAAAACTCACAAGATCTCTACAATACCAAAATTCTAGGAAGTTCTTCTATACTAATCCTCAAAGTCTATCTTAGGGTATGTGATCTAATCAGAGTTTATCTATATCTATATTCCAAGGTTTGTACTAAGCTTCCTCTGATACCAACTGTAACGTCCCGACCCCAGTTACCTAGAGTCGGTGAATTATTTTAATACATTGGCACGATTACAAGGAATCAAGTCCCAAAGTACCGATTAGTTTAGTAGGCTTGTAATCACTAGATACATTCATTAGTCTTACATTACATAATAAGTGGAAAAAAACAACAACAAAATCTTCTCTTCATATCCCCTCATACTATCCCTACAAGTCATTCATAAACTACTTCTTCACATCCTAGGAAAAATAAAACATTGAAAAGGGTGAGCTCAGATGCTCAGTAAGGATAACAATACAGTAGAAACTTTCATAAATAAGCATAAACATTTAAGGCAATGTATAACTAAAACAAAAGCCTTTTCAACTTGAATTTCAACTTAATATGGAAAAAATAAAATGAAATAATTCCATTTTCTTATTCACATGGATATTCTACTAGTCAAATAATCACATGCAATATCAATAACAACATTCATAATGATGTAATGCATAATGCCATACTATCATAACCACATAGTAAAGGCCTCGTGCCAAGACTACAAATAAAATTTTGTCAAGACCTCGTGCCAAGACACTAGTTTGTCTCATGTGACCTACCGATGCATGGAGGAGCTATAGCGGGCTCCACCCGTCACTTATTAAGTCCAATTCATTCCTCATATGAATAGGTTAAAACATAACATAAACATTCATATTAAAACTAGAATATGAAAGGTCAATACTTTCTCCATAAACCATGAATGGTATTGAAATAACACATCCACAGTCAAACATATCACAAAACCTTCAATACAATATGGAAGTTTTGTTTCATAATAAATCAACTTCAAATTAGATTAAAATCCATCAAAGGATGTTGAAATAGATGAAATCAAAACTATTTGAGAGAAATATCTCTTTTTTGAAATCATTTAAAAGTCACACATTTATAAAGGAAGTAATTTAAAAGAGATTTTTGAATCAAAGTGTCCCATACCACTTTGAAACTTTTGAAAAGAAATATAATTTCAAAACATTCATTTCCATATAAATAAATCCTTAAAATCATTTTTAAATCATGGACATTAATTAAAAATATTTAGAAAAATAAATCTTTAAAACATTTAAAATTCTGATCTTGATAAAGAGTACCTTTAACAAATTCTTAAAATATTAATTTTGAAATCATTTAAAGGTCACTAAATTATAAAATAAAACATTTACTTTCTAAATATTATTATAAGATTTTATGGGAAGTTTCTACGAGTTTATAACGGTAGATAATAGCCGCACCTGCCGTATAAGTAAAAAGAACATTCTTACCTTAAATTTGTCGAAAAGGTCAAAAAGTACCTTGGTTGGAAAACGACGGAAAGATTCATTTCAAAACACATAAGTGTATAAATGAAATTAACCCATTGTCTAGTAAATAGTAAAAATGTTTTGAAATATATTTTTATGAAACATGGATGTGGATGATAAAGAGGCCCTGGTAGATAATTACGTATAAACAACCTCAAATAATGAAGAGATTGTGAAATAAACCCTTACCTTGTACTTTTCCTTGGTCGAGGGTAGGATAAACTCCAGTATAATGGTGAAATAATTATTATTAAATTATAAAAGAACCATATACATAATTATGATATCATATATGATCTTCTAATAATGATTTTTTAATAATATTTTAGCATTATCATCGTTTTAGGTGTTAACTTACTCGTTTTCTTTTATATGTTTTGTTACATAAGAAGTGTTTGTTATGGATAGGTTGTATCTTATTCATATAAATAACTATAAAAAGTCCTTAAACATTATTTTTAGTCATGAAATGAGAATTATACTTGAAAGGATATGATGGGGAATGAATCTCATCGCGTACATGGAGACGATAGTCCGTAAGTATGCACGAGCAACAATATCACTCTTTTGATATTAAAATAATATATAATTGGATAGTATATCATATATACAAAATCATTATCATGTTATATTTATTATTTACATTAATTACACATCATTATTATACCAATCCAAATAATAATGTTTTGAATACCAATTACACCACGACGTGGAGACGGTAAGCCGTACGTACGCACGTATGGTGACATGTCATTAAAAGGATGGATATAATACTGAATATGGTTGTACAATATTTATAATAACATCTCAGTATATATAAGGTACTGGAGTTATTATTTTATAATGGTAATAACAAAGAAATAAGAAGTTCAAGAAGAAATGAACTTGAAAAAGGGTGGTGAAAACATTACCTCTTCTTCGGGTTCTTCCTTTTGATTTGATCAAAATGGCTCCTTAGGATGGATTTATGATCAAAATAAGGCCTCTAGGTTGAAGTGATATAAGTTTAGGGATTATTTGGGCAGGGTTTTTCCGAACCACAAGGCTTTTATGGTGTGAATAATTGGTTAGAAGTTGTGTCCTTTTATAAGGGGGAGGAGGGGCTCTTTTGGAAAAACTTAAAGTATTAATTTATAAAAAATTAATATTCGGTTTCTAATGGATAAAAAGTAGATTATTTAAAGTATAATGTGGTTATGGGTAGAAATAAATTCAACCAATATATTTTAGATTGGTTTGAGTCATTGTATTAACCTTATCTTTTAGTTTTAACTCTTAGTTAATTAGATTGACATTTACCATGTCACTTTGTATTTTTATATTATATAGTTAATAAACTTACTATATACATCCAAGAGACCCCCAATTGGTCCATTAATGATACAGCTATCATGATATAATTAATGTTTCCTAACCTTAGAGTTTTATGAATATAATATCAATTATTAATATAATATTTGTTTTAAAAACTCTTTTATGTCAATTTTGACACAATTTGGTATTTGATTTTTTTGAAAATCATAACAGCATTATTACTTAGAAAAAAATTCATATAACCAATATTAATATGTCATATTATCCTATAAAATTAATTTAATTTATAAAAAGTTTCAAATTACATTTATTTGGGTATTTATAATATCAATTATCTTAATATTTCATTAATTAGTTAATTACTGCATCAGCATTGTGTCAAAATTAAATTAAATTATTTAATTTCTAAAAATTATAAATAAAATAACATTATTTATAAACTCTTTTTTTATTTCTATTGAATATTTATAATCCAATTTATCTTATGCATAACCCTATATTAAAAATGTTTTAGTTATTAAACTTTGATTTTAACTCTTTTAACTCTTCTTTGAATTAAATAATAATAAATGTCCTAATCTAATCCAAGTGGACCTAAATGATAATAGTTTATTCCTAAGGTTGTTTTTGGTCAATATAAACTTGTCCAATAGAATTAGGACATGTGTTAGGGTAATATTAATATCATTTTTACCCTTAATTACCCTATTTACTTTTAACCGTGGTAAATAAAAGTAAAAATTTACTATTCACCAAAAATTATTTTTATCTTATTGAACCAAATTTTTCTCCATGATATTTACCGTGTCTCTCAGATTTTTGAAATTCCACTCATAGAAGCGGCAAAATTATGTTTTATGTGAATTTCCAAATTCTCCTATGAGGTGGGTAAAAGACGTTGAAAAGTTTCATAAAATTTTTATATATCTAAAGTTATTCTAAACTAACTCCAATGAATTACATTGAAATTATATAGGTATTATGTATATATTTTGGCCTAAAATAAATTTAAATTAAATATATAATTATTTAAATAAAAATTCAGTTTTAAACTATAACTTAGTGTTTTTCACTATTCATCAAAAATTGAAAGTTTTCAAAAAAATACCAAAAATTCACCCTAGGGTAACTTCGATATTCCGAATCCAAAAAAGAATTCTGTTTTACCAAATTCAAAACATATATGTTTCATTTATTAATTTAAAATTAATTCCCATTGTCAAAACCAAAAGGCGTATTTTTAAGAAATAATAACTATCAAAAGATTGACACTTGTTTATGTCCAACTTCAAAGTGAAATTACTTACAATGACCAGAATTGGATCAAATGGTAAAAATATAATATATTTTTACTTATAAACCATTAAAATGTATAATTTAACACTATAAATTGTTTTGATTAAAAAAGTTGATTTCGGTTAAAATATAGTATTTTTCACTTTTCACCCAAATTTGAAAGTTATCAGAAAAAAACCAAAAATTTATTGAAACTAAATTCTTATGTCTTTATTCTAAAGAAGAAGTTTATTTTGTTAAATTGAATATATTAATGTTTCAAATATTGGATTTAAAAAGGGTTCACCATTAAAAGACAGAAAAAGTGCAATTTTTGAAAAATACTTCTTTTATCTGAAAAAAATGAATTAGTTCTTACATTTTGTCTAAGAAACTCATAAAATGGATTATAAAATTATATGGATCATATAATGTTCAAAATTCAGTTAATACTATTCATAACCGCTTTTGAACGGCTAGTTTGGAAATCTTGTGGTGTGCTTGAACTCGGTGTTGCGTGTAGTGCAAGTTATTGAATTACTTTGAAAAAATAACGTACTATGAAATCATGGGGTGTTACATTTAGAGACATGTAAGGGAAGGAAAAAACGAAGATTTGGATATATCAATATAGTTAGGAAGAACCTTGTTCATCCGATCAAAATGAATTTAAAAAATGGAGTTATAAAATGAGACTGGCCTAAACTCATAAGGAGACAAAGATTAATTATCTTTAAGAATTAAGGGAGAATGGTGTGACAATCAGGTATTTTTAATAAGATATCACTTTTATGGTTTATTAATATTTATGATTATGAATTAATATTATATATATAGATATATATATATATGTTTATAACATGTTTCAAGTGATATTATGTAATTAATTATGTACCAATTATATGTTTAAAATTATTATATTTACTTTGTGAAAAAAAATAGTTCTATTTAAAGGTTAAATATATTTTCTTAAATTGATTTATTATTGGATTTTTTATAAATAAATTTTTATGTTAATTATATAAATTCATATTGATATTTATTATTACAATAATATTAGAAAAAATTATATCAAGGTATGAGGAAAAAATATGATTTATCATTTGAAAAATAAGTAGTTTTTATTCTAAAAAATTGATTTTCCATGTATGATATTATTTTATTTAAATGTGAAATTTATAAATTTTAGAATAATAATTTGATGATTTTTTTATTCAATATATCAAAATTATTTTAACTGGATTTTGGGATTTTTCTAAAATGGTTGTTTCTTGGGTGAATAGTGAAAAATATAGTTTTGACAAATATAGTAACTTTTAGGACATAATTATGATATATACATGGCATAAAAATATATTAAACCTTTTTATCGACTGTAACTACATATAAGGAGTGAAAAAAGGTATTTAATATTAATAAGCTGAATTTTGAAATCTATGCTTTACTTTTTGGAACCCATGTTATACTTTATTCTAAAAGTTAACTATTTTGGTCATTGTGCTTTAATTAAGTATTCATAATGATCCATTCAGTTTATGATTTATTTAAAAGTCACAAACACTTAATTCTTAACCTTATTCAAATAAATTCCATGAGGATCAGTACTATAAATTATATTGGGGCATATTTATTTTTATGCTTAAAAAAGATTTTTTTTTCTAAAAACACTTTTTTGTGTTAACAATGATTTTATGAAAATTAATATTTATCACCTCTTGAAATTGAATATTTTAAAATGATTTAAACTTTTTGAATTATAATTTTAAATTATGTAATAAGGACTATTTAATTTTTAGTCATAAAAAAAGAAGTTACTATAGTAAAAGTTGGTTACATTGATAAGGATTAAATGTGATAAAATGATTAAATCGAGGGATAATGTCACAAAATATCACAAGACACTAACCATAAATGAGTTGATGGTGGATTCCATTACTTCCCCTAATCTATATTAAATTTTTACCCATATTGGATACTCATTCCTTAAGAATGGCTTCCCCTTTTTATATTAAGAAATTTATATAACTAAAATGTCACCGCTCTCATCTATAAAAGGACCCCTTCACCCCCACTACTCCTCACAATTTGAGAAATTTAGCTTAACCAAACCCTACCAAAATTATTACTAAAAACTATTTCCCACATCCTAGATGTTAGTTTCTCACTAAAAGCCCAATCTAAGAAGGCTAAGGTGTGACCTAAAAGAGGATATCCAAGGAAGATCTAACAATTTTAACCAAGTCCTTCAAGTTTCGTTCATATTACACCACCCCCAAATATTTTATAACCATGATAATATAATGAAATCTATGTCATTAGTACACTAAAATGCTATCTTTCTGATAAGACAGCCATTATTTACCTCTATCCCATTCATAGTAATGTGAAAATGTCGACTGTGATACGTGTCGACTACTGCCTCCATTAACAACATATTTCATTTTTTATCACCACCTTAAATGGATGGTTCTTGAAAATAGATTTAAATGAATATATATGATATTTATAAAATTATTATATGTCCAATAAGTATAATTTGTCCATTATATTAGTAATATTAATAATAAATGTCCATCATAAAATTTAACCTCCTAAAATAAGCATTCTGAGAAACTTTTTTTATTTGAATCTATTTTTGACAACCTATTAAACAGTATAAATACCGTGAAAATAGTGAGGTTTGATATTAATATTTAGATAATTTTTTTTATTTAATGGTAATATTAATGTTTAACTCATTATTAAGACAACACATTTGGTTTGTTAAAAATACCTAAAACAATCCTGTTATGAGTTTCAACATTAATATTATTACCTAAAATTCCAATGAGATGAACCTATAACTTTATAAATAATTATGGAAAATCCATTCCAGTACATTTAAAATTATATAGATAATGCGCTCATGATCATGGAATGATAACTAAAATCATTATACCGAAATAGGCATGGAACAATTAAAACCACTAACACCATCGATAGATATTAACTAATAATAGTTAATAACTATGTACTAAATAAATATAAAATATTAATACCGAAGGCCAAAAATTTGAATAAGGTTTTGAAATAAAAGATTAATGAGTATTTGTTTTTATATTTTATAGGTGGTTAGAAAAGATCCCCCAAGAAATAATCTAAAGTAAGGGTTATTGGTTTCAATTTAAACTGCTTTAGACATGTTTCATAATTTTCACCATATTTGTCTCCACATGACCCACCAAGGCCCCACATCGACCACCGTTAAGTCGAGTGTGACACCTCAATCCTATCTATAATAGTTTAGGGGTTGTGGAATAACACCAAGAAGGCATAACAATCATATGGGAGGCCTTATCTTAAACATAACATCAGATATAAAAAACACTAATCCAATAAGAAAGAGAACCACACATGATATACACAACCATATGAGTGATAAAACATGGATTAGTATTACTCCTATGTATCCAGTGACATAAAAACTAAAATATGTAATAAGGGAAAGACTACGAGGCCCAAAAAACTGAGGTACAAACTTCTATAATGTCCAGGTAAAGGTGAGACCACCATGTTGTGCCACCCTTTACTCTGAGCCTCATATGCAATGAACTACACCAGACATTAATGTTCCTCAGCACCATAATCTCCACTCACTTTAATATATTAATTTCCTCATAATATGTTTTTTGAAATGTATTTCATTCTCCCATACACACTAATGTGAGGCATAAGTCCCATGCAACGGTGTGTATAATAATATCCATTAGGATTCCCTGAAAATAAAAGGGCCACATGGATAAATATAAGCACACAATATGGGTTAAACCATCAAACTACCCAATAAAACCTAAGGGAACACCACCATGGAGAGGGTACATCACTTTACTACCATGTACGATCACCACTATATTTAATAGTGGGAAACTAGTGAAAAAATCAACTACTCGCCCATTTATATTTTGGGGACACCTTGAACTAGTATCGTGCCTCTGGGGAAGACACCTCATCGCTCAACGTCCACCATATAATACCAGATCAATTGATTTGAGAATGGGGAACACTTCATGATGACATCAACCCACCCTTGGAAATTTGATGAGATACTTAATCAATGAAGTCACACCTGACCATAAACCAAAAACTCCTCCCGAGATTCACCACCCTCACATGGGTTCAGTATCTGAAATTAAATTTCATTATATTATTCCCAAAAATATGCCCCATACCATAAAAATTTCAGAAGAACAAATAGCCAACCACACTCAACATTCACATCACATTGAAAAGAAGAACAAACTTCAGACTAGCCCAAGGGAAAGGCATGCCTCATCCATACAACACAAATGATAGGAACCCAAAATCCAAAATTCACTCAATGGTTAAAGGAAATAAAATTTCAAAAGAGAAGAAACCACTAGAAGTCAATCATCTCTATAAAGAGATTTGATTTGGAATGAACTGAAATATCCTACACTCTAAAATAATATATATCCATGAGTCATCTACAGAGCTAAATCATCATCAACACCAATCTATGAAATCCAAAATCATTATATGATACCCACACCTCATCGGTACATATATCCTATTCAAGGAGGTACTAACCCTAGAAATTGATCTGTCTTTGTCGAATAACTTCTAACAATAATAATCCAACAATGTAACTACATAGGGGATCCTACCCCATCCCAAAGTTCAAGATAATCTATGAATATTATCATCACCATCCATGAAATAAAAACCTCCAAATCATCAGAGGGGGATCTGAGAAATCATATCCTTGCATGGAGGACCCATTCCCAACCCTGTAGTGGGATTCCAACTCCATAAACTAAAAGGAACCACTCATTACTTGACCTAGAACACAGGCTCATGGTAAGAATCTAATCCTAGATTCTAACATTCTATTACTACACAGAAATCAACTATAGCTTTCTAGTGAAAGGGAAACATCAAGAATTTTATGTATAAATTTCTTCATCTCATGTGGTCACAACGCAATATGCAACATAGAAGAGAGAAGTTATCTACCATATAAATGAAGACTGATCATAAAGGTCATCTTGATTAAGGAGTTAATTTCCAACTCCTCCATCCTCTAAGTCCAAGCCTCATTCAATAGTACCAACACATGGGTGAATAGAGAGAAAAATTGATTCTTCTATGAGTCTTTCACCTGCTTATGTACCATAAAACAACTTCATTATGAATAGGGTACCACTCATTCCAGGATGAACACCTGTACATATCACCCACCATCCTTTGTGATACACAAAGCCACCAAGAACTCTTAGAGTGTACCAATATTTGAAAGAAGAAAAGGGTTTGTGATCAACATTTGATTACACCATAGGAAGAGTCTCTATCCCTCACACCTACTCTACTCCAACATCCAAATCCCATCATAATTATTAAGGGAATAATATTTTCAAACAACCCCGAACTACCTCACTAAATACCTTTAATAGTGAAGAGGGATTCACCATCTCACCTCACATAGAAATATACTCAAAATAAACTCCCTTCGGGTTAAAAAATGGATTCAAGGTAAGAGAAAGTACAAACCTAGAAGGAAAGGGAAGTACACAGTGTGTACTAGGGGACATGGTGTGTACACCCAAACACCCAGCATTGGCCATGTGATCGCACCAACTCAACGTGTACTTTTCTAGTACACATGGTGTCCCTAAAAGACATGAGGTGTAGGATACATGGGTACCTAGCCATATCTTCTTCCCCAGTCATTCCATGTATCTTAGCATGTCATGTAGACATACACACCGGGTTATCTCACATGGGGTTTCTGGTCATGTAAATGGCCAGACCCTGTGTCATGTTCCTTGGATCCATACACGACAAGTATATTACTCATACACCACATGTGGACACTGTCCCCAACCTAAGTTACACAAAATAACTACACATCATGTGTTCTTGAGACTACATTCCTTGTAGTCATAAATTTTAGAAAGTCTCCACCTGTGAACAACTCTATTACATCCAAAAGACATGGAAAATGACTCAAAAATAAAAGGATGATAAACTGAAATAATTATAGATCCTATAAAAAATCCAAGAATAAAAATGATTCAAAATTATTTGAAATTGAAATTAAAAGACGTAACTCATTAAAGATCACCATATATTCATAATCACACATTTCTAATCCAAAATACATGGTCGATACATCCCAATCCATGCTCTTATATTACCCATATCAAGATGCACTCTTTGATTTCCTCCTATCAGCTTTGCATCATTAATAAAGAATGGGGTGGGGTGAGGCCTCTATCATGTGTGACAACAAGAAAGAGGAGAGGTTTTGGATTAGTTGAAACCCAAATTAATAAAATAGGAAAACCCATTAATTTTTCGAAACCCATACCCAGATCCAAAATAGAGATTATAACTCAAATTAGTAAAATTCATCGTTATTGACTTAACTATGAATACAAAATTTTAGTATGGATGTTCATCTAGAAGATAATGATATCCAAACCCATGGGAATAAATAATATTTATTTTTTAAAATACAAAATATCCTGAATAAAATTACCAACTCATAATCTCAAAAAATTTAGCCTAATGGTGGAAGCCACATTATGAAATCAATGAAGCCATTATAAAATATTTTCAAGGTTGTTTGATAGCTGGAAATTACTATTTTATGCTTCAAAAATATCGAGGCCCCCAAAACTCTAAAGTGTGAAAAGGATTTCAATTAGGAAAACCAAAATCATTTCACCCCCCCCCCCCACATAAAAAATCCATGAAAAGGGAAAAACCATAGTGACCCTCTATAAATCCCCCAAGATAACATCATATAGAAAAACATGCATAATTCTACAAAAGTCCCACCAGCTTCAGAGGTCCATCATATGCAGGGATCCTAAAAAATCCCACTTAGGAATAGATTCGTTTCTATTGATTATTTTGGGAATAATACATATGATATTCTAATTCCTATACATCACTGCCAAGACTCAAACCATAATAGAGAGAGTTTACAACTTAATCACAACTCTCATTGTATAAAATCATTAGGTTTTCCCACCAAAATGCTTTATCCTCTTTTGAAGGGTTTCTGAAATATCCCAATGCACAAAAAATCTAAAAACCAAATTCACTTATTAGATATAATTTTTTCACCAAGGAACTTCCTAGGAATCACACACCCCACATTAATATAGGGAAACCCCAAATATTTATTTCATAGATAATAAAATCTTAACAACATTCACTCTCAGGTGCCTCAATACTAGCACAACACTACATCGCGAGAGACCATAACCATTATTTCTAAAGAGAAACCAAGAGAAAACATAAATATTGATTGGTTTAGAGAACCAGGGTATATCAACCCTCTCATAATTCCTAGAAAACAAATATAGAGTCAACTAATCTTCACCACTAACCTCAGCTATGTCCTCATCCATTTTATATGAATTGATCCATCCACTATGGAAGCTGAAGTTATTGTTTTCTCACTTTCAAACTTCCATGATCAAACAAAAGAAATAGTCTAGAATACCCACATCCCTAGAGAGGCCTCTATAAATATCCACAAAAAATTTACACTACACTACTAAAGAGATAACACAAGGCTTAATGATAAGGTATCACAGGGAACCATGCTTGTTTTTTTTCATTGAAAACTGAGAAACAATAACATAAATCAAACTCCAGGATTCATATCCTCATAAATAATCAAATAAATCCACAAAAAATCTATCTAACCCATGAAGAGACTAACTACAACCTCCAAGGGTTGTTCCCACTCACCAGCTAGGTCCAACTCCAAATGAAGTGGACCAAAATCCATCCACTCCATCACCATAATGACTAAAAAAATGAGTCACACACCCAAAACCAATCCAAGGGTTTCTTTCCATCATGCTGACAACACCACTGGGTCTCTATCTATGCCATAGTGGAATCCCTGGGGAACATTCTACCAAAAATATCTCTCACTTTTTGTATAAATGAGGATGAACTGCCACCTCCAAGAGATACATCCGGCTTTACTACACTGGTCCATAGGACTTACAGGGATCTCCAACACCAAGATCAATAAAACAACATCAATAAGAAAGAATAACATATGGATAAAAAACACACTCATCCCAGTAAAAGGTCACATGTCACACCTAAACCTTATGGGTAATAATCTAGTCCATCTATCCATAGCTCACACTAAAATCAATCTTCACGATGATCATCATTCATCCATTACCCACCACTCGATGGATAGGGTATCAACATAATGGATGCCTCAAATTCTTAAGGGGAGTACCCATATGGGAAGGATTCCCAATCCTCCCCAAAGTCATTGTTCTTTGATCAAAAGAGCCCACTAGGAAGCATCATCATGAATTAAGGATCACCCCAAACAACACCCTCAAATAGTGGTTCCAAAATAAACATCCTATTGATCCAAAAATGCATCAATAATTGATCTATGATGAAGTACCCACACCATGTTATGTGTCTATAAATTGTTCAAGGGGTTACTGACCCCCCTTGTAGTGGATCTCACACCCCAAACCATAGGGGATGTATAACACGATAAGGTTAAAATGATCATTCCACAAATCACATCGAACTTCATCATATATTGATGGAGGATGCACACTCTAACACATGGGGGATATTAAATCTTATATAGAATGAGGGAGCCACACCTCATCATAATTGAGGGGGTACTGACCTCATCACACATATGAACCTTGAAAAATGGAGGAACCATGCCCTACCTTAGAGGGGGTTTGAACCCCACTACAATATGGAGGACCCACACCTTATTGGTATCAAGGGAATACTAACCAAATATCCAAATAGAGGACCCACATCCCCAAAATGGTAATCATTGACCCAGTACCCATGGGGTGGGGTGGTTCCAAAATCTATAATCCCATATGGGGGACCCAAAAATCATCAAATATCACACAATAAACAAGGGGATACCATCACCAATAGAGGATACCTATCCCGTATATGATCACTAAACTTGAACAACACTGATCCCATATATATAGCATCATGCCCCCCCATGAGATTTGGGAGTGAGAAATACTGATGATATATAGAGATGGCCTTGACCATTATAATATTGAGAGATCAAATCTCAGAAATCTCAGACATCTATGAGTAGTCTCAGGGGATCTTGTTATCTATAGAAGTTCCTTTTTCCACATTTATAGAAACAATTTACATGAGGGAAATCAACATCCTCACATCACAGTGACAACATCCCATTTTTACCTCACACTAATAAATCCACAAATTCATATACTGATACATATTGCGTAGTCCTATAAAACCGTACCATGATACTAAATCTATAAGTTCTCGAGTTCATCTTCCAGGTTATCAGATTCATTATGTAGGATTATGTCAGCCTCCATACCCTAGTAGAGTTCCCTAGACTGAAAAAAAACAGAACAACATCATGGATTGTCTACCCACATGTCCCAAACCAAAATCACAAGGCACCTCCCTCTAAAACATATGCCTATGAAGGACATGCAGTGACACCACTATCTCATGACCTGAACCACTTAGGTCTCACCTAGACTTCCAATAAGATGAGTGTGTCACCCTAATCCCACCCTTAATAGGCCAGGGTCCAGAGATTATCACCATGAAGTAATAAAAATCATAGGGGGGGAGTTATCCTAAACATCCTGTACGAGATAAAAAACCAAAATCAAACAAGGAAGAGAACAACCATGATGGATATACACAAATTTCTAAATGGTAAAACATGCATGAGTATAATTACGAACCATGCTAAAACATACAAGAAAAAAAATGGTATAGGGGAAAGATCATGAATACCCACAAACTAAGGAACACACTATCACAATCACTAGGAAAAGGGGAGATCACCATACCACACCATCCTCTTCTCTGAGCCTTTTTCACAATGAACCATGCTATAAATTCCCAATCCTAAACCCCATAATCTCTACTCACTCTACTAGATTCACATCCTTAGAATATACCATCGACCTATAGATCATATCCATATACACACCATGTGTGGGGTATAAGGCCTATCTAGGTGCGAGTATAAAAATACCCAATTGGATTCCCTAAAAACATTAGGACAATAGGGATGGAGATTTGTAGAAAAGTGGGGTTTAACCATACAACCACCCAATGCATCCTTATAGAACACCAAATTAGAGAAAATTCATCACTCATCTCCCATATATAATCATCACCATATTTGGTAGGGGAAAACTAGTGAAAAATGAATTTATCACTCATCCACACCATAGGGACACCCTGAATAAGCCCCAAGCCTTAGGGGAAGATACATCCTTGCTCAATATCTACTATAAAACAACAACACAATCGATTCAGGGAAGGGAAATATATCACAATTCCATCAACATGTTCTTGGGAATCTAAAGTGATCCTTAGTTAATGAAGGCACACCAAACCATGAACCATAAGGTCCTCGCTAGTACCTCCACTGATACACATGGTGAGAAATTGAAATTATAGTCATTCATTCATTCCTTTAATGTGGTCCCATTATACACCAATCTCACCAGCACACATAGAAATTAGTACTTAGAGCTCCTAAAACATCAAATGGAAGACCAAACATTAGAAAAAGTTGAGGGAGATGAAGGACTCAACCAAAATACACACAAAGTAGGAACTCATCATCCCAGATGCACTCATGGTTTGA
Organism: Viscum album; assembly: GCA_963277665.1. Taxonomy (NCBI): domain Eukaryota; kingdom Viridiplantae; phylum Streptophyta; class Magnoliopsida; order Santalales; family Viscaceae; genus Viscum; species Viscum album. The sequence goes on along the minus strand of CAUJRU010000015.1, from coordinate 5,112,434 downwards.
AGTAAATTAATCATCATAAGAGTAACCACCAATAGAACTTGATCCTATCTATAAATCTTTCTTAGAGAGAAATAACTGAAGCATCTTATCCACTACAAGACTCTACATGAATGAATTATCTACAAAGGTTAACCATAATCATCATAAAGACATGAAATTTAAAACCATCATGGGAAGCCAATGCCTTGTCAGTAAAAAAAACCCAGATGAGGGGGTACCAACCCTAGTAACTGATATTTCTATATTTAGGAACCACTTAAAATAATTATAAAAATATATAATTGTTTTGGGGATCCCATGCCATTCTAAGGGTTAAGGTCATCTATGAAGAGTACCATCACTATCATTAAAGGAAAACACTCACATCATGATAAGGATTTATGAGAAAACATAGTCTATCATAGAGGAACCATGAACTACCCTAAAAGGTTATTATGACTACATGAACTGAAATGAACTTCTCACATCTCATCCTAGATCATAGGCACACAGAAATCATCCAACACATATTCCAACATGCTATTATAATACAAGAACTGACTCTAATGGTCTAGTGAAAAGGGGATATCAAGAACACTCCACACACATTACTCCATATCCCCTGGTTATAACTCAAGATGAAACATTGAATACATAAGGTATCTACTTCCAAATTGTCTAGTCATGGAGGCTATCTTGACTAAAGAGAAAATGTCTAACTCCTCCATCCTCCACGTCCAGGCCACATGCACCATAACTAACTTTGGGGTGAATGCAGAGAAAAATGGGTTCCTTCATGATTCTTACACATGACTAGGTCCCATAAAACTACTCTACTATAAATAGGGTACACTTCATACATAGATGAATGACAACTTCCATGACCCGCTATCCTTTGAGATATCTGATGCCACCAACAACTCTTAGAGGCCACCAATCCCTAAAACAAGCAAGGATCTCACGGATCACATCTTATTTCACTATGATAAGAGTATTTTGATCTCATTCATTTTATAGTCTAACATTGGGACCCATTCTTGTTTCCAAGGTAATAAGATTCACAACCCCACCTGAACCGTCTCTCCGAAGACCATCAACAAAAAATAGGAATTCACTATAACATCCCATGCATAATGGTACTTATATTGGACTCAATTTAGGTTAAAAAATATATAGTAAAAGATAAATTTTAAACCTATAAGAAAATTGTAGTACATGTCATGTACTAGGGGTACTCGTTGTGGAGACCCAAATTCCCATCCTTAAGCTTGTACCCAATCCAACCCAACATATACTTACCTAATACATAGGTTTTCCCTAAAGAAATAGGGTATGGGATACATGGATACCAATATATGTCCCCCATCCGAAACTGTGTCATGTAATATGACCTTGAATGTAGAATTACACACCATGTTCCCCCACTAGGGTGTTTAGACATGTGCATGTCCAAACATCATGTCATGTTCCCTAGAGTTATACATGATATGTATATCCTACCTAAACCCTATGTAGATCCCATAAATTACCAGATATCTACATAATCACTACACAACATGTGTTCTTAAGACTCCACGTCATGTTTTCAAAATTTGAGAAACCCTCTGCCTTTGAATGAGTTGATTTCACAAAAGACATGAGAAAATGACCCAAAACCAAATGGAAGATAAAAAAAAGAAATAAAGATCTTAAACTGAAAGGAAGGATCAAAAAGGAATCTAAATTAGATAGTATTGAAATTAAGGTCCCTATCTCATGTAGGATTACTGTAGCTTCATAATTACATTTTTATCCATGATCCACAGTTGTTACATCACGATTTACACTCTCATCATCCCCATATAAAGATACTATTATTTATTGCCGCTTATCGGCTCTACATCAATAATACACAAGGGAGAGTGGATTTTACTCCTTAATTCATACAAAGTGAAAGATAAAAAGGGTTATGTTTAATTAAAATTCCAATTAACTAAAATGAAAAACCCATAACATGGGCCCATCCCATGACCAAGACTTTAGTAGATATTAAATCTATCCTAGGTAAAATCCCCCATTATAGACTCAACCACAAAGTAATAATTATAATCTAAAGATTTTTTCAGGAGATACCGACATCCAAACCAATGTGAATAAATAATATTTATTTTATTAAATATTAAATATCATGAATAAATCCCTTGACTCAGAATCTATAAAAATTAAATCCCCAAAATAAAAGCAAAATTTTGGAATAAAATAACAATTAGGAAAATTTTCTATGTTCATTTGATAAGATAAAATTACTATATTACCCTTTAAAATGCTTGGGTCTCTAAAACTCCAAAACAAGTAAATTATTTCACATGGGAAAATCTAAATCATTATAATTTTTCCTTTTATATGGTTTTCTTTTGATTCACCACCCCATGAATATATTATAATAATTTTTTATTTAATTATTTGTATTTATGGTATTTATAAATCCAATTTTTATTTATTCTTTAAATTTATTTTAATTCAAGTGTTATAAAATATGTAATGATTATTTGTCTCAATATTCCTTCCTTGATACATAATTCAACTTATAAAATAATTTCCTCTCATATAGTGTATGAACTACCTATTTAAAATATTATTTCTTGATTATATTTTTATTCATTGTATTTTATATTCCATTCGATGTTCTATTCTTCAAGGGGTTTTGATTCTATGGTTACCAATGTCTTATGGGTCTTTCATCTCAATTTCAATTACTTGAGATATGTTTTATATTATGCACCATGTTTTATTTTATATGGTTTAATTAATGACCTATTGACTTTATTAATAATATAACTATTTTATTTTATGTGATTTTAAAGGTCATATCATTATCTCCATTTCATTTTCATTTTATTTATATATTTCCAATGCGGTAAGGGTTTTTTTAACTCAATTTCCTTTTTTTTTCTTAAACATTATTCCTTGAATATGCTCTTATAATTACTCTTATTTTACAACTTATATTTTCTATATGATATTATATCTTTCTATATGGTGAAATTACATCTTTACATCAAAATATTCTTCTTTGATGGATTTCATTCCCATTAAAGATGTGATGTTGTTAAGAATAAATTTCATCGCTTTTAATGGTTCTATTTACACCATGCTAATATTCATTATATTATTTTATGAATTTTATTATATATACTTCAATGATTATTTAATGTAATTTTAAATTGACTTTGAATTCCTTTATAAAAGATTAAAACTAATCTTCATTACATTTTTGGCATGGTTTATTTTTTATTTTCTTTATAAAAATATGAAAATAATATCATTTTTATCATTTACTATAAGAGGTAATTTTATAAAATTTATAACCATTTTTCTTAATGAATATATATATTCATATTTTCATGATTTTCCAAATTAAATTCAATTCATATTTTATATGTATCTTTCATTTTAAAGATTTATTAAAGAAAAATAAATTTCTTCTTATTTTTATATGATAACTATAAGTACTAAGCCTTACAGGTTCAGATGAATGTTTTATGAGTTTTATGATGATATTGAAATCCACTATGTGTTTTATTCATGTTATTGTTATTTGAAAATATATATGATGATAGGTGGGTCACATATAGACCTTAAATTCATTATGTAATGATTTATTCTCCATAGAAATTTTGTTGGAATTAACTATTGAAGTTACTCCATTGTATGGATAATTATAACAGTGTTATGAATATGATGTACCAAGTAAAATTCATGATTGTTCATTTAAATTTATGCTTGGTTATGATATTTTTATATGTAAATCTTGATATAAGAAGATGAAACCTATCAATGTTATGTTTTCAGGGATAATTATTATTCATTCATGCATTTACACTCCATTTAATCTTGTCTTATGCCAACCTTTATGCTAATTAATTTGATTTATGATATATTTTTTATTATTTAGGATTTCATTATGATGTATTCATTTAAATTGATTATGACATCATGAATACATGTTTATCTTATTCTCAATTATGAAATTTGATTTATATTGGATATGTTTACCCTTACTAAACATTTGAGATCACCCTTCTTATGTTTCTTTTCCAACAATTTATGAATAATTGTATTATGTATAATTTTTTTTGAATGGTATTATTTTTATATATTTTTTGGGGAGATGTTTAAGACTTATTATGCAATAATAATATATTTGTTTAGTAGAAAAAATGCCTATTTGGTGAGAAAGATATGAGTTTTGTTATTAAAAGGATTTCCAACTCTAAACCTAAAGGGTCCTGGGTGTATAAATGACTCATTTTTTTATTAATATTGAAATTATTGATGGTTTGACTTGGGTTGTTTTAGTCAGTATCAAAGATAGTATGTAAAGAATATGTTTCCAGCATTGAATATGAGCGTACAGGTCTAGGGAATCTCTATTGGTATCAGAGTAGGGTTTAGATGACTTTATAGGTTAAGATGTTATTGGTTATAGATATTTAAAATATTTGGATACCATTATGGGTTTATAAGATTATGGTTGATCATAAGTAAGAAGTAATAGATACCCCTTTTGAGGTATTGTGTTATTGAATTTTGAGGTGATTAATGATATTTTAGGATATTTTATAGGTTCTTAGGAAGAATACATGATTTAGGTTTAAATTACACTTTTTTTTGGTATGTGATTTGATGTTGGGGTAAATATGGTTAATTATGAAAATTAGTTATTTGATTTTGGGAATATAAGTTGATAAATATAGATAACCTTGAAGACTGAAAATTAATTAGGTGAGAAGATGACTAAATTTATTTATGGGAAACGTTTGTTGTATTTTTTATAAAATTAAATGATTATATTATATTTTTGGCTAGTATGTGATTTTATATCATTGTGGTTGATATTATTTGAGGGATCATTTTGAGTTATTTTTTATAATCACAAAAAAAAATTATGATTATTCAATTTATTTTAGGAAAATAATATAATATTTTGGGAGAATATAAGATCAAGGTATATATATATATATGTTTAATGATATATTTTGAGTGATTAATGTTGTTCAGGGATAAAAGTTAAGTTGAATTTGGAAGATTTTCTGATTTGGTTTTACTAATTTTTGGGTTTCTAATTTGATCATACTTGTGTTTAAGAGTTTTAGGGTTTAGATATTTTTGGAATTATTTGTGTTAAAAACGGGTTTCTATTTTTTATATTGAGGTTTTGGGGAATAAAGTAATAATTATTCATATGATAGTTCATTCATATTTCATTAGTTATTATCTTTTCTCAAGCTAACCACTTTGGTTTTTTGAAATTGGTTAGAAACTTGATGAATAACATGTAATAAAAAATCCATCATACAATGAGGAAAGTTATCTTTTTGTGGATCTAATTATCCATTAATATTTTATTTCCATGATTCAGATGTTAAAAATTCATCTTGGATATTCATCATTTGGAATGTGAGATTAAATATAGATGAAAGCTGACTGACACTCACAATCTGAGGATGATATGGTGATTATGAAAATTAAATGAAATCAAGTAAGTTTATTTTATCAATATTCTCTATCATTATAGTAAAATAATTCCATAAACTCAAGAAAAATGATGATAAATCGATCAAGTCATATTTGGAAAACATCAACAAACTATCAAGACATGACTTAAACACTCATTCACAAGTACGAGTCTCATAAAATTAAAAACATGGTTTAAAAAATCTAAAAATTATTTATTAACACTTATGTATATTTAATTTATCTTCCACTCTACATTTACTATCATTACCTCTATTCCATTTTAAGGTTCCATTTTTGGGGATTTAATTTAAAATATTTGTTCAAAAAGTCCTATTTCACCCATTGAAATAGATTTTTAATATTTTTAATTTCCTTCTACAATTCATAAACCCTTACTCAATGGATATGAGAAAAAAATTACAAGGATGCAATTTATTTTAGGGGGAGAATGGTACAACCCATGTATTTTTAACAAATTATCACTTTTGTGCTTCATTAATATTTATAAATGTGAATTTATATATATACCTCAAACTTGAATATTTTTTCACAACATGTTTCAAAATATATTTTATAATCAATTAAATACCAATTATACATTTAAAATTAAAATAATTACATTGTGATAAACAAAATTATTTAAAGGTTAAATATGTTTTATTCAAATGATTTTTTATCAGATATTTTCTAATGGTAAATTTATGTTAATTATATAAATTCATATTGATATTTATTGTTATTTTAATCTTATAAATAATTCTATCAATGTATGAGGGGATAATATGAATTTTCCTTTGAAAAAGAAATAGTTTTTATTCTAAATAATTTTTTTCCATGTATTTTATTATTTTATTTAAAAGTAAGATTTCTAAATTTTATATTTTGAAATTTATAAAATAAAATTTATTTTTGGTCTCATAATTTAAAATTTATCTTAGGGTGAATTTTTAGGATATATATTAAAAGCTTTATTTTTTTGGGGAATAGTTAAAAAATATAGTTTTTACAAATAACATAACTTTTAGGAAATCATTATGATATAAGAATGAATTACATATTTATATATGAAACCTTCTATAAACTAAAAATTTCATTTAATGATTAATTTAATTAACTTAAAATTAATATATTGAAATTATAAATCTTTGTTTGACTTTTTGGAACAAAAGATATATTTTATTCTAATAAAAAACTATTTTAGTCCTTTTTATTTAAATTAGTATTCAAAATGATCAGTTCAATTTTGGATATCTATAGAATTAGAAAAGCTATTATTTTTTAAACAGAAACCAATTAATTTTATTGAATCAATAATATACATGATTTTGGAATATTTTCATTTTTATGCTCAGAAGGAATTTTCTTAAAACAATTTTTATCATATTAAGCATACTTTCATTAAAATTAATTTTTAATCCTTGTATAAATTGAATCAATTAAAATGGTGTTAAAATTTATAAATATAATTTTTAAATTAGGTACTAAGAATCATTTCGTTTTATTCATAAACAATAATCTACCATAGTAAAATCTAATCACCTTGGTAGGTAAGATGGTTAATTTAAGTGACAATGTCACAAAATATTAAAAAAATATATCCATAAAAGAATGGATATAAAATTTATTAAACTAAAAATTATCTCTTTTCAATTTTTACCCAAATTATATCCACTTTTCCTAATAATTATTATCCCAATTTATATAAAGAAATTAATATTACAAAAATTTCTCCCCTCCCATATATAAAATGACCCCATCACCCACCCCCACTTCTCCACAAAAATTCACCACATTAAATCAAACAATAAATACAAAAAATACATCCAAAACCCCCCATTCCCATGTTCTAGAGGTTCTGGTCTCCCCAAAATAACAATCTAAGAAGAAATATATTTTTAAGTAAAAGAGGATATCCAACAAAGAAGTAATTGTATCAACCAAGTTGTTCATATTTATTTATTATTCTACCACTTCAAAATATTTTATATTAATGATAATATTATTAAATCAGTATTATTATTATACTAAAGTGATATTATGTTGATTTAACAACCATTATCTACCCCTTCCCATTCATTGGAAAATAAAAACATTGCATGTGTTATGTGAAGACTACCACCTCCATGAATGATGTATTTCATTTTATATCACCACCTTATATATATGGTTTTAAAAAAAATATAAATGAATAAATATAATATTTATAACATTATTAAAGTTTTTTTAAAATTATTTTTTACCTTCTATTATTAATATTATCAATAAATGGCCATCATAGAATTTTACTGCCTAAAATAAGCATATCAAGACACTTTTCTTTATTTTAATTTATTTGGTAAAACCTTTTGAATTGTAAACATTTTTTAAAACTAATGAGACATTATATTAATTATTAAATATTTTTTCTATTTTTTAATGGTAATATTTTTATCTAACTCATTATTTGGATATCACTTTTGGTTATTTAAAAATTTATGAAAACAATCCCATTACAGGTGTCATCTTTAATAACCATACCTAAAACTCTAATGGGATTAAACTTGAACATAATAAATAATTATTGATTATCAATTAAAATAAGTTTAAAATTATAGATATAATTAACTCATATCCATGGAATGATAGTTGAAATCATTTCACCAAAACAGACATTCATGTTTTAAAACTGATAACAACAATGTTCAATATTATCTAAAAATAGGTAATAAATATGTAATAAATTACTCTAAAAGATTATTTAAAATGGTTATAAATTTGAATAAGGTTCTAAAATAAATTAGTAGTGAGTCTCATTTTATTATAGAGGTAGTTAGAATGTGTCTGACCAATCGGGAATCTAAGGTAAGGGTTTTGGTCTCAATTTTAATTCCTTGAGACATGTTTCATATTGTGCACCATGTTTACTTTTATATAGTGAAATTTTAATTCAATTCTACATGAACATATTATAATAATATTTTTCCATGTAATTATTTAGATTTATGATTCCAAAAGTTATCTTTTATTTCAATGTATTGTGATTCAAATTGTGTAAAAGCTGAAGGGTGCTTTCCCTCAATCTTCTTTCCTTAAGACATATTTGAAGTTACACACCTATTTTAATTTATATAGTGTATACACTATGTTGGTCGGAGTGGAAACTCAAGAGGGGGGTGAATTGAGTTCCAATTAAAATTTCTGTTAAGAACAATTTCTATTAAAATCCCCCAATTTCAAAAACAAATTAAACTGTTGGGAATTTATACAGATTATAAAGGTTCAATTAGTTTCTCAAAGATTGATTAGTTCTCAGTTAACTTAATCTTATGATTAATTTAACTTTTGAAACTAACTTACTGGTTTACAATAAGTATAAACACTTGCGAGTTTAACTATCAACGTAGCTTTGAAAATAAATTATATTTCAATGTAATAGCAGCGGAGTATGAAATAAATATGTACTGTATGGATATAAACTTTAACTAAAAACACAGAGTAGTTAACCAAGTGGTTCAGTCTCAAGCCGAGAATTAGTCCTCTCACAAGTTTATATAAGGATGATCCACACCCTGGATCGGGGTTCAACAGTTTACAACTGTCCAGGTCCAAGACCTCTACCACTGTTATTCATGGGAAACAAAACAACAACAACCAGCTGTCCAGGTCACACACAACCTCTACCACTATCCATAGTGGGAAAATGAATGAAAAGATAGTGAGTGAGGATTTAAAAATCCTCCAGTTAAGGTTCAGGAGACAGTGTGTGTGTAAAATACAACAGATAACACACACTTCTCGTAATGTAAAAAGTAAATCACAGAGATAAAGATTTAGATATTAGAAAAGGCTCTAGTGATCTTCGTGAAGCTCTTGAATCCTTTTGTTGATTAGAATTCGTTCTGAGTCTTCTTCTAGTTTTTGTCTGGAAAATAGAGTATCATCTGTTTCCTTGACTTCCAGGTTTAGCTTGCTTATCGGCTCAAAGATTGAAGAGTTCTGTGTAGTTCTTCTTTAGCATAGATTGCTCGATGTATGCTCTATGTTCTGGAGGCTGGTAGTAGTAGTCTCGTGAGTGCAAGTTCTCCAGTTGTTCTTGGCACGTTTTGAGCTTGATCGCAAGTGTGTTCTGTGTGCTCGATCTCTTCAAGTCTATTGTCTCTCTCTCTTTTTGATATATACACGATGTCTTTTTTATGCCCCCTTTTTTTGTCTTTATGAGAAGAAGGAATGATTATGCTTTTTGATCGTACTTGGTACGGTTTCCTAAAATGGAAACATAAATCATTTAATAACATTAAATGCATCAAAAGTAACAAATGTAACTATCAGTATAATAAACATATAGTGTCGAGTTCATTATAGGTAGTCGTTTTTTTGTAGACGTGTACGGTTGACTCAGTGTAGGATCTTCCATCGGTAGCTCTTCAAACTCTTATCGGTGGCTCTTATCGGTAGCTCTTATCGGTAGCTCTTATCGGTAGCTCTCTATTCATCAGTAGATCTCTATCCATCGGTAGCTCTGTGCATCGGTAGCTCTGTGTCCATCGGTAGCTCTGGCTAGCGGTAGCTCTGGCTATCGGTGGCTCTGGCTATCGGTGGCTCTGGCTATCGGTAGCTCTGGCTATCGGTAGCTCTGGCTATCGATAGCTCTGGCTATCCGTAGCTCTGGCTATCCGTAGCTCTGGCTATCGGTAGATCTCTGTGTCTTATGAAAACCACATCTAATTGACTTAGAACTGTTTCAAAGCTTGTATAAACAAGGATAATCGAGATTAACATAAATCAGAGATTATTTAAACATTATTATTAACTTGATCACTGATTTGAAAGAATTAAAATGTAGATCAACAGTAATTGAGAATAGCATAATATATGAACACATAATTGGGATTATCAAAATAGGTGAGGTCAACAATCTCCCCCTTTTTGATAATCACAACTTATGATATGACCAAAAATAGTGAGAATATAGTATAAGAGAATATAACATTTATATTCGAATTTCTCAAGGAAAGCAGTATCAGAGGAAATAGAGGAAATAGTAATAGAATGAGATAGATCAAAAATTATCATAGTTAGTATTAAATACAATAGTATCAGAGATAAGCTTTGAAAGAATTGGTACCAAAGAAGGAAATGTAAGAATAGTATCAAAGGATCAAATTTCTCCTCTTTGATATTTCTCCCCCTCTCTTTATATTTTCTCCCCCTTTATTTATATTTTCTCCCCCTTTATTTATATTTTTCTCCCCCTTTGTGATAATCAAAAAGTGGGAAAGCATACATAGAAAACTGATAAACAGAGATAGTGTAAAGAAAATCATTTGTATTAGACCAGACAAAACTTACATAAACAAAAGAGAAAAGGAAAAAAAATCCTATCAAACAGCCTGGCCACTTTAGCAATCCTGATCTTCAACATGAGATCATCCTTGTGGATCAGAAGAGGATGTAGGAGGTGAGGATGGGGGTGAGGGATTTGGAATTCCATAAATGATCATAGGAGGCTGAGCCACTGATATAGTGCCTGGACTGTATGGGGAAGTTCGTTGAGTGATCATAGGTGTGAGGCTTCTAATGGCCTGAGCAGGAGTCATCTGGATGGGAGACTCAGTAGAGGCAGAGGCAGGCAAGGCAGGAGGGACAATAACTGGTATGGCATCAACATGCAAAAAGGGCAGCAACAGATTTCTGAAATCCATAATGATTCCTCCTCCTCTTTCCATAGCAGATATAAAATCATCTTTTTTCTCCATGAATTTTTCTAAGGCAGGAGTCAGCTGCCTTAGCTTGCTCACTTGTTCTCGGAAGGCTTGAGTTACAGGGGGTAACTTCATGTTTTCCAACATCAGCTTGAAATGATGGTTGTGTTGTTGCTTGGTAAAAATCCTTTGGAAATAATAATCCACCTTGTTCTTGATTTCCTCCTGAGAGGCAGAGGCCTCTTTCATATGGTCGTGGACGATTTTCACTATTTCCTTGACTGAATCTATTGTAGAGAGCACAACTCGTCTTATATCTGATGAGTCCACAGAGCCACTAGTTGAAATAGAACCAAGATCCTCCTTCATCATAGCTTGTAATTGATTCAAATAAAATGCAGGTTTTGAAGCTAGAGGACCAACTGAGAAAGATACAGTTTCTTTGAAACTTTTGGTCAAACCACTAATCAGAGTTTGCAGTTGAGAGTCCTGATTTTTAACATGATCCTTTATAGAAGATTTGAAATCTTCAAATACTGAGACCATTTGGCTTACAACACTTTTCACATAGGCTAAATCCTTATCAGCTTGAGGCTTTGAGCTCATGTAAGAATCTAAAGCAGTAACAGACTTCTTTAAGGCTTCAAGATCTGCTTCTATTCTAGAAGATTGGGTCTGGCACTCTTTGACTACTTCCATTAGCTCACCCATAAAAGTTGACAGATTGAAACCAAGATAAAGCTCAAGAGATTGTTCTAACAACTTCATTTCTTCACGAAAACAGTGCTTCATCTCAGCAACTAAGGCACTGAAGGATTCTTTCAGCTCATGCTTCAGGGATTCGAGATCAGACTTTGTAACAAAATCAGTAGGAGAAACTATAGTAGATACTCTTGCAGAAGCTAAACTAACTACAGAATCATTCATGACTGATTGAATCGAGGATACTAAAAAAGATTCCATTGTCTTTACTTCTTCTACAAAACTGACTTTGAGATTTTCTTTCAGCACATCTAAATCATGTACTCAGACCACATCATCAGGTAATAACTCAGAATTGATGTCATAGCTGATCTTTGGTCTATTCAAGGATACTTCATTATCCGAATCAGGATAATCCAAACCACAGACTATAAAACCTGGGTCTTCTACCCAGTCTTCAATCTCAACAGCCACTGTAACATTTCCAAGATTGGAATGATGCTACCTCTCAATGGGTGCATTCTTATGTACAACAACCACATTCTCTGCTAGTCTTTCTTCATCAGAATCTTCCACAACAACTTCCATCTCAGCAGCAGTAAGGAGATTTTCTGGAAAAGGTACAGCTTCTTCTCTTTCTTTTTCTACTTCAGCAGTAGGCACAACTGAGTTTCCAATGAATGGACTCAGACTCAACCTAGAAGAATCAGACGATTTAGATACATTCTCTTTTTCTCCTTCTTGCTGAGGAACTGGCTGGTCTTCCTCATGAATAGATAACACTTCCTCTACTTTTCCTTTTCTTGAGTATAAAAACTCAGTAACAAGACTTGGGGCAAGTCTGGATCTCCTCCAATATCCATAGGAGTTTCTTGCTCTTCTTCTTCTTCTGACTCATCACTATACTCGGGTTCCTCTTCATCAGGTCCAAAACCTGGATCTCTTTTATCCTTTGGCCTTGAAGGATAATCCACAGGATTAAATTTATCATACACCTTCTAGTCATCACTGACCCATTCTCCTTTCCACGGGTTCCAATTGATTTTCATGTACTTACAAAATGTAGTAGTGATACAGAAGTTATTCTTAACTACAACTGTCTCATCCTGAGACTCAGCTATCCCTTTCACTTTTATCATCACAGAGATCATTTTGGCAAAGAATAAAGCATTAGTCTTTGATTTTGGCCTAATCATGTCTTCCATTTGACTCAACAGCAGTCTGCACAGATTAACTTTCACACCATGTCTTAACAGATGTAGAAGATAAATATCTTGATATCTCAGATTAGAAAAATCTCCTCTCCTCGGTATCGAAACATGTTGAACAAATTTGAAAAGAAATCTGTTCTCTCCATCCAATTCAGTAGCAACCACTTGCCTTTGACTTCCATTACCCGTTAGTTCTTTTAAAGTGGTCTCATAGTCAAAGATGTTACTGGTAGGTGGAATTGCTCTTGAGACATACCCGAATACAACTTCATGTGGGATTTTTAAACATTCAGCCCACTCTACTGAAGAAAACGACATTTCTTTTCCATTTAAAAAAGAACTTACCCGATTCTCATTCTCAGACTTCTCGAAGATTACAAATTCGTAGAACTGTTTCACTAACTTCGGGTAGTAGGGACCATTGTTATTTGAAAAACAATCTACCCATCTCTGATCTTCCAGAATTTCAAGCACCAATGACTTTCTTGGTAGCAGCCAATCTACGCATAGCTCCTTTTCAATCATAATATCTCTATTCTGCAAATGAGGGTTTACTGGTCGCTTTCCCGACCTAGTTCTGACATTACTTCCACTAGCTTCTTGCTGAACTTTATGCTTCTTTGTTTTAGGCTCTACACTGTCATCTCTGCTGGCAGGAATCTTGGTGTTTTCCATCGCGGATTTAGGGTTCTCAGTCGATTAGGGAGCTAAGATTCAAAGGTGAAAGGTTTTGGGTTCGGTGGAGTGAGAAGCGGCTTAGGCTTAGTTTTATCACGTAGGAATCATAAATTAATGAATAAAGTAAAATAAAATAAAAATAAAACGATTCATATTCTTGGAGGCAGACAGAAGTTTTAAAACATTGCATCGGTGAGAATTGATCATCGGTGAGAATTGATCATCGGTGAGAATTTCAACATCGGTGAGAATTGATCATCGGTGAGAATTTCAACATCGGTGAGAATTGATCATCAGTGAGAATTTCAACATCGGTGAGAATTTCAACATCGGTGAGAATTGATCATCGGTGAGAATTTCAACATCGGTGAGAATTTCAACATCGGTGAGAATTTCAACATCGGTGAGAATTTCAACATCGGTGAGAATTGATCATCAGTGAGAATTTCAACATCGGTGAGAATTAAACATCCCCAACTCGTGCCTAATGTAACTTAACCTATCAGAACTTAAAGGTTTAGTGAAAATATCGGCCAATTGATGTTCAGTTCCAATAAATTCAAGAGTAATATCACCTTTTTGATAATTATCTCTCAGAAAATGATGTCTTACATCTATGTGTTTGGTTCTAGAGTGAGATACAGGGTTCTTAGATATGTTTATTGCACTAGTGTTGTCACAGTTAATTGAAACATGTTTAAACTCAAATCCATAGTCCAATAAAGTGTGTTTCATCCACAGAATTTGTGCACAGCAACTACCAGCAGCTATATACTCTGCTTCGGCAGTAGACAATGCAACTGGGTTCTGTTTCTTACTACACCATGACACTAGGGATTTCCCAAGTAAATGACATGTTCTAGATGTGCTCTTCCTTTCTAACTTACATCCAGCAAAGTCAGCATCTGAATAGCTAGTTAGGTCAAATGATTGTCCTGCTGGATAAAACAAACCTAAATTTACAGTATGCTTAAGATATTTAAAAATCCTTTTAACAGCCAGTAAGTGTGATTCTTTAGGATTAGCTTGAAATCTAGCGCACATACATACACTGAACATAATTTCTGGTCGACTAGCAGTAAGATAAAGTAAGCTCCCAATCATACCTCTGTAATTGGTTTGATCCACTGGTTTCCCAGCTTCATCTGCATCCAACTTACAGGTAGTACTCATAGGTGTATCATTTTCCTTAATACTATCCAATCCAAAACGTTTTAAAAGATATTTTGTATATTTACTTTGATTTAAAATAATTCCATCTCTAGTTTCAAAAATTTGAAAACCAAGAAAATACTTAAGCTCTCCCATTAAGCTGATTTCAAATTCATTTTGCATAATTTTTGAAAAATCAGTACATAAAGAGTGTTTAGAAGATCCAAATATAATATCATCAACATAGATTTGTAAAACTAAAACATCTTTAGAAATTCTTTTAATAAAAAGAGTTGGATCAGCAATCCCTTTAGTAAAACCTTTTGAAATAAGAAAATTGCTGAGTCTATCATACCAAGCTCTTGGAGCTTGTTTTAAACCATATAAAGCTTTAGAAAGTTTAAAAACTTGATTTGGAAAATGAGGGTTTGTAAATCCAGGTGGTTGTTCCACAAAAACATCTTCAATTATAAAACCATTTGGAAATTCACTTTTGACATCCATTTAATATAACTTGAAATTCAGATGTGATGCATATGCAAGTAAGATCCTAATAGCTTCTAGTTGAGCTACAGGTGCAAAAGTTTCTCCATAGTCTATACCCTCTTCTTGACTATATCCCTGTGCAACTAGTCTAGCTTTGTTTCTAACTATGTTTCCTGATTCATCAACTTTATTTCTAAAAACCCATTTTGTGCCTATTGTCAAGGTGTCCTTGGGTCTATCAACTAATTCCCAGAGTTTGTTTCTTTCAAATTGATTTAACTCTTCTTGCATGGCTATTACCCAGAATTCATCATTGATAGCATCATTGATATTTTTGGGTTCTAGTTGTGACAGAAAAGCTTGATGTTCAACCTGGTTCCTTAGAGAAGATCTAGTTTGTGTTCCTCTATCAAGATTACCAACAATAGCATCTAAAGGATGATTCTTTAGAATCTTAGTCGATTTTGTAAAGATTGGACTAGAAACTCCAGGTTCATCTATAGGTTTGGGTTCAACAGAAGCAGATTCTGGAAGAAGTCTAGAACTGGATGTTTTTATAACAGGTTATTTAGATTTATCATTAAGGTCCAAAATAGACAAATCTTCTTCAAAATTCTCAAGAGAGGTTTTAGGATCATGTGGATCAGTTTCATCGAATTTTATGTGAATAGATTCTTCCACACATTTGGTTCTCTTATTGAAAACTCTATAAGCTTTACTTGAAATAGAGTAGCCCAGAAAAATTCCTTCATCACTCTTGGATGCAAATTTGTCAAGATTGTCTTTGATATTGAGAATAAAGACTTTGCACCCAAAAACTCTGAAGTAGTTAACCTTAGGTTTCCTATGGTTCCACAACTCATAAGGAGTCCTCTTAAGAACAGGTCTGATCAAGACTCTATTGATAACATAACAAGCTGTATTAACAGCTTCAGCCCAAAAGTAAATAGGCAGTTCATATTCATTGAGCATGGTTCTAGCTATTTCTTGAAGGGTTCGATTTCTCCTTTCTACTACACCATTTTGTTGGGGTGTCCTAGGGGCAGAGAAATTGTGACTATAGCCATTGTGTGAGCAGTAAGATTCAAACTCATGATTTTCAAACTCACGACCATGATCACTTCTTAGGGTTTTAATCATAAGTCCACTAAGGTTCTCTACAGACTTGGAATATTTAACAAAGTAAGGACAAGCTTCACTTTTGTGAGCTAGAAAGTATACCCAAGTATATCTAGAAAAGTCATTTACAAGGACATAGACATAATGCTTCACATTTAAACTAGAAACTCTTGATGGTCCAAACAAATCCATGTGAACCAACTCAAGTGGTTGAGAAGTTGAGACTTATTTCTTTGATTTAAAAGAAACTTTGTGTTGTTTTCCCTTTTGACAGGGATTACACACTTTGTCATTTGGGAATTATAATTTAGGTAAGTCTCTAACTAAGTTTTTCCTAGCCAGTTTTCTGAGTGAGTGAATGTTGCAGTGTCCTAATCTTCTGTTCCATAGCCAAGATTCTTTATGAAAAGAATTCAAACAAGAAATATTTTGTTTGGCTAAAGAATTTAAATCAACAGCATAAACATTTTCATTACTTAGAGCAGAAAAACTAAAGAATTTTTGGAGTTAAAAACATCACACGAGTCATTTTCAAACTTGACATTGAAACCATCGTCACATAATTGAGATATACTAAGAAAGTTATATTTAATTCCATCAACGAATAAAATTTTAGAAATTAATACTGAGTCAGTGTTACCAATCTGGCCTAGGCCGATGATTTTTCCTTTAGAGTTGTCACCAAAGGTGACATGACCTCCATCAAACTTTATTAAGCTCTTGAAGCAAGAATAATCTCCAGTCATGTGTCTTGAGCACCCACTGTCTAAATACCATATCTTCTTGTGACATCTCTTCAAGTAGGTCTCCTATAAAACAGATTTAAACAGGAAATGACTTTGGTACCCATATTTTCTTGGGTACAAATAGGTTAGCAATCAGGGCTTTAGGTACCCAGATTTGTTTTATTGGTTTTATACAATTAACAGAAGTAACAGATTTTGAAAGATAGAATTTATTTGGTCTATAACCATATGAATATCCTGTTGAAGCATATGAATTTCCAAAACTGGAACTAGCAATATTTTTTTTTCAGACTTTGGAATAAATCGGGTTCTGGTGAACTGTCTCTGTCCTGGTTGGTATCCTAAACCAGTAGCATATCTAGGTGCAACTTGCTTTCCTAGCATTTGAGTTAGAGCATCCTTTCCATTTGTGAATTTTTCTAAATCCTTTCTAAGTTGCTCATTTGACAGTTTCAGTTCTACATTTTCCTTTAGTATTTGAGCATTCTTTTCCTTTTCTATATCAAGATCAGATTTATGCTTAACACTTAAAGCATACTGTTTCTTTAAACCTTTGTATTTGTCTTTAAGCTCATTACAGGTTTCTTCCAACATATCGCAGTACTCAAATAGTTCAGATTTTGACATGTTTTCCAAATCAGAATCATCTCTAGAATAATATAAATTTAAAAAAGGAGTGTCAGATGTTACCTCAGAAGTATTTGTCATGAAACACATGTTGGCTCGATTCCTTTCAGAGTCCGAAGATTTGGCTTCACTAGTGCTGTCTTCTGAAGCACTCCAGGTAGCCTTCATGGCTTTCTTGTACTTCTTGTCTTTGTAATCATATTTCTTTTTGAATTTTAACTTTGGACAGTCTGCTTTGATATGTCCTTTTCGCTTGCATTCATAGCAGGCAACTTCATCAGTTCTGTCAGCCTTCTTCCAATCCTTTTTCCATTTGCCTTGTTGATCATAGTTTCCTTTGAAATTTTTTTCCTAAAGAATTTATTTTTCCTATAAAACTTCTTGAATCTCCTGGCTATTTGAGCCATCTCAGCATCACTGTCAGATTCTGAATTTTCACTTGTTGAACTCTCAGTCTCCATTTGTAGTTTATCCTTGTCTTTACTCTTAAAGGCAGTAGTTTTAAACGCTACAGATTTTCTTTTGGGTTCCTCATCTTATTCTTTATTTACTTTAAGCTCTTCTTCATAGATCATCATCTTATCAATTAACTCCTTGACAGGCAGTTCTCCAATGTCACAGGATTCTCTAATTGAAACGGATGTACCTCTCCATCTATCTGGCAAACATCTCAGTATTCTCATAATTTGTTCTTTTTCAGGAACAATCTTTCCGAGTGAGCTCATTGTGTTTACTATCTCATTGAACCTGAGATACATGTCAGAAATAGGTTCATCAGGCTTCATTTTGAAATTATCTTATTTAATAGTATAAGTGTTTAATCTCATTTCTTTAACATTAGTTGTTCCTTCGTGAGAAACAGCCAAGGTATCCCAAATTTCAAAAGCAGTTTTGCATGCAGAAATTCTGTTGAATTCTTCATCTCCTAGAGCACAGTACAGAGCATTCATAGCGTTACAATTATTATTGTAAGCAGTCTTTGTAGGTTCATCCCAAGTAGATCTATCAATAGTGGGAATTTTGTATTCAGATTCAATAGCAGTCCAAATATCAAAACTCATGCTTTCTAGATGAATTTTCATTTTAAGTTTCCACTAAGCATAGTTATTTCCATTAAAGAAAGGTGGCCGGTTAGTAGCAGCACCCTCAAGTCGATTATCTATTATAAACAAAATTTAAAGAGATAAAAATTTAGAAATAACAGAAATTTTAAGAACTTTAAAATACAACTAAAATCACAGTTGAAAACAGAGTAATTTAGAAGATATTAACCATCCTCTGATACCAAATGTTGGTCGGAGTGGACACTCAAGAGGGGGGTGAATTGAGTTCCAATTAAAATTTATGTTAAGAACAATTTCTATTAAAATCCCCCAATTTCAAAAACAAATTAAACTGTAGTGAATTTATACAGATTATAAAGGTTCAATTAGTTTCTCAAAGATTGATTAGTTCTCAGTTAACTTAATCTTATGATTAATTTAACTTTTGAAACTAACTTACCGGTTTACAATAAGTATAAACACTTGCGAGTTTAAATATCAAAGTAGCTTTGAAAATAAATTATATTTCAAAGTAATAGCAACATAGTATGAAATAAATATGTACTGTATGGATATAAACTTTAACTAAAAACACAGAGCAGTTAACCAAGAAGTTCAGTCTCAAGCCGAGACTTAGTCCTCTCACAAGTTTATATAAGGATGATCCACACCCTGGATCGGGGTTCAACAGTTTACAACTGTCCAGGTCCAAGACCTCTACCACTGTTATTCTTGGGAAACAAAACAACAGCAACCAGTTGTCCAGGTCACACACGACCTCTACCACTATCCACAGTGGGAAAATGAATGAAAAGATAGTGAGTGAGGATTTACAAATCTTCCAGTTAAGGTTCAGGAGACAGTGTGTGTGTGTAAAATACAACAGATAACACACACTGCTCGTAATGTAAAAAGTAAATCACAGAGATAAAGATTTAGAGATTAGAAAAGGCTCTAGTGATCTTCGTGCAGCTCTTGACTCCTTTTGTTGATTTGAATTCGTTCTGAGTCTTCTTCTGGTTTTTTTCTGGAAAACAGAGTATCATCTGTTTCCTTGACTTCCAGGTTCAGCTTGCTTATCGGCTCAAAGATTGAAGATTTCTGTGTAGTTATTCTTTAGTATAGATTGCTCGATGTATGCTCTATGTTCTGGCTATCGGTAGCTCTGGCTATCGGTAGCTCTGGTTATCGGTAGCTCTGGCTATCGGTATCTCTGGCTATCGGTAGCTCTGGCTATCGGTAGCTCTGGCTATCGGTAGCTCTGGCTATCGGTAGCTCTCTGTGTGTTATGAAAACCACATCTAATTGACTTAGAACGGTTTCAAAGCTTGTATAAACAAGGATAATCGAGATTAACATAAATCAGAGATTATTTAAACATTATTATTAACTTGATCACTGATTTGAATGAATTAAAATGTAGATCAACAGTAATTGAGAATAGCATAATATATGAACACATAATTGGGATTATCAAAACAGGTGAGGTCAACACAATACCTGTTTGAAATATCATTTCATGGTTATTTATTTATTCATGGTATTTTATATTATATTTCAATTTTAATTCTTCATGTTTTTTTATTCAAAGCTTACCAAAAGCCATAAGGGTTCTTCATCTCAATTTCAATTCCTTGAGACACGTTTCAAATTGTGGTCTATGATTTATTTTATATAGATTAATTAATTCCTTGTTGGAGTAATTTACAATAAAAAAATTTTATTTCACGAGATTTTAAATTTTATATCATGATCTCTCTTTCACATTCGTTTTATTCAAATATTGTCCAATTTTAAAGGGTTTTGTCGACTCAATTTTCTTTTTGTTATGTCATAATGTTTATTCTTTGACTAAAATTTTGTATTTTATATTATTATACTATTTATATATTAAATATGGGTTATTATCTTTCTATTTGGGGAAATTAAATATTTACAACAAAATTTTCTTCTTTGATGGATATAATTCTCTAAAAAAATATGATGTTGTTAAGAATAATTCCCATCATTTATAATGGTTATTTTCCTTCAATTTCCATCTTATTTATATTGTTTTATAAATAAAATAATCTATACGTCAATGATTGTTTAAGGTTAATTTATATCTAATTTTATTTTCTTTAAATAATTTTAAAAGAAATATTCATAATGTATTCCACATGGGTTATTTTTGAATTTCTTTAAAAAGTTTGAAAAGAATATCATTTTAAATGTTTATTAAATGAAAACCTTTTCATGAAATTATATTTATTTTTCTTAATGAATATTTATCTTTATTTTTTCATGGTTTTAAAAAATAAATTCAATTCCAATAATTATGTTAATTATTTGTTTTAAATAGTTATCAAAAAATTATATTTTTATATTTATATGTGATAACGATAAGTGCTTATGATTATGGGTTCAAATATTTTTATGAATTTTATGATGAAATTTATGGAACCTATATATTTTATTTAATGTTATAGATCTTTTAAATTATATAAGATGATAGGTGGGTCTTATTTATCTCTCTAATTTGATAGTTAATGATTTATTCTCTAAATAAATTATGATGAAATTAACTAGTGAAGTTATTCTATTATATGGTCAATTTTAATGGTTATTGTAGGAGTGATATGAATATGATGGACTAAGTAACCTTCATAATTATTATTTTAACTTTATTATTTATTACATGATTTTTCAAATAAATTCTTGATCTAAGAAATCGAAACATATCTATATTAGGTTTTCATGGATCGTGATTATTTCTTATTGATTTCACAATCCTTTTAGTCACGTCTTATGACAAGATTAATCATATGATTCATGATTTGTGATCCATGTTTTATTGGGATAATTTAGTTT
Organism: Viscum album; assembly: GCA_963277665.1. Classification (NCBI taxonomy): domain Eukaryota; kingdom Viridiplantae; phylum Streptophyta; class Magnoliopsida; order Santalales; family Viscaceae; genus Viscum; species Viscum album. Next base: position 5,090,661 of record CAUJRU010000015.1, on the reverse strand, counting down.
TGATTTGTTCATGTACCTTGATTATAATCTCATAACCATATTTTTATCTTATGATCAATTTTGATCTTTGATTAATATCAGACATGTTTACCCTTACTGAGTATTTGATATCATCCTTCTTATGTTTCCATTTTCCCAAGTTATGCAGATTAGTATTATGTATAATTTTTCTATAAGGCCATCATGAGTGGAAAAAATTTATGGGTTACTTTGAAGACTTATTCTGAAATAATAAGTTTTTTTCCTAGTTTAAAAAATATATTGAGTATATCATTGAACCACTTAATGTTTTGATAATTATAATTATTTATTTATTTTATTTCCTTTAACATAAGTATTTAAAAGTTTTAACACTTTGAATTATGTAACAATAATTTCTCTCTTATTTATTGTCTTAATAATGCCTAACTTTTGTTTTATATTTTTTCTTTTCTTAATTTATCTTTCTATTTCATGTTTTTATTATTTATAACATGTTTCACATGTTTCATGAATACTTCCTAGGATATAAATTTCATTTGGGACCTTGAAAAATCATTTATACATGATTTTCACTATTCCCACATAGCCTAATTGTTGTTCTCACAACACCAAATTGAAACTCCACATAGCCAAATGAAAATCCACATAGCCAAATTGTTAACCATATATCCAATTTTTTTTATTTGGATACTTATGTATTTCAGTCAAACATTGGTCTAAATAAGACTGAATATTTTTTCCTTTTAAAGATAGTAAAAGTATATAAATTTCATTAGAAGACTTAAAATTCTAAATCAATATTTATAATATCTAAAATTAGGTTAGAGTTAAGTATATATTTTCATTCTGGAATTTTTTAGTTTCTTAGAACTACTTTTCCATTGTATTTTATTTAAAACTTGGGCTATATATGACTAAATTAGGTGATTCTTGATTATTTAGAAGTATAATGAATTTTTTTAATATAATTAAACTAGACAAGATGATTCTTTCATTCAGAAGGTCTTATTTAGCTTGAAAATTTGAAAATTCAAGATATTTACTGTAACACCCCAAAATTTTATGGTATGTATATTTTTAAATTTAATTTCATCAATATCATAGGTTTCACACAACACCAAGCTTAAGCAAACAATGATATATAATTAAATATTATTTTTTAAAAGGACGATTATAACTTAGACGTGAAATTGAAAGAATTAATAGTATTAACCAAATTATGAAATTTATATATTATATATTTAATCAAATGTTTTTACATGCATAGAAATTATTTTATATGCATAATATAAGAAAAAAATCAAATTTTACGTATAAAAGACTATATTTTTTAAAATGTAGTTTTACCATCTTTTAGTGGTGTACTTGTTTTAAAATTAAAATTTGAATCTTATATAAATTATATTAAAAAAATAAACATCATTTTTAAAATAAGGATTTAAAAATTAGCTTAAAATTCAATTTTTGTATTTTTCCGTGAATATTTATTTTCTAATGAATAGTGAAAAAATACTGATTTTTTAAAACTGTCAATTTTGATATATTAAATTTTTTTTATGATGTTAATTTTATTTCATCTATGAAATTATAAATAAAATTTAGGTATCTTATGAATGAGAATATAATGTATTAATATCATGGAGGAAGTAGATAAATGTTTTAAAAATGATAAATTAAGTATTTTTATCTTTTCGAAACAAAAATGGAAATTCACAGTTTTATAATAAAAATAACAATTTAAAAAGGTAACTCATTTTCATGAAATATATTTATGAATTAATATTTTTTTCTTAAGATTATAAGATAATTTTATAAGACCTTAATTAATTTTTCAAAGAGTTATAAAATTAGTTATAATTTTAAAATCGATATTTTTTGAATAAATGATGATTTTAATTAAAAACTAAATTTCTCATATTTAGAAAATTATTTTCATTAAATTGATCCCATTTTTAATTCTAAACTTAATAAAATTGTTAGATTGTATTTTTTGGATTTTTCTAAATAGTTGAAATTTTGGTAAATTGTGAAATATGGTAATTTACTGTAGATTACATTATAACCTAAATAAAATATTAATTAATTAATTGATGAAGTAAGAAAAATAACCTCAAACAACCCTTCTCTCATTAATTTTTTTAGTCATTCAAATAAAAAATATTCATAGTTTTGGGCCAAAATAATAAATTAAGGAATAAAATAATAAAAAAGCATCCTCTCATCCATTATAAATACCATCCCTAACCACCTCTTATCATCACACATCCACAACCTTTAATCATTCTTATATTCTGTCCATTTAATCTTAAAAACATCTCCCTCACATTCTGGTCTTTCTCATCTCCCCAAAATACCATTTCCAAGTTTCTTAAGGAGGTTCTGAAGGAGAGGAATTCAAGAGGTAAATCCCATTTCATTTTTTTAATTTTCATTAATTTTCATTTATTATTTTATCCTTTCCTTACCTCATATGTAAAAACATGAATTATAACTCTAGTATATTTTATATACTATAATTTCATTATGTTAAAGTAATATCAACCATCAATTCTCTTCTCTTACCCTTTTTGTTCTAAAAAGTAAAGCATCATCTATAATGTGCTGATTTACCGCCTTCATAGATGATGAGTTTTTATTTTTCAATTCCTCCTTCAAGGTTGGTAATAAAACAATTTTTATGGTTAAAATAAGAATTAATATATATAATAAAACTTATTTATCGTTCTGTTACTAGAATTTATACATTATATTAATACATAATACAAAACTAGTTCTTGATGACGAAAAACGCCAAATAATCCAAACTATTATCATTAACATTTTATCTAATGAATCATCCTCATATATGAGAATCGAACAATATATAAGACCATTAAATCTTCTATAAGTTCATTAATAATATATTCTTTCAATTTTGGATAACTATTTCAATTTCACATGATCTTTCATAAATGTATAAAAGTGAACCGGTCATGAAAACCGAAGGAATGAACACTATCGAACGATGAAATTGAATCTTATAACTCATAAAGAATACTGTAAATGAACATAATAAAATTATGATAAATAAAATACATGTTTAATAGGTTTTTAAATAATTTATTAATGAAACTAATTTCATTTTATAGGACGTTAAGTACAATTTCACAATGCTTTTGGACATAAGGTTGGGGTTTTCTCATCTCACCTTTATTTCTATGAGATATGCCTTTTCACCACAATTTCTTCTATGTGGTTTATGTATACTTACATTTAATATTAATATCATGAATATATTTATCTATATTTAATTTAATATTTTATTTTATGATCATTAATTTTATGGGGTATACAGTTCGACTATTTTCAAAGTGGTAAGGGTTTCTTTTTTAACCTCTATTTTTTCCTTTGGATTACAATTTTTCTCTATTTACCCCAATATAATTATTAATTATTCTTATTTAATCCTCCTAAATTATGTTTTTATGTTTCAAATGCATGTACCTTTCTCAATTCTTATTTCATTGATGAGAAATTCATTTTTTATAAGGTTCCCTCTTTAATTTATCCTGATAAGCAAGCCCGATTAAAGGGAACTTTTAAATTTCATACCCATATTAATGTACACACCACAATATGTTTTAAGCCACCAAATTTTTTATAAAACCACTATTTTTATCATTAAAAACCATATTAGTTAATTTCTATTTTCATGAAATCAATTAATCTTTTTTCCTTTTTAAAGGGTTTTTAAATTTTTCCCTTCAACCACACTAAAAAGGATCTTCCCTAAGTTTCTTAAAAACAATTTTAAATGTTTTCACTTCAATTGGACATATTTTATACCTCAAAAATAATTTAATTTTACTTAACTTTTCTTTTATAGGATATACATGTTTACAATTTGATATTATGAAAAATACAAATGATTTTTCAATGAAAAAATCTTCCTTGTAAAGTAAAAAGGGGTATTTCTCTCAAGAATTCCTTGATGATTTTATTAGAGTATTTTCATCATTTTCAACACACTCTATTGAAACTTATGATTAATTTTTATTGATATTTTATGATATAATCTACCATATTTTATTCAATAGTTTATGATCTGTTCGACTGTGGATGTACTTTTTTTATAAAATTCACCATATTATTGAGAATGGTTAGTGATTTTGTTTACTGATTAGAGAAAATCTTTTACATTTAATTTGTTTATGTTGTTTATTTTTCACCCTATTCATAAGAGTAATTAATTATACTTATTAAGTGGTGTGTGGGGCATGATAAAACCCCTCGATTCATCGGTAGGGTCTCTTGAGCCAAAAAAATATGGACTTAGCTGAGGCCTTTCTCATTTATTTTTACATATGGATTTGGTGGAGACATTAACCATATATTTTAATATGTCTTAGACAAGTATTACACGATATGTTTTATATGTCTAGAATTATAAATTTCATTATTATGATATTATTAATTGATAATCCATGAGATTGTTCGACTAGTCGAATATCTATGGTTAAGTTTCACACTCATGTGATTATTTATATGAATTATTTATTTGGATTTTATTCCTTCCATATTAGGTCCAAGTTTATGTTTTAATGGAATGTTCTTTTAGTTATTAACCTAACCTTATTTTTTATATTTATTTATGATTACTTTCACTATATTGTGTACCCATACTGATCATCTAAACTAATAACTTTATTATGTTTCGTTTGTCCCTGGGATGTAAATATGTGTATTATGAATGACTTACAAGGATAATCTAGGATTTTATCAATTTTTACAATGGGTTTTCTATGTTTTTTCTTTTCAATGTTGTAATGTATCAATTATGTTTGTATATGGTTTTCCAATTCTATCAAACCATTCGGTACTTTGGGATGCAATCACTTATTCATAAAACCAATGTAATAAAGTGAGGCACCAGCTCCGGGCTATTGGGGTCAAGGACCTTATAGTTGGTTTTAGAGAAAGTTTAGTAGAAACATTGGAAACTAGATTTGGGAAATACTAGATTAGGGAAGATGGCCCTAATATTGACAGAGGATAACTATATGAGAAAATCCCAAACAAACCATATTTATGAGATTAGTTACACATAAAATTTTCAATTTATGTTAAGTATTTTGCTAGTTTTCATATTATACATAGTGAAATGACATAATATAGTGTATTTAGTCATATTTAAATGGATCCTATCATAAGGAATGAGAGCCTCACCAATGCACATGATACAAAGAGTAAGAAGGTTCAAATCTTTTATGGTCTTATACAAATATTTTGAAGGGAACAAGTCTCCCAAACATTCTCATCATATGAGGATAACGTATCATGTGCTAATGAGATAATGAAATAATTATCTATGTATTATGGATTTTGAGGGAAGAAAAAGGATAAGAGCACAACTAGAAAAAAATTTGATAAAGGAAAGAAGAGAAAGAATGATTTTCTAACATGTGATACTTGTGGAAGGAGGGACCATGGTACAAGATTAAAATGAAAAGGAGTTTTCTTCAAGTATTGGGAAAAAGGAAACCGTGATCATGATTTAAAGGGAAAGAAAGAATTTTCTAATTGTCAACGATTTAATTGTAAGTATATGGAGAACTATGAAAATAAATTCCCTAAGCACCAAGGGAAAATACACTAGAAAAAGCTAAGGGATCAAATTCAAACTTATGTCATTACTACTGATGAATTGAAATGATTAATGTTCTTTTTTTAGATTAAATAATTATGTTATAAGAGTATATTAATAAAATATATTCTGGTTTTAATAATTACTAAATATATATGGTTTGTACTGTAGTAATTTTTTATTATGGATTTGAATACGTGTGTTGAATGGTACCATGAAAAGTGATTCAATGGAAAATTGATCTTTTGGAAAAAAACATGATTGAGGGAAGATGACCCTTAATATGTTATTGATGTTGAGAGAATAATGATAAAGATATGTTTATGAGATATTATTGGTGACTATGAAGGTGAATAGTGATTTGTGGGTTTGTATTATCTTTACTGGGATTATTTGATATTTGGATTCAAGGAAATTTTTCAACAACTTCAGATTATACTTATTGAATAATGCATGTTTTCATTAAGGTTAAAGGAGATCAAGGTATTAATGTATTATTTATGTGACAATAAGACATACATTATGTTTTTTTGGGGAAATATAATGTTATGAAACATTTCTTCTAAATCTTTGGTCTTTGAATTTGGGCAAACATATTTTGGATGAGTCTTAAGGTTAACTCCTTATAGAATGAATGAATTATATTATTGATTAATAATAAAGTATGATTTATCATATTGAATAATATATTATAACTTATTTGATTTTTTTAATCATTTAAAGTTTGAAGGAATTACATATGGATCATTCGATAAAAGTGATTCCAGTATAAAAATTCATCTTGAATATCCATATTTTGGTTTAAGAAATTAAGTGGAGATAAATCAAAGAAAAACCAAAGGATGAGATTATAACATGGAAAGAATTCGATTATGTTTATTTTTACATGGGCCTATATGTATAGTAAAATAATAGATCATATTTAGGAAATTTATTTTGAAAAAAATCAATATTAGTTTACTTTTATTTCAGAAAAACCAATGGTTTTTAACTGAACACAGATTTATGGCTTTGTGAAGGCAGGTTTTATAATGACAAAGTTCTCTATCACTCTCCATTAAAACATGATAATTATATTTCTCTTACATGTAAAAATATTCAGTAATGTTATCTTATTTTGGAATCCTAGTTTTGTGTTGACCTTCACATTTCTCTTTACCTCTTTTTAAAAGTATGTTTTATAAACCCTTTTCACGACAAGTGATTTCCACAAATAAAATTTCAAGTATTAAACTTTGATTTTTTTGATGTGAAAATTTAAATTTAGAAGTTTAAATTCATTGAATTAGGGGAGAATTTAACCCCCCAAAATTTTATGGTATTTATCTTTTTTAAATTTAATTTCATTGAAATTATAGTTTTCACACAACACCAAGGTTAAACGAACAATGATATACAATTAAATAACATTATTTTAAAATGACTATTATAACCTAGATAATAAATTGGAAAGAATGAATATTACTAACCAAATTAGGAAATTTATATATTATATATTTAATCAAACTTTTTTACCTTCATCGAAATTATTTTATAGTAATAGGATAAGAATAAATCATGTTTTTTTCGTAAAAGACTATTTTTTTAAATGCAGGTTTACCATCTTTTAATAGCGCACTTGTTTGAAAATTAAATTTTGAAACATTTATAATTTTTATTGAAAAAAATAAAATATATTTTTAAAATAGGAATTTCAAAATTATCTTAGGGTGATATTTTGGTATTTTCTAATAATATTTATTTACTAATGAATAGTGAAAAAATATTGATTTTTATAAAACTGCCAATTTTAATATTTTAAAAGTCTATTTATAATGTGAATTTTATTACACCTAAGAAATTATAAATAAAATTTAGGTATATTATTAATGAAAATATAATATATTTATATCATGGACTAAGTAAATAAATTCTTTAAAAATGATAAATTAAGTATTGATATTTTTTGTGAAACATAAATGTTAATTCACAATTTTATAATTAAAATAATTATTTAAAATAAAATTTATTTTCCTGAAATATATTCATGAATTAATATTTTTTGTCTTATGGTTATAAAATTATTTTATGAGACCATAATTAATTTTTCTAGGTGTTATAAAATTAGTTATAATTTTAAGATTAATATTTTTTGAATAAATGATGATTTTAATTAAGATTTAAATTTCAAATATTTATCAAATTATTTTCCTTCAATTTTGAGAATTTTTGAATTATACATATAAAAAATGGTTAGGGTGAATTTTTGGTATTTTTCTAAAACAGTTGAATTTTTGGTGAATAGTGAAATACGATAATTTACAGTATATGACATTATAAATTAAATACACTATTTATTAAGTCATTGTTGATGTATGAATAATAATATCGAACAAACCTTCTATCTATAATATATTTAGTCATGGTAATAAAAACAATTCATAATATTGAGCTAAAATAATAAACTAATGCATAAAATAATAAAAAACACCCATCTCCTATACTATAAATACCACCCCTCACAACCCCTTCTCCTCACACCTCCAAATCCTTCAAGCTATATTATATTATTCCCATTTATTTCCAAAAATGCTCCCAAACATTATGTTATTTCTATTATAAGAAAAATACCATTTCCAAGTTCCTTATTAAGGTTCTGAAGGAGATGAATTCAAGAGGTAAAATCCCCTTTCATTCTTTTAATTTTCTTTCATTTTATTTTCTTTATTATACTTTCCTTGACTCCTCCATCAGAACATGAATGATAACTCTAGTATCTTATATATGATTTAATTTTATTATGTTAATGTAATATGAACCATAAATTATCTTCTCTTCCCCTTTTTATTCTAAAAATGAAAACATCATCCGTGAGGTGCCGATTTACCGCCTTCATGGATGAATAGTTTTCATTTTTAAATAAGGACTTCAAGAATGGTCATAAAACCATTTTTATAGTTAAAAAACTTCAATATATGTGATAAAACTTATTTAATGTTCTGTAAGAAGAATATATACATAATATTAATATATAAGGCAAACATAGTTAAAGATGACTAAAAAAACTCAAAAATAAACCAAACTATTATCATTAACATTTTATTTTATGAACCATCCTCATATCTAAAAAAGTGATATATAATACCATTAAATCATATTTAATTTTATTAATAATATATAATTTCAATTCTGGATAACTATATCCATTTCACATGACCTTTCATACATGTATAAAAGTGAACACATCTTTAAAACCAAAGAAACGAACACTTCTGAATGATGAAATTGAATATTATAACTCATCAAAAAGACTATAAATAAACATAATAAAATTATAATAAATCAAATATATTTATAATAGTTTCTTAACTAAATTATTTATTAATCCAATTTCATTTTCCTGGATGTTAAGTACTAGTGGAGAATGCTTTCAAACATAAGGTATGGGTTTCCTCATCTCACCTTTATTTCTGTGAGATATGCCTTATTCATAAATATTTCTTGTGTACGGTGTACGTATAATTCCATTTAATATATAATATCAAGAAACTATTTATATTCATGGTATTCCATATTTAATTTCATGATCATTAATTTTATGGGGCATATGGTTCGACTGTTTACAAAGTGGTAAGGGTTTTTTCCCAAATATCCATTTTTTCCTTCAGGTTACGCTTTATCTCTCTTTAACCCAATGTAATAATTAATTATTCTTATTTACTCCCCCTAAATTCTTTTTTTACTTTTAAAAATTATGTAACTTTCTCAATTATTCATTCTTTGATAGTAAATACATGTTTTATAAGGTTACCTTTTTCATTCCACCCGACATGCAAGCCTGATTAGAGGGAACTTTCAAATTTCATACCCATATTTGAGTACACTCCATAATTTTTTTAGCCCACTGATATTTTACTAACATCCATATTTTATCATAAAAGACTATATTAGTTCTTATTTGGTTTTATGAAAACAATTAATTCTTTTTCTATTTTAGATACTCTTTAATATTTTCCCCTAAACCGCACTAAAAAGGCTATTTTCCAATATTCTTAAAAACTATTTTTACATGTTTTTTCTTCATTAGGAAATTTTTTATTCATAAAACATAATTTCTTTGTAATTATATTTTCTTTTTTTGGATAACCATTTTTTTAATATGATATTATGACAAATACAATTTATTTTTCCAAAAGAACTCTTATTTGAAAAGTAAAAAAGGGGAATTTCTCTCAAGAATTCCTCAATGTTTTTATTAGAGTATTTTCATATTTTTCAACACCCTCTATCGAAAAATATCATTAATTGGGATTGATATTTTATGATATAATCTACAATATTTTATTAAATGTTTTATGATAAGTTTTATTATTGATGTGTTATCCTGATATCATTCACCATATTACTCAAAATGGTCAGGGATTATGTTTACTGATTTGGGAAAGTTATTTACAATTTGAATGTATATGTTTTTTTAGTTTCACCCCATTCAAATGATGAATTAATTATACTAAGAAAGTGATATGTGGGTCCCTTTATATCCCCTTGATGAATTTTTAGGTCTCATGAGATAAAACAGATATGGAATTGGATAAGGCCTTGCCCATTTATTTTCAGATATGTATTTGGAAAAGGCCTTATCTATTTATTTTTAGATGTCTTGGACGATGCCTTGATAGTATGTTTCTTATGTCAAAAATTATTAATTCCATAATTATGATATTAGTAATTTATAATCCATGTGATTATTTGACTAGTAGAATATTCATGGTTAAGTTTCACTCTCATGTGATTATTTATATGCCATTATTTATTCATCTTTTATTCCTACCATATTATACTCAAGTTTATGTTTTAATGTAATGTGTTTTTTAGTTATTCACATTGCCTTATTGTTTATGTTTATTTATGATAACTTCCATAGTATTTCATACCCTTATTGAGCATCTGAGATCACCCCTTTCTTATGTTTCATTTTCCCATAGGATTCAAAGATGTGTATTTTGAATGACTTATAAGGATAATTTAGGAGTTTATGGATGTTTTGAATGGTGATTATATGTTGTTTTCCTTTGAAAGTTATAATTTAACAATTATGTTTGTATGTAGTTTTCAAATTATACTAATATTTTTGGTCATATGGTATGTGATCTCTTGTTCTTATAATCAATTTAATAAATTGAGGCACTGGCTCTGAGCTATTGGGGCCAAGGTCTTTACATCAAAATATTTCAGAATTTTGGATACATGAATTCAGATACATGGAATATTTTATAAAGGAATCAGACTATATATAATACTTGATATTTGATTTAGGATACATCAAATAATATATATGTGAATTCTGATATGTGAATAGTTTTTCTTATATAAATTCAGCTACATAAAAATCAGCTACGTAGACAGCTTCACTTACATTGTTAAATTCACTTACATTTTATATTCGGCTAAGTATATTTTGGTTATGTAGATAATATGGTTACATTTATATTTTTCCTACATGATAAATTCACATACATTAAAATCACACACATATTCAAATTGACCTACAAGGTTATGCGAGTTTTACTAGTTGTCCTAAGTCTTGAGATATCCTTTATTTTTTGTATGTTTCATATTTATATTGGTTTAAAGTTTATTTTGAATACTTTTGACATTTTAATTTTTCTAAAATTATTCATTAATTACATATAATCCATTATAACATTTATTAGGTTTTTTCATGATTAATTAAATGAGATCCACTTGGGAATGAGCATGTTTGGAAATTTATGATGAGATATTAGAACCTGAGATATTCAAATGGAAACTGGTTGAAATATTAAGAGTTATATTTGTATATTTTTTGGAGTCTTCTAGAAACATTAATACTCATTTTTATGAAATAACTTATTATTTTGTTAAGTGTTCCAGAGAGTTCCATTGTACATTTTGTATCTATTTTATAGAATACCGAGGAGCACTGACATGAATATTATTTTTCTTTTTTAAATTATATACACATAAAACATTTATATGAGAAGTAATAAAGAGTATTAATAATGTATATAAAGGGAAATATTAAAATTATAATTGTTTTTTAAATATTAATAGTTAGTCTCAAATAAGTTGGGGGAGTATTCTAATAAATTTATGATCATATTTTTTTGTATATCTTTACTGCTATATTAACTATTTATTTATTTTTCCAATGATCTTTTTTGAAATACTGCCATTTTTAAATTATATATAAGTTAATTAAGAGGTTATTTTATGTGAATATTTTATTTTTTGAATTTCTGAAGGAGAATTAGGAATTTTAAAGAGATTTTTTAGTGTATTAAAACAATGAGGTATGTAGTGAATAAATATAGAAGTCACTCTTTTTTACTCTTACATGATGCATATATTGCAAATGTATCTTAGAGCTTCATTATTTAGCTAATTTCTTATGTAAACTACAATATAAGGGCTTAAGCACTACCGGATCCAGAAACTAGCATCTTCATTGACAGTCATTCCTGGGGTTAAATTATTTTATTCTTTCTTTGTAATAAAGCCGTATGTATTTTATAATACAAACTTAGGGTGTCTTTAAAGGGGTTATGAGACCCTAAAAAAGGTATATGTTGGTTTTGTATATCCCCATAGAATATTGGTCTTAGTTTTTCCACTTATAAGACCAGGTTCTGCTTAACCTGTAAAATAGCATAGAAAAGTAATGATCCTATTGGAGTTTGAGTTTAGTCAAGTCCCTTAAAATAATGGGTTTCTCTTGAATCATAACATATAAGAGGTTAGGAATTTTCATTTTAAATTCTATGTTGTTTCTTCACTAGTAAAATAATAGGTTTGTTTTTCACTAATAAAATATTGGGTTTCATCTAGTCTCAAAAAAGGCAAGAGGTTATGATTGAGCTTGTAAAAATTATAAATTGGGTATTCTCTTGTAAAAGGCTTGGTTTTTTGTCTAAAAATATAAATGAGAAGGGTACTGGGTTAATCATTCAAGTGTGAAAAAGGTAGATTTAATAGTTTTAACTATCCTTTATAAGTGATATACCATATTGGGTGCCATACACCGAGTTGGTATGTGAAGAGTACATGTAGGATCATTTAAATCCAAAATTATATAAAAATTATTGTGTTTATCTTTCACATTCATTTATTTTCTAATCTATCAATTTCCTTATATTATTTTGGTTTAATTTTTTAATATCTAGAAAAATAATTTTCCACTAATAAACTTTACACATTGATTAAATATTATATTTTGGAAAAGACAATTCACCCCCTCTTGTCCATTTCCCTCCTCCCTTTAGGACCAGACAAAATTTTCATTGGGTGAAAATATATGCACTTTTTTAGTTAAAGGTTTTCTTAATTCTTAGAAACTATAAACCTAAATGGTATTTGATATGTAAGTGACTCAATATTGGTTACTAATATTGAAATTATGGATGGTTTAATTTGGGTCGCTTTAGTTTCTATCAAAGCTAGTATGTAACAAATATATATTTTTTGAACTGGATCATGATGTATGAGTCTATGCCATCTCAAAGGGATCCTAACCAAAAATAAATAAATTATAGTAACAATAATATCCTCCCAAAACATAATCCACACTTTACAAAAATTCAATCATTAAATTCATCAGGTCTCGTAGCCTTGTTAGGATTCAAACCAAAAAAGGTTGTAAAAATCCATTTAGGAACCACAATCTCATCCAGAAAGATCATGATGACTTATCAATAAATGTAGAAATGAAAGGTACCAAAGAATATCTACGAATATAAGGAGAATAAAGTTTAATCCCCATTAAATTTAGAAAGAAAAAGTCTATCTCAGTAATTATATCATCTAATATAGAAACCAATCTACAATCCAATCTTTGTAGCTTCTGGATTTTATTTTCATTAAACCTCACATTGGTAGAGATGAATAAGGAAGATAAATTTTAGTATCATTCCTTGAACTATTTACTTCTATATTTTTTTACTAGTAATTACATTATTAGAGGTAATAATAAAAATATTAGACTTCCAGTTAGATTTCCTATATATCAAATCATTAGAAGGGGAACCTAGAAGAATCACTCTCTAGAGATTAAATTATTTATCTCTAACATTGTGTAACTCTAGAATCGCATAATTGAGAATCCATAATAGAGGAATTAATTTTTTTTAAAGAATGAAGATCTATATTCAGAGGTTTATTTTATTTAGAAACATGGAACATAAAAAACTGTGAACATTAAGGTTTTTTCCTTGAGATATATTTGGAAGAAAAGACACATAATCAACCCAAAAGTTAAATAATTTAATAGGAACATTACCAATAAACATGAAAATTCTAACATTAATGAGAATATGAGTGTGGTTAGATATTAAAAGATATGAAAATTCATTTTGAGTACCAAGAATAGAATTTATCCAATTTCCATTCATTGATTAAGCTCCTTGATTTAAGTACCGAGTTCTATAGTAATTTTCAATGCTTGGTTTTATATAGAAACAAACACTTTCACTACTCCATTAAAATTGTGTTGGGAGATTCCACTCTTAATAAAAAGTATCATTGTCAGATTATTCACTATTTTTTTCCCTTTACATGAAACCATATTTTTGGGTCATTCTTGTTAGGAAAAAGCTGAAGATAAAGGTGGTTATTTGCAAATGTTGTTTTTTGTTTCCAAGAAAAGTTTTGAATAAATTAAATCACCTCAATTTTTATTTGGTGATTGTTTTTAAAATAATTCAACTCATTTTTTTCTGAAAAAATGGATTCACTCTATCCATCGTAAAAAGGAGAATCTATTTTGAAAGAAAAGATGCTGATCAGACTTATCTTGGGTCTAGAATGAGAGAAGATCATAATGAGGATTTGATCATAATATGGAATGAGAGAATCAGTTGAATGAAAGAGAATGTATCTTGTTAGAAGTAAATAGTCATCAGATCCACTCTAAATTTTGTTTGAAAGAAGTGGTTGTTTTGATGAAAAATTAGAGTCTCTATGACTACGATAAAAAATTTTTGATGATTCTTTGATATTTCTTAGTTCGTAAAACATAAGTTAATTCGAGGAATTATGATTCAATTTTGGTGAAAGAAAGGGGGTGGGAAAAAGATTCAGGCCGATTGGTTTCTGATAAGAAAAGAGATACAAACATTCAAAAAGAAATTTTATCTAGTATAATCAGTTTTGGACTGAGAAGGAAAGAAAATGTTGCTGGGAATCGTACTTAAAAGGTCGTACAAAAATCTATTGTATTTAGGTGTAAAGAAAGAAATAAGGTTCTCATTATAATTAGAATTTCCTTACATAGTATGACCATACTCAAGATTAAATAGAAAAATATCATACCTAGTATGATCGTATTTAGAATGATTGTATCTATAAATGATCATATCTAGGACAATCGTACTCTGGAAAGATCTTACTCGGGCAGAGAAGAAACGAAAGAATCTGTAATGAATGGGAAGTTATGATACATTCTAATTGAAATCTGATGGTGCTAAATCTATTCTCAAATGAATTTATAGTCATCAAGAAAGTCATGATACAATCACAGGTTTTTGAATGAAGGTAGTTTCTGAATATGAACCTTGATTTATTTTCAAATGTCTTTATCTAGTGGGTTAAGAGTTGAATCACATTGTTTACTTTTTAAGTGATTTTTTTAATTCAGTCAAGAGAAAGAAATGAAGGAGATGATGCGTATGTCAATTGGGTCAGGATACATTGTATCAGTGGTGAATTGTTTTATATATCTAATTGGGTTAATAGAAGAAGTGATTAAGTAAAAGAGGTTTGAAAGCATATATTACTGAATGAATTGTCGAGGGGGATCTTTACCCTCAAAATAATGATCATATTTAACATTCATAAGTTATATCCATTTCTTCATACACATTATTATAATTGGTAGAGAGCTTTGTTTTGAATAAATAAAATTCAAGAAAATGGACTCATGAATAGAAATCATAGTGGCAACAAAAAAGAATTTTTGGAGAGGAATTGATGATTATAGAAGAATCGAGAAGCTTTTATAAGAGTCGATGAAGTCCAAATTCACTTGATATTTTAAGAGAAATTGAGAATAAAGTGAATTTGATTAAGTGGGAAAAGTTTTGTGATTCCTGCCAAAGCCACTCTAGGGTCACCTATAAAAGTAAGAAATGTACATTATACTTTCTAGATGAACGAAGTACTATTAATGAGAGAGAAGCTCCAAGTTTTTAGAGAGTAGAAGATTATTTCCATGTAAATTTTTTTCGGAAAAAGTTTTGACGGATTGAAGTGAATGAGAAGATACAAGATCACAATGTTGTATTCAGCTGATCATCGTACTCAGTGATTTTTGTTCTCAATTTATTACTGTATTCAACTTATCAATTATATTTGGTTGATTTTCATATCATGATAGATTAATTAGATTGGGAATTCTGTACTTGGATTTTCTGATTGAGGAAGAATTGTACCTATTTTTTTGTAATTAGAATTGAAGTGGTGTCGATTCATCTCTACCATATTATGTGGTAGTCATATTTGTTTTACCGAGGAGAATTTTATCGAGAAGTATCATACCAAGAATAATTTTATCAAGGAGAATTGTACTTGGATGAATTTGATGGAGAAAAACAGATTGTGAAAATTGGACTTGGTTTTTATTAACAATGTCCATGAAGTTCTTATCATTTTCTGGGTAAGAAATTGAAGTTTTTTTAATTGAATACATTTATGAAATTGAAAAAGAAACACTTGTAATACGATTTGTCACAAAATCATTGTATTACTCTATTTGTGCTAAGAGGGTGCACACACACTATTGAAATTGTTTATATAGTGCTATACGAGTGAAAGGGTATATCCTACTCATTGTGATCCAAAGATTTATTTCTAGTTGATTGTGTGGTATTGGATCATTTCAAAACCATACCAAGGGTGTAGCTATTTTTATTGAATAGTGAACCTTGTAAATGCTTGTGTTCCATTGGATATGTGGTAGAATTTTTTTCAGTTAGAAATTGAATATTTAATAGGAGGCGAAGTTTGTTTCAAGGAAACATAAAAGAAAAGGTATCACTGATTTGCCACCTCCCCCTCTCAGTGATACAATCATCCAGACTGGGATCTTTCAAGTGGCATCAGAGTGTAGGTTCCCTTTACTTATTCTTTACTGATGCAGAAATTAAATTGTATGAACAGTAAAGGTGTTCTAATCTTAGATGGAAATAATTATCATATCTAGAAATATATAATGTTTTCTCATCTTATATCTATTATTTATGATGTTCATTAATCTACAACAATTGGGTTACATCCCATTGATGATAAATCTCCTCTTATATTTGTCGATAAAAAGAATCTGAATAATGATAGAAGGTCCAAAAATGCTATATTTTAATCACTTTTATAAATTGAATTATTAAGAGTGAAAGGTGTTTCCACAACCAAAACTATATGGGATAAATTGAAAACATATAAGAAGGAAATAAAAAAAGTGAATAAGGAAAATATACAAATATGGAGATTGAAATATAAAGATTTAATGATGAGGAAGCATGAATCTATAGGGGTCTTCTTTACCATGGTAAATGATATTATGAGTACTATCATATTTCTTGGTGAAAATTTAGATGATTCTACAGTTGTTGAAAAGAGTTTGAGAATCCTTCCTAACAAGTTTGATGAAAAAGTTTCTTTATTGGAAGAAAGGGATCTTGAAACATTATCTCTTGATGATTTTCATAGCACTCTCATCACTTATGAAATGATATGGTAAAAAGTAATGAAGATAAAAAAAATATGACAGAGAAATGTATTTCAAGTATTATAAGATATAAAAGTCACAGAATACTCTTATTGATGATGAAGCTGGTTAATCTGACTTTGAAAATGAGGTATGTAAAAATATTGACAATATTTTATCATTGTTTTTTTAAAATATAAAAAACGTTACAAGGAAATAAAAATGAATACTTCCCTTGAAATGTTTTGAATTTGGAGGAATTGAGAACTTTGCTACCAATTTCCCTCAAAGAAAGAAAGAATAGGATAATGAAGAAGAAGAAGGAATTCTAAGATGAAAATTAAGGAAACAGGGAGATAAAATATAATTTAATTCCATAAATAAATATAAAAAATTTGTCAAATACAAAAGAATATGTTTATTGTCTAAATATGAAGAAGAAGAAGGTAGCGATGCTGAATCCAAAAAATCAGTTGAACATGGTACTAAAAATACTTTTATTTCAACAATGAATGATGAATAATTTGGAGGAAGTAGTTTTTATGAAGAAGAAACACAACTTGAAATGAATTTGAATGAAGAATTGAAAGAATGTATGAGAAAGATCTGAAGGGTTGAAAAGAAAGAAATAAGTTTGAAGATAAATTTTCCTTAACAAGAAATCAAAAATGTTTTTATGATGATAAATTAAGGAGGATAAAATAGATTTATGACTTGAAAAAATCTCTTTAATAAGATAAGAATCATATTGTGTATCTAGAGGTGAAGTTGAAGGAAAAAAGAATAAGAGTTGGAACATGTCTAACAAAAACTTTCTAAAGTTGAATTGAGAAATACATATATTGAAAACTCTATCATTTAAATTTGTGAAAGCTACTTAAATGAGAAAGTTGAGTAGGATAAAAAAAGTAAACTTCATTGGGTGAGAAGAAAGATAGATTTTTTTTAAAATAAAGAAATATGGGAATGTCATGTATGTGTCCAAGACCAACAAAGTTAGGGATTCCGAAGTCTCAAAGAACCCTCAGTCCAAAAATGTTTTGAAATAATCAGAGTCTGGAAATGTTTTATAAACTTGTAGTTTTGATAAATTATAAAATAAAATGAAGACATTTATTGATAATAGAAAGGTTGGTGTCTTAGAAAATATAGAAAAATGTTACTGAGAAATGTATTCATAATTCTGAGTAGTATGGAAGTTTCATAGTTAAATACTCATTTTATGGATATTACTAGTATTTTTTGGGATTCAGACACACATAAAATATTTGTTGTTTCAAATAACAACATTTCTATTATCCCACATGTTATGAAAGGTAAGGTTTTTGGGGTAGATAATTCCATGAAAAAGAAGAAGTCTGAGAAGGTTATTTTGAAGAAATGTAATAAAGGTGCAGTAAAAATTAAAAATAGGTTTAATCCTTCAGAAAATATTTATGAAAGATATGATGAACCTGTACATTTGGAAAAAGTATTTATTGTTTTGTTACCATCACAACAAAAGATTATTAACAATTATCAAAACCCGAAGATGAAGAAAGAAAAGGAAGAAGAAAATGATCTTGTTGTTGAAACAAAATGGAAGGCTTCAAAAGGAGAACAAACTTAGATTCTTTTTAGTGGTTTTTCTTCTCATATGACATGAGATTTTAAAATTTGAATAATGTGAAAGATTTTAAGGAAGGAACAATGACATTTAGAAATGATGAATCCTTGAAAATCAAAGGTGTTGGATCATCCATCATTGGGAAAGTAAAGATGAAATCCATGAAATATTTGTATATTTTTGGGATAAAACAAAATTTTATAAGTGCTTCATAATTTTTTGATGAGGGTAACAAAGTTACCTTTAGAAAATATGGGTTTTTTTGAAAATTGAAGAATATGGAAAGATTGTTACAAGAGTCCAACACACAGAAGGAAACTTATTTCAAGTTGGTGAAATACAATAATCTTGTTACATGAGTATTGTGGAATAAAATCAATTGTGGAATAAAAGGATGGGATTCATATGTTAAAGAAATATAAGCAAGTTATATAAAATGGATAGTTTCCAAGACATTCCTGATTTTCCTAGAAGAAAAGATTGGTGTTTCACCATTTTCTAGAAAGAAAAGATTACAAAATCAATGCATAAAAAGTTGATATTTTTTAAAGATAAACCCTAGAGAATATTCATTCTGATATCTATGGGCCAATTAGAAAACAATAAAAAATGGAGATAATTAATTCATTAATTTCATTGATGAATTTACTTAAATTACTTGTTTTATGTATATGAAACAAAAATCAGATGCTTGGAAAATGATTAAATGTTTTAGAAGGAAGTCTGAGAAAGAATGTGAGTATTTTGTGAAGAATTAGAGAATATAAATTGGTGGTGAATACAAAAGTAAAGACTTAAAAATTTATCTTGAGAAGCATTGAATTGGGAATGATTATAGTTCCCCATACACTCCTCAACAAAATGGGTTTGCTGAAAGAAATAATATAAGTTTAGTGAAAATGGGAAGAACCATGTTACTTGAAATTAAATTTCTCATTACATTTGGAGATAGGCCATGAGTACTACTATTTACATTCAAAATTGATGTTTCTATAGGCCAAGATTAGTTATGATTCTATAATAATTGTTTTATGAAAAAATTATAAGTTTGAAACACATTAGAGTTTTCGGGAGTCTATGTATTATAATGAAGATGGAATTTTTCTTAGATATGATCTAGAAGGAAGAGGATATAGATGTTTAAACAAATAAACAAGAATAATTTTTGATTAAATTTTTCTGAAAGTAATTGAAAAATCAAATAAAGACAAACATGCTCAAGAAGAAAAGGAAGTTGAGAAAGTTGAAGAAAATAATTCTGATAAGGATACATAAAATTGTATTCCAAATCAAGAGGAAGAATCGAACTCATCTATTTCCAGTGATGAGGAAGAAGGTTTAAACTTAGAATATAATTGGTGATCAATATCAAAAGGTTCAAACTAGAAGAACATAAAATTTTATTACACATACTTCTTTGTATTCATAATTAGAACCGAATGATGTGAAAGAAGATTTTTTGTACCTAGAATGGGGTTAGAACATGAATGAAGAGTTATATTAGATTGAAAAGAGTGATACATGGTAACTCATACCCAAGCCTGATAACAAAAACATTATTGGCACAAAATGGGTTTTCCGAAGAAAGATCAATGAAGAAGGTGAAGTGATAAGAAATAAATCAATATTATTATGCAGAGGGTATTCAAAAATTGAAGGTATTAATTTTGATTCTACCTTTTCCCTAGTGGAAAACTTAAAACAATCAGAATATTTCTTTCTATTTCTATACAACGAGGCTACAAGATCTTTCAAATGTATGTTAAATCGACATTCCTGAATGGTGATGCTGAAGAGGAAGTTTATATTGAACACCCTTGTGGATTTGTTGTTCTGAACGATGAAAGTTATGTGTGCATATTGAAAAAGGATTTTTATGGCCTAAAACAATATCCAAGGGAATGATATTCCAAATTTGATACATGAATAAGGAATATGAATTTAATGAAATAAAGAGTGGAAAAATATCTTTACATCTAAGAATTTCAAGAGTATTCCCTCATTGTGATTGTTTATGTTGATGAAATTATCTTTTCTTGGAATGATGAAAGAAGTCCTGAAAAGTTTTCTAAAGAAATGAAGAAGGTATTTGAAATTTCTATGATGGGGAAAATGAAATACCTTCTTGATTTAAAAATACATCAATGGAAGGAATAAATTTTTCTTTATCAAGAGAAGTATGCTAAAAAACTTATTAAGAGGTTGGGCATGGAAGAATCAAAACCTGTTTCCAGACCTATATTAGTGGGAACAAAGTTATCTAAAGATGGATAAGGAAAGGAAGTTGATCAGAAATTATTTATAATGTTCATTGGAAGTTTTTTTGTTTTCGACTTCATCAAGACTTGAAATTTTTTATGTTGTTACCTTATGTGCAAGATTTCAGAGTGCTCTAAAAGAATCACATTTACTTACTGGAAAATAATTCTTAGATATATAAAAGGCACAGTATAATTCATAATTAGGTATGGAATATCAGATAGTATTGAAATGTTTGGGTATTTAAATATTTATTGGGAAGGAAATTTTGATGATAGAATATCCACATCTGGTGGAGTATTCTTTCTAGAAAATAATTGTGTTAGTTGGAATTCAAATAAATAGAATTCAGTAACTCTCAGTACGACTTAATATGAGTATGTTTCTACCACTAAAGACACTACTCAAATTATTTTGATGAAAACTCAATTTGATGATTTACTTATTGATGTGAAGTTACCCTTTCTCTAGTGTTGTGACAATCAAAGCACAATCAATCTCACCATGAATCCTATTCAACTTTCTCATTCAAAAAATATTGATATCAAATATAATTTCATCAAAGATCATGTGGAGAAGAATTAATTGAAGTTGTATCATGTTATAACATCATAATAAGTTTCTAACATATTCACAAAACCTTTACTGAAGGAATTATTTTCTAAATTGATGTGGAACATGGACTTCTAACCACTTTCTCTTTAAGGTTGAGGTATATTTTTCTGTCACATATCTCATATTATATTTGGAGAGTGTTTTCAAGGGAGAGAATGAATTGTTTCATAAATATATCCATTTGATTCATGTAAAAAGGGGTAATTGTGGGTAAGTTGTGAATTAAACATCATTTTGTGAGTGAACTATTCTAAATATTTGTTGGAGTGTTTGTAAAAAAATAAATTAATTTTTATTCTAGGGATAATGAAGAAAAGATGAGGTTGAAGAAGATCTGAGGAAGTATAAATAAAAAAGTTTTCATAATCACTACTTTTGGACATCATGGTTTTTAATTAAATGATTCTTGTTACCTACAATGGGTTATCTCACATATGATTAGAATTATTGATATGTAATCCACTGCTTGAGGATAAAAAGTTCAGCGATTTATGAAACATGGTTGACAAAAAAATCCAAAGGGGGAGATTGTTAGGACCAAGCTGAAGATGAGGACAGTTGTTTTAAAATGATATATTTTGTTGTCAAGAAAAGTTTTTGAAGAATGGAAATCTTCTCATTTTTTATTTCGTTATTGTTTTCACAAGAATTGGACTCATTTTTTAATGAACATTCAGATTCACTCTATCCATCATAATGAGGATAACATGTTTTGAAAGAAAATATGTTGAGCAGACTTATCTTGGGTCTGTAATGAGAGAATATCATAATGAGTATTTTATTGTAATATGAAATGAGAGAATCAACCGAATGAAAGAGAAAGTATCTTGCTGAAAGTAAATGGTCATCAAATTCACTCTGAATTCGGAGTGAAGGAAGTTCCTATTTTTATGGTAAATCAGAGTCTTTATGAACACAATTAAACAAATGTTATGATGGTTTTTTTGGTATTTAATAAATCAAAATTTAATTGGAGGAACTATAATGAAATCTTGGTGAAAGAAAGGGGTAGTAAAGAAGATTTAGGCTGATTAGTTTCTAAGAATAAAAGAGTTGTAGCTAATAGAAAATAAATTGTATCTAGTATAATCGAATTCGGGATGAGAAGAAAAGAAAATGTTACTGTGAATCGTACTCAAATGAATGTACCCGGATTTATCGTATCCAGGTGGAAGGAATGAAAGAAGGTGCTAAAGATCATAATCAGAATGTTCATCACCAGGATTATCGTACTCAAGCTTATGGAGAAAATTATTGTACCCAATATGATCGTATTCAGAAGGATTGTACCTAGAAATGATCATATCCAGGCTAATTGTACTCAGAAAATATCATTCTCATGTTGATAAGAAAATAAACAATCTAGAATGAATGAAAACTTATGATACTTTCCAATTGAAATCTGATGATGCTAAAGTTGTTATCAAATGAATATAAAGTCTTAATACAAGTACAATTTTGTGAATGAAGGTAGTTGGTGAAGATGAAACCTGATTTGTTTTCAAATGTATTCATTAATTCAAGAGTTGAATCACTTTGTTTACTTTTTAAGTAATTTTTTTAATTGAGTCAAGATAAATAAATGATGGAGATGATGTGTATTTCAATTGGGTCAAGATCAATTATATCAGAGGTGAATTATTTTATATATCTAACTGGATTAAGAGAAGAAGTGAAGAAGTAAAAGTGGTTTGAAATATGATATTTCTAAATGAATTGTCAAGGGGGATCTTGACCCTTAAAAGATTGATTGTATTCAACATTCAGAAGTGATATCCATTTATTCATACACTTTCTATGAATTGGTGCAGATATTTGTTTTTAAGAAATAGGATTTAATAAAATAGACTAATAATTGAAATAATATTGGAAATTGAAATGAATTTTTGGAGAAGAAGTTAATATTATAGAATAATCGAGAAGCTTTGAGAAGAGTTTACTAAGTAAAAATTCACTTGAGATTTTAGGAGAAATTGATTTTATGTTGAATTTTATTAAGCAAGAAATCTTTTAGGTTTCCCACCAAATTCCACTCAAGGTTCACCTATAAAAGGAAGAAAAGTAAATTTTTCTTTCAAGATGACCAAAGTACTAATCATGAGAGAGAATTTATGATTTCTTATATAGAATAATAGGATTTATGTATTGAGTTTTTTTAATGTTTTGATAGATTGAAGTGAAATAAAATATACAAGATCACAATGTTGTATTCAGATGATTATCATAATTAGTGATTTTCCTACTCAACATATTATTATATTTGTATTGTCAATTATATTTGGATGATTATTGTATCAGGATGGATTAATCATACAGTGATTTCCATAATGGTCTTTCTAGGTTCAGTAAGAATTGTACCATTTTTTTCATACTCAGAATTAATGTGGTGCTGATTCATCTCTACTATAATATATCGAGGTCATATTTTTTTACCAGGTAGAATTGTATCGAGAAGTACCATATCGAGAATAATTTTATATAGGAGAATCATACTCAGAGGAATCATACTGAGAAAAAGGGATTAGGAAAATCGAACTTGGTTTTTCTTAACAAAGTCCATGAAGTTCTTACCATCTTATGGGTAAGAAATTTAGGAAGTGTTTTCAATTGAATACAGTTTTGAAATTGAAAAATAATAATAGGTAACATGATTTGTTACAAAATCATTGCATTACCCTATTTTTGCTAAGAGGGTGTATGCACACTATTAGAATTGTTTACATAGGGCTACAAGAGTGAAAGGTTGCATCCTACTCATTATAATCCAAGGATTGATTTCTAGTGGATTGTGTGTTATTGGATCATTTTCAAACCATACCAATGTCGTAGATATTATAATTGGATAGTGAACCTTATAAATACTTGTGTTCCTTTTAATGCATGGTTGAATTGTTTTCAACATGGAATTGAATCTTTAATAGGAGGAGAAGGTTGTTTCAAGGAAACATAAAATAAAAAGTATCACTGATTGAACCCCTCCCCGTCTTAGTGATATAATCATCCTGACAAGGCAATTTTAGTTCTTACTGATAAAACTTAATGAATTATTTCATGATTCTCTAGATAAAAATCCACTTAAACTGAGGTTCACTCTTCTCCATTATACGATCAAAATACATTGATTTTCTCCTAGTTTTATTTTCATCTCACCTCTTAAAATATTTTATGAAATCCATGACTTTTTACTAGCATGTAATAACATGATACAACCTATTATACTATAATCATCAAAAAATAAGATAAAATATATTTCTCCACTTATTATGAGGTGGTTTATACATCCAAAAACATCAATGTAAACCAAATCAAGCATGTTTGATAACCTATTCTTCTTTGATTTGTGAGGATTTCTCACCATATTTCCTCTAATACATGCACTAAATGTCTTCTCCTGATCATGATTTGGATTAATAATGGACACTATAACCTTTTGCTTTGAAAAATTATTCATTATTTATTGATGATTATTCCCAAGAATCTGATTCAATAATATGTTCTTTTATTAGATCATGATTAAAAAAGTGTCCTCGTTTCTTTCCACTTGATATAAGTTTCTTTTTTTCTCCATCCCTTGATCTATGAGTTTCTAGATTTTCTTTTGGTAAAGAATCACTTTCAATTGAATGTGAATTAAGGTCTTATGTCACCTAAGTAGCTTACTCTAAGAATATTATTTCAATGACCATCCACATAGATATCGTATTTATTCTTCAATTCATATCCAATATGCCTTCTATGTCCAATTCCTTTTGTCATCCAGGTCCCATCAATTCCAAATTAAACTATACCGTCAAAACAACCTTTTAAATACTTCAAATGGTTTATATTCCTGATCAGGTGAGATCGAAACCCAATATCTAGGATCCACATACAATTATTCTTTTTCACTTCAAAAGGAATTTTATAGAGGATATCCTTCTCATTATTCTTCTTTTCTTTCCATTAAATGCTTTTTTTGAGTTGTGATATATGATTTTACCTCGTTATTCACTTTAGAATTCATAGTATCATAGTATTCCTCTTATTACTATGGGGAAAACTGGATTCCCAAAGGAATAGAATCCATATAACTTCTCTCAATTCTATTTTATATTCTATATGAAACATTTATTCCCTAAAGATTCTAATAATATATATATTTATAACCCATAGTAAAGTAATAAAAAAATATTCTTAAAAAAATTCCTTCTTGTAGGTGTAAGATATATTCTAATCCTCTTTTATTAAATTCATGGTGGTTCTACTTTAAATTAGTTTTATACCTCATCATAGAATGTCATTATGTGTCCTAGGTTTCCAAGAAATTGAAAATTATTAAGGGGAAATATTTTTTAACCTCTATCACTCCATATATTTATATCTTTTGAATAAATCCTTGGTTTTTTATAAGTCTCGATGACTGGGGACTATCTTCAACCATTTTCTTTTCTTTTTCCCTACACTGTCTATATTAAAATTTGATTTCCAATCTTTGAAACCAATTCTAATCCCACCTAAGTAGTTAATTCATTAATAATTAGTTACCATCTCAACATCTCTTATTACTTATTAAGACCATTCCTTTAGTTCTTCATTTATGAACATTACTAAATGCTATTTAATCTTTAAAAAATTGATTTTTACTTCATCTTAATGATTTTTTATATGATCGACCACCTATTATTTAAGGGATTAAACCATATTTGATCAATCATCAATTAAATTTTTTATGGTCATGGATCACCATGGATTCTTATTCAATTTTTCATCTTGATGTTTAAAACTTAATTGGATGATTCTTTAGTTTCTTCTTGTTATTCCCCAAACTTTTGTTACCTAGTGATATTAGTATCATGTTGATAAGTGTGCTCAAATTATTATTTTCAAAAACCACCAATATTTTTGTTCTTATTTAATTGTATTTCAAGATCCTTAAGAGAACCTTCAAGTTAAAACATTATCCCTATAACACCTTCATGTTGAATTTATTCTTTGGTTTCTATGTTTTATATTAAATTTTTGTTTCTTCTTGCTTTACATGCATCTCATATATTAATATATTTCTATGTATATCATCAAGTGATCACTCTTCAAGATTTCATTCTTATAAAGTAGAAACCTTTTTATTTAATAATGGTGTAAATCTTATTATAATTTTATTCATGATATCCACATCAATAATCTCATAACTGAGTCCATAAATATCTCTAAGAACCTCGTTGATATGATTGAATAAAACATCAATTATTTAATATGTATCCATATTCAAATAAAAAAACCTAATATGATGAACCTGTAGATTCACCTCATTTACTTTGTTGTTACCTTTACACAATGTTATAAAATTGTCCCCAAATGTCATTCACAATCATAAAAATCACAACTTTTATATATATGTGTTATGTAAATGCTATAGATATGGAATTTTATGCCTTTTCATTGGATTTTAGAAATTGTATTTCTACTTAGGTCATATATTGCTTCATAATAGTACTAAAAAGTATTTTATGAATAACAGTAGAGTAAACATTGAGTCTAAGAGATCATATATATAATAACATTTGATTATTCAAGATATAGTAATTGAATTTATCAAAAAACATCTCCTTGAACATTGATAACATTTTTTATGCTGATAATAAATTGTTTACAGATTACCTAAGATTAAACCTTGTTTCTATACTACAATTTATAATAACCACAACATCCCAAACACACCCTAAGATGTGGAAATAATTAAGGTGTCAAAAATATTTTCAACTTTATACTTAAAGGATATTATTCATGAGTTGGAAAGAACACTTTAAACTTTCATAACCAACTATACAAACAAAGAATTAAAATATTGAAAAAAATGTTTTGAAATAGAAATTTTACACAACATAAAGGGACACTACAAGGAGTATAACCCATACATGTGTCAATATACTAGGGGGTATCACTACTCCATGTATGTGATTATAATGTTTTGGAAAGTATCACTACCAATCATAAGGACAATCCCTCTATATCCCTATTGACTCACTACTTCATGTAAGAGTTATAAGAAAATATATGATACAACAGTCAATTAAAAGAATCTTTACAATAATATAAACACCAAATCAATGATAGTGTTATCCTATTCCAAAAATCCACTCTACCACGTATATATATTCAACAAAACTATTCACACATAACCATTCATTTAATTTTCTAGATGTAATCTTATCCAATTTGAAAAATATTGAAATTAAAAAAAACCTAGAAAAAATAACATCATGGAATGACATTAGATATTGTGGCATGATGCACTTAAAACTCTACTAGATTAAATCAAGATAAAACACATTTTTATGTGATTGTATTTCAACTATAGTTCTATAAAATCTAAATTAAATTTTTTTAACACTCCTTGAAATTCACTATGTGGACCTCCAAATATTCCTAGATTATAGACCTATTATTGCACAATCTCCTATGTTGCAGTGTATCCTACTTCAATTATTTCTAACAAGTTTAGCATGAATTTTCATGTACATGTGTTAGAGAATGACCACTTCTCATAATTGATACATCACCAAGTTACTCTTATGAAACCTTTTTCATGATGTAATCTCCTCCTATGCATCATGGTTTAGTCATCCTTTAACAAATCCACTTAAAATCACCTCAATCAGTTTTATTCTTTTTCAAAGTCTCATTTTAGTCCAAAAATATTGAAAAAAAACACAACTTAAGTTCACATGATCTTAAATTATCTAAAGGTTCTAATGTTCTCCCATTATCAAATCTAAATAAACTTGGTTAAAACACTAATATGGTCATTGGGAAAGGGGATTCAATTTCTTTTTTATTTTTTTCATTTATTTTATAAATATAAATAATATTTGGAGTGGATTTGATGAAAGAATAAATTCATGGTTTTTTAATTTTTTTCCTCACAAAAAAAAACAACGAAAATAATGTATATAAATAGTTAACATTAACAATAATAACAAATAAAAAAAATATTATGGTAAAAATAATGTTATTAACAATCATGATATTATTAATAATATAACTATTATTTAATAAAGAAAATGTTAATATTAAAAATAATTATTATACTATTAAAATTAATAATATTGATTTTAATAATAACTTTACTAACACAAACACTAAATATTTAATAAAGATATCTATAATAGGAATAATAAAATTAATAATACCATAATGTTAGTAATTGTAACATCACAGATACCAAAAATATAGACACTGTTATTACATTATGTTATTGGCCAATAAATAAAAAAATTACTGAAATATCCAATAATTTAGTAGTATTGGAATACCATATACATATATATATATATTAAATTTCAGAACAAAATATATGACATGAACATATAGAGATAACATGATTATCGCTTCCTTCATTTCTCTCATTGATGGGTTGTGATTTGTCTGAGGAGGTTGGAGGCAACTTTGGTTTGCAGATCTTCACCAGAACCTTGTTTTTATCCTCTCCTTCACATGCGGGTGATCGTTTATCATCAACATGATTTTCCAACCACCTACCCTCTACTGTTCTGTAAAGAACCAGAATTTCCATGGAAATTTTTTTCTTAAATACATAGGAATTGTACGAGTCCGTGAAAATTTACGGTGCATGATTCTGAGGCCCGGTGTGCCCGAAATCAATTTCTGAAGTTTTTGTTTGGGTATTTTTAGTAAACACACAAGCAGATTTTTATAACTTTTGAACCGGGGCATGGAATTGAAATCAGAGGGGAGCGTTGAACTCAAAGTGCCGATATTCGATTAAGAATACTTTCACCTCGATGATAGTTGGTCAATAATAAAAGTTAGTTTTTGGGTTTTTAGTGTATGAATTAAATAAAAATAAGGTTGTATAAACTTTATTTTTATTATTTGGTTAAAACCTCCATGTAGAGGTTGGATGTGGGGCCCATTCGAGGTCTAAACCTCCTCTTCTTGTTTATTGTGGTGGGGACCACCTGGGGTTAAACCCCCTTGAAACTCCCCTTTAATGAGGAGAAACCATCCACCTTCCATTAATTTTAGGGAAGCCTCTTCAACTCCCCTAACACTTAATGTGCTAAATCCTTCACATTTAAATAATACACCCTTTGTGAATTTAGTGCCAAAAACTAAATAATAGATTAACTTAATCCACTATTTTGGGTTGGAATTTATCTTTTGGTGGAGCTTGGGTGAAAGGAGAGAGCTTAGGGAGAAAAGCTCTCACCAACGAAGAACGAAGAACACGTTCTTCTAATGAAGAATGTCGGTGTGGAGTGTCTTCGACTTTCCTCCTTGGAACCCCCTTCGACGTGGGAAATCTTCGATCAATCTCCCCTCCTCATCATCTTCAATGAACCGACGCACGAGCTTGTATTGGAAGTGTGTGGCGGACGCGACAAATGACGACAACACTGTCTTCTTCCCCGCGACTCCGTCAACGAAAAACGAAAAAAAGTAGGGGTTCAATTTTTGTTAATTCTTGCACATTCTTCATTTTAATTCAAGGATTATGAATCGAAGCCACATGCTATCACTCTAACACGGAGGGTGCGGGCCGAACGAACACGGTCCGACCCATCCACCTTACTTTGTGGATTTTGACGCTAATCGCGGCATGAGTCCGGGTTGAGCGATTTTCATCAACAATGATTGCCGATCAAAGGCGACATCTCGAGGAGTGTGCGGCTACTTCTGGAACAAGAATCTGGCCAACGGAACTCATCCAGTGACCCGTGGAAAGTTCAATGGTGATTGGAATCGATGACCGTCACCGTGTGGATGGCAGTGGTGCAACCGCACTGCCGGAGGAGTAGCCTGTGGCCGACAGGCCGCGACGGTGCAGCGGCGGCTAGCGTAAGGTCGGCCACGAACAAAACCAGCGGCTCAAGCCGCCAGGTTTTCGGGGAAGGTGCGGCCCAACCGTGTCGTGCGGTGGAGGAAAAGGGGGCCGCGACCTTGGCCACGATGATGGAGGACGGGCGGCCGGCTCTGCCGGTCGCTGGAGGAGGCACGACACAACTAAACCACATGGGTGGCTATTGGCCGCTTGGCCAGCTGAGAGGAGTGGGACCCGTCACGTTGGTCCCGCATGACACGGACAGACACCACATGGTGCCGGTTTTGAACCCCTCGAACGACTATGCCTTTCAGGATTACAGGGGGCCGCAGCTTCCCCCTGGACGTGGCTAGGGAGGACCCCATGGGCCGGACCTAGTGCGGGCCGAGCGTAGCACGGGCCGGACCTAGTGCGGGCCGGACCCAGTGCGGGCTGGACCCAGTGTGAGTCGGACTGCCCTCGGGGGCCGGGTCGAACCCGCGGACCGGGTCGAACCCCCAGTCCGGACCCGGGTCGGGCCGGGTCAGTCCGACTAGGCCGAACCGAACCCGGACCCGTTTGACCTTTTTCCTCTCTTTTGCCCGTAACTTGAGATATGAGTGTCCGATTGAGGAACCATACGTGGAGATGGAAACCTTGGAGAGAGAGAGTTCATTTGGTATACCCCACTTGAGGTTTGGACACTGTTGGGGTATGGCTAGGTTGGATCGAACGTAAATCCAACCGGGCCCTCGGAACAGAAATGCCAATAACTCTCAGACCGGGCGTCCGATTGATGCGTCGTCTGTCCCATTGGGTATCTTATGGTATGAATGATACTTTGGGATACTTTTTTGTGGGAATATGTGATATTTGGTGTATCAAAACTTGGATTGAGGAGCGGACCCTCCCGGGATCAAGTGTGCTTGTGCAGGAACCCTGTGGCTAGCTGCTTTGAGATAAAGGGATCCTACGTGGGTTCGAAAGCTCTGACTATTGTTCTAGGATCCTATATGGGTTCGATATCTCTTACGATTGTTCTAGGATTATATGTGGGTTCGACAGCTCTGATTACTATTCTAGGATCCTATCTGGGTTCGACAGCTCCGACTACTATTCTAGGATCCTATATGGGTTCAACAGCACTGATTACTGTACCGAGATCCTGCGTGGGTTTGACAGAGAAGATGATTCAGTGGATACATCTAATCATCTCTATCTCTCTACATAAGTTGTATACATGTGTGAGCTGAGTTAGTAACTTTTGTGTTGACCTCATGATTGAGATTGATTACTTGATAACATACGTATATGTCTGGGCATATACCTAAGTGGGGTTATCTTTTGATTTCATTATTTGTGGTTATCCTTGTTGTATTTTGAGAGACCTTGAGGTATAGGGGTCCCTACTGAGTATTTTTATACTCACCCATGCACGGGATATGCCCGCACCTTGTTTTGTTGGTTGCAGATGACGGACATCGCTGATCGAGGCTGAGAGTATTAGGACTGGACGGTACCCGAAGGTGGACCTCACGACGATTCGGTTCCTGGAGAAGAATGACAGATGTGGAGTGCTGAGGAGGATATTTGTACCTACCCTTCAGGTAGGAACCATAATGGATGACCCAAAAACTTTTTTTCTTTCTTCAGTTTTACTTTCAGTTCCTTGTACTTTACAGTTAGGCTTGTATTTCTGGCCCCTTTACTTTTCACCACTATCTTTTTATACAGTTTTACTTAGAGTTTTGTATCCAGATGTGTGCTCTGTTGTGTGTGTTTACAGTTATAAAGGAAATTACTTCCCAGATATTGGAAATTACTTTTTTGGTGCTAGTCACCAGCCCTTGGCCTATGGAGGGCGATCTTGGGGTAGTCACGGCATGGGCCCCGGGGGACGGGTCATGACATGTTCACTCTATCTTGTTAGTCTCTATTCTCTTGATGATTATGTGGGTGGAGTCGTCTTTATTTGAGTAGGGATGGTCATAAAGCCCATTTCTTCTCAGATCTAGTCTCATTCCAGATCTTGGCATGTAGTTGGTTTCGGATTTGAGGAGAAGGTCATTGGGTGGTCAATCACAGCACAAGTTTGATGTGATATTGTGTGTTCTATCCTAGATATATATGTGTTCATTATGATGGTGGTGGTAGAACTATCATATGTGTTTCAATGATGGTTGGAATCCTCCTTTATCCTCAGATATCATTTCGTTCAATATATGTTATCTTGCTATTGATGTGAGCCTTGAGGATAAGGTCTCTAGATTGTTTTTAGTGGAATTATCTTTCTTGTGTTCTAGAGTGCGGTTTTCATTTGATTTGGGGTAGAAGGATGAGATTAGGTTGTTTAGATATAGTGGATCACGTGGGTTCTTGGGTTGAAGATAAATTGGGTATAAATTCAATAAAAATGGGGATGAGTTGATCATAGATCACTGGAGTTTCTATTTGTAAACTAGAAATCACTGGCCTTTGACCAGGGTGTAGTGAATTTTTTATGTCGGCTACCAAAAATGGTGATATTCAAGAGGAATTGTCTTTTCAGTCATGGTATTGTTGGAATATGTCTTTTTTTTGGAACCTCTTGTTTGTTTGGGTGAATATGACTTTGCGGGAACTAGATTTTTTCTCATTTCATTTATCTGGTGGTATAGATTAATACAGGTTCTACTAGGTGGGAAACCTTGAAAGAGGGATATGTGTGCTGACACCCTTCATTCAACAATTTTTTCTCATTTTGAAGGATGGATGGGTACCTTTTTATTGAACTTTTTCATAGCATTTTTAGTATTTTTTTCATTGCATCTAGTTGACAGTGCAGGGATTTCATTGCAAGCATTGTTGTGTGGATAGCTCAAAATAGTGATAGGTGTGTAGGAACTTATCATCCAATCATTCTCCCACATGTTAGTGTAGATTGGAGTGTTGTTCTATCACATTGTGTTGGTCCAACATGATGCATCTTCTTGTTAGGGGAAACACATCACCATCGAATGATCTCATTGTTTCATTGTTTGAAAGGGGGGATGAGAATTTTTATAGTTCTTATATAAACACTTGTTTCCATTGAAATCTTGAGACCATGTGAGGACCTCAGGGTCATGTTTCTCATAGGCTTCTATTCCTCTATCCTTTTATGGTTTCCCACTTCACCTAGTTCTCAAATGGGGTTTTATTTTTTTTATGTTCAATAAAGGGGGATTGACGCTTAACCTATTAAAAAAATTGATTATCCCTTCCATAATATACCTAAAAATTACACATCATACCCCTATATGTTTCATAGAGAATGGAAAATAGATATGGGTGAGCTCAGATACTCTATAATGAGTATCATATAGCATAATATTATATAACATAAACTTTGAAGAGGTGTTAAGTAAAAAATAAATTAATAACATGAACCCATAATAAACTAAAACTGAGAGAATTCTATAGATAGTAGAATAAATGAAAACATGGATAATAAAAATCATTGATATCATACTAATGGAATTTATAAAATCGGACATCAAAACAAGTTTTCAGGGCCTGGTTCCAAGACACTTTCTTATTATGGGAAGAGGTAAATAATAAAACCCAACTTGTTTTGTCTTATGAGTCCTATTGATGCATATAGGGGCTATATAATTTTGGTCCGTGTCCATAAGCTGATTAAGTCTACTTCATTCACCATAAGACTCATCAAGATCTTTTATAGCATTCCCTAAGGAACCTCTTATGGAATAAAACTTTCTTATTTATATATTGATAATTATAGAAATAAAAGACTCCCCAATTCAATATAATAATGTGAATTCTTAAGATAATATCCCTTAATCAACTTGTAGACTATGGGGAATCATCAAATAAATATAAAATATCCTTATCAATGAAATACAGTGGCAAGGGTACTTACAATTTGTTTGGTTATCCATGTAAGATAGTAATTGGGTTCAATAATTTTTATTGGGAGGAGACTGAGGAAATAGTAGAAAAATCCTTTAGTATGGTTCATAAAGAGAGTGAAAATATTCCAAAACATATCCTCTAAGAGTGTTTAGATAGATTTATAGTATTATCCACACTAACCATGCATTAGGGTGATTATTGAGTTAATGCACAACAAACCCTTTTTGAGGCAATTACCATTATCTGAATATGTGTCATAGTTTCATCCACTTATCAATAAAGGTATGTATTTTCTAGGAAACTACACGTTCTTTTTCTTTAACAAAACTTATGGTGGTTTTTCTACCATGGAAGATATTCAGTTTTACAATGGTTTCGGAAACTCCTGAATAAAAAGAACAATATAATTGGATAATAATATAGAATGAAAAATTCCTTAAATTTCATGATTAATTTAGTAAAATTTATTACATGGAAAATTATGAATCATGAAAAATGGAATATGTGGTGAATATAACATGAGTCCTAAAGAATGAAAATTGAGATAGAAAATACCACTTATGGCTAGGGAAGCAATTCATTCATAACCTATTGAAAGAGATGAAATCAAATTAATCATTAAAAACCATTAATAATATTATTTCATGATATAAAATCCCATATAGATAGTATATATATACATCATATAAAGTAAATTAGGTGCATAGTACAAAATAAGCCTTAAATAGTGGAATTTGAGACAGAAAACCCATACCTCTTATACCAAAATCCATGAAAATAAATTAAAATCCTATATTAAGAAAACTTATATCCTAGTAAGTTAACCTACAACCTTAATCATATCTATTTTAATTTTTACTATTTATAAATATTCATTCTCAACAAGAATTATTCTGATTTTTCCATATCTGGTGTTTATATTTTTGATCGTTTGTACTAGTTTCACAATAGTGGTGTTAATATTAATTATTCATTCAAAGTTCATCATTACAAGGTCAATAAATTTACTGTTAGGTATTATTTTTAATAATTTATGATATTTGAAATTCCTTTCATGAGTGTTTTAGTCTTTATCCTTGAAGATAAAATAAATAATAAATATGTTTCAATGATTATTGATGATCAAATGGTGTTTCACTAATAGATGGATTAAATATTGATATAACATCTCCAGATCCAAAATAAAATTCTTTTTTTCATATTTTTATCATATTATAATAGTAAATATGTTTCCATAGTCATCCATGATATAAAATAATATGATTGTTCAAGTAAGTGGTTAAACTAAACCAAACATGAACATACCCTAATTTAATGAATGATAATGATGTCGTTTTTTGTAGTATCACTATGATAGAAGCATAATGATACAATTTATTAATTATTAGCATGATATATAATAATTTTAATAATTTATAATAATAAGTACTGAATATGAAAATATTACACAATTTTAAAAAAAGATTATCCTCTTAGTACACTTGTTTTAAATGATTAAGTTATTTTTACTAATTTCTTTATCATTTCATAAATAGTTTATTAAATTTTTTATACCAAAACCATAATTATTTCATAAAAATAATACTTTTAATTTAATACTTTAATCATATATATCCTTGTAATGTGGTGAAGGAAAATGAAATATGTTGCGTCGTGGTGGCAGTAGTCCGCAAAAAACACGAAAGACAATTTATTTTTTCTTAAGGGAAAGGGGAAAAGTGGTAAATTCCTATAAAATTATTATAAAGACAAAAAGGTATAATAATTATACCTATGTTATCATTTTTATATAGTGAAATTATATTTTAGGAATAACAAGTGCATATAAAGCAATATAAAAAAGGACAGGTTAAAAATTTACGCATCACTTCTTGGATTATCTCCTTTTTAATGGGGGTTAAGCCTTTAAGAGATATTAATTTGAAAATTTAAAAACATTATTAAGGTTTCTAGTATTTTTTGAGAGTATTGGGTAGATTTTTGGATAAACTAATGGGTTTTTTGTGTGAGATGAAGGAAGGAGAGGAGAGCCCCTTTTATAAGTGAAAAAGGGATGACATTTTTGTAAATACCCCAATGTTTTCAAGAATTAGAAGTCAATATCAAGGAAAGTTTCTCCAAAATTGGTAAATAAAATAAATTATAAGTTATAAGGTCAATAAATTCTTTAAACACACATTCCAACACATGATTTAAATTTTTTTGAGGTCTTTTACTCGTAGATTCATAACTTTTACCACTTAAACTTTTACCATAGCAACTATTGTTTACTTATGGTAACATAATATTTATGAATAAAAATAAAATTATCCTTATTAGATAATTTTATCCTACATAGTATAAATTTTATATCTATTTTTTCTTATTCAATTTCTCTAATTGTTAAAAATTCATTTAAAAATGAAAATGTATAATATATGAAAATTATTTTTGAGAAAAATATTACTTGAGTTCTAAAATATCAATAATGTTTTTCTTAAATTAAAATTTATATTTTAAAATATATAATTTCAATTATATAATATATATTTTTTAGATAAAAGGGTTTCATAAATTTTTAATTCATACTTATACAATAATAATAGAATAAATGTCACAGTATTACTAAAATGATATATTTAACTATTCACATTTTTTTTTGAAAAATACAAAAAAATCATCT